>BCHO01000012.1:58887-651730 GCA_001599655.1 Golubevia pallescens
TGCTACCTCCGAGCTCCCAGAGAATGACCGAGGCTCAATCGATTCTTGATCCTCTAGATCGACTGGAAACGAGTCTTTGAAGAAGAGAGCGAGTCCTTTGACCAGATTACCCCACCAACTCATCGAGCTCCAAGTTCTGTTTCTCACGTTCGGACCACTTGCGGGCATCTGATCCAGACGAGTTCCCACGCACTCCCAAATCGACCAAAAGATGGTCAATCTGACAATCATTGTCAGGATTGCAGCAAACTCTCTCCAAGAAGTCCTGTCGGAAATCCAGACTTCGACATCTACATGAACAAAGAATGCTCTCCTCTTCAAGGTTTCTGACCAAGCGTTGTAGATAACACAAAAGCTCGAATAGTCTTGCAGAACATAAATACTGAACAAAAGTATGACAACGTAAAAAAGGATTCTTTCCATCGGGTCCCAACTTCCAACGAGAATAGCTCTATCTTTGAAACCAGCCATGATTTCAACGAACGACAACTTCGCCCTTCCCAATTGAATCTTAGTCTACACCAATTGGAATTCAACCCCTTTCCTGTTCAGATCAGCTTTGACTCTTTCCCTATCTTTATCAAATTGTTTCCTATCCAATTGCTCTAGAGGTAATTGCATGTGATTGTTAGGAAGAGTCAGTGCCTTTTGACTTCTAACTAGCTTTAGACTTTTGGGAGGATAAGCTCTCTCTATGAATTTGAACAGCATATCTTCACTGTTTCTGAGCTGATTCCCCATATCTGATCTCAATTCATAATTTCCAACCTGTTCCAAACACTTTAATTTCTCCAGAGCACAAGAGCCAAAGAAGGAGATTCCCATACATAAAACCATCAAAGCTTGAGAATCGGTTCTGAAATAGTTCAAATTCTTGAAGCTCTTGAGGCGAGAAGCCATTTGAGAGAAGCTGGCTTGGGGAGAACTGAAATCAATCAAATGAGGTGCCATTGCAGAAGCTCCTACGACGGAAAGTGATCTCAACACTTCTGAACTAGCTTCTAAACCTTTCAATACATCTAAACTTATGACTTGACTCAGAGCAGCTTGTTTCTGAGCCGTCGGGATCCTCGAAGTGTTTGAATCAGGATCCTGATAGATTTCTAAAGTGAAATCTTCCAATCTTTTGAAAATGCTCAAGAAGATGTTGAATGTCTTGTCATAGTCGAAATGTTCGGATTTCTTCTCCGGGATCAAAGTGTTCACATCTAAAGAGAGATTCCTAACCTTGGATTGAATTCTTTTGGCTTTGAGTAAAGGAGGGAGATGAGTCTCATAAACCTGTGCGTCTTGCCGGGTAAACTGCATATTGAAAGATGCTGTCTCGAGGTTTGGATTCGAAATAAGTAAAAGAAGAACTTGTCTTCCTGTCAAAGATAGATTCTTATGATGCTCAATATTGTCGAGTTTATTCATTTTGAGAGTCTTGAGATTGCTAGACGATAACACCGGTCTCATTTCTGTACTTTTCGATAAAAGGGAAACCTCCAGGATGTGCAACATTCGAGACTCGTTAGATTTGTACATTGTTCTAAGATGATAAACCTTGCAAGTTGAAATAATTGGCTTCCGAACTGACCATGGTCAACCTTTGACATCAAGTTCTTGAAATCTTTGATAATGACCTCGAACCAAGGATGCTTGATGTTTGAGGGTAAATCTTGCATCATTTTATGATCAGTTCTTTCCAAAAAGGTATCTCGAGCTATCAATGAAAGCCTTCGCACTTGCGATCCGAGTTCAGGATGATTTTGAAGTAGGAGTAAAAAGGAAGGGATTTGATAGTTCCATAAAGTGACCTCTCTTACACAGGTCTGAAGCCAGACGGTCTCGACTTTCTTTGAAACCAGAGCTAGAGATCTCAGAGAGAATTTGATCAACCTGTCAAAAGAGAAGATGACCACGGAAAGAGGAGGAACGATCAGCTCTTATCTTCTGAGTTCTGGACGAACGAATTAGCTCTATCACTGGTTATGAGGTTATATAACCGCTATCATAACCGCGGTTATTGGTTATGGTTATGGATATTTGAGATTCAAATAGTTGGTTATGGTTATGGATATGGTTATTTGAAGTTCAACTCTCAGCTATATAACCGGTTAGATAACGTCGATAACTGGCAGTAGCTGAGGCTCGCCTTCTGAGGGCTTGCTGGCGCTTGAGCGCTGGAAAACCACCCAAACAAATCTCTGGCATGCAATCTATGTACCCAATCTTTCTAGTAACTTCGATCTCTTTGCACTGAGGGGTATATGAACGAGGTCTGCGACTGAAAAGTAGTTTCTCCTTCGCCCAAGCTTCTCTTCATCTTTAGGTCTCTACGAAGCCATCCTCTACTTTTTCTTCCCCTCGAAATGCAATTTGTACTCAAAACTCAAATTCTACTCTTATACCAGATAGAACTACTAGTTCCTCACTTGCAGTACCCTCCTCGTCTCGTGCTTCCGCAGATCCCAGTGGCGATGGAGAGGGAAATTTGCCATCACGAAATCGAAGAAGACGCACCACAAATAGTCTAGGATTGACATTCTTCTTCTGATATTTTCGTTTCTCGATTCATTTGTGTGATTTCGGCTGATTTCTGCACTCAAAAAGCTCGACAAAATGTCTTTTCAAGCCATCACGGCCGATTTTGGTTATTAACCGCTATGATAGCCAAATAACCAGCTATTGGTTATGGTTATGGATATTCAAGGTTTCAGAACTTGGTTATGGTTATGGTTATGGCTATCAGACAGGTCAGGCGGTTATGGTTATTGGTTATCAATAACGTGCAGCTCTAGAACGAAACAAGATGGAGAGAGAGAAGAAGCACTCTTTCGTCTTTCTTCTGTCGAAGCTCGTTTGCATATATACTTACTTGATGGCTTTGAAATCAACTTCTGGTTCCCTCACTCCAAAGTGGTTGCTATTGTTCTTCTCGCCAGGAAGCGTCCAGCTTATGATTCTTTCTCCTATTGATTGGACGACGTCTGAGTTCAGATGCTCGAGTCCTCTAAAGCTTTCCTTCTTCGGATTGCCTATTTTGGAAGGTTGACTGGTTTTCTTTGCTGTCATCGTCGTTGCTCTCGAGTTGCTCAAGAGGAAAGAAAAGTGAGAACCAAAAAATCAGAAGATTTATTTCGACATTTTCTTTTCTTTCTTCGCCTTCTTCGGCCGAACTCATTACTCAACCCAAAACTTATATATATTCACGACAGCGAAGCAGCGCCTGGCTGAGTTCCGATTTGAAGATAGAACAGAAAAAGTGTTCATCTCGACCATTCTGTCCATGGCTTGGTCAAAGACGTAATTGGTGATGCTAGCCGCGTCGCGAAGCTGATTCTGAAGTCTGAACACACTGAACTGGCACTGTTGGTGCCTAACAAAGCGAATACGAGAGCATTTGAGGAGCAAATATCGAATTCTATAAGAAACAAAGATGTACAAGTTCATGTCATGTCTAGAGAGAAGCAGCAGCGTTTGATCCCGTTCTGTGGCTAAGAGACGAGGCTAGCGGAAAGCAAAAAAAAGCTGAGAAAGAGAGATCACTGATCAATGAACTCGGTTCTGCCAATCAATGAGCTCTTCAGAGCACTCTAGTCTGACCGGGCGAGTGCCAAAGATCTGGAGAGATGGGAACGAAAAGATCAGCTATACGACTTCTGAGGACTATCAAGCCTTTTCTATCGCATTGAATTTCCTCTCTGTTCTTTTGATTACACTCACAGTATCCCAGAGAGCAGTCTGTTTTCCATAAGAGTAGGATTCTGACCGGAGAAGAAAAAAAAGCAGAGATCAGTACAAGCGATTAGGGTGCTTTGAGGTTGGAAGAGACTCAGCTCAAGTAGTACGACTCACTTTTCCAACCTTTCCTATGATGCAAGTCATGATCTTCATGGATGAGCTCAGCTCCGAGTGGTCTCAGAAAAGGTCCTGAAGCAGGAGCTTGCCAATAGAGACGGATTCCACTGTGTCCATACGTTTCTGTCCACAAAGAATAGAGATTGCACATGTACCAAGTCGAAAAATCATACCTCAAAATAAGCCAAGTCAAAGCAGGGATCAGAAAAAGATCTCCAAACTCTTGAATTCCATCTGCAAAGGGAGCCATTAGTCCATTTGGATGTTTACTCGTGTGATGTCTTTGATGAAGTTTCCAGAGAAAGTCAGATTCGTGCATCGCCCGATGGTAGATGTAGAAGAAGAAATCCAAGACTACGGAGTAGAGAAACAGTTGAAGTGGGAACCAAATTGATAAAGTTGGCTTTTCCTCTTGATTGTAGAAACCCAAGATAGCAAAGAAAGGTCGAACAGTCAACCCACCAGCCATTGACAAGCTACAAGTCGAGCGAGCGTGGGAAGGACGATAGATAAGCAGTGAGCAGAGCAGAGAACGGGCACACATGCTTCTCGAGTGACTTACAGAACTCTTGTTGAATGTTGATCGGAAATTTTGTCTCTCGGAACCTCTCCATCAAAATAACCATATCTGTAGGCCAAGTCGTTACTGGGGAGAAAGAAACGTTTCGCATCAACAAATCACGAATTTGAAAGATTAGAAGGTTCCATAAACAAAGGAAAGACTCACAGCTTGTGCATGACACTTGTCATGAAGATTCTAATTGCGAAGAGGTAGAAAGGGAAGGCGACGAAAGGACTGATAGTCCACGTTGGAAAGAGCTCCATAAAGATTCGATGAATCACAAGAGGTAGGACACCTCTCGGAAAGATGAATAAATGTTGATTCAACACCGGATACTGAAGAAAAATGAAAATAGACGACTTGTCATCAGTAAAAGAGTGGAAGCCTTTCGAAAGCTCAATGTTTCGAAAACTCACCACTGGCACTTTGTCTCCCTTTTTCGCTGGTGGAGCAACTTTCTTCTCGTCTGGGAGAATTTCAAGATTCCTGAGAAACTTTTGAGCCCAATTGAGCTCCTCTGTCGGTTTGTCGTACCAAGTAGACTTCATCGAGTTGTTACTCCAGGCTATGAATTCTCGATCTTTGATCGACTTGGACCCTTCTGTCGAGACCTTTTTGGCCTGAGTGAACGACATTTTAGTTACTGAACGGATTGAGTTGTAGTGAAAGGGAAAAAAGAGGGTTCCAAGAGAAAAGATTCTTGAGTTTTTATCATCCTGTCAACTTTCCTGCTTGGTTTCCCTACCCAATCCCCGAAGATCCGTCGATACAGAGTTTGGCATGTGAGGTAGCGGAAGTCCTTCTTCCACACTGCAGGCCTCTGAACGTGATCGTGATCGTGACGAAAGAAGAGGAGAAGCAAGGAAGAAGAGACAAAGGAAAGAGAATGGCTGTTCAACGTTTGACGGTTTGAGGCTCAAGCGCGAGCTCGCTCTGGTGGCAACTTGAAACAAGGCCACCAAGTCATCGATCTTTCTAATAAAGAAGTTTGGATGTACTCTGGAATGGCTGGAAAAAGATCTGCAAAAAGAATACGGAAATATTTTGGAAAAGAATATTGAGCGTTAGTAGTATGTTTGAGGGTGAGAAAAGGATCAAGAATCAAATGGATGCAAGGAGGAGCATGGGTTTTTGCGCTTCGAAACCAACATGTTTTTTCTATTTTGCACTCCTTTCTGAACCATGACCTGAGCTGAAATAATGTGCAAGACTCGAAAAGTGTTGAGGAGAGCTTGCGATACTTTCTTCCACGTAGGCATGGTAGATGAGACAGTCGCCACCAAGCGCTCGATGAGGCCTACTCAAAGATGACCTCTCCTTTATTAGAAGTTCTTTGCTTCTTTTCTTGCGAGATGGAATAGAGAGGAAGGTGCAGAGATTGGGGATTCGAACGTTCCTTACCGAACAAGGACTGCCCAATTTTGCCCCAACCAAAATCATCTCTATCCACCAAGACCATCCAATCGAAATTCGAGATAAATCATCATCATCTTCATCTCATTCATTACTTCAAGCATAAGGAAATCATCAAGCACACTCGAACGAACGAACCGAGCAAGAACTACGTCATCTTTCAATCTTTTGAGCCCAGACTCTGCTTCTGCTCATCGAAAGGTGAGTTGGAATCGAGTTGATCGCAAGCTTTTCCTTTACCTCCAGTTATCTTTATTGAGATCTTTGATTTTATTGGATTGAACCAGTTTCTCACATCTCCAAATTGCAAAGACGTCGTTTGGATCTTTGCCTTATTCTAAAGACCACTTATGTCCCTTGCTCGTCTCGTCCCTCTTACCTTTAATCCTCTCTTCTCCTTCTACAAACTCACAGACCGAGAGGATAACAAACTGAGCAAATCACAAAAAGAGAGGATCAAGCAATCGCACATCAAAGTTTAAATGGAAACTTCTTCTTCCTCTTTCTACTTTCCAGCACATCTTCACAATTCCAATTCCAATTCCCCACCCGAACTATCCAATTCCAACTCCTCTCCCGATAGTTCATCTTCAGACGGAACTGCAGGCGAAGATCCATCGACAACACTTCATCAAGAGGGTAGGAGGAATACAATCCGTCTAGACAAACCTTTTCAATCTCCTACTTCCACCAATAATCATTATCCTTTCATTCATCCTCATCTAATGAATGGGAATGACAAGGTCCATCAATCTCAATTACCCTTCAATATGAATCAATTCTCAAATGACAATGCAGCCGTTTATAGTCCTTTTCAGAATGGTTCTGGTCAGGTGGGATCTCCTCCTTCGACAAATGGCAATAGTAGAATTGGTAAATCTTCCGATTCCTCCACTCTTTCAGAGTTGACTTCTTCAGATGATGATGTCTCGATCTTTGGGAATGGATCAAATCATGGAAATGCACCCAATGGCAATGCAGTGGTGGCTTTGGGAAACAGCATGTTCTCTTATACCAAAAACTTCACTTCAGAGCCAAGTTCCAGCGGTCTGCCTAGAAACGGTAACAGTTCTGGTGAGTTTCATTCAAAAACTCTCGTAATCATCAGGGGAGACATTCGAGTTGGCATGAGAAAGAGCGAGAGAGGGAATAGAGAGATAAGCACAGCAGGAGAGAGACAATCGGCAAAGAAGGAAAAGCAGATGCTGCGATAGCAAATCGTCTTGCCTGTCTCGCCAGTTTGGATGGAATTGATACCAGTCCTTCTATATATTGAAAAAGAATGATTTAAATGGTTCAAGTCTGCTCACCTCCACTCCCACTTTCTACTTTCTACTTTCATCTCGGACCTCTTTCCCAAACCGTTTCCTTGTCTCCTCACCATCGGCTACCATCATCAGGTCAAGGAAGGAGTTCTCTAGAAGTTTGGAATTCAAACGTCAACCAACATCAACAACAACATCAGAATGGACTCACGTCCGAGTTCAATCGACTTCACAACGGTAGTTTGACTCAACCTTACAATGACCCAGTTAGAAATGGCAGAAATCCACCAACTACGATTCCAAGATTGCACTCTAATTCGGTTTCTCATTCTAGCAGACCTTTCAATGGTGTTGGAAGCTCAAATGCGATGCAATTGGATGGCAATGGGAATGGAAACGCTGATGGAGATGAGGATATGTTCGAGAGCTTAATTCAGGAAGATAGCTTCGAGTGAGTACTTCGTGTTATGAGGGAAGTGACTCGATAGGGCAAATATATGCAATTTTCTGTGTTTTGAACGGTGGATGTAGAGGGCAGAAGAGGCGACATGAGCGGAAGATTCAGCGATGAGCAACTCGAATCACTCGGAAAAGAAGAATGTATGCGTCTTGATTCTCGAGGAACATCACTTCTGACTTTAACAACCGAGCTCCCAAACTGACGTGCTTCTCTCCGACCTTATTCCGACTCTCTCCAGTCCACCGTCTCTTCGCAATTCCGTCTCTCCACAACAGTCCTTGAAGATGTTGCCTCAAGCTGGACTGAGCATCTCGACAGCTCAGGACCGTATCCCACCTTCCTACTATCCATCCCAATCTGGTTTGAGAAATTCGGAAGGTTCTGGTCGTATCTCAGCCGGAGCCGAAGGAGAGAGCGGTTCCCCACCTCTATCAGCAGATCCTTCGGTTCTTTCTTCCAGAAGGAACAGCATTTCAGAAAGGAATGGAGATCAATCGATGGAAAGCGCAACTGGTATCTCAGCTCTGACTCCTTCTATCGGAGGAACTAGTAGTTATGCTTCGGGAGATGACGATCCTTTGCCTTCTTCAGCAACCAGTCATCACGACAATGGTCATTTCTTGAATCAAGCCACTTCAAACCCTTCCAATGCTCCAAAATCAAAGAACCCGAAACCAAAATCTACTTCGAATCCAATTCCAATCGATACCGGTTTGACTCCAGAAGGTGAGATCCCATTTTCTTCCAAAGAGACAGATTTGGTTCGCCCTTCAATCTCGGATCTGAATGAAGAAGGAAGTGGGAAACTTCAAGTTCACGTTCATGGTTTACCTAGAAAAGGTGCTAAGTCTAGGGTGGAAACTCAAGTCAAGATGAGATTGGAATTGGTCAGAGAAAAGATAGCAAATCAAGGTGCTTCTTCTTCTTCTTCTTCAATTGCTCCTTCTGATGAGAAAGAATGGGAAAGGATCGGTTCTTTCACTCATTTGAAATTACCTCCTTTCAGTGGATCCAAACGTTCTCAAAAGAAGTTCCAATTCGACAACGTAGATCCAGAAAAGACTTTATTCGTAGATGTGGTAGTTGTTAAAGCTTCGCCACCTCATGAAAAAGTGACTATCTGCGAACACTGTACAAAGAGAGAAGCTCGTAAAGCTCAGAGGGGGAAGGACACATCTATAAAGGAAGTTAAGAAAGGTAGAAATGACGAGGACAATGCAACTGATGAAGATGATTATAAATTCTTTGGTATCGATAGAAGTTTAGAGAACTCCAAAGAGTTGTTAAAAGAGAAATCGGCAGAAGCTGAACTCAATCGATCCGTAGTCTTCAATTGTGGGGATTATCTGGAGTTTGAAGATGGCAACGTCGTTCTACCAACTAGAATCACTTGCTATTGTAGACATCATTCGGAGAAGTTGGGATTCTGCATCATCTTTACCATGAGAGATTGGCAATCTAATGTAGTCGCTACTGGTAGTACTCCTCCTATCATGATCACTGACGATCACAAAGCAACTTCAAAGGCTCAAAAGGAGAAAGCTGAAGAAGGATCTGGAGCAATCGCTAGTACAAGTGGAAATGGAAGTGGAAGTGGAAAGAAGAAGTCTACTAGCAAATCCAAGAACACCAAGGCCTCCGTTTCAACTTTGTCTAAAGCTGGGAAAGCTTCGGAAAGAGGAGTTGGAAGGTCTACTTACAATAGTGCAGCCTCTAGAGTCAGTTCACCATCGAAAGACGACACTCCTCCAGACGCAAGTCAAACTGATACCCTCCAAGATCCTTCGAATCAACCCATCGCTTCGGCTTCAGCTGCTTCGAAGAAGAAAGAAAGAGCCAAACCTTATGACAAGTCAGCCTCCAGTAAAAGTAGGAAGAGATCGGAAAGTGGAAACGCAAGTTTGGTATCTTCTCCCAAAGACCCAAGATCTGGAAACGTCACTAGAAGTGTCACTCCTGCCAATTCTTCATCTTCCCCTCATCATCAACCACCATTCTCCACGATCGAGCAAAACGAAGATTGGACCTCTTTTGCTGCTGCTGCTGGATTCATGTCTAGAACTGCAAGTGATAGTGGTAGAAGCATGACTACTGCAAACGCTTTCTCTCCGATCAGTAACTCTAGCATGACTGCTGAACCTCAATCTATGAACGCGGCTCAAATCCCTCCTTCCCCAATCGCTCCTCAAGATGAAATTCCTTCTCATATGCAAGGATCTCTATCTTCTACAAATCTTCAGACTAATCTTCAGAGTACTCCTGCTTTCGATTTGGAGAGATTCCTAAGAGATGCTCAAGGTGGTATCCCTGTCGATTCTAGTGGATTGCAAGAGTTCATCGCCTTGAATGGAGGTAGTCGTGTCGGAAATGAAAACGGAAACGGTATGGACCTCGACACCATCAATCCTCAGCAGCAACACCTTCAGCAACCTCAATTCTCTCATTCCGAACCTCAATCGAACTATCAAAATGCATTCCAACAGCCAACTCCTTCGACTTCAACTCTTCAGCAACCTCAACTGCCAACTTCGATCTCGAGTCAATCTCCACCTCCAGCTTCCCTCGTCCCCTCGATTCCGGCTCCAAGAGTCGAGAAGTTGATACCAGGAGAAGGTCCGACTTCAGGAGGAGTAGAAGTCACGGTTCTAGGATCTGGATTCTTGCCTGGATTGAGGTGCGTCTTTGGTGATGTCCAAGCACCAGAAACCAAGGTTTGGGCTTCAAACACTTTGGTCTGTGTCTTACCTCCAAGTCAATCGCCAGGACCTGTAGTCGTCTCTTTGAAAAGAGTTATGGAATCTGGAGAATTGAGAGATTTCGATGGATCCAATGATCATAACAATCATCCTCTTAGATTCTTCACTTATGTCGACAAGACTGACAGAGCTTTGATGGAATTGGCTCTTCAAGTCGTTGGTTTACAAATGACTGGTCAAATGCAAAGCGCAAGAGACGTTGCAATGAGAGTCGTCGGTTCTGGAGGTGCTGGTTCAAACGGACCTTCTCCAAATGGTGGCGGAGGTTCTTCTTCGACCCCTTCAGGTCAATCTAGATCGATTGGTGCTGCTTCTGGAACTGACGAGATCTCAGGTCTCTTTGCAGCTGGTAGAGGCTCGACTCAGTCCTTCCAAACCAGTCTCTTGGGCTTCTTATCGCTTTTGGATGTCGATTTGTCAAATGAATCGACTCTTCCAAATGGCGTTCCACGTCTGGATGCTTTACGTTTGGCAAATACTCAAGGCCACACTTTACTTCATCTAGCCGTCATTCTAGGATTGCACAAGCTGGTAGAAGCTCTTTTGGCTAGGAAACATCCTGCTCCTGTCAATGCGAGAGACAAAAATGGCTACACTGCCTTGCACTTCGCTGCTTTGCACGGAAGGATGACCATCGCTAGAACTCTTTTGTCTAGAAAAGCTAGAGACGATTTGGTCAATGTCGAAGGAAAGATCCCATTGGAACTGGCTAGAGAAAAGGATCAAGTCGACGTAGAGATGCTCTTGTCAGAGAACTCAAGTGAAAATGTTAGAATTAGAATGATGATGGATCCATCACCAAGACTTGCAGTCTCTGAATCTGAAAGTGTCTCGGATGAAGATCAAGATGGAGAATCGATCGAAAATTCAAGTGAAGAAGAGGAAGAAGACATCGACGAGGACAACATCAGTACTTGTGCTAGTCATGTGGAAACCAGTTCAGACGAAGGCTCTAGTCAAGAGGATGTAGACGAAGAGCTTCTCAACAGTCAAGTGGATCTCAATATCGAACCTTCTTCAATCGTCGAGAAAGGGATCCAAACTCCTCAAGCTCTCTCAACTCCTCAAGACGAGAAGAAAGATCTCCTCTTCTCATCGAAGTTGGATGAAAGGAAAGATAGAGAATCCAGTAAACTTCAGAAAGAGAAGGCCAAGGAGGTCGAATCTACCAACAACAGTCCAGGAACCGAAACCAACTTAGCTTTCAAAGACTGGTTGATCCAAGCTGGTGATAGCGTTAGAGCAGGTCATGGATTGGAATGGGCAGCTTCAAATTTGCCAAGTGGTAGGAGAGCTCTCCAATTGATTCCAAGACCAAATATGGCTCTCAACATGCACATGCCTGCCGTTCCAGTTTTCCATCTGGCCTTACCTACCACTCCTAGGTTCGGAAATCTTCCTTGGACTAATTCGAACTCTTCTTCAACTGCCACAACTCCGTCTGCCTCTTCTTCCAAAGGAAAGGACAAGGAATTATCTCAATCAAATTCAGAAGGCTCGTCGAAGACTCATTCCAATGAAGAGATTCATTCCACTCACTCTTTGAGTGGAGCTGAAGCTTGGGCTTCGGATGAGGCTAGAAGAGTCATCAACATGTGCAAATCCATCGTTGAAGAAAGTGCTCTTTGGTTGAATCCTCTTTATCAACCTTTGGATTCAAGTCCTCCTCCTACTTATGAATCTGCGTTGGCTTCCACTTCTAAGGAGGATCTCACTCAAGATTCCAGACTTGTAGAAGATGATGAGATCCAGGACGAAGTTGACTCTGGAAAGGATAAAGGTCTTCAGTTGCAAAGTGGAGAGGAATCTAAGATTTCCAAATCTTCTTCAACAAACCATCGTAGACCTTCAGTGACTTCTCGTTCGACTTGGAATGGGAAAGCAAGTGATAGAATGGAGGATGAATCTGCTTTGATCGATCTTCGTGAGAATGAGATTGCTGGTCCCTCCAGTAAAAGGATTGCAAGACCTTCTTCAGCTTTATCCGGTCCAAGTAGCTCTCCAAACCTTCTTTCTTCTTCTTCTGCATCATTGCCATCCTCATCAACATCAACCCCAGCTTCATCATCAACTTCGACTTCAACAGCCTCAACTTCTTGCAATCGTCGTCGCACGAGAACTCAAACTCAACCTCGTCGTGGCTTAAGAGATGACTTAATGTTGATCTTCTTCTGGTTCCCAGCTTTGATAGTCGTCATTCTGTTACTCTTCTTCTCAAAGAATAGCAGTATCTTCTCTTTGGACGAATTGTTGAGCTTCATTCCTGGTCCAATCGCAACTGCCACCAAGGTCGTTAGATCAGGTTCTTCAAGTGGAAATGCAGCAGAAACTTCATCTTTCTAGATACCTCCAAATTCTCGAAACGGTCGAATCAAGATCACTTCTCAATTCTCGCCCTTCTTATGACTCTGTATGCTCGATCTCCCTGCCATCTCTGTCTCTCTTTGCAACTCTCTGGACTTTTTCTCCATCTTTTGTTACCCTTTTCGTTTTCTCGCTTTCCCTTCTTCCTTTGTATCGAGTCTTTTCCTTTAGGCGTCGTTTCGTTTCGTTTGCGTCTTTGTCTTGCCAAGGTTCAATTCTAGCGTCCCTTCCTTCTTCTCTTCATCACCAAACTATAACTTCAATTCCATTACAGATTCTTTGCTGCTCTCGCATTCTCTCGCATTCAGTCCGACTCATGAAGAGTGCTTCTGCTTTGCCCTTCGTAGAATCTTCGCAGAAAAGGAATCGACATTACAAGAAGATGATACGACAGGGGGGAAACGATCTAGCTCCTCCTGAATTGATCTCTGCAATGAGAGTGTTTGGATTCGAGACCAAGACCTTGAAGCTTTGGATACGCGTGGGTTGCAAAGAAAGTCACCAAAGACTCGTTGGTCTTTTTGAACATTAGACGGGCGAATTTAGGAAAGAGAAGTCGATCAAAGCTTGCAGGTTGACCATCTTCAACCAACTTGATGCCTTTCCAATCGAGAATCGTTAGAGATGGTCTCGCTTCCTTCAAGAAGTTATAGACTTCATTTGCAGAGAAGGCAATGTTGGCTTCCATGATCCACTCCGTAATTCGTGGGCACTTGGAGTTTATTAGCCTCTTTGAAGTGGTTTCAGAGAGATGATGTGCCGATATTTGAACGAGATTTGGGAAGTGAAAAGACCTCAAAGCTTCTGGAGGGCCTGGAGAGTCTTCTCTTTCCATTACTAGTAGCTTCTCGAGGGTAGATTGTGAGGCTTCGAGTAAAAGCGTAAGTTGGCTTGATTCAAAACGATGATTTGGATTCCTCCTGTCTTTCGGCTGCCATGGGTTTAGCTCCAGCCTTTTGAGGGAAGCTAGACTGCTACTGGAAAAAAGTGGAAGAAGAAAAGAGCATCCGAGAAGAGTCAAAGACTCCAGGCGAGGGAAGGAAGGAGAACTTGAGGGAATTGGAACTGCTCTGCCATTTCCAGTCTTGAAGTTCTCTAGCGATAAAGACTTGAGAGAAAACTGATTCTTTTCGATGATGAGAATCAAGGTTTCGATAGGAATCAGATTGAGTGAGCTTGCTGAGACCAAATGAAGGAGCTCCAAACCATCCCCAATCCAGCTCATGAAAGGTTCATCAATGATGATCGGTATTCTCTTAGCATCCATCCTCAACTCGAGCTCTTTCAGTGTGTTTCTCATAAACCCTGGTTGAACCTCAAATTTCATCCCTTCTTCTCCTGGTGGAACCTCAGCTCTTTCATGAATGATAAGTTTCATCGATTGAAGATTGGGACAGCTTAAAGCCAGCTGAATTGATTCATTCGGATGCTCCAGACTCAGTTCATAGAGATCCAGCTTGACCAATGATTGTCTTGAAAGTGACAGCTCCTGCAGCATCGAGGCATCACCGTCGAGTCGATTGTTTGGGAATTGTACATCGGTCCATAGCGAAAAGCCAGTCAATCCGCCTTCTCCTTCCACTCCAAATTCTTTAACCCTTTTCACCAGAGGAAGAAGTTCTCTGAGTGTGCATCGAAGTCGTTTCGTCGACGGTGTGATTGATAAGATTCCAGCTTCGATTTCCAAGGGGGAGGGGCCTGAGATATCCACTTTCTTCAGCTGTTTGAAGCTTTCTAACCTTTCGAGCAGAGATATCCAGGACTCGCTTTCCATAGAAACCTCGTCATCAAGTCCATGAAACCTTAAGTAAAGATATCGAAGGGTGTCCTTTGATAAAGATAAAACGTTGAAAACTTGCTGAAGAGAATTTCGTTCTGTCTGTCGGACAAAATCATCCCAGAATGATTCGTATAAGCCTATATCAGCCTCCCTAAACCTGTTCTTGGATAGAATAGCTAGCCGTCTTAAAGGCTCCAGGATCTTCTCAGGAGATTCTTCTCGTCGAGTGACCTCGTGGTCTGCAATCCAACCACCTTCTTCTCTCTCTTGACCCGTCACGAACTCTTCTTCCCGAAGCCCTAGAGTGACTGATTGATGCAAGGTTGAATCTGATAAAAGGCGATTGCGCCACTCTCGAGATACGGCAGTCGACCTGGCGATTGTGGCTGGAGATGAAAACTTGAAGAGAGTCGAAAAGGTCTCTATTGGGAGGTCAATTGAGGGATCTGGAAGTGTTGAGGCCATGATTTTCAAAGTCTTGATCGGTGAAGATGAATAGACTGAATGAGAGTCCGGAATGTGTTCAAAGTGCAGCTGGCCGCCAGGCCGAGACAAGAGGTAAGCGAAGCAAGATGAAGAGAGATGAAGGTTTGTCAGTCTCGCTTCTCTGGCTGCTGATCGCTGTTTTTCATTTCGAGACTCACAAGAGTTTGCCTTTTAGGGAATAGAGAATGAACTTTTGATACTTGAAGCGATTGGGATGAAGGTGGTCTTTGCTGATGGGTTTGTCGGAAAGGAAAGAAATCTTCTTCCACAATGGATCCACACATCGTTTTGCTTCTCTTTGATTTCTTCTTCGGTTCTTCTCCTATCAAACATTACCCAGTCAGTCAGAAACATGAACACGATCAATAGCAACCTCAAAGATCCAATCTCTATCCTTCCGAACGAAGTTCTATCTCATTCGCTCTCCTTCCTGCCTCCTTCTTCAATCGCAACGTCGACTGCAATCTCAAGACAATGGCGAGCAACGGTGCACTCAATCCAGTCTCTTCATAGAGAGATAGATCTGTCGAATCTTCAAGAAGGGTCTGAAGATGAGGGATTCGAGATTCTGGTCCATTTCACTCGTCTCTCTCTCTTATCCTCCCACACTCTCGTCAAGATCTCTCTCAATCTCACCTCTTTCTATAATGAATGGCGTCAAATAGATGACAACGGTTTGACTCATCTCGATGTTTTCTTCAACACACTCAATCAATCTCAAAGAAGTCTCAAGCAAGTCTCTTTCCAACTCGTTTCAAGTCCTCAACGTGCTGACGAACCAAACCGATACTTTGATCCTATTGGGGATCATTCGCTCCTGTTTCTTCTTCCAGTCATTAGGGGACTTCAAGATTATGTCAATCTAGAATCCATCATTATCGATGCTAATACATCTATAGCTTTGAAAGCAGGCGATGGTAGGAAGAAGTGTTCTCTCAGTAATCCGTATAACTCGGCTCGGAGAAGTCCTACTGGCCAAATGATTTCCAGGGTTATGAAGGCTGTGAGAGAGCTAGTAGGTGGTGGTCTCACCGAGTTCCGTCTGCTCCAGAGTATTGCAGATTCTTTTCAATTCACCATTATGGACGAGGTGGAGAATTCTAGATTGACCTTGGAACGACTAGATCTTAAGGATATTGAGATCGTAGAAGGGAGCGACGTAAAGCTTTGGGAGCAGGCTTTTGGTTGCCAAAATCTGGTCTCACTTCGTCTCTTCTGTCAAGGGCCCGAACCTCAGGAGGAAGACCAGGAGGAGGAGGTAGAAGAGGAGATTCTGAAGGTTCCCAAAATGGACATCGATCAAAATCCACGTCTAAAAGATCTTGACCTACGAGTCACGGACTTCAAGGTGGATTGGAATTCGCTGGCTATCAGGACCGCAGGTGGGTTGGAGAAACTCAAACTAGAATTAGATGTCCAAAGCAGTCGAGGAGTCGGTCTCTTCACTAATGGCATAAATGGTTCAGTCCTCTTCAATTCACGTCACGTTCTCAAGATTCTGCATCTCACAGACATTCATCTGCATCATAATTCAACATCCAGTCAAGAAATGGTGTTTCCGAATCTAGAATCCGTGAGCTTCTCAGATCTAGGCTCGGCGACGTGGAAGTTCTTCTCAAGTTTAAGATCACCAATTCTTCGTGACCTTTCCATTAGATCTTCCCACTATTATTCAGAATGTTACAATTGTGTCGTTGAGCTTTTGATACCACATTCTTCGAAGTTAGTCAACCTTTATCTGAATATAGAACCAGAGGAGATCACCAGTGAACCTCCTCCATCTTTAAGAGATACTGCGTTGGACTTTGATGATTTAGAGAATCTTTTCATCGGAGCCTTCGGCATTCTGGACCGGTCTAATACTCTGGGTTTAGAGGAGAGTCACTATCCAAAACTGGTTTCTTTGAGAAGGGATCATGCCGGAGTTGACACCGAATGGAACAAGAAATTGAGGCATTTATTCAAAAAGAATGCTCCCAATCTAGAGCTGTAGTGCAAGCATAGAGCTCCTAAAGCTGGTCCATCATGGCTCAAGTTTATGTTAACGTCACTTCAAAGGAGAGTTGGAAATCCAGATCAGGAGGAGCGAGGCATAAACTGGGCCAAAGAAAAGAAGATCGATAATCTCATCAATCTCAAAGGACAGATTCACTTCATCATAAGGTGAGTTCAATTTCCAGTCATTGTTCATCTAAATGCTCCTCGATTTCGAAAGAGAGCGTCACTTTATCGATCGAGAAAGCCGTTTCTGGTCGCTTTGATTTGATTTTCACACACTGAGAAGCTTTTTCAATCTTCACTTCTCCCTCGCCCGACAGATCGCTCTTATTTCAGATCTCTCTCCACTCAAAACTATTACCTTTCTCGAATCTTATTGGATCCGTCGCTATCGTTCGCAGGATCACTCTTCGATAAGTTTATCTTTCTTCAATCCTGTTTGTCAGTGTCTCGAATCATCCGATATCACATCAAGCAACATGAATTTATTGACCTTTAGATACAGTATAAGACAAAAGTTGAAACAGAACAGAATGTGACCAGAAAGTGAGACCTATAGATTGGCTGAGAGATGAGAGAACAGAAAAAGCAAGGATACGAAACGATTCAAAGTACATTCTTGATTCGAGGGGGAATGCCTCCCTCTGGAACTTGGAGTAACCTTGCACCCTGGACGTCGAGGGTGTCTTGAGAGTGGTGAGAAGAGATAGAAGGAAAGGTAGAGAATGAGCTGAAGAGTTCGTACTCGTAACGAGATTTGTGTTCTTATCTCGATTGAAAATGGGCAAAGCAGAATGATACTTACCTAAGAATATGGTGTTCCCTCTCCAGTTCAGGTTGATAGAACCATTCTTGGGAAGCACAAGAGTCAAGAAGATGATTAGAGCCTGAGAAGCGGAAACGATGGACAAAGTCGAAGTTGGGTCAGCGAACTTGATCTTTGGCGAAAAGATGAGGTGCTTCATAGACGCTGCAACAGTCTCCACAGATCCATTCAACAAAGATGTGGAATGGTCGAGTGAAAAGAGCGTTCTCTCAGAAGCTAAAGACGATCAGTATCGCCACTCACCGAAATGACAGTGCCAGAGTCGAGAGCTGCTGCAGCAACGAAGTTGTACTTGGACCACCATCTGAAGTTGTATCGTCGCAGCATGTACTCTGTCGAAGAGAAGAAGGAGATCGACGAAAGAGAAATGAGCCCTTGTCCTCGAAAAGCTACGCATCTCAACTGTCAATCGTCTCGATGCTACTCACGGAAAATGAAACCAGCGAGGAACCACGAAGCGTAGTTGATACCAGTTCCAGGCGGAAGGAAAGAGTTACCTGTGAAGATGATAGGCCAACTGATGTACTTGAGGAAAGTGTTCTTGGGCCATCTCTTTGACGCGAGCCAGAATGGAATTGGAATGAGAGCTCCGACGAGCAGAGCCCAATAGATTGGATGGTAAAGCGAACCTGGACCGAACTGAAAGAGATGAGTGTGCAGAACAAAGACAGAGAGTGAAGGTCAGAAAGACGAAGAAAAGTGAGGGAGTTCTCCCTCAACAAGGAAGGCTTCCGACTTACCAGTCTTTGGGGAGAAATCGCTCCCCACCTGGTCGAAAAGGAAAGCAAAAGAAAGTGGAAGAGTCAGGAACCGAAATCTAGATGAAGAGACTCGAAAAGACGGATACTCACACTATGCTACTCGTGTAGAAGACTGAAGCGTGAGGACATGTGAAGTGATTGGCTTGATCTTCAGTGCAGAGACCTTCGATGTGACCAAAGACCCAAGTTTGAACTCCAACTTGAACGATTGCGGCCCAAACAGTTCCTACTATCTGAACAGAGAATGTAGCTCTCGGTGGAATCTTCATGTAATGACCCAACTTGAGATCTTGTACGAAACTGAGACCGCTGATCAAGCCTTGAAGGGCGTAGACCTTGAAGACCATGTTCGGAAGCGGCTTGCCTGGAAGCATGTATCCAGCAACGAATTCCGAGATGAGATTGGTACCGATCTAGATATTGAGAAGAAGAAGTGAAGGTGGACCAATGTCAGAGTTAGGAGAAGGTTGGAAATAGACGAAGACTTTGTCGAAAAGTCGACAAGAGAAATCCTCACCTGCTGACCAGTCATTGCGAAAACGAAACCGGCTGGAAGAATGTAGATCGCTGGAATGGCCAGAGCTACGAGAAGTGCCCAAACAGGGAGACCAGTGTTGTAGACCTCGATGGTGATGACTGTCAATGCGAAGCAAAGAAGAAGTGAGGTTCCGTACCACCAATCTGGAACTTCGGGATAATGTCTCATTCTCTTTGCATGAACGTCGTCTTCTTCGGTTCGAACGTACTTGAGACCTTTGACCAGACTCTTTCCATGATAGAGAGCCGTATGAACTAGAACTGCTGTGGCAGTAGCGAATCCAGTCCAGTAGACCAGAATGTAAGTCGTAGCTAGATAGAGCGGAGAGTAGGCCTCGTAAGCCTCGACGTCGAGAGATTTTCCATCTGCAGTCAGGACTCTTCTGACGTCGTATCGATCACCGAAGCGATCGTAAGAGGTAGAAGCATTGATTTCAAAGTAGCCAAAGTCCCAAGTCTGGAATGCGTAGAGAGATGAAACAAAAGGTCAGCCGCCTGAAGTGATCATGCTCGTAGCGCGCAATCCCTCCTTGCTCAAGATACTTACGTTGGTGAAGTAGAGGATTGGAGCAAGGATCCAACCAGTGAGAACGAATCCGGCAAAGATGTTGCACTCTGCCCACCAGGGAACGACCAAAGGAGAACCGATGTAGATGATCTGAGTCCAATCGAAAGTGAGAACTGACATTCCGAGCCCAGTCGCCACTCCGAAGAGGGAATTGACAGCGACGCTCTCTGCAAGGAAAGGAAGAATAACGAGAGCTGAAAGTGAGTGATTGGTGACGGAAGAGATTCGAAAATCAGTTGAAATAGAGTCCAAGTCAGGTCACGAAACTCACTTGGCCAAATCCAACAAACCCAATTGAAGACGCTGAGAGCTTGGAAAAGGAAACCGGGTAGCCAGTAGAAGAAGAAAGCTCCAATCCCCACGAAGGTGAAGAATCTAAACCTCGTCATGGTTCCATCCATTCCATCCTCTTCAGCGTGCAAAGTATTGAGAATGGTAGCAGTGACGAGATTCTGAGGCCAAATCATGCTGGCTGGCCAAACCAAGAATCGACGACACATTCCAGCCAGACTGAAACCGATGACTTGACTCGAGATAGTGAAAAGGATTCCGAAAGCTACCGGTCTCGGATCGTTGTAGAACTGGGGAGAATCCTGAGCGATGATCGTGTTGAGAGAATACGCCTGACCGATGGCGACGTTTGCCATCACCGAGATCAAAGCATGCTCTTTGATGTTGAAGACTCCAGGATTGAGACTGAAAGAAGCACCGCCGAGAAAGTTAGGTAGATAGAAGGTTCGAATCGGAAGGAAAGCAGCCATGAGCTTTCCAAGCGGCCATGCAATCAAGACGACGATGGTTGGAGAGATCGAAGGAGCTGGATATCGAAAGATGAAGAACATGTTTGCTCCTCCAGCCAGAGTGGTGAGTAGTAGAGAGAGGATCCACATTCGAACTGTAAGGACTGGCATGTCTGGATCGTCGATGTTCGAGACAGAAGCTCTGACCTGAATGAACGAAGAAGCATCCAAACGGAAAGAGATAAAAGGTCAAGTCAGTCTTCCCATTCTCGTAATCTATCAAAACATGAGCAATACTCGCCTCTGGATAAGGACTATCTTCTTCGACTTCCATCTCTAGTTGAACCATCTTGACTCCTCTGGATCCCACTTCCACCCCATCCATCGCGGGATGAGCAAGGCCGTCTCCATCTCCCAATTCGTACTTTGCATCTTCGTCCATCTTGAATCCTCTCTCCAACTCTCGACTATCACTGTCTCTTCCGCGATGAGCTTCGAGATCGAACTTGGTTTCATCGTCTGGAGTTCGACCGCCATCGATGAACGAGAGACGATTGCCTCTTTGACGAATCTCAGTTGCTGAGTTGGGTGGCATGGTGATTGAGAAACGCATGCCATTTCCATCTCCTGACCTTGTGGATTCTCTAGATCTCGGTTTGCTACCTCTATTGACAGGAACAACGTGAGTTGGAGAATTCGAATCCGTCATGATTCCACCACCGACAGTCACGCCAACGATTCGACGAGACTCTGACCTGGTGCTGCCGCCTCCGCTGGAATTCAGTCTTTCGACCTCTTGAAGAACATCCATGGAAGGAAACGAATCTACGTTGTTGGCGTGAGACATGACTGGACCAGAGACGTCTACGAAAGAAGAAGAATTTGATGACTTGCGTTCCAAAGAGACTCGAGGATCGATCATATGCTCTGTTCGACGAGCTCCAGGTGGAAGTTCCAGCGAAGTTGAAGCTCTTGGATCCACCTCAATGACTGGTAAAGGTAGGCCTTGTCTGATTTCTGAGAGACGCTCTGCCGAAGGTGAGTTGAAGTTGGCAGCAGCTTGGTCTCGAGCTGTCGATCCAGACATTGAAGTCAATCTGCCAGATTGACCTGGATCTTGCTCAGAAAGTCTGCTGGCACTCATTGTCAGAGACTGTTGATCTGGAATGATTCCTGAGGCATCAAACCCTGCTGGCATTTGCACGAGACGTCCAGCCGAATCGTAGACAGCTCCAGTTGCTTCGTCGTAGTAGAACGTCTCATCTTCAGTAGCAGGACTCTGATCTGTGGTAGTTTCTTCTCTTTGAACTTCTTGCTGTTGCTGCTGCTGCTGTTGTTGTTGATCAGTGGAAAAATGACCATACGGATTTGGATCGTAGTTTGTGAGCGTCTGAGGCGAAGGTCCGAGATCAGCTGAGAGTTACAGAGAGGATAGAATTTGACTGGTCAGAAGAACGATCACGAGGGCAAAGATGAGCTTCTCCAAAGAGCACCGAAAATGAAAGAGGGAGAAAGAGATCTCGGAATTCTCGCAAGCCGCGAGAATCTTTTTGCTCTCCCTTCAAACCTCGACAAACGACACTTTCACCCTCTGAATCCCTTCTCTTCTAGATTCGTTAACTCACGAGCTACGAAAGCAAAGACATCTTCATCATCAGACTCATAGTATTCCTCCTCGTCTATCTCTTCTTGCCAATAAGAGCCGGCACCTCCAGCTGCTGCAAACTGATCCACCACCAAACCCTGTTGATTCTGATTCTGATTTCCAGCAGCAGTGGTAGGTCTTCCAGTTGTAGGTCTACCAGTTCTTGGTCTGTTTGAAGTTGTGGGTCGATTAGCAGTTGGAGGTCGACTGCCACCTCCAGCTGAAGAAGGAGGTCTTCTTGACGTCATCCCTTGCAAAGATCCTTCTTTCTCTTGAGGTTGATGGTCAAGTTTGGGTTTCAGATTTAGAAAAGAAAGTGAAAGTGAAAAGAAAGTGAGAAGAAAGGAAAGAGAGAGAAGGTAATGTAGATTTTTGGATCAACCTCTGATTTAAGGTTCTCCCTTGACGATTGGAGTTTTAGGCTGGTATCAGTCAGTGAGGGCCAAACGGGTGGGTGTACCTCGAATCTTGATGGGAAAGGGCAGCAGAAAGAAAGAGAAGTTGAGAATGAAAAGTTGAATGTTTTGAATGAGAAAAGAGAAGAGAAGAGAAAGGAGAGAGGATGAGAATTCAGCTTGGGAGTTTGAGCTGCAAGGGATGATAAGGCACAAAAAAAGGGAGGTGTTCCTCTCCATCCCCTGTTGACCTCTCTCTGTTCACAAAACTGGGTTCGAAATACACAGATATATCTACGGTTTCAATCCAGATCACAGCCGAGTGGAGAGCGAGTACGACGGACGCAGCGAAGTCGAAGAAAGTTTACAGTGGCACAGAGAATAGTTACAGCAGAAGCAAAGGAAGAAGATGAAAGCAGAGAAAGAGAGTGAAGAATATATATAAATGAATGAAAGATGAAGAAAGTGCGAGTTGGACCACGGTGACGACAGAATGAAATTAGGTGAATAAGATGATCGAGATAAGGTAGAAGGTAGAGAAGAGAATGAGGTCGAGTAGATGTTAGAGAAGTTTCGAAATGAATGGAGTTAAAAGACAGATAAGGTAGCTCAGATTGACCGAAAGAAAACGAAAAGGAAGAAACGCTGTTGTGAGAAGAGACGGGGAAGGAACGAAAAGGCAAAGTGGGAAACGATGGGAAGCTAAGTTCGATAGTCAGGTATTCCGCCAGAAGGAATCGGAAGGTTATTAGCGCCTGAATAGTCGAGAGTGTTTTGATAGATGGTGTTTCCGACCCAGTTCAACTGAATGGCACCATCCATCGGGAGAGTGATGACCAAGAAGAGCACCAGAGACTACGAGTGTACGCGACAAGATAGATATAAAGAGACTTGCAGTCAGCTTCGACGTTCTGTGTAACTCGTTTCCACAACTGCAGACGCCATTTCTAACGAAATCAAATGAACGAGAGAGAGATTGTAGAAGGAAGGAAAGGCTTACTCACCGAGACGACGGTTCCAGTGTCGAGGGCGCCTGCTGCGACGAAGTTGTACTTGGACCACCATCTGAAGTTGTACTTTCTGAGCAGGAATTCTGGCGTTGAAAAGCACAAGAACCAGAAGAGACGAAAGCAAGAACGGAGAAAGCAAAAGGACTAGATCAGCCAAACGTCTTCCAGAGACACGATCAACTCGAATCTCCTACTCACGGAAAATGAAGGCAGCCAAGAACCAACAAGAATAGTTGATTCCAGCACCACTGGTCAAGTAAGAGATACCGCTAAAGATAAGAGGCCAACTGATGAACTTGAACCAAGATTTCGGGAATCTTCTAGAGAGCAGCCAAGTCGGGAAAGGAATAAGAGCTCCCATGAGGAGTGCCCAATAAAGGGGATGATACAGAGAACCTTTTCCGAACTATCAAAGGAGAGAGAGTAAAGATGACCCAGATGAACGAAAAAAGAAAGTCAGCGATACGAGAAAAGAGATAAATCCTCTTCAACAGGTTTACAACTCACCAATTTCTCAGGACCGATGACTCCCCAAACGATACTGCTAGTGTAGAACACCGAAGCGTGCGGACAGACGAAGTTGTGAGCTTGATTTGGAGTGCAAAGACCTTCTATATGACCAAACATCCAAGTCTTGACTCCAACTTGAACGACGGCTCCCCATAGAGCTCCTGCGATTTGAACGGCAAAAGTAGCTCTTGGAGGGATCTTCATGTAATGACCCAACTTGAGATCCTGAACAAAGTTCAAACCTGAAAGCAGACCTTGCAAAGCATAGACCTTGAAGATCATGTTTGGGAAAGCTTTACCAGGCAAAACGTAACCAGCAATCGTCTCCGACGTGAGATTCGTTCCAATCTGCTGTCCAGTCATGGCGAAGATGAAACCGGATGGAAGAATGTAGAGTACAGGTAGCATCAGAGCTAGAATTAGACCCCAGATTGGCAATCCAGTGTCCCAAACCTGAGAGAAAAAGAGAGAGAGAGAGGTAAGAATGAGTACGAAGATGAATAGTCAGTCCTTCGATTCGAGACGCATGGTTCTCAGTCACTCCCGCTCTCGTTCGAGCCCTCTTTGGACAAAACTCACCTCGATGGTGATCAGAGCCATGATCAAACAAGCGATAGCGGTCAAAGCATACCACCAATCTGGAACTTCAGGATAACCTCTCATTCTCTTTGCATGAACGTCGTCTTCTTCAATCCTCTGATTCTGAATTCCCTTCATCAAACCTTTACCATGATAAAGGACGGTATGTACCAGAACTGCAGTTGCAGCTGCGAAACCAGTGAAATAAGTCATCGTGTAAGTGGCAGTCAAGTAAAGAGGAGAGTAATTGAGATAGGCCTGTTCATCGAAAGATCGACCATCCGGAGCGAGAAGTTGTCTGAAGTTGTAACGATCCCCATTCTTGTCGAAGGAGGATGAAGAGTTGATTTGGAAATAACCAGTGTACCAAGTCTGTTTGAAAGAAAATCGAAGCGGAAAAGTAGTGGTGAGTGAAAACGATACAGAAACGGAGATTCGATTTAGTTTTCCTTTTCTTCTATCTTTCTCTGAAGAAGAAAGTAAGAAACTCACATTTGTGAAGTAGATAGCTGGAGAAATGATCCAAGCGAAGAGAACGAAACCTCCAAAGATGTTGCATTCTGCCCACCAAGGAACGACCAAAGGACTACCAATGAAAATGACTTGATTCCAATCAAAGGTCAGAACCGACATTCCCAATCCACTAGTGACTCCGAAAAGAGTGTTTACGACTGTACTCCTAGGCCAAATCCAACAAACCCAACTGAAAGCCGAAAGAGCAGTAAACAAGAAACCTGGAATCCAATACCAAACGAAAGCACCAATGCCTACTAGGTAGAAGAATCTATATCTAGTCATTCTACCATCTATTCCATCTTCTTCTGCATGTAAAGTGTTCAGAATCGTAGAGACTACCAAATTTTGAGGCCAGATCATACTTGCAGGCCAAACTAGGAATCTCCTACAGATTCCGGAAAGAGAGAAACCGATGATCTGACTAGAAATGACAAACATGATGTTGAATCCTGCAGATCTTGCATCTGAATAGTAAACGTCTGAATCTTGGACGATGATGCAATTCATGGCATAAGCTTGAGAAATCGAAACATTGGCCATGATGGTGATCAGAGCATGTTCCTTGATGTTGAAGATCCCTGGGTTCAAAGAGAATCCCATCCCACCTAACCAAGAGGGAAGGTAGAAAGTTCTGTAAGGCAAGAATGCTGCCATCAGTTTCCCTCCTGCCCAAGCTAGCAAGATGACGATCGTTGGCGAGATGGAAGGTGCTGGATAACGAAAGACAAAGAACATGTTGACTCCTGCTGCGATGGTGGTAAAGAGTAGAGCCAAGAACCACATACGAAGAGTGACGATTGGCATGTCTGGATCGTCGATGTTGGAAACCGAGGCTCGAACCTGAAGGAGCGAAAAGAGAGACAGAGAGGGGAGCAAGTAAAGACGTCAGCGATCAATTTCGAAAAGTCTGATCGAGAAACGTCAGCCATGACATTCGAAGGTCCAAATTCAGTCTAACCGAGTCGAATTCTCAGATCAATACTCGCCTCTGGATATGGACTATCTTCTTCGACTTCCATTTCGAGTTCTACCATTCGAACTCCTCTACTACCGACTTCTACACCTTGCATCACCGGATGAACCAAACCATCTCCACCACCCAATTGATAAGATTGAGAATGTTTGGCATCCAAAAGATCGTCGTCGTCCGAGTTTCTCAATTCGACAGTCATTCCCTCCTCTTCGTAAGATGGAGTTTTGACATCGTAATCGGCACCAGCGTTAGATCTCCTTCTGATTTCGGCTGGATGTTTTGGTAAAGAGATTGCGAAAGGTAACATGTCTTTTCCATCCTTGTTGTTGTTGGATTGAGAATTACCACGAGAACCTTTTCGATTATGAGTCGAATTTGGAGTCTTTGGAGTCGAACCTCTTCTTCCGCTCTTGTTGACACCATCTGAAGAATTTGGAGGAGTCACTACAACGTGAGAAGGTATGTTGTTATCTACCATGATTCCACCTCCAGCTGTTAGACCTATGTTTCTATTGTTGTTGATCTGCTGAGTACTGTTGTTGCTGTTGGATGAAGGTAATCTATCAGTCTCGTGTAAAGCGTCCATTGAAGGGAAACCATTTCCGACACTTCTTGAATGACTGAGAACTGGACCGCTCAACGAGGCATTATCTTTGAAGGTCGAATTATCCGATGTAATAGAAGATTTCCTATCCAGAGAGATTCTAGGATCTAGATAATTTGCTCTTCTGGATCCTAGAGGTAGATTGGAATCGAATGAAGTACCTCTGTTGATTGTATCATTTGGATCTGAAGAAGATGGTAGTGGAATACCACCAGTCAAATTGGAAGTTGGTTGAGAAGAATTGCCTTCGTTTCCCTCTGCTTCTTGAAGGATAGTTGAACCCGTCATCGGTCTGAGTTGTGGTTGGTTCTCGATCGGATTGCCACCGCTTTCCAAGATTGGTTCTCCATTGGAAGAGACATTGTAACCTCTGACCAATCTACCTTGAGAATCGTAGACGGCTCCAGTGGTTTCGTCAAAGTAATAAACCTCTTCCTCTGAAAGTCCCGGTTGCTGTGGCTGAAGATTTGGATCTTGAACTCCGATTGCTTGTGATTGCTGGTATTCCGTTGGGTTGACTTGAGTAGTTTGATGACCGTATGGAGCTGGATCATAGTTTTGAAGAGTGGCAGGAGAAGGACCGAGATCGGCTGATGTGATGTGGGACAGTGCGAGAGATGAGATTGAGAGGAGATGGGAGGATTAGATCTTGCGACTCGATGGATCATCTTTGCCATATTTATCTTCAGTCTAAGTGAAGACTGATGAATCGGATTCTTGAGAACCATAGTATCTTGGTGGGAGCAAGTCGGGATAGAAGAGATCTATCTGCTTTGGGCTTGGCTCGATGCCACATCTTAGTCGAGCGAGCAGTCTTGGAGACTGCTCTGTATCCCAACATCCAACCTCTGCGAACTTGATTTCTGTAATCCTAGCAATGGATTGACAGCCCCTCGTCCAACTTGAGCTTGATAGTGATTGAGGCAAAGTGAGCCGAGTCTCTGAATCTGATTCATTCATTCCCATCCAATTCTCTCTCTCTCTCTGTGCTTGTCTCTGCTGACTGGCTACTCACGAGGAACGAAAGCGAAAACGTCTCCATCATCTTCAGATTCATAATCTTCTTCATCTTCGTCCCAATCGTCCAGATAGGCAGCCTGTTGATGATGATTTCCGTCTATCTGCTGATTCCGATTCCCATTCCCACCGCTTGTCATTGGTCTTCCAGTCGTGGGTCTTCCAGTTCTTGGTCTACCACCAGACGACGATGGCGGTCTGTTAGACATGATATCCGTTCAACAGAGTCAAGAATTAGAGAGGTAGAGCAAAGGTAGAGGAGAGAAGAGGAGGAGTAGAGGACAAAAGATTTGACTTCTCCAAAAAGTCGCACAGGTGCCTGGAATCCAAACTCTAATCTTGTCAAGTCAATCAATTCAAAACGACTTTGTTCTTTTCCAATCATTCGACCAACGAAAGGGAAAGATTTACCTTCGTCTACAAACATTCGCTTTCGTCGTCTTGACGTAGATAGACTTTGACGTCTCGCTTCAATCGAGGGTTGGAATCATCACGAAGTCAAAAGCAAATCACTGTATCGAGAAACATAGGACAACAATGCAATCTGAGAGGTGGAGTTTAAACATTTCACTATTTTCCAGAGAGAAGAGAGAGAGAGAGAGAAAGAACATTCGCAAGCCGCAATCTTTTACCTCTTCCCTCAAAATCCCGTTCCGTTTCTATTCTACTCTAGTACTTCCTTTCTTGCTCAAAGATTATCCAAATCCTCATCCTCATCCTCCTCATCATCACTACTTTCAGCCTGATCCAACCATTCCACAAAAGGAACGCTAGCCTTCCTAACCTTTTTGCAAGTCTCCTTGTCTACGTATTTCTTTGAAACGTGAGTCGACCAAGTCTTGATCATCTCCTCGTCCAAGACGTCGATTTGATACAGAGCCATGAGGATCTTTGGAACTCCAGTTGGGATCAAGGTTGGGATCTCTACTCCGCAAAGTCTTTCGACTCCTCCCAAAAGTGACTTTTGATGCTTTTCAGAAGTGTTCATCTGGTGGATAAAGGAGGAGAAGAAAGGAATGCGAGAAAAAGATGTTTGAAAGATTTGAGAAATGGAATCCCAAGAGCCCAGGATGAGGAAAAAGAATAAAGAGAAAAAAAGGAAGAGATCAAGAGTTGAGTAAACACTTGCGGAAGCCAATTTCAAGATTCTCGACCTTTTTTTTCTTTTCTTTTCTTGGTTCTTTTGCATTCTCAATCATGGATGGTCAAACTTTTCAACTTCATCATCTTCTTCCACCTTCATCATCATCATTCATCGAACTCACCTTGGACAAGACGGGAGCGAACCTTTCGATTTCCTTTACCACATTTTCAGTAAAGAGATTCTGCATCAAGACCAACAAAGTCTTATGTTTCTTCTCTATACCAAACTCTTGAGCTTTCTTATAAACCTCAGCAGGAGTTGGACCTTGACCATCATTCATCACACTCTCTCCACCACGTTTAGATTCCTTACACCATTTCCCAAACAAAGAATAAGGAGAATCTTCATCTTCACCACCATCTTCATTTTCGTCGTCGTTCAAAGTAAGGGAACCTTTTAAACCACCTTCCAAAGCTTGGATTCTAGCTGCAACTGCAGCTTCAGAAGTGTCTACTGACCAATCTTCATCATCATTATTTCTTTGTTCAGCAGTTGGAATGTCCTTTGCTTCTTCTTGAATCTTTTTAGTCAATTCATCATCTGATCCTGCATCTCCATCATCTTTACCATTGGTATTGTTTTCAGATCCATTGATACCATTGTTTTCAGCTTCGGAAGCATCTACTCCTTGTCCCTTTTTGGATTTCTTTGGAGGTGGATTCTTGGTGATAAAAGTGGTTAATTTATGTCTCATGTCGACATTGGATCTCTTACCACATGCTTTACAATCTCTTAAAATCATTCCATCAGCTTTGGTAATCTTTAAATCGGTTTCAGGATTCTTACAAGATTGACAAAGGACGAACTTTTCTATAAAGGAATCCAATAATTCTCTTAATCTATCTGCTGAATGAGATCCATTGATAATGTAACGATCATTCTTGTCGTCCAAAGTGGTTTGAGCTCCTAATTCGAAACCGAAGAACTTGGTTGGATCTAAAATGGAAAAAGGAATTGGGGAGAACGATAGAAGAGTGAGAGAGAAAGTTCAGCTCAAAAGATGGATTGGAAATCCACTTTGACCGTCCGAGATGCGATCTCGCCCCATACTTCTATGACTGGAAAACCATTTTTATCTGAAAACAGTATCTATCCCACACTGGTTCGACTCACAAGAAGGAGGTCTGCTGAGAGCCTTTGCAATGTCAGACATGTTTGGAACGACGGTCTTGATGCCGTTTCCTTTTCCTTCTACCTTGATTTGAAGTAGAGGCATTCTATCGTATGAAGAGAATGGTGTGCATAGATTCGATTGGGGGGGAGAGAGAAGGGAGGGGAGAAGGAGAAGGAGAGGAAAGAGAAGAGAAGGCAATCGAGGGTCAGTCCAGTCAGTCGACGATCAAAGCTGTCAAGAAGGATGGGATCAGAGTTCTTTGTTCATTTCAGATGAAATGTTCTAGCACGTAGAACTTGTCAGAAAGAGAAGGAGGAGACGGTGCTGCTTCCAATCTTGAACTTTTCCATCCCACCTTGCTCTCCTCTGCTCTTTGCCTCATTCGTTCCGTTCAGTCCACATCCAAGAATTCAAACGCAGCATATCCAACCAATCACTTCGATTCTTTGCCACTCGAGCATCGAGGAAGTGGCTGCGACCCACACGACAGGCCACTCAACCCAGCATCTCTTTCTGCGTTTACTGACCTATAACGATAGAACTTGTCGTCAACATCTCTGCGAATGTTCACAAAAGCCATGTTGAATCAACTGAGTAGGTTAAAAAGTTGAAGGATTAGAATATAAAAGGAGGTTTTGCTCTTGACAAATGAGGAGAAGATTTGAATTTGATGATCTTGGGATTGCAACTAACTGACATGAAACTGCCAACGATTCGAATGATTGGGTTTTGGTTGGAAAGTGTTTGGCTTGTTTGGTTTCAGGTTTCTTGTTTCACTGACAATTCTCTGACTGAAAGAGAGAAAAAGATTAGACTTGAGAAGAGAAGATGGATGCAGGCAGTTAAAGAGCAAAGAGCAAGAAGCAAAAACTGCAGACATCTCTCGCAGTCGTCGAGCAATCTATTTCCCACTCATTCTTTCTCGATTCTTTTCTTTCCCATTCCAGAAAGAAATAACGCAAAAGCCCAAAAAAAGATACAAGAAAAGCAGAACGCAGCAGCCCATAGCATTGATGAATAAATAGCATTCATTCCCCCCGTTTCGTCCCTCACTTTCTCTTCTTGGTGCCACCATTACTCTTTCCGGCTTTCACTCCACTACCACTAGATTTGTTCAAATCCTTTTCGACCTGAGCCACCTCTTTTTTGAATTCCTTAACCTTCTTCTCGTCGCTCTTCCTTTCCTTCTGGTCCTTGCCTTTGGAATCTAGGGAATGAAGGAATCCAATCAAGCCCATCGTCCCTGCTGTAGAGAGCTAATTTGAAGTAAAGTATCGATATATGAGAAGATTGAAAAGAGAGAGTTTGTAGAAAGGAGACCAAAAGAAACCAGTCAGAAAGAATGACGCAAGAAAAAGGGGTTGACGAGCAAAGAAACTCTCTTTCGCTGGCTCGATCTTCTCATCTTTTTTTTTCTTCTTTTTTTCTTTCTGAAAACACTCACCATCATGAGAATCCAACTAGGAATAGGATCCAAAACCTTATAAACGTAACCGAAACCATCTGCCAACAAACTAGGGATCCAATCCTTTTCCCCTCCCATTTGTAAATCCGATTTCCAAATTGGTAAATTTCCAAACCAACGATTTCGATCTCCCATCAAGGTCAAGAGGTTATCCACATTCTTTGGAGCCCAAGAAATAGGATAAAATCTAAGGTCATAACTCCTACTTTGAGGAGAAGTGGTTGGAGTGATAAAGATCATCATTGGAACTTTCCAAATCCAAAATTTCCAAGATAGAGAGGATTCTTTAATGTATTTGATATGACCGAATTGAAGTTCGGAAATTGAAGAGGAATAAGTAGAAGATAAAGAGAGAGTCTTTGAGATTTGAGTTTTCTCTTTAGCTGTGAGTTCATCGGTGGATGATGAGGATGAGAAGTCTTCATCTTGTGAATCTAGATTTTCCAAAATTGCTTCCTTGACGATTTCAGCTCCCTTTTTGATGGCTTTCTTTGGAGGAGAATCTTTTGGTGGTAATTGGATCCAATCTGAAGATTTGGTATTCTCTGGTGGGAATAGAATGTTCAAAGTGGAATTGAAGATGAAATCTACCTCTCGAGAGGCTTTGTCTGTCGAACTTTCGGATCTGGTTTTTTCGAGTTTGTCAGATAAGAGTTAAGAAGGATCAGAGAAGAGAAGAGAGACCATTAAAAGCGAGCAAGGATGTCAGATCAAAGAGCAAGAAGAAAGTAAATGATAACAATCTATCCTTGATGAGGTGAAGAGGAAGTCTCCTCTCCTCTCTCGTCTACCATGAGCCTACATTCAATTTCTACCAATCGAATCTCATGCATACAACCTCTCTATCTTCTCATCTAAATACTCACACCAAAATGACCCAAGGTCTAAAGTTCTGTCCTTCATTTCCTTTAATTCTTCTCTCGAACCAATCATCCAATCCTTCTCCTCTTTTCCTCCTCTTTCCTTCTTCATCATCTACACCCAAAAGATCTTCATCCGAATCGAATTGTTGAACCAATTGATGCCAGATTGGATTGTTCCTTTGATCCAATTCTTGTCTCTCCTTTTCCTTTGCTTCTGTCACCTCTACATGAGTCTTTTTCAAGACTGATACGTAGAATTTCCTCAGCAGACTCTCTGTGAATGATTCGGCTAGAGATGCTTGTCGTTCTGCTAGTTGTTCTGCTGATGCTTTGTCCCAATCTACCTCTATGTCTGGCTTCTTTGAGGAGGATGGAGTTTGGAAAGGTTGTCTTGCAATTCCTGCTCCTATCGTGTTGGACGGAACTCCTGGCTCCTGGGCTGGATCGAATGAAGGAAGGAGAGGTAAGCAAAAGGAAAGATAGAGAGGGAAAGGAGGAGAGAGAGAGAGAAGATTGTGAGATTGAGGAAGATGATGATGCTATCTATCATGCTATCATTCCATCCATCCGCATCTCTGCTCACAAAAGTAACCGGCTCCATTGACTTGCAAGCTTGCTGTGAGAACCAAGGGCAGGAACGATGAAATCACTTTCATTGTTGGTTGGTAGAGAAGAAGAAGAAGAAGAAGAAAAGGCAAGTCTAGAAGTCTTCCACCAGGGCCATCAATTCTTCTAACGCCGAACAATGATAAGGAACACCCGCCGATTTCTCATTTTTCTCGCTTTCGAGAAAAATCTCTTCACTGAAAGTATTGGATTTTGATTAAGCATGCATCAAAAGTATACAGAGTAATTTTGGGGGTGGTCGATGAAGAGAGGAGAGTGAGAGGGAGAAAGTCTAATGAGGAGAGAGAGGACAGGAAAATGAAATGTAGGGTGGAATAGAGAATTGAAAAATAAGAGTAAGTCTTTTCCTCAGAATTTTGATCCTAGTGGCGAACGAGAAAGAGATGTCTATGGACCTGGACCATCTCCTTTCAACGAAGACCTTCCTGCACGCAAGACTTCATCCACCGAGAGCAGATTGGTGGCAATCACAGAGCTGATGGGCAAGGGAGGAAGGGTAAGAAGAAAAAGAAATGGAAACATTAGTGAAAGTTCAGTTACGAGGATTTGAGGTCAGATGAAGGACGGAGGGCGAAGAAGAAAAGAAAAGTTTGATCTATCCTCTGTTTCTTTAGAAGCAAAAGGGCAGTACTTGAGCAACGCAGCTACTCACCAACTATGAATCATATGTCTCTTGACTCTATAATTATCCCAAATCCCTTCTCCTACGACATCCAAAGGTTCCCCAGTTTTCAAATCCAATCCAACCACGTTTCCATCCATAGTTTCATCTTGTAAAGCTACGATTGAATCCTGAACGTCGAAACCACCATTAGTAGCCAAAGTTTTTGGAATGACCAAAAGAGCGTCCGAGAAAGCTTGAACTCCCAATTTCGCTCTACCTTTAGCATTCTTTTTCGTCTCGTTCAACAAAAAGTTACTAGCACCCAATTCGAAAGCTCCTCCACCTGGAATCAAAGAAGAATCCTCAATTGCATTTTTGACTGATCTCAAACCATCTCTAACTGCATCTTGGATTTGAGTAATGGTATGAGAATTAGGTCCTTTCAATAAAAGAGTGACGGATTTAGGTTCCTTACATTCTTCCACGAAAGTATATTTTTCTTCTCCTAATGTATGCTCATAGACTAATCCTGCGTAACCTAGGATTTCAGGAGATAGATCTTCGACTGAATTCTGGGCTACTCCTCCACAGCATAATTGTAATCTTTCCATGTTTCTTCTCTTGGCTCTTCTCAATGCTAGGATTCCATTCTTTGCTAAAATGTCCAAAGACATTGGATCGATTCCCTTTTGGTTGAAGATTACGAAATTCTTCTTTTTTCCCTTTTCGTTACTAGTAGTAGAACTCGATTCGGTGGATTCATCGCAGACTAGATTCTTTAGTTCCACAATCTTCTTCAATTTTGCATCTACGAATCTTCTCTCCGATTCTACCAATTTCTCACGTTGTTCGGCTGACGAATAGAAGAAAGAAGAGTTGACCTCACTGTAAAGAGATGAGAAGACGATAGAAATGCGAAGAAAAGAAATCAGTATTCCTTCCAGGGGAGAAAGAAAACACATTTCAAAGAAATCTTGCGTATCGAATCTCCACTCTCCACTCACGTCTTCTCATATTCCAAAGAAACATTCAAAGTCAACACGAAAGCATTTTCGACTCTCTTTGGCATATCTACATGTCTAGCCCCATGATCCAATACCAAACCTCTAATCAATTGAGTGTCAGTTTCAGTCTTATGTTGCATCTTCATGATTTCAATCATATGTAAATCGATTGGATTCTTGACTTGCCATTCCATGACTTGTTCTGATGAACCATCTTCTTTCAAAACCGGAGCTTCGATGGAGCTAGATTCGGTTGGTTTGATGGATAAGACTGCGTCTACAATGTCTGAAGAAAGTTGTTTGGCCATGGAAGAATGAAGCTTGGTAGCTACGGAAGTGTGAGCTACCCTGATCAAGGTTGATCGATCTAGAGTTGGAGTTTGCTTGAATGTTTCTAGGAACTGGAGAGGGGTGGGAATGAGGGAGAAGATGGTGGGAAAGAGAGAAAGAGGTAGAGAAAGAGGAAGAGGAAGATTTAAGATCTTAGAAGACAAAAAGAGATCACTTCGGCAATTCCATCTCGTCATAAAGGTCAAATTAGTTGATATAGAAAGTCTATCCATTAGAATTCTGACCATGAAGATACTCTGAGTTGGAATGTATGCCCTTTCTCTCTCGAGAAGAACCGAACCTAATGAGAAGACTTGCTCATCTCTATCTATCTCAATCTTCATCCTCACGATTCTTCCACTACCTCATCATCTCCCTTGCTCAATGTCATCTCCCCTTTCATCTTCCAGACACTCACTTTGAGCACTCCCTTTTTAGCCTCTTCGAAGCCCTCTCCAATGACTCTTGGATGAACTCCTTCCTGAGTATACCTCTCTGCCTGTTTCAACAATTCTCCTACGAGTAGGATGACGGAAGTTGTACCATCCCCGCATTGTTCATCCTGTGCGACTGCAGTCCTGGCAATCATGGCTGCAGTAGGGTTTTGGATTTGCATTTCTGTTAGGAGAACTTTGCCATCTTTGGTCATTTTCAGGTTGCCAGATCCGTCTACTAACATCTTGATCGTACCTAGAAAGGGAAAGAGGGTGAGCGAAGAGAGTAGAGTTCAGAGATTAAAGATGAGAATGTATGCGGGAGTGAAGTCGGGTAATGCATTAGAGAGTGGAAGGTTGGAAAAAGTAGAAGGACAGAACTTAGAAGATGGAAGATGGGATTCTCTCTCGTCTATCCTTCCATTCGCATCTTTGTCTTGTCTTATAGATGTGAAGGAGATTTCTAATGATTGACTAAAGTACCAGATCGACTAAAGAAAAGAAGGCAGTCCAGTCTGAATCTTGCCTTTAACCTTCTTCGTTACTCTTTCTCTATTCCTTTCTCTACTCACCTCTTGGACCGAGATTGGATTTCACGACATTTGCCAGACCGATTGCGCCTGCAGTGTTGACTTGGAGAGCTTGCGTTCTTCTGACTGACTCAGCCCGAGGATTGATCAATTCAATCGCTGACATCTTGAACAGTGAGTGTGAGTGACGTTGATGGAGAGAAGTCCAAGCTCGAGAAGATCGTCTACTATAGCTCGACTGCTCAGCAGAGGTTCTCGCGCATCACTCGTCCCTCGCTCGAGGTTTATAGCTGGTTTTTTTGACTATAAAGTTAGAAGAGGAACCTTCCTTTCCGACTGAAAAGATACAGAGTCAACGAGTGCTTTGACCGATTACCTGCAAGGACAAGCTGTGAGCTGCTGCAAGGCGACGTTCTGAACTTTATTGTCTTTGACCATTGATGCCATCATTCACAACGTCGCAGAACAGAATTGAATCGCACATCGAGTCTGTTAATTCGTTTATCTGAAAGAAGAACGAAGATCAACTATCCAAAGCAGGTCAGACTGGCAATCAAGAGCAAGCAAGCAGCAAACCAAATCGACCTTTCTCTCTTCTCCTCTCCTAGAATCTTTCTCTCTTTCTCTCTCTCTCCTCTCTCCCATTAGCCGTCTCGTTCTATCTAAATGGTTCGATCAAACACGTTTGAGATTCGTTGGCACGACACTCAGCCCATCTTTTCTTGCTCTTTCCAATCCGTCAACGCTGCAAGTCTGAGAAAGACTTTGGACCTCAACAATCTACACGCAACTGCTGCAAATCAACTCAGTGATAATCAAGATTCAGCCTCTACTTCAAATGCAAGCTTGTTGGCTGCTTCAAGTCAGCCTTGGAGATTCGCTACCGCTGGAGCTGATAAACATGTCAGAGTGAGTACACAGAGAGAGAGAATAGCACAGAGTAACACAAAGAGATACAGGCAAGCAGCAGTATCCCAGGCCGTCTTTCGAGGCTTGGGTGATGAGAATCGTTATTGGCAATTGTAAAGGTGCAAAAACAGCTTGGGAAATTCAAACAGAGCTTCTCGAGAGCTTCTCTGCACTTCTCACTCTCGCAGCATGAACTTGTAGATACTAGTCGAAGCAGCATGCTTGGCTTGCCATTCCTCTCTTTATCGTCATCTCTCAGAGATGCTTGCCCTCGTAATGCTATGATAGAGATCATCTTGATAATTATACTACTTCTCTCAAACAGACGCGGAAGATCAGCCAAGATTGCTTCCTTCGATCTCCCATCATTTCCTTGTTTCTTTCGTCTTCACTCTCGATGCTTACAATGCCAACTTTTCTCTCTCTCTACTTCGTTCAAAGGTATGGATGGTCTATCCAAACATTCCCTCTCCTGCAGCTCTGGCAAACGCTGCTGCCAATGCCACCGCCTTGCCTCCAAGGGTCGAATTCCTATCCACTCTCACCAAACACACCAATGCAGTCAATGCAGTCAAGTTCAGTCCGGATGGAGAACGTATAGGAACTGCTGGTGATGGTGAGTCTATTGTCGCCGTTAGCTCTAGAACTTGACAGGCAGCAGCTCCTCCAACGAACTCATGCCTAATCTCTTCTGCCTTTTTTCTTTGATTCGATCCCTTATTCTCCCTCTGAATAGACGGGATGTTGATGGTTTGGTCACAGACGACTCATCATAACCTTCAACACAATGCATTCACAGATGAAGAGGCTTCTTATTCGAAGGAGACTTGGAAGGCGGGTCATACCATGAAGATCACTCCCTCGGAACTCTACGATTTGGCTTGGAGTCCAAACGGTGAAGCCATAGCTGCTGGTGGCACCGACTTTGTAGTCAGGATCATAGACGTAGCTAGTTGTGAGTAGAGAGAGAGGAATCGAGAGATCGAAAGATTCGAAGGAAGAGAACCAACGAGGAGATTCAAGAAACGATAGAACCTAAAGCTAAACTTGTCCTTTTGATCTTCTTTCCATTCTCAGCTTCCGTCATCAGGGAAATCTTGGAACATTCTCTCCACGTCCAAGGAGTGGCTTGGGATCCGTTGAATGAATTCTTGGCTACTCAATCTGCCGATAGAAGCGTTCACATCTTCAATCTCAACACCAAGATCACTCCTACTGGAACTCATTCAGGTCTACCAGGTACACCGACTACGGTTTCGAAGAACACCAGAATGGAACTTCACAAGAGAAGTGGAAGTTTTGGTGGAGTTGGAGGAAAGGATCATTCTACTTCTAGCAGCAGCAGTAACAACATCAACGCTCTAGCTGGTCCAAGTAACCTTTCGAAATCAAATCTAGACATCTCGAATTCAAATGCGAGTGGAAATACTGGTAGCAGCAGCAGTGGTGGTGGTGGAAACTTTATCTGGGATCCTCAAGCTAGACCACCAATGCAAAGAAGAGGAAGTAGCGTTTCTCATGCCAGTGAAAGCGGTGGAGAAAGAGACAGTTCTTTCCCTCCTGGAAGATCCGGTAGAAGTTCAACACCTTCAAGTGTAATTGGAGGAAGTAGTAACAATCCAACGAATCCTCAACTTACGACTGCAATCCATAACAGTTCTTTCGGTGCTAGTGGCTCTTCTAACAACAACAGACCTGCAACTCCAACCCCTTCCATTCCTCAAAGTCCATTCTCTACCACTTCTGCAATTGGGGGTGGTGGAATCCCTCATGCCATGAACCCACCTCAACGTACACCTTCCAGAAGATCGAGTTTCAGTGGTTCCAATGCAGAAATCGATCCATTGGGCTCGCCTCCAACTTCCACTTCTTCGATGGTCAGATTGGCAAGCGCTGGAGCGCCTGGTGGAATCCCTACTTCTTCCTCTACGAACGAACTGATCAACAACAATGCGACAGCCAGTGGATCTTCGGATCTCAGACATGGTAGATCCTCTTCGGCTTCAACTCAAGGAGGAGGTGGGAATGGTGGTGGTGGTGGTAACTTGGCCAGATCGGTTAGGTCTCCCTCTCCAATGCCGCCTTTGCCTGCCATTAGAGCTCCTCCAAGTCCAAAACAGAGACTGAAAGCAGCTCAAGCTCAATTGGGAATGGGTCACGGAAAAGGAATGTTGGCAAGAGTTCAATTGTATGGAGATGAACATTTCACTGGCTTCTTTAGAAGATTGAACTTCAGTCCTGACGGGGCTCTATTGGTCACTCCGGCTGGAATCTTTGACAGCAATGTCAAAGACTCTCATGGAAATAATATCGTCAGTCCTTCAAGTCCTACTTTTTCTAAAGATCAATTGCCTTCGACGAGTAGTAGTTCTGCTGCTTCTCCCATTCCTCCTTCGACGACAACAAATCCAAATAACAAGAATCAAAATTCGAATTCAAATACTACTAGATCCACAGTTTATCTTTATGGAAGAGGTAACTTTAATCGATCCAATTCTCCGATTGCTCATTTACCTGGTCATAAGACTGCAAGTATAGTGGTCAAATTCAATCCTATCCTTTACGAACTGAGAGTCAATCCGAATGGTGATGAAGGTAATAAACCTCATCAAACCGTTCCTTTGGAAGTTGGAAGGGAGAAATCAGTCAACATCGCTCCTCCAGTTACTTCAAGTTCAAACGCTCAAGAAGGGGATTCGAGTAGTAAGAAGGATGGAAAGAGAGCTAGACATGATTCTAGCGATGATTCAGATGGCTCGAATAAGAAATCGAGTGATGAATCTAAACCGAAAAGTATGATCGGTTTACCTTATAGAATGGTATTCGCAGTCGCTACTTATGATAGTGTTTGGATTTACGATACTCAGCAGACTGGTCCTCTTTGTTGCTTTAGTAACATGCATTATGCCGCTTTCACTGATCTGGCCTGGTGAGTATTCGAGACCAAGACCAAGAAGATGGTGAATCGAAAACGAAACCGACGACGGGAAGCTCATCACTCTTCTTTTTCTCTCTTTTCTATTTTCTCCTTTTCAATCTACAGGTCACCAGATGGTCAGACTCTGATGATGTCTTCAACCGATGGCTATTGCTCGATCGCGGTCTTTGATTATAATGAACTTGGAACTCCATATCAATACTCTTCTCAACCTTCTTTGAAAGCTCCGATCGGTGGAAATCCAACCAATATCCTACATGCTCATGGCGGTTCTTCAGCTCCATCATCATCTACTTCTTCTTCTTCTGTCAATAACAATGCCTCAACTTCAGTTCAGCAACAACAACCTCATTCAACTCTTTCTCAAAGTCCTTTAGGTTTGGGTTTGACGACTGGAAATCCATCTACTTCGACTTCTACAGCTACAACATCGACATCGACAGATGCTAAAGACACCACAACTAATCAGGATTCATCTTCAAGTGATCAACCGAAGAAGAAGAGAAGAATTCAACCTACAGTTCAGCCAAAGTGAAGAAAGAACAGTTCTCTTCAGCCTTTCTCTCTCTTCTCGCAACGTTCATCTCTTTTACAAGCCTTCTTTCTTTTCTTCAACTCATTTCAACTCTCCAAAAGATCATCTCTTTCAATAAGCATTGTTTTTTTCCCTCTCAAGTCTGTTCGATCAATTTGTCTTCCCCGATAGTCATTTCTCTAATCCATTCTTCCGGTGACTTTTTTTGGTTTCTTTCTCAATAATGTCAGTTTTTTTCAAAGACCATTTCTCTGTACCAGCTCTTTTTCTCTTCTACTACAATAGCGAATCGAAATTTACACATCAGATTCTAGAACGAACAAACTCGAGTAGATAGGTGAAAGACAAGATTTCAGATGGGCTCGATTGCCTCGACATAAGAATTGATTTTCTTGTGCTGTGGGTCAACTTAAAGCATCGATCTTATTACTCATCAGCTGAAACAGATTAAAGGTTCATTGCTAGATTCATAAATGGTATGCACTTCGTTCAGATCTCGGGGAGTGGAGCTCTTTTTGAGGGAACCTCGTTCGTCTCGATCGCTTCTTTGACCATCCAAGAATCTAGATAACCTCTGGCTTCTACTACCGTCTCGTTCTCGTCGAAACGGACGACCCAAGCATAGGTGTTATCGAACTTGAACCCTGCTCGTCAATGGTGAAGAAGAAAAGGAAGTGGTCGTCAGCTCAGACTTTCTTCTCCTAAGACTACCAATCTTCCAGAGTCAAACTTACCATTATTACATTCTGCACTTGCGATTAGTTCAAGCGTGGCCCAAGGCTGATCACCACCTCCGATTATATTTCTAATGCGAAGTTGGATGCCAGGTTCTTTTATGATGGCATTCAAACGATTCAGAGTCTTGTTGATGAATTCCTCCTTACTTGTATAAGTACCAGCGAGAGGATGAGTACCCATGAGCGTCCAATTGACACTAAAACAGTGAGGGAAATCATCGACAGAAAGAAGATTGAGGAGGTAAGAAGCATAAATGGGAAGAAAGTGAGAGAAGAACAAAAGAAGTCTTCTGATCGCTTTTATTGCTCTTATTCGTGATGTTGAGACGGTGATTTCTGGTGAGTAGTAGCGATGTAAGTCTATCGATCTCTTTTCACTCACTCGGGAGAAACGTGTTTGAAGGTAGTGGCGAAGTCTCCAGTCTCCATAGGCTTGAAGATGCTCTCGATCTTTTGACGAGATGGATAAGTGGTCTTGGAAGTCATCTCGTTGTTTGAAGATTTGCTGCTGAGTTCAGAGGTTAGAAGAGATGTTATACTGTGTTTGGAATGTTTTGAAAGAGTATCGAGATAGAAGATCTCTTTTATACAGCTTTCTTCAACTTTGTGGAGGTCGGCCGAGATTCGGTTCTCTCGACGTTCTGCACGGTGTTAATCAAGGCCAAGAGAGGTTTTCATCATGCAAACAATGTTCTAGGGATACTAAGATCAAAAGCTAAGGTCTGCGAGGCGCAGTCAATGGATTGGGAAGCGAGACTGAGTTGCGAAGAGGATTGCTCGAAAGAGTAAGTGAGAAGTCAGAGAGGATGCGTGGGAGAAGTATCCTCGGGTGATTCTCTAGCAGAGCTCAAATCTTTTCTTGGAAATTATGAGAAGTACTTGCTTCGGGACAAAATAGATAGAAGAAGTTCAGAGAGAGAGGGAGAAGGTCTCAGCTCTCACCGCAAGTTAGGAAACAGAAACAAAAGCTGTCGAGAAGAGAAGGAAAGAAAAAGCAGTACGCAGGCAAAGAAAGTAGACAAAAGTTAAGGACAAAGGTGACATAAAGCTGTTCATGAGGGAGAAAGAGTAGAAAAATGAACACTAAGACGAAACAGAGAGCAAAAGGGACAACAGATTTTCATTCCAAGTCCCACGACCCCAAGGAACGACGAGCCACCTTCCAAGATCTCCGAGGGATGAGCGGGCCTCAAATGGTTCTGGATGGTCTAGATCGGATCAACGAGAGCTTTCCCAGAGAAAAACATGTTTCGGAGAGAGTCAAGGGCGAGCAATGACAGATTTGGACCTTGGTCCAAACACAATCTCCCAGGACTCCCCAGGATCGTCACACTGAAGAAATGGACAATAAGAAAGGTTGAGATCTCAAGACTTAGCTAAAATATGACCTCTAACTCTTTGAAAACAAAGCTTTGGCATTGAACTACCTTTAGTTAAAGAAAGTGTTGACGGTCAAAGTCGAAACTCAGAATTACGAGAGACGAAATGAGTTTGACCCTTTGAACTTTCCATTATGACGATCTTTCTGGAATCAAGAGAATTTGAACATCAAGACAACAAGAAGGTCAATGAGCTTGCGAGAATAGAGACTCCACCATCTCTGACCAAACGCTCACCATTTGAAAGAAGAAGGTTTGAAGTTCAAGACGTTCTTTGAAAGCCATGTTGAAGCGTCTGTTGTCTCCCTAAAATGATCATAACCATGATCAACACGGGAATGCTTGACGTCCAAACTTTCGATGGCGGAGCAGACTTGAGATTTCGAATCGGAGAACTTGACGTTGGTTGAAGAGACTGGAGCTTCAGACGCTTCGAAATCACCACTTGAAGAAGACAGGACGTCGGTTGATGACACTTGCCTGTTGATCGCAAGTCGACTTGCAACCAGGCACGTGAGATCCATAACAGCCACAGAGACTTGATTTGATTCGTCATATACTTCTGAGTCCGACCCGATAGTGACGGATTTGAGTTGAGGTAGCAAGAGGTTGTCCTTCCATCCGTTCTGGATCGCTCTGGCAGATTTAGGAGTGATAAGAAGTAGAAACTCTTTACAGAACTGAGTTGATCGAGTCCCACCAATTTGGAGTTCAATGCTTTGAAGATTGACCAAGTTGGAAATGACACAGACCAATCTGTAAGCAAAAAGTTCCGCAGACTGCTGGTGAAAAGAATATCGTTCAACTCCTACCCGGAGAAATCGAAGTGAATCATGAAACTCCAATAAATTGAGTTGCTCAGGGCTAACGACCTTGCCGAGCGATAGTTTCAGAAGGGTTGGTGCCTTTAACCTCTCAAAAAAGACGCCCTCGTGGCCATCAATCTCCTCCAGAGGGACTCTACCCAAACTCAACGAGATTAAGGATGGTAAGTTGAAGTCCGGCATCTCGCTTGTCCCGTCTTCTTCTGTAAGATACTCTTGAAAGGGAATCTCCACTTCGACAAGACTTGGTGTTGAAGATAAAAGGTTGATGACCCAGGCCTGACTGACTCTTTCGTCGCTGATCTTGACTACTGTTGCTCTGTGCAAAACAGACAACAAATTGTCTTCACAGTACAGAATGAAGGATCCGCAGGTCACTATGAATGTCTCTAGATGCTCGACCAGCCATTTTTCCGGACGAATAACGAAAATTGAACGATCGGAAGTTGGATGATGGAACTTGGCGGTTGGATCCAATCTTGAAGTAGAGAAAACTTTCAGCAAAGGACAGCATTGAGCGATTGAGAGCCACGCGTATCCCAAATCGCTTCGGTGAGCCAAAACTATTGAGCGAAGAGTGCTTTTTGATCTCAGTAGAAGCAATGACAGTGTTACTTTTCTACCGCTATCCACTTCATCCAGTACTTCTAGCTTGACAGAATGAATGGTGTTGTTGCACTTCTTGGTAAAGACCCCTAATCCTCGGTTGATCTGATCAATGTTTCCTCTCATTGAGAAGCTTCTGAAGAGTTCCTCGTCGTCTAGAATCGACTGATTGAACTGCTTGGAGACTCTGGATAATTTTATCAAAGAGGGAGAGTCACAGAAAGAGGCGATCTTGACGAACAGCTCTGGTGAGACTCTCTTGAATGATCCTCTCTTCTCTAGTTCTTTGGCATCTTGAATCGACTCTTCTAGCTCGATGACGTTACGTGAAGGTAGAGAAGTGGTAGGATTCTCGTTCTCCTCGAAGTTACCCTTGGCTAGATCGAGATGATGTTGGACCATTCCTAGGTAGACGAAGGCGGCTCTGAGATGAGTCTGGTGAATAGATAGATGCTAGTAAGCATGATTTTCAGGAGCTTCAAATTCGACATCAGAGTATAGACACTCACCTCGACACTCTTCTTCGAATTCAAAGCTCTCTCCACATCTTGGACTGCCTCGTAAGGTCGGTTCGTCTTTCCCAAGCTGATGCTTCTCATCACGAGAGGCTCGTGAACATCTTTAGGGTTCGAATCGATGATCTGGATAAGGCGATAGCAAGGGAGAGAACAGACAAGATCGATCAGCACGAAGAAGAAGGGAAAGACAGCTCGCTCTTTCTCTCTCTCTCTATGCAGGAGAAGTTGTACTCACCTCGGAGCAGATGGTCTCAGCTGTTTTGAAATCAAGTCTGTCCAGAGAAGCTTGAGCCTCGACGAGGAGATCCTCATGAGAAGATGAGTTTGCAACTCGCTTTGCTGCTGGCTCCGATTGAGACTCCTCATTGGTTCTCTTTGGCATGTTGCTATGATTTGCTGATGGTTGGTATGGAAGACTGTTGCTAGTAGCAGATCGGGATCAGGTTTCCAGCGTTCACAGAGTACTAGACTGTGAAGAGAGAAGAAACAAGATTACAAGAACAAGAATTGAAGGAGTCAGTTCAATCATCAATGTCGCTTCAAAGAGCTCACTTTCTGTAGATGGCAATTGATCTACCAGAGAGTAGATAGAATAGATCGGTACTCACCTGAGTCGATTTGAATGTGGAAAGAGAAGGGAAATGACTGGGAAGTGTGAGTGGTTGCTGGCGAAGATGCGAAGAGAAGATTTCGTTCAAAGACAATCTTTGCTTCTTCCCATCAACTTTCACATACCTCGTCGACTTCTTGTCCGAAGTAATTCAGGTGTTCATACTGCTGAACGTCCACCTGGAACAATAGCAGACAGTTTACCAGCTGTAAAGTGAGTAGTCCAGACTTCGACCTCTCAGTCCTCTCAGTCCTATTTCGTGCCTGTCCTTCTCTTCTCTGATCTCCAACTCATCATTCTTTCCCAGTCAGATCTAATCCATCAGCTAGGAAGTGCAGGAAGCTCCTCGATCTTGAGAGCAACGTCAGGACAACTTCGTAGCCCCTCAACCTCTCCAGAAGCTCTTGCTTCGTCTGTCGTCATGGACCGACTGCCTTCAGACATTTTATTGCAAGTCTTCAAAAAGCTGGATTCCCGACAAATGGTCCGGATTATGAGGATTTGTAGGGAATGGTTCAAAGTCATCGACGAAGATACAAGTCTTTGGAGGAAGCTCGTTCTCGAAACGAAACCGAAGGGCAGAGGAGCGCCGCGGCCAAGTTGGAAACCAGAGATCATCCATCTTTTTGATCGGAAGTGCAATAGTAGACTTATCAGGGTAGAGGTTTATGATGAGATCTCGCCAATAGGAGTCTCCTCTTTGATGGAAGTCTTGGAGAAATCAAAGGAGACACTCCAGATCTTGGACCTCAATGTGCGCTCTTTTTCGCATGCTCAGAGAGTCGAACTAGATGAGCTCTGTTGGAGGTTACCACATTTGATCCATTGCAATCTAGCCAGCAGAGAATCTCTGGTACGATTAGTGGAGAAAATCGACGATCACCTAGGGAGAATGTCAAAACTCGAGTCTCTATCTATTTTCAACGCTAAGAAGTTATCCAATTCTCATCCCAACATCTTCAATAACCTAGTGGCTCTCAGGATAAGCTCGTCCATGAAGCATGTGGATAGCAGAAGAATCCTAGAGATCCCCTCCAAGACCTTGAAGTACCTCCGACTGTACTTCAAGAGTGCTGAGCCGGCTGGTCTAACCCCTCTAGAATTCCCTCGGCTTCAATGCTTACGGATCTCTTCCCTTCTTCACTTTCAATATCCAACTTGGCTCAAGATCCCTTCGGATTGTACTCTCATCATCCCTTACAGCTTGATACCGTCCACTCTGCCTTCTGCTTCAAGGTTGTGGATTTCTGATCCGGACCGTTTGGAGAATTTGAAGGATCTGTGTCCCCTGTTGAAGGAGCTCAAGATACATCCCTACTCTCAACTGCCAAAGGTTACTCACAGACTCATAAATATGCTGAAAAAGAGAAGAGAGAATGTGGAAGCTGGAGTAGAAGTGAATGGCATCAGAATGATTCCTTTAGAGACTTTGGTGGTTGATTGTCAGCATCTCAAACCTCACGTTATCTCTGAACTTCGAGAGCTGGTAGGAGAGGTAAAGTCGGTAGAAACGGTACCGTCTTCTTATGAAGTCGAAATCTAGAGAGGTGAGTTCAAGACATCGACTTGTAATCGTCACTCTTGCTTTTGCTCAACGCTCCTTTCTTCCAATCGCTTCTTCTTTCTGACAGACCTAGAATTCATCCAATTTGTTCTACTCAGTGCTTTGGCTCGGCGAAGCACTATAGGTCAAGATTACCTTGACGCAAGTTTCTCTGACGACGATGCTTTGAGTTTGAGAGCACCTAGTGGAGGGAAACGACATCGATAAAGAATCTAGATTTTTGCCATCAAGTACTAATCACAACTCCGAGGACAGTCAGAAGCAAGAGGTCGAATCTCAGACGAAAGTCGACAAGGAAATCTTCTCCTCAAAGCTCTACAATCCACCTCTGATCCTTCTGTTTTTCGTCAGTGTCTTCTTTTCTTTCCTTTCGATCCTCAACGCCTTGCCAACTATCTCTCTTCCCAACTTTGTAAGAACAGAAAGCTCTGCAACATCGTGTCGTGAATTTCCATCTGGCGTGGTGACTTGCTCGGATGAAAGCTAAGCGGCCAACGTCGTCCTCAATCATCTATCCGGATCATCTCCATTTCTAACCCTTCTTTGAATCCATTATAAAGGCTTCCCAGCCAAGAACATCTTCCTTCTCAACCATCTTCATCACTATTTTCAAGATGCATCAATTGGATATCTCACTCGCTTCGTTGCAAGAACCTCAGTCGCAACTCTTGCTCTTCTACCTTCCAATCTTCTCAGCTCTGACTTTACATCTACTCTCTCAATTCAGAGAACCCGGATCAAGAGAGATCTTTTGGCCATTGGTGTTGGCGAATATCTATCAATCCCACTTCATCAAGACTCATTGGAATGAGACTTTGTCCAACTCCATCTTGTTATCCTTGAGATCCACCGGAATCTTCGTCTTGACAATCTGGTCAAGCATGCTCATCTACAGGTTAGGTTTCCATAGACTCAACAAGTTCAAAGGTCCATTGAAGTTCATTGCTTCCAAATGGTTCATGGTTCCTGTCGATCTGAAAGGTCAAGTGAGTGTCATCGTTCGCATGAGACTTTGAATCGAGAGTCGGAGATCAGAGTGGAGCTCATCATTCTTCTCTCTTCTCTCATTTATTGACACTTCTCTCCATCTTCCTTTTCTTGTTCAAAAGAGACCCTATGTCATGCAAAAGCTTCACGAGAAGTATGGAGACATCGTTAGAATCGGGCCTAGAGAGCTTTCCGTCAACGATCCAGAAGCTCTCTCTGCAATCTATGGAGCTACTGGCCCAAGTTCGAGAGCTTTGAGAGGACCATTCTAGTGAGTTCTAAGCCAAAAGCAGCCTGCTTCTTTTCGAAGAGAACTTCTTTTGCTGACCTCCTCGTCCAATCTTCTCTTCGAAATCTCCCGTGTTTTCCTTTCATCTCCTTCGACGAACTGCTTCTCTTCCAATTCTTCAGTGCTTTCACTAAAGAATCTACAGAATGCGGGGCTTACAATCTTCAATCTACTCCTACTATGTCCGATCATGCTGTTCGCAGAAAGAACTGGGACGCTGGATTCTCTGCCAAAGCGTTGAGAGGTTATGAAGAATGTGTCATTAGAAACGTCAATCTAACAATCTCTCAGATCAACAAGCAAGGTAAAGATGAAAACGTCAAGATCGATGTCGGAAGATGGTGTTCTTGGTTTGGTGAGTGCTGATCAGCTTTTAGGCTGTCTCTCTGTAGATTTCATATCTATTAGACCTCAGAATCTCAACTCGGATTTGAATTGAATCAAAAGCTGACCTGTGACATTGTGATCCATTTCTCAAAGGTTTCGACGTTATGGGAGAACTGGGATTCGGAAAAGGTTTCGATATGGTGAAGAATGCAACCACTTGTCGTCCGATCGAGGTGAGTGTCAATAGGTTTGACTTCTTTCCACGTCGATTTATCATTCTCACCATTCTCTTTCCCGTTCCTCACGAACGTTTTACAGCTCATCGAGGAAGCAGTTGTTCTCATCATGGCAGTGAGTAAAGCCTTGCCACACTGTCTCTCAAGTCAATCCATTTTTCGAAAGCCATCCTTTCCTACCCAGTCTGTTCTGATACTGTCTTCTCGTGCCTCCTCTGCAGGTCGGTAACGTTCCTTACATGCCAGCTCTACTTAAACCGATTCCAACTCCAATCGTAGCTTTGGAAAGATGGGCTAGAAATGCATTGAAAGAGCGTCTAGCAGGTCAAACCAACAGCAAGATCATCGAACACGACGTCTTCTCTCACATCTTGGGAGAGACAAAGAAATCTAACGGAAAGGAATTGAGCATGGATGAGCTCACGGCCGATGCTGGTTTACTAGTCGTCGCTGGATCTGATACTAGGTGAGTTCAAGTCGATGAAGCTCGGATCGAGAATTGAAATTGAGGTCCTTTGCAAAGATGAGACTTGTCTTTGTCAATCTGTCTTGGATTTCTCTTCGACATCTCGGGCTTCTGCTGGACGCAGATTGACTTTAAACCTTCTCTCTCTCTCTTGTGTTCATCTCGCAGCTCAAACACAATGTGTCTCGCTTTGTTCCATCTCATTCACACTCCTGGAGCATACGCAAGACTTCAAGAAGAAATCGAGCACTGCTTCCCAGGATCAGTGGCTGATGATTTGAATCGTTTAGGAAAAGAGTGTGACTACTTGAACGCAGTCATTCAAGAAACGCTTCGATTATGGCCTCCTGGTAGGTGACTCTCTAAGGAAAAATCCGAATCTTTCGTCTAACCAGATCCTTTCCCTCTTCTCATGTCCTTCACACGAATCAAGTTGCAAGTGGTCTTCAACGTATCACTCCGCCTGAAGGAATTCCATTGAAATCAGGAGTACACATCCCTGGCGGAATCGTCGTTAGCACTCCTACTTACGTGATGCACAGAGATCCAAGAAATTTCAGTCATCCAAACGAGTTCAGACCAGATCGATGGATGGATTCTTCAGAAGAGACCAAGCACAACGTCAAAGCTTTCTCTGCTTTCGGTTTCGGTCCTACTGGTAAGTCTCGATCATGAGCCTCTATCTCGAGATTGGATTCTGTACTGATCTGTCTTATTCTCTTCTTTCCTTTAAAAAAGGCTGCATCGGAAAGCAGGTAGGCCTTATGGAGTTAAGATTGTTGATCGCCAGGTTCGTTCAGACTTTCGACGCCAAATTCGCTCCAGGATTCGATCCTCAAAGCTTCATGGATTCTATCAAGGATTGCTTCGTTCTCATCAAGGATCCATGTTTGATAAATGTCAAGGCAAGATCAGTCGAACTAGCCAACGCTCATTGATCGGGATAACATCTGTCGATGGGTACATCATGTGTAAATGAAAAGTCTCTCTCGAATTCGAATGCTTCATCTCTCGTGCAAGAGTCTGTGTGACTTGAGTGAATGGCTTGGTCTATTACGAAGCACCAAGGACTCCTTGTTCTTTGGAGGAACCTTTTCGAAGGTGAGAAGTCTCGAAGAAGGCAGGCAGTGTCGGTGTCGCTCGATTTTATGTCACACTGAAGTGATCTCTTGTTGCAAACTCATCTCTAGCCCTGATGAACAAACGAAAGTACATAGTCTTTAGCGTTTGCAGAACCGAAGAGCTGGAAGAAAGCTTCAGAGAAATAACGAAGCTGTGTCGGCGGGTGTCGATGACCTTGAGGTCTCGTCGTCCGTCAGAATCTTGATTGTTCCTTCACTCGTCTCCCTCTTCCTATCGACATCAAGGTGCATGTCCTTTGGAAACATGAGTGAAGGTAAGCTCAAGATGAACAAAACAGCTCACTTCGGCGTCGTAGCTTACAGTCAACTTCTCGTTGCCATTCATACTTCGTCTTCGTTCTTTCCCAACAGTTCTGCCTCAAGAAGCTCTCGCTCGACTCGAGAAGAGACTCGAAAGCTCCTTCCAAGAGATCAAAAGCTCGCTGGAAGAAGTCAAGAGATTAAGGTCCAACCTCAAAGTCAACTCCAAAGAGGTCTCTTCGACTCCAACCCTTCATTCCAGCACGAACAAGAGTCCATCGAAAACTCGATCTCTTCTTTTAAGATGGGGTTTCGTTGCAGTTCTTATATTATTATGGTTGTTGATTTCCATTCCAGCAGTGGATTCCAGCTATTACATTCTAACGGGTCGTCCATTTCTACCTGAGATACTGCCTGGAATCAAGAATCGAGCAGGCGGGGAAGTTTGGAAAGCTTTGAGGGACGTCTCTTTTGTCCATTCTTGTGGTATCGGGTGCCCTTCTCCTCTTTGTCTTCTTTCTTCTGGCGCTGGATTGATTTCATTCTTCTCCCGGTGCCACAAGATGCTCTTCATGTCGCTTTTGTACATAGCTGCTCCCACTGCCTGTCGTAGCTATCTTTGATTTTTGCAGCTGAAGTCTGACTCTTATACCAATATGGAGAGTGGCGAGAATCAAGGAATGATGCGCTCGCTGGCTGTGCGAGCTTCAAAAAGCACGAGGTCTTCTATTCGTCGTTGATTACTTTTGACTTCCTTCTTTCTCTCTCTCGACACCCACATCTACGATCTGTTTCGAATTCCCTTGTTCCCAAAAATGACGGAAGGTAAGCTCAAATTCCAAACCATCGAGCTACTCGGCGTATTGATTGCAGACAGACTGACTGCCTCTCAACTTCTCGTCTCTTTCGCGATTAACAGCAGTCTCGAATCAAGAAACTCTCGCTCGCATCGAGACTTCATTTCAAGAGATCAAGGCCTCACTCGAGGAAATCAAGAAACGTCTCTCGAACGTAGAAATCAAATCCAAGGAGAGTTCCTCAACTTCAACTCCAACAACCACTCATTCTTCCACCAACGAGAAAAAGGGAGACACGACAAGCCAAATGATTGTAAGATGGACCTCTGGTTTTCTTCTTTTGGTTATATGCTTCATATCGATCATCCCTACTCTAGATCTGCTCTATTACATAGCGACAGGTCATCCTTTCCTGCCTGCATGGATGCCCGGAGTCAAAAGTCGAGCAGGAGGAGTACTTTGGGAAGCTCTGACGCTAGTCTCCCACTTCTTCTTTGCATTTTTGGCTCTCTTACTTGTGTCATTTCTGTTCGTTCAAGCTGTAGAATCGTAATTGTCGCTGTCTCTATCTGGGTGGAGCTGGCTATTCCGTTGGGTTGTTTGCTTTCTTCCCCATCGAGTATTCGCCTCTGCAATCCAATCCTTTTCCGATCTAGCTCTGTAAAGAGGTTGCTTCATCTAATTAGCATCTTTTTCCTCTTCTGACAGACTGTTCGTCGTGGTGTTCTGCCGGGAAAAGTCTCGTCAGAGCGTTTCTCGAGAGAAGAGACCGATGATGAGGCGATGAGGACTGTCTTCAAACAATTCAAAGAGATTAGATCAGAATTTCGATTTGTAAAGTCAGAACATAAGATGAAGTAAAACTCATCGACGAACAATCAAATAAAGATTTCGAGGAACCTGTCTTAGCATTTCATCTCAACTCGAACGACGATCATCTCTTCGATCCACCCCTCCCGCCACCTCTTCCCCTTTTCCCACCTCTACCACCTCTCCCACTATTATTGATCCTCTTAATTTCATCTTCTCCAACTCTAAGAGCACCATTCTTAAAAGTTCCAAATCCACTTCCAATCCCTCTTTGTCTTCTACTATTCATTTCTCCCTTTTCCTCTTTTCCAACTACAGAATTTCCACCAAAATTCTTCTTCAAACTAGGATGCCAAATCCCCAATTCCTTAGCCTTATCAATTTCCTTCTCTTCTATCAAAGCAGCTTTCTTTCTCAAACCAGTTCTAATAGAATCAGGCATTGATCCTTGAGATTTCCTTTTCAAAGCATTTTCTCCCCAACCTCTACCTATTGATTGACCTTTTCTTTCCGAAGAAGTTGAAGTTAATTCCATTAAACGGGCTAAGGTATCATTTGATGATAGATTTGATTTACCATTTTTGGAAGTTGAAGAATTTGTTGAACCTGGTGCAAAGAGAGTCGTTGATAATAATCGGGAAAGTTCTTTATCGTTTGAGGCTAATTGTTTCTCTTCATTTGCTTCGGATTCTGATATTGTTGTCTTTGGTTTGTTGTTGGTAGAAGAGGAAGATTCGTCTTTGGAAAGATTAGAGATTTTGGAAGACTGGAAACAAAGAGAGCAGAAGGGAAGATAGATTGTGATGAGCTTTCTCGTTTCATTACGAGGTCCAAAAAAAGACCAAACATCTCATCCTGATTAACAATTTGAGATTCACTTATTTCTTGGAAAGGCAGACTAGCCAATCATCTCAAATAATCGACTTGAATCGTTCTCACTCACCATGAAGCTTTTCCACTTTTCCCTTCCCATTCCATCTTCGTTCCTCTCGCCTCTCGAGGATGCCTGACCATCAAAGACTACAGTTTCTGGAACCTTTCGTATCCTCTTTGTTTGATCTGAAGTTCTCTGAGAGTTGACTGCACTCGATCTGGAAGGAGGAGTAAAGATATTTTTTCCTTGTTCCTCATCTGAAATTCCCTCATGGAATCCATTCTCATCGTCACTTGGACCTTCTGAATCCAACTCCTCAGATTCCGAATCAGATTCATCCTGTATCCTTTGTGCATCCTTTTCCGTCTGAGCCAGTAATTGATCTAATTCCATTTCTTGCTGACTCTGTTTTGATTTCCCTTTTTGATTCTTGCTTGCAATCTCAGCTTCATCATTTAATTTCCTTTTCTTATTCTTCTTGTTTTCTATCTTTTCGAGTTTTAAATTTGATTTCTTTGTTGCAGTTGGTAGAGAGAAAGATTCGAGAAAGTCTGAACCAAATTTTTGCAATTGGGCTAAAGCTGAGGCTCGATCGTCTTGCTCTTCTTCTTCTGACACTTCTTGATCAGAATCAAAGTTTGAGTTTGATCGGTCTTGAAAATCAGAATTGACGTTGGAAGAAGAAGAAGGAATGGATTTGTTGGATGAAAGAGTAGAATTCGATGGTTTCTTGTGCTTGACTGATTGAGAAATTGAACTCTTCTGCATCTTTGGTTGCTTCTTCAAAAGCTTTGCATCCGATCTAGACATGCTTGTGATTTGATTTGGTCCCAGTTTCTTGTTCAAGATGCCGCAAAGAGAAGTGATGATGGTTTATGAAAACACTTCGATTGAGTTGAGAAGAAAATCTAAAAATCAAAAATCTACTCGAGCCCCTTGGTACGTCGATCGCACCAGCAAAAACAGCATCAAAGAGCTTCCATCTACATCGATTGAGCTCAATTGGTATCTGATTACATGAATTCAAGGCAGAAGAGTCCCAATCCATGCAGTCAGAACGGCTGTGGAAGCTGATGAAATGAAATTGACCTGCAGAATTGTAGAAGAAAGGAAACGATCAATACCCTCCCGAACTCAAAAAGTCTGAGCTTCAGATACACTGAATCGAAAGAATGACTCACTTGATTATTACTAAGGACATCAACTCCAGTGACGACTTTCCAATCCTGTTCTTCTCTTTCTCTTTTCTCCTTTTCACTTTTCGCTTCCGGTAATCTACCTAACAAGACCTGTTTAGTCTTCTTTGAAAACCAAGTTCTCTGTAATGTAGCTCCTAAGATCGAGTCTAACATGCTTCCAATGAATCCAGCAAAGGACGAAAGTAGTAAGAGGGAGAAGAACGTAGAGCTTGAGATTGAAAGACAAGAGCTTTTGAGAAAGAGAGAGAAAATAGTCAAGATTCCTATGAAAGTCCCTCCTAGGAGAGAACATAGTGTTCCAAACGGACTGATTCCTCCATTGGTTCCTGGAGGCACCTGAGGAAGTAAAGAGATGGATGTGGGAGAATGAACAGTGAGAGGGATTGGCACCTCGAAAAGAGGTCTCTCTGTAGCTCTGGATCTTCTTATAACTGACCTTTTTGAAAGGGTTGATGACTAGAACAGGTTGAATCTTCGAGAGAATTCCAAGCTACGGTTTCAGAAGAGAAAGAACGGTGTGGTGTGAATCTTCCATTCGCTTCGAAAGTTGAGCTGTGAGCATTTCGATTTACATTTTCTGACACTGACCTCGCTTGCTAATGTATCTCCCATACAGCAGCTGAAATGCCCAACAGCCAGTAAAAGTAGGAATTTAGGGACTCCAGAACCGAATTTGGAGTCTAGAGGACACCATTCATCGTCTCGAAGAGTACTGAGAGTCACTGATTTCAAAATCGATCCAGATGTGTGATTCCCGACTCTTTTCAAGATCGGTTTCAGGATCGTGTTGATTGAAGAAGGTTCTACTTCACCTGAGTATAGAAGACGATAGATCAATGCTGCAAGGGCGGCTGTAGAGAGATGAGAGAACGAAGAAAAAAGAAACATTGCAAAATGAAAAGAGGTCTCAGTGGGTTGTATCTCTCTCTGACGCCGGAGATGAAGTCCGGATATTGATTTAATTACGACATACTCACAAGTGAAGGAATTACAAAGGACTTGTAAAGCATCTCTCTGACCTCCAGTTGAGGCTTTATGCGAAGAACTCTGATTCTTTTCTCCTTTGATCTCTTTAGATTCAGAGCTCAATTCTCTTTCCAAAGTGGCCTTGACGTCTGCTTTCACTTTGGTGGCTTTGGATCCAGCCAAATAGAAACCTATGAGGAGGATTCCAAAGGTCGGTAAGGGGTTTCCCATCGTAATATATCCAATGATCAGAGCACAAAGGGATCCAGATTTGTTTAGGCTACCTTTTCTGTAGCCATGAGCTGCTAGAACTAGAGCCAATCCTAGAGCTAGAGGATAGATGTTGACCATTTTGGGGAGCTGCCAAGTCCGCAGAGTGATGATGAAGTGGAAGAAGAAGTTAGCAGAACGAAAGAAGACAAGATTCTCGCTCGGCGTTGATGCTCGCACAACTCGGAAAGTGGATCGCAATCTATTTACTGTACTCTATGCATACTTTGCGCTTCTATTTACACATCTATGTGGTAGAAAAGGGCGACATGGGAGGAGAGTAAGATGAATGAGAAGACGAAGGCGACGAGAACGATTTGAAATGATTCGAGGGTTTTTTGGATTGGAATAGACGCTAGACGTTAGTGAGAGATAAAGCGAAAAAGAAGTCAAAATAGTATGGGAGATGAGGTTAGTTCAGATCAAAAGGGAAGGAGAGAGAGAGGACGAGACGACGTTCTAGAGATGCGAAACAATGGATTTAGTTTGGGTTCTTTTTGACGATGATGAAGTTTTGAATGATGTGGAGCATAGATTGAATAGTCTTGGAAGAGAAAGGGAAGGTCAAACCGAGGGGTTTAAATTCCTTGAGAATGAAACCGTCTTGGATTTCTTTTTTTGAATGGGAGGAGTCGAGGGTCGAGTTTTGGGTGAATTTTTTTTGATACAATTGGTAAATAAGAGATGGATGATTGAGTTAGTGTTTCATAAAGATGACTTGAAGATTCGTTGAGATTTGATATAGACATGAAGAGAGAAAAAAGTGTTGATGTAGGTAGGTAGGCTTGATGAACCTTGATGGATTCTAAAAAGAAAAAAGACCTCCTCCTCTGATCTTTCTACCTCCCAAAAGATAAGCCAAAACAGTAGAAGCGAAAAGTCCAACAGTCAATCCCAAAGCTACTTCCAAAAGAGAAGCTGCGACTGAGAAACCAGAACTGAAGTTACTCGTTCCACCTTGAGTAGTATTGGAAGCGAATTGCAAAAGACCACCATTTGATAAACCAGAAGGTAATTGATAAAGAATACCAGGAATACTGACGACGAAAGCTCTACCATCGAAAATTCTACCATAAACGTTTGATAAAAGTCCGACGGCTAGAGACCCCAAAGCGGAAGTGATGTCTTGTCTTCCAGTTAGACTTTGACTTCTCGATGAGAAATGATTGCAAGCCCAACCAGCACAAGCGATCAAAACCATCACTGGGAATTCCTTTCTATTGATCTTGACTTGGTTTCTAAGTGATAGAGCAATGGAATAACCTGGAACTGTCAAGAAAGCCCAATAAATCGATGGATCTCTTCTATACCAGAATTTCGGATCGTGAACCATATCTCCACACATTCCATCAGATCTGACTCGGAGAGATTCTTGACCGCTAACTAGAAGCCAGAAGGCTGCACCGATCGACAGTCCGAAACCTAAGAAGAGCGAGTAGATGATAGCGTAGACCAGTCGCACCGAACCTGCGATCAGATTCTTGGATTGGAGCTCCAGAGATCCTGAAAGAACGATGAAACCTGGAAGAATCAATACGATGGAACCTGAAACGACGGCACCATAACAGAAGTATCCAGTTCTATGAAGTGCGGCACTGTAAAGAGGGAGCAATGAAAGATGGAAGAGAGTTCAGCGATCGAAAGTTACGAGGGGTTTCGAAGACGTATACAACTCACGCAATGAAAGAGTTGAGAGTGGCGAAGACGATCTCGAATACGTTGGAGAAGAGTTCAGTAGTGATGGTAGCTTGACACCAGACCAAGAACATTCCCAAAGGAGCAGCAGCCAAAGCATCGATGAAACTTCCATTGAAACCTGTTTCGAAGATAGAGAGAAAAGGAAAGCATGGCTCCGATGAGTAACTCGACTCTTCAAACACACATTCCGAACTACGATAATCCATTTACTCACCCATAGAACCGACACAAATGAAAGCCGAACAAAGTCCACCTACCAGAACCATCGGAGCTCTTCCAATGACAGGTTTCCTTCTCATCAAATCGTCCAAATGAGCACTAGCTTCACCAACACCAATTTTATCATGAATGACATTCCAATAAATAGAATGCATATCAGTCAATTTGGTCAAATCCAATCCACCAGCTTGTTTAATGAATTTGGTTTCAGAAGTATGAGTGGCATCATCACCAAAAGCCAAAAGCATCAAATTGGGTAAATAAATGCAACGACAATTGATTTCCAAAACTCTTGCAGTTTGTTGGATTTGAGTCTCGATTCTATGAGTTGGAGCTCCAAACATCATCAAAGCTCTAGCCAATTTCATCAAGAATTCTTGTCTTTGTAAAATGGCAGCCACGTGCATGGTGATGAAGATTTCTTCCTTTTTCTTTTTCTCTTGTCTTCTCTTCTTGAGTTTCCTTTGCCATTCTTGTCTTGCCATCTTCTCTTCCCATTCTGTATCGTTTGGATGAGAAGCGAAATAATCAGTTCCTTCCACTACTTCTGGAGTGTTGACTTGAGAATGAGTCCAACCTCTACTCAAAGCTCCCATTCCAGGTAAATGAAGATGAGAACCTACACCAGAAGATTTCCTTCCATGTCCCAATCCACCTTTTTTCCCACCAGGAGTTGCAGGTTGAGATTGAGATTGAGATTGAGAGAAATCAGTTCCCGTAGTACCTGATCTCTTGTTAAAGTTTCCACTTCCAAGCATGATCGAGCTTGGTCTTCTATTGTTTGGATTGGGAAGAACTGGAGATTGATCTCCACTACCACCTTTGATTGGTGATCCAGGACCGGTTTGAGTTTCAGAAGAATCGTTGTGATGAGCCATGACTCCAGGAGTACCAGCGGAATGTGGAGAACGAGATCCGATTCCATTTGGAGTACTTCTACCAGAACGATTGTATCTCCTTGGAGCTGCGTCAGCGACGATCTGAGCTGTCTTTCTGAGAGTCTTCGCATCCATTTCTGGAAGAAGGTATCGATCAAGAGTGTATCCAGGTCTCTTTGGATTCGGACCGAGTTGAGCATGTTGAGGAGAGACGGCTCCAATGAGGCTGTGAAGAAGTAAGAGAGACCGAGAGAAAGGAAGGAAGATACGAATCAGCATCGAGCATTGAGCATCGAATATTTTAGCAGACCTTCGAATACCCACTTTCCAGTAGTGGCGATCAGACCACCGATAGTTCCAGCAGCACTTCTACTAGCTTTGGGTCTTTCATCCATGACATCATCGAAACCAGCATCTGCAGCTACAGCTTTAACGATTTTCCCACCAGTAAGAGCCACAGTTCTACCACCTGAAGCAACAGATCTTCCAGCACTAGAAGCGTAATTAGCACCACTTCTAGCATAATAAGAGCTAGAATCCGACACCCATTTCTTTCTACTACTTGGAGATTGACCACCACTTTTAACCGAAGGAGAAAGTAAACCTCCACCAGTCATTCTCGATGGATCATGTTCTCCCATCTTTTCTCTTTCCAATTCACTAGCTACAAGAGAAGCTAAATCTCCTCTTTCTTCAAAAGGAGTCGAAATGTCACTGGTACCAGCATCTGAAGATAAACCAGATCTAGAAGCTTGTTCTCTTTGTTGTTGTTCGTACAATTTCAATAAATTACCCAAAACTCCACCAGATTGAACTGGTCTTGCATCTAAGGAAGCCATGGTATCCAAAGCGTCTGGAGTCGAAGCGCCAGAATCTAAATGAGCTCTATTGATTGAAGGACCTCTTGCTAAACCAATGGCTGCAACTGAAGGTCCAGGTAATCCTCCAGAAGTCGATTCTCCACCACGACCCATCATGACTTTATGAGCTTTGACCAATTTGGCAGCTTCTTTTTCATATTTAGAAGGTCTGGATTTAGGAGCTGCAGCTTTGGTTCCTGAAGAAGTAGTGACTGGTAAAGCTTTTGTATTCGTTGGTCCACCATGTTCATGAGATTGATAACCTTTTTCAACCATGTCGGTTTCGGATTCCTTTCCTCCAGATCCAGATTGATTCGATTTATTTCCAAACAAACCTCTAACTTTCGCCCATCCTTTAGGTTGATCTTGATCTTCTTCTTCTTCTTCTTCTTCTTCTCTTCTGGTTTTACTCCTTTTAGGTTTGGAAGGCATTCCATCTACTTCACCGGAAATCAAATCTATATGATCCAAATCGGAATCTGCAGCTGCATCATAACTTGAGTCTGTAGTCCAACCACCTGGAGTAGAAGCACCTGAAGCTGATCCACCCCATTGAGGAGTTTCATTTCCTCCAACCCTTCTGACTCTTGATGGATTAGGAGCTGGAGAATCATCTATAACATTGATGATCTCTGGTTTCTCATTTCCAGCAGCCATTTCCAAAGCTGCTTTCTCATCTTCATGTCTTTGAAGTTCTCTTCTCAATTCCAAGAAAGCTCTATCATCTAAACCTTGTTCGTCTAAAGATCTAGCCCCACCCAAAGCTACATTTGCGTCCAAGGTTGAAATGGGATCGGTGCCAGTCTGATGATTCAATCGAGGTGGATCTAAGGTATTGTTTGAATCGTCTTGGTGATTGATGTTGTTTGAAGATTCCAATCTAGAAGAGAGTTGAAGAGGACCAGGATGATTGGTTCGATTGACTCCTCCTGGAGATCTGATGGAAACCGTCGGACCATTTCCACTTTGTTGTTGTTGAGCTACCAAACCAGCCAGACCACCTAAACCCTTTCCACCAGCTGTATTTCCATTACTACCATTTGCATTCAGTAGACCACCGCTTGCTGGGCTTATACCATTTCCAGTTGCCAATCTACTCCTTGGAGCAGTTGAAGAAGCACCATCCCAATGAACTCTGGACTTACGAGTTCCATTCCCACTGTTGTTATTTGTTGGATTGTTTGGATCTGGAGTTGAAGTTCCGCCCGTAGTGTTTGAGAAGGGATTGTTACCATTTCCATTTCCACCTTCAGATCCACCCGTTCCCGGTCGACTGCCACTTGCACTTGTGCTCTGTTGATTCCTGGAATCAGTTTGTCTTACTGGTGAAGACATGATTGATGGAATTCAGATGAGATTGGAGGCAGAGTGGAATGAAGAAACTCGATCCGATTTGATTGTTGGTGGAGGGGAGAGTAAAGGTCAAACAGTTTGAATCTTGAAATGTTGAGATGACTCTGCTCTGGCAATCTAATTGAATGATCCAATGAGAAGAATCTCAAGTTGTAGTAGAATTTGAAGTTAGCAGAAGCAAGAGAAGAGCAGAGATGAACGAGGTGAAGGAACAAAGAGTTGAAAAGGCCAAGGCACAAAGTTTTTCAACAACTCTTCGATGGGCAAAGATAAGCTCGTAATTCTTGGTTTCTCCTTTGGGAAAACTCTCGGCTTCGCCTTTGTCTACTTGAGATTCTTGTAGTAGAAATTACCTCGAAAGATGAATCTTGATGTATGAATGAAAGCAAAGAAAAGAGAGAACTCAAACTTCGATTTTTCGAGTAGTCAATCAAGCCCGATGGAGGTCTGTGCCGATGAAGCTCGAAGCTCTCTTTCTCTCTCTTTCAGCCACTTCGTCCCCAAGTCGTTCTATTGGTACAAGACTTTTTAGATCCCATTGGAAATGACGTATATCGTGCTATCATTGTGGGGTCAGACGCAAAGTTACCAATTTTCATGACTTTAGTGGCAAGCTGTCAAAAGAAGTTGGTCAGGCTGAGACTCTTCGTTCATTCCGATCCATCTTCCTCTGACAGGCTTCGACTCAACCATTCCCGGTTATTCTCCGAGGCTTTTCTAGATTCTCTCTGTTATATTTCTGAAGAGCAAAAAGAAGGAGAGAGAGAAGGAGGGAGGGAGGACAAGAATGGAGAGGTCGGGAATCTCCTCCGAAGCCTCCAAGGCTTGCTTCGTCTACACCAGTAACACACAGAGAAATATAGTGACCTCTTAAGAAGTAAGAAACAGACAGCAGCTGAAAATCACCCATCAAAGGCTAACATGATCAATGTGACCAACAGAATTAAAGCCAAACCTCCAATTCCGAAAGTAGAGAGGACAGCCAGACATCTCCAAACAACTTCTCCAACTTGATCGTCAACCCCAATCATCCATTTGGGATCAAAAGGACGTTCTTTCAGGATGAGGTAGACCGGGATCAATCCAGGTAAGAAAGCGATGGAAGTCAACAATAAGAGTATAATCCTGGAAATCCATCTGACGACGTTTCGAGATGTCGAACTCTTGATGGCAGTGGAGGGATGAAGGGTTGAAGTTGAAGAAGAGACCTCTTTGGGCTTGACTTTGAGGTTGGATCTTAGTTTCTTGACTTCTTCCAGCGAGATTTTGATCTCTTGGAAGGAGGTTTTGAGTCTCTTCTCGAGTCGAGCGAGGGCTTCTTGAGGGAGAACTGTTGGGAAAGATTGAAAGTACGAAGTGCGAGCACTAGCAAGTATAGTCAGCCACAAAGGCGACGTGCAAAGTGAGCCGCTTTGTTCAGCTTGAGCTTACCTTCAGTCATGTTTTGAGAGAGATTCTGATCTCGATGAGAAGTGATGCAAAGAGAAAGAAGGAAGGAGAGGAAATCGAACCAATAAAGGACCTTGTGGTCTTCGAACACAGCCACCCGAGAACAAGTAACGACTCAAGCTCTCAAGTGCTTTCTGACGATAGAAAATAGGCAGTCTCTCTTCTCGCTCTGTCTTTCCTATCTTTCGACCAACAAAGACTAATTCGCACGAGGACGTCTTCAGAACTTGAGACGATTTCTAACATCCAATTCGTCAGTACCTCTCACCTTGGGACTTTCAAGTTCGACTCGAAGAAGAATCTACGTCTTGGTTTTGAATTTCATTGTGTGAATAGATAAAGTAGAAGAATAAATAAATAGATGTCTGGCTCAACGTCCGCAGATCCAACGAAGGCTTGACATGAAAATTTCTCCATCGTCGCCAACTGGGATGAGAGAGTGAGAGAAGCGAAGTGCAGAGGCGAATAAGAGTCAGCCAAAGACATCAACGAGCTGCAGTTGTTGGAACAGATCTCTCTTCCTTGACTGCTTGACTATACAACTTACCATAATCTCCAGACTCCGCTTTTCTCAAATCGATCGAACCATTAGTGAAGACAGATTTCCTTTCGAATTCTCTTCTCTTATCCTTCCAGCGAGTTTCGATTGAGGCATCATTCATGAGGATTCCATCTATTGAGATTGGTCTGGCCGGAACTACAACTTGTTTTAATTTCTTCTTTTGAAGAGATCTCTTGATGATCAAATCCGAAAGGAAACCTTCTTCTAGGAATTGTTCTCCTACAGGTCTATTGGGTATGAAATAATGGAAAGGTAAGTTGATGGTTTCGATAGAGTCTGGAAGTTTAATTGCAGGATCAGTACTTAAACGTTCAAGTCCTAAACAATCTACTGTCAGAATTCTCAATGATTTGAAAGACGAATAGTCCGTGGAGGAAGGAGGAATGAAATGAGGATTGTGGCCGTGTTGATGAGTTTCATGAGGATTGGGAGTAACACCAAACAATCTCAAATGACGTAGAGTATCGAAGGAAGAGCCTAGACTTCTGAGACAACCAGTGAAGAGATTCGTTTCATCTCCTGAATTACACCATTCCCTATCACTGAAGATCTCTAGAGCTGTCAAACCTGAAGTAATTTGCAGTAGATCATAAATCGATTCCGACTTCTTATTTCCTGCTTTCCAACCTTGGTAGAGATATTCCTCGTCTTTTCCAAACCATGTCTTCTTACTATTTTGGTCTCAGAGCGAGTCTCTTCACGCTCGATAAACCTTTGAATGCTTCGGCATGTTCCGATAAGAATTTGACGTCTAGATAACTAACAGCAAAAGCTATTGAAGCTTCTTCTATCTTCTCACAGAAAGTGAGTAAGAAGATAACATTACGAGCTGTGAAGTCCAAGTGAGAATTCTGATCATTCCAAACAGCTATGTGTAGAGTTTTGAGAGAATTGGTAAAACTTTTCAATGGAACAGATCTTCCGTTAACCACTTGTTGTAAAGGAAAGATTGATCTTGCAGATTCCAAGATTAAGGTCTCCAAATTGTCTAAATTCTCGTAAATGCCTTGACATGCCACTTTCATTCCATCTTGCTCTCTCATGAATGACGGCAATGATGAATTTTGAGACAATTGACAGAACTCTTGCTGTAGAGATAAACCCAATTGAAAGGGAAGATAAGCAGTTGGACCAAAGTAGATGTACTTCACGAATTTTCCCAAAGGAGTGCCTTCACTGCTCTTCTTTCTGACCATGAGACGATAGAGAGATGGTAGACCTACGTAAGAAGTTCGGATGTTTTGAACTGCGAATTGAAACCAGAAGTTGTAGTTTTGTTTGCAGGTTCTGGCAACTGATCTGAGAGTATAGTCTCTTATTCTGTGAGAGAACAGCAAATTCAAAGGTCGAAGGAGTAAGGACGAACAGAAAAGTGAAGTGATCTTCAATAAAGGTCAAACTCGTCTCACCTCTAGATAGATGATTGACTCTTCCATTGAATGATGAGAATGAATAGCTGAAATGATAGATGACTCACCTCTCAGCTTTCACTCTATCGTTCCAGTTTGGATGTTTTGATGCATCTGCAAAATTGGTGACCAACTCTGCCAAAACAAGGCCTACATCTTGTGGAATGTTATCTAGACTTGCTTTCTTGTTTTCGTCATCTGTTTTGGATGTTCTGCTTTTGCCTTTCATTGCGACCTTGCTCATCGTTTGAGGAAAAGGAATGAGTGGTCGAGAGCGAAAGATTTGGACGAAGAAAAAAGTCTCTTTTGTATCGGCTATTCATCTTCTTCGCTCTCTTCGTCAGAACTCCTGGGAGCAATTCAGGCTTTGCTTTTGAATTCGATAGACATCTGAACGTCCGCGATAGCTCATCGTGACGTCATCGAAAAGGCGTCGGGAAAGTCATACTTTAACTTCACGAGGTCTTTCGTTCACGAGGTCTTTCTCAGGCTTCATAAAAGTTGCTTTTGCCCTTCTTTTTCTCCTTTCCTTCCCAACAATGTCGTCAATAATTTCAGGAGCAACAACTCTGGTCAATCCAAAGCCGACCTCTTCTTCTTCGTCCTCGTCTGCTCAGCAGATTCACTCTACTTTTCTCGGATCGTATGCAAAGCTTCAACCAGACGTCAAGCTGCTCAACTCCAATGGATACCCAGCCGAAAACACCAGTAAGGGGCTCCTCTCATTTGCTAAAAACTCAAAGGAGATCAAAGTAGACATTCCCGCAATAGCCTTCAAGATCACTTCCATGTCCAATTCGACCAAGTCTCCACCTAATTTAGCAAAAGCAACCCCTGAAGGAACTCTGTTTTCAACCAATGAACATCGTCTAGTCGACATTAGAAATAGAGGTCATCTTTCCAAGCTGATAGAAATGTTGATTGGAAGAAGATGCGAAAAGCCTAGGTTTTGCTTCTCGGAAGACGTCGTCAAATCAAGACCTAAAGAGAGTTCCAAGATGGATTTGAGACTCAAAGTATCGGTTGAATATCAATATTCTACCGCTACTATCATCTCATCTAGCCAAGACGGTACGAAGCTATCGGAAGCAGAAAAGGACAGGCTTCTGGACGAGATTTTGGCTCATTTGGACACCAGAGGGATACTTTGGACTCATGCTGGAAGGTTGACCAATGACAAGGCAAAAGAAAACGCTTCTGATGAAACAGAAGAAGAAAGAGCCAACGGATTGAAGTTCCTGGTCTTGGGCGCTTTCCCAAAAGTGAGTCTACGTCTGCCGTCTGGAGCTACATTCTGCTTTTCCCTTCGTCCTTCTCTTCCTTACCAGTACTGGAGGTTTTTCTGGTTTCATATTTCTTTCTATTCAGTCCTTCATTTCAAGATCGAATTCTTTCAATCCTCCAGGTTCCAGTCTTTCAGATCCTTTACCTTCGGATTTGTCCCACCCTCAAGATTCAGATCTCGTTCCCTTGATTCGAGACGCAAGTCTCATTTCTGACTCTTCATACTTGGGAGCTTCAGCCTCTTCTTCTTCAACTGGGACAGGAAAAGGAGAAAAAGTTGGGAACTCCGATCCTCTCGAGGGATGTAGATTGAGCTTCACCAGAGAACCTTTCAGAGGCGGAGCAAAAGGTTTCGATACTCCCCGCGGGTGAGTGGCAACTTGGAGAGAGGATGCAAAGTTGAATTGAAGAAAAGCTCGCTTGAGACTGACCATGCTGCGTCTCTCTCTCCATTCTCTGACTTGTGTCAACTTTTCTTGTTTGCCCCCCCCCCCCCTCCTCCTTCTCTTTTCAGGTCTGGAATGGGTTCCTCAGCTACAGCCCTCTCGGGCGGAGGGATGAGCTAGTCTCACAAGTCTCTTTCAAGTCTTGATGGTTCAAGACGCTTCCTTTTCTCGATCGTTCTCTCAGAAAGATCCAAGACGAAGGAAAGTAAGAATGTGCCTCATCTCTTGTATCAGCGTACTTGATGAGACCTCTGGCTCTGTACTTGTGAATAGACTTGTTTATTTTCTCTGTAAAGATTGATTTGGGACCGATATAGACCTCTCTGGCCTGTTTCGGCCGTGGTCATTTTTAGTCATTCTTGGTTGGACCTAAGTCGAAGATGGAAGATCGAGTGAGAACTTGGGAGAAAGCTGGTCATGGACTCTTTCCGACTCGCTCTGACCTGGAAAGACTCGTTTCCAGTCGATCTGGACGAAAAGAAAGCGATTGAGCCTCGGTCATTCTCTACGACCTTGGAAGTACCAGGTTTGAAGAGCGTCCAATCTGTGCTTTGGTGTGGGCTTTTCTCCAGAGACATCTCTTCACTTCTCTTCGACTACTCTTTCATTGCTCGTCAACTACTCTTTCCGACTCGCTCTGACCTGCAAAGACTCGTTTCCAGTCGATCTGGGCAAATAGAAAGCATTTGAGCTTCGGACATTCTTACGACCTGGGAGAGTAGCAAGTTTGAACGACGTCGAATTGGGTGGTTTGTGTGAAGGCCAGTCGACAATCTCTCATTGCTCGTCATCGAAGCTTTTGCAACAAGAGCTCTCCCCAAAAGAGTCAATTTGATCCAGTCTAGTTCAATCTGAATGATCTGAGGCTTTCGTCATTCCTCGTGAGAGCTTTAATGGATAGTTGCTCGGGAGATAAAGCTTGGGCGAAGCCTCAAAGGGCTGAAAACAAGTTTGAGGTTGAAGATTCTGTCTTGCTCCATCACGAGGTCACAAGTGAGCTACTCAAACAATCAATTAGAAAATTTCAAGTCTTTCGAGAAATTAGGTTTCAAGAAGTAGCTTGATACATGGAGCAGATTCATGGAAAGAAAGCGAAGAGCAGAACAACGAAGATCTTTATAGCGAAGGATTGGGACTCTTTCTTTAACAGAAGGTGATCTTGATTCCAGTGTCTGCGGCGGAACATTGAACTGGAGATCCACCTGAAAATGGGAATAATGATGGAGAGAAGAGGAGAAAGATTTGAGAGGCGAGTCAGTCAATCGCTCAAGTCTGCCTTGTCAGAAGTCTGTCACCCTCCATCACTCCTTTGGGGGAGCTCAAAAAGCGACTCTAAACTCGCCAGTTGTATGATTTTCCAAGAAAGCACCAGGACATTGCGAGGCAGAGTCGCCAGTGCAAGGACCTGGAGCGGCCTTGGTGCAAGATCCGGTGAACTCAAAGTCCATCTTGTAGGTGTATTGATGGTTTCCTGAATGAAACAGAGAATCAATTGAGCGAAAAGAGGATATGAGTGAGAGAAGTCAGTCAAGGAGAATTCGAGAGAGTTCAAGAAGAACAAGAGAGAAGGAAAACCGGATGATGTACTCATCTCTCGCTCAATAGCCTCTTGCTTCGTTCAACATTCGCTCTGCCGCTACTCACCTAGAGGAACTCCGGTGTTTGGGTCGTTACCTTGCAACAAAGAGTAGTCTGTAGGGTGAGAATGGTGTTTGTTTTTTCCCCGAAACAAAGCTCCAAGTCAGCAAATGGAAGAGAAGTCGAAAGCAAGTCGGAGAGAAGTAGTGATACTCACCTGCAGAGTTTTGAGTGTTTCCGTCAGTGTTGTCTGGGTTGGTCAAAGAGAATTCAACGATACCACAGTTGCTATAGAGAAGGGAGAACATCGGAGGCCAGAGATAGTGATCAGAGAAAGGGTCGATCAATTCAGTAGACGAAGCCAATCGATCTCGAACTCACACTCCTGAGGATTGACAGTCGGCACCAGCGAATCCATCAACCCAAGCAACACCACCCAAAAGTCTGTCGTAGGTACCTGCGAATTTATGAAGACAGAGGTGAGAAAGTGGTGTCAGCTTTCGGAAGAGGCCGCGAAACTCAAAAAAAGCGACAATTGTCGACTCAAGTGTCAACTCAAGTGGCAACTCACCTGATCCGTGGTGTCCACCGTTACCGGTTCCACCGTACAAGAAGGTTGGGGTTCCAGATCCACAGTTGTTGACCAACTAAAAAATCGAAAGAGAAAGTGAAAGGAAGAGAGTCAATGGCGAGCTCGTAGCCGTCTCTCTTCCACCTCTGATTGGAAACTCACCTCGACGTTGTGAGATTCAGCAGCGACCATTCCCAAGAAGGTGGCGACGGCTACGAAAGAAGCGATTTTGAACATTGTAAAAGAAATGGTTTCCGGGTTGTTAAGAGTGTAGTGATGAGAGAGAAGAGAGTGAAGAAGATGAAGAGAGGGGAAATTGAGAGGCAAAGGTGCGCCTTCTTATACCTTTTTTCTCTCGATGAAGACTCGGCAGCCCAGAGACTTTTCCTATGCTGTCAATTTATGGGGATCGCAGGAAAGATATTACATCGATACATACTGATCATCGAAGAAGTTGTACATACAATACGTATCTTCACCAAGTCTGCGAGGGCAAGTTCGGCTCGAAAGTCCTGCGATTGAACAATCAACAACTGCCGCCGGACGCGCATGAAGCGTTGATGCAGAAATCGTTCCTCTGTCTCAACCTTCTTTCCTGCTTTCTACGGCAAAGATCGTACTTTGCAGCTCTAAAAAGCAGGAATCAAGGGTCAAAATGCCCAAAACAGAGTCCGGAGAAAGAGGGTTGGGGTTTCCACTGCGCTTCGAGGATCGACAGAAGGCTCATGATCAGAACGAGATCAAAAGAATTAAGAGGGTGTCTTCTTCGAGAGATTATGCAAAGGAACCATCTCCTCGCTCTTCGAGAGCTGAATATATGGGGCACAAGGTCAACAATCAACTTAAGCACGAGGAACTCCTCTTCGAGCAGGTTTGGAAGTGTATGCTCTTCTCACCTTCGATCTGCGAGATGCACTGCTTTTCTACCCCATCTCATCTCTAAGCTCGAAAACCTTCCAAAGATTATGTAAGATTAAAATCAACGGAACTCAATGGTCTCGATTCTGCAAGACAAAACTCTGCAGGTGAGAATCACTACTTCTCTCCGACTTGCTTTCGATTTCTCTTCCATTTGCTGACTTGCAGCTTTGTCTCCATCAATATTCACACCATAACGACTACTCCTTGTTGCAAGGTAACGACCCAAACACCGGAGTTCCTCTAGGTGAGTAGCGACAGAGCGAATGTCGAGCGAGCCAAGAGGCTGTTGAGCGTGAAATGAATACCTGACTGACTTCTCTCACTCATATCTCCTTTTCGCTCGCCGACGCCTCGCTCTCTCTCATTCAGGAAACCACCAATACACCTACAAGATGGACTTTGAGTTCACCGGATCTTGCACCAAGGCCGCTCCAGGTCCTTGCACTGGCGACTCTGCCTCGCAATGTCCTGGTGCTTTCTGGGAATGATCCTTGTCGCTTCTCAATTTGCTAGAGCTATTCAAGATGGATGGAAGGATAAATTCTTAGTCCTTCGATTGAATTCTATGACTACGAGATCGAATCCAGAAAGAGTAAATGAATCTGAACAAGTTTATGCCGCTGTCAACTATCTTTCTTCAGACTTCAAGTGGCGACTATAGGAAGCTGTGAAACTCTCTCCAGTCTCTTTGAAAAACGTCAAGTTCTTCGATTCACAATTTCAGGTTGTCTCTGTCATAAAAACCTCGAATGCCAAGAATTCGCGTGTTGATGATGGTCATGAACATTCTCGGGAGACAACAGACGCTTCAACATGACTTTCGAAGAACGTCTCGAACTCTACACCTTCTTCTTTTAAATGGTGATTTTGGTTGGCTCAAAGATGGTTTTAAAGTAAGCTGGCAAACTCTTTTACTGTGTTGATGGGTTTGAATCCTTTTGATTCCAGAAAGATCATCGAAATGGAAATCCCCAAAGGCTCAAAGTGTCAACATGTTTTTGAAGCTCTGGCTCTCAGTCTCTATTTTTCAGCAACACTGTTTCCCAATTCTCAATGACAGAGTGTTGTTTTAAGAGGTACATTTCACTTTGAAGTTTCCCTCTGAGTTGCAGTTCTTCGACGTGTCTTGCCTCATTCTTCGTGTGAACTTCTCTGCGGGGGCGAAGTCAGGTTCTTTCGCTTCAACTTCCAAAGTACGACTCGATGAAATCTTTGAAGAGAAGCTCAAATCTTCAACCGACCAAGGGAGATGCACAAAGCTGAAAGACAGAGACGAAAAATGCGAAAAAAGAAGAGAAGACGACTAGAGAGACAGCGAGAGAGAGAGGGGGGAGAGGTAGAGGTGCAGCTGTGACCTCAAGTTGAATGTATGCCCTCGATCCTTATGATTTTTCATGGTAAATTGAAATGTATACCTGTTCTGAGAGCAACCATGCATGTTTGAATTGCATGGTGGGATGAAGAAAGATCAACCGAAGCGTCGTCGACGTCTTGTGCCTTTTTCTGCTGGGACGAGAGACTCACTCTCACACTCTCACTCTTTCTCAACGACGACGACGACGACGAGGAAACCAAGAACAACTCGAGAACCTTCTGGAAGGAATCCCCATCTCAACATCATCGACAATCATCCATCCATCTCGACAACCTTTTGGGGGACTGCTTTGGAATAACGAGAGGTGAGTTGTCGTCTCTGTGCCTGATGCTGCGAGTGGAGAGAGTGAGAAGGAGAGGGAGAAGGAGAAAGGAAGCAGTCTTTGCGGGTCTAACTGGACTTGTTCAAGTAGATCGAAATTAGTACTTTCCAATCAGAGAAAGTGGAGAAAGAGAGAGAGAGAAGAGAGAAGATGAGTCAAAGGTGACAGAGATCAGAGTAGAATCTGACATGGAAGATGGAAGCACACAAAGGCCATCTTCGAACATTCTCTCTCTCTCTCTCTTTGTCCATTCTGATTGACACAGCCTTTCACTTTCCATTCAATCGAAAGAGGACGTTGAAGCTGACATCTCGATCCATCCTTACCAACCTTACTCTTGCTACTACTCCTTCTCCTTCCATCTCTCTTCTCACCCAAATGACTCCTCGGCCCAACCGAAACGTGTATGGATGTCATCAAGATCCATTCCAGATTCTACTCTCTCAAAAGCAAGAAGAGGAATTACAATCTGAATCATCTCGAGGGGAATCTCTATTACCAAGTGACGATCCTTTTCTCTATTCAGCCTCCTCCTCATCCGACGCCAGAGTTGATCTCGAATTCGCTTTAAGTTTCAACAATCCACAATCAAGATCCTATCCTCTATCTCGATCCAATCATCAAACTCATCCTCAATCATCTCGAAGTCTTCAAGCACCAAGAATCTCTAGACATCCCTCTTCCTCTTCCTCCTCTTCTAATTCCTCTTCTTCAAACACCTCTACTTCCACCGCAATCAGTGATAAGACTGTTAAGCAACTTCAAAACAGTCTTTTGAATCCATTAGCGCAGGCGCGACTCTCAACCAATCCTACTCTAGTCAGTCCTGCTCCTGCTATCACCCTCAACTCAACCTCTGCAATCAGTAGTAGTAGTAGCAGTAACCTTTCAATCTCTACTACTTCATCCAAGAAATCATTCTCTTTGGATTACCTCGAGAGATTCAAAGACGATCCTTTGGTAGAAGAAGATACAGATCGTAGACCTGTCAGCTTATATTCTCCTATCACTGTCACCAATTCTCAATCTTCAACGACAAGATCTAATATCACTTCCCTTTTACCTAGTATAGATCACGAGACTAGATCTATAGATTTCAACAAGGTTAGATCTTTGAAGGATTCGAAAAGGGGAATCCTCTTTTCAGGTGAGAAGATCAAATCGAAAAGTAGTTGGAGCGAAATCCAAAAGGACAAAGGGAAAGAGAAGGATAAAGAGAAAGATCAAGTTGGATTAGAAGATAAAGATAACAGGATCGGAAAACAGGTTCAACCATTACAACCTTCAGATTTCGGTTCTTCCTCAAATTCAGTTTCGACCTCCCTTCCAGATTCAAATCGGATTCGAAAGAAGAAAGATCTCTCTTTGATCAATCCACAAGATAGAGACAATCTTTTCATTTCAAGCTCGTTAGCCAAAGCTTTCGAGAAATCGAGATCATTGATCGAAAACGAAAATCAAAAGGTCGACCTCAAATCCCAACCTTCAAATCAAAGTCCAATAGTCGAAGCATCCAAATCTTTACCGACAATCTCTACTTCTGATTCGAACCTCAAAGATCAAAGTGAACCGAATCCATCAGAAGAATCAACCGAAATGGATCCAGGGTTAGGAATCGTCGGAATGAAGACTGATCCCAATTTGGAATCCAATTCCAATGGCAATGAGACCAAACAAAGTTCTGGTAGTATTAGAAGACCATCATTCGCTTTCTGGGAGAGAGCTAGGAAACTGAGCTCGACGAATGATACTAGTAATAGAGGGAGGAGTAACTCATCAGTCTCCAACAAGAATAAGGATGGAAATGGTAGCAAGGTGATGAGTAGAGATACAAGTGAAAGTAGTAGTAGTCCTGAATTCATAGTCAGATCAGTGGATGGAAGAAGGAAATCAATGGAAAGGTTCGAGAGTAATAAAACCAACCAGAGTGCGACGATTGGAAGTGGTAGCGGAATCGAAAACTCCAAAATCAGAATCGGTTTGGGTTTAGATTCGGAATTGCAAGAGAGAGAGAAGGAAATTGGTTTCAGTAGTAGTAGCAATGAAGACGAGATCCTTTCATCAAATTCAAGTCTTCATACTAATCCTTTGATTAGAACTGCAAGTTCTTCCAGTTCTTCCAATTCTTCTTTGGGCCCTTCGGATCCGAGAAATAGTCATAAGAATAGGAATAGAGGTGAAACTTTACCTTCAAACATTAATCCTATCGGTTTGGAAAGTGAGATCAATGATCGAACTGATGATACTTCCAAGAAGGATTTGCGATCAAGATCTGCTTCTACTTCAACTTTCAAGATCAACAATAGTAATACTCCGTCTAGTTTGCTTTCTCAAGATGGAAGAGAATCCATAATGAGTAACAATACTTCTTCTTCCAATTCAACCCTCAAGCCAAGCTCGAATCTCAACAATTCCAAACATATTCATCTTCATCGATCAGCTTTGGCGATAGAGAGATACACTCAAGACGATGAGATACTCACCTTATTGAACGATGGTAAAGAGTATAGTTCAGATTCAGACGATGACCTTCATTTCTCTTTGGATTCAAATTCAAATCTTGCTTTTGCAAAACAAAACGTCGGTAGTTCTCAAAGTCATTCTCATCATACTAGAAGTCAAAGTGAAGATCGAGGTTCGACGCCAACCAAAGACAACTCGATCAAGGATTTGGCTAGAGTCAAAAGGAGGAGGAAACTTCTGAAGAATCAAATCAACATTGCTAGGAAAGCTAAGGATTCGATTCAAAGTGAACAAGATTCGAAATCCTCGAACGGAGTCAGTGGCAGAAGGAGAAGTGCAAGTAGTGTTGCAACCACGAGTAGCTCTTTAAGTTCTAGTGCCAATTCTTCCAGATCGAATAGGAGAAGTAGCGTTACTGGAAATATGAGTCTGAGAGAAACTGAAGAGGAAGATGGTGGAATCAAAGGTGGTGATGAAGCTGAAATTGGAGAACGTCGAAGGAGAGACAGATCAAATACTGTCGCTGGCGCTGTTGCTGTTTCTTCAATTCCGAAGGGTGACGATGCTGCTGCTTCACCTTCAAAGACTTCAAAATCACTACAGGAAGAGTTCGAGGATAGCTCTCAGACGAAGAGCAATTCAAGTTTGACTGTGGAATCTTTTGGAAGGTCTGACGGTACTTATACTCCAAGTCTCATTAGTAGTGCCGAAGATGATTCCTTTTATGATGCAAATGAACGAGGGAGTGGTACTAGTTCAAGTGCAAGTAATCGAAGCGAAGCTGAGGATCAACCAGTGGCGGTAGTTGATGATCAGCAGCAATCTCTTCACAAAGATGAACAGAGCTTGATTTCAGCGAATCATGGATTGAGATCTAGTAGGAGGAAATTCAACACTTCGACTTCGAATGCAATCACTCCTCCTCCAATTGGATTAGGCATAGAACAGAATCCAGGAACACAATCGAACATTGATGACATCGAAGACGAAGATGAAGAAGATGAAGATGGAAATCCAACTTTGAACAGAAAGAAGACTATATCTCCAATGGTTTACGTTGCTAATAGCAGTGCGACTTTGAGACAGGATGCTATAGCTAGAGATCCTCCATCGAGTTCTATTCATTCAGTCCCAAGTTCAAGATCCTCTTCTTATGATACCCAGGAGAGCTATGGCTCGATCAAGAAGAGTTCAGCCCTTAATCCGATCTCTACCTCTTATTCATCAATGTCGAGTCCAAGTCCAAGCTTTTCTCCAATCTCTTCTACTGCTTCTCAAAACTATTCTCCAATTTCATCCGCTTCGTCTTCAAGTTTCTCACCCAACATTCCAGTTGTCTCAACTCCAAGTTCTTCCAAGATGTTCATTCGAAGCCCAAGCCTCAGAGGGTCTAGAATCGTTCCACCTCTGAAACCTTCTCCTACTAGTCCTTTACCTCCTCCACCGCCTAACTTCAACTCCATTGCAGGTTCGACTCCGTCGAGACCTCTTTCTGGAATCAGTCTTCTTTCATCTGATAACCAAGTGACAAAGGAAAGAACCCAGAAGAATCAAGAAATGGACGCTGTGGTTCTGAAATTGAAGAATTTGGGCAAAGAACTTGGAGGAAAGGGCATTGGAAGATCGAGAAGTCAAAGTCTAGGTCAAGCTTCGGAAAATCTAGTTCTAGATGATAACAATCGATTAAGCTCTCTGAGAAGTCCTAGTGAGATTTATAGGAACAAAGGAGGTTCTTCCTCGACTTTCATTTCACCGCCTGCTCTGTCCAGAACTACTTCGACAGATTCCAGTAGTAGGAGGAATCGATCTTCTTCTCACATACCACCTTCTTTGAACCTTCATGGATCAATGACAAATCCTATTCCTTCACCTCTTTCCACTTCAAGACCTAGACCACTCGCTTCCACAACGGAAGAAGCCGAACCTAGTAAATCCACTTCAAGCGATGAAAAATCTGCAACTAGTTCTTCAAGTACACCCACTTCTGCTTCTTCTTTGGACAGAGGAGCTACGATCAGAGGTCGTCCGAGAGGTGCGACTGTCGGTGCCGTTCCTTACTCAGGATCCAATCATCACCCAAGTTCTAGGATCTCAGTTCAAACGAGATCAAGACCTAGGTCTCTACTTTCAAATGAGATTCTGATTCCAGATTCGGTCAGAGCCGAGTGGGACAGAGAAGAGAAGGTGAAAATACCTCAAGGATCCAATCCCACTTCTTCTGAAAATTCGATTTCTCCTCCAAACAGAGTCAATTCTTCAAATTCGATCGCTTCTACTTCCTCTACTTCTAGATCTTTTGGAGATGATTATTTGAGCTCTGGGAATGCTGATACTAGCGCTTCGACTTCTGCTTCTGCAACTGGTGGTTCGAATAGTACCAATTCGACTTCTTCTCCTGCTGGATCGACTTTGGCTTCCAATTCGACTGGAGCTGGAGCGGGAAATGGTACTTCAAACACCACAACTACCAATGGCAACACTGGAAGTGGTGGTGGAGGCTCTTCAGAAAGGAGTAGATCTGGACCCAACTCTAATGGAAGTGGGAATGCAGGTGCAAATGCTAGTGGAGGTGGTAGGGATAGAGAAGGAGGAGGAGGAGGTGGGGGAAGATCTAGAAGCGGATCGAATGCAAGCCTTCTTCAACAGGTTCAACATCCTCCTAAAAGTCATGCTTCTTTCGTCATTGCTGTCGTTGGTCATCGTGGGACTGGAAAGTCTACAGTCATCAAGAAGGGATTGCGACAGTTTGGTTTGTCGAAGCCTAACGTCTTGTCGGAGAAAGGTGAGTTGAGGAGAAGATCCTTTCGCAAGTGATAGCCATTTAAGAACTTGAATGATGGCTGATCGAAATGCACATACTCTATCGTTCTTCATTCTTTCAGTCACCTCACATTCCACTGTCTGCGTCGTGGATCAAGAGCAACGAACCATCGAGGTCTTGGAGATCGACGCGTCGGTGCTCCTCAATGCTCCAGGGAAACGATTCGCTTGGCCAAAGTTCCTTCCTAGGATAGATGCAGTCATTCTCTGTTACGACGCCGGTCAGATCTCTTCCTTCAGAGGAATGTCTGAACTTCTGGACAACTTCGCTCAAGGTCATTTGAGCACAGTCATGCTCGCTTGCAAGTCTGAGATCTTCCCAAAGCAAGTCGATCCTTACTATGCTTCGGATATGGCTGCAGTCTATAATGTCGGTCTGGCCGAATGCACTGTTCAGAGCGAAGAAGGAAAGAAGAGAATGAGAGATTGTTTCTCTTATCTAGTCAAGGAAGTCGCCAAAGCCAGAGCTGGAAGACAACGGAAAGCCAATGCTTCACCTCATCAGCCATCTTCTAGAGAGAGGGAAAAGGAAAAGGATAAGGAAAGAACAAAGGACGCTTCTCCCGATCGAAGGAATCGAGCCGGATCTGGCTCTTCTGCTGCAGCCAATTCAAACGCTTCTGCTTCTGGAAATCCAACTGGAGATTTGGATGGTGGAAGCAGTGTTTCTGTTCATTCGGCCTCTTCTTCTCACGGGTCTCACTCTTCTACTAGAGACCGTAACAATAGTGGTGCAAGTTCGACAGTCGAAAGCGTTCCTTCTGCTGCTTCTTACAGTTCTTCGGGTGTTCCTTACTCGGAAGAGCATACAGCTACTATCGCTCAACAACAGCAACACTTCCAGAACCAATCTAGATCCAATGAGGCTCTCTCTGAATCCGAAAGGTACAGAAACATCAGAAAGATGAGCGATGCAACTACAGCTTCCGATGCTCCATCCTTCCCTGAATCCAATTCGGAAGAGGATCACGCTGTTCAACAAAGCATCTCGAAAGCTCAATTAGGTCTTCAAAGTGCTCAATCGGTTGGTGGCTATGTTAGCATTGATGAATTGTGGGACAAGTTCTTCTTCGCAGCTGTCTCTGGTAATGGTGAGTGTCGAGAGTTCTTGCTTGTTTCTCTTATCCACTTGTTGGATCCCATCGCTGATCTTCTGTCTTTCATTTGTCATCTTCTCCTCCTAATCTACCCGTCAGACGAGAGATTCCTTCTCATGTTCATGGTCTTCTATCGTGGGTTCGCCAAGCCTATCGATCTTCTCAGGCAACTCATCGAACGATTCGACAAACTGGCCATGAGCGAGAGATCAGACGGAGTCATGATCAGATTCTCTCTCATGAGACTTACCAACATGCTAGGAGAATGGGTTCAAGACTATCCTGGAGATCTATCTGGTCCAGAAACCTACCCGGTCGTCTGCTCCTTCTACCAAAAGCTTCTTCAACATCCTTCGACGGTGCACGTAGCTTCTCCTCTTCAACCTCACATCGAAGCCTGTAGATACGCTCCTGATGTCGATGCTGTTTGGAGCAAAGCTGAAGATAGCGACAAGCCTCAATCGGTCGCAGCTGACGTAGCTCCCATCAGCACGATGATCAATCCTGAGCTTTCTGGATCCGCCACTTCTCTCCCAAAGCCTCCTTCCACGAAGAGCGTCAATAGCTCCAGTAGCGTTCCGTCAGTCAACAGTCCACCACCACCTCTTCCTGGTCAAGAAGAAGGAAGCGAAGGCAACACTAGAAGCAGAGGTCAATCGGACGCTTCTTCGTTTGGACCTCCAGTCGACAACGCTCATCTTTCGCCCAAGCCAATCGAGACAAGGCACAGAAGCGCTTCGGATGTCACTTCTTCTTCAAGCGATGGTATTCGTGGTCCTCAAAGCAATGCTGGTAGCGTCGTCACTGCTTCTTCTGCTTCCATCGCACCCTCGACAGTCTCTTCCAATCCAACGATGGATCGATCTCCTTCAGAACAGAAGACCTTCCTTCGAGGAGTCTCCAACGCTCTCGGAGAATTGGATGACGAAGCTATCGCTGGAGAACTCACTCGCCTGGAATGGAATCTCTTCACGACTATTCGACCAAGAGATCTCTTGAGGCACATTCTCGTGGCTCGAGATCTCAGAGAGAAGAACGGACCGGTAGCGAGATCCATCGCTCACTTCAACTACGTCTCCTTCTGGGTTTGTTCTATGATCTTGGTTCAAGGAAAGACTAAGCATCGAGCAAAGATGTTGGAGAAGTTCATGAACGTCGCTGCCATCTTGAGAAGAGACAACAATTACAACACTCTTCATTCAGTCTTGGCTGGTCTCGGTAACGCTTCGATTCACAGGTTGAAACATACTAGAGAACTTCTGAATGGAAAGCCGGTCATCAAGACTTATCAGAGTTTGGCTAGGTTGATGGGAAGTGATAGATCCTTCGCCGCTTATCGTTTGGCTCTCGAGAATTCGGAGAATCGAACGATTCCTTATCTGTGAGTCCACTTTGCGTTCTACTTTCTAACTCTATATGCTGTTGAAACTGACTGATCTTCCTTTTCTTTTCATCTCATCTCGCACAGTGGAGTTCACTTACAAGATATACTGTCCATGTCTGATGGAAACCCGTCCAAACGTGCAAGCGATGGAATGGTTCACTGGAGGAAGTTCAGTCTCATGGATGAAGCTGTCATGGCTATAGTCAAATGTCAGCAACACGACAGACCTACTCGACCAAATCCAGCCGTCGAAAGGCTCATCATGGACTTGCCGGTCATGGATGAGGAGGTGAGAATGAATTTGGCAGACAGTTTTCCGTCGACCCTCATCTTGCTTCAAACCCATACTGACCTCGTCGTGCTTATGAATGACTTCTTTCCTCTCTACAGACTCTATACCAACGATCTCTAGAGGTCGAACCTCGCTCTTCTCAACCAAGCAAGATCAAAAAGCTCATGATGCAAGGTACACCCTCATAAGTCTACTCCTCGCCTCACTCAAACGCTCCAAAAAAGGACATTTAAGATCCTATCATTCTCCTTTTCGCCTTCTATCATGTCTTGTCTTTTTTCATATCAAGCTATTTGTTCTCCTATCTATGGTTTCTTCTTAGCCTCGTCTTTTCTCCTTTTCTCTGGTTCTCGTCATGTCTCTTTGCCGCTCATGGCTCTCCTTCGACTTCTATTATCAATCAGGGGTTTCATCAATTTCTCATGTATTCATTCAGAAGATCAGATTTCCGTTTGTACATTTCCCCCCTTTCATTTCCTCTCCGAGTCTCTCTTCTTTTCTCCTCACTCAGTTGGCCCTCTTGAGTTCACGAACATTTGGAACTTGGTCCTTTCTTCTCTTTTAACGAAATTTTTATTCTCATGATCATACCTTCAAGTGCCAAAGTTGTTGTTCGCATGTGTGTAAAAATTGCTCAGGCGCAAGGGTAGGATCGAAGATTTCGAGCAACTGTTCTCGCATTCAGTACAGCCTTCTGTTTATAGAATGGAGCTTTTCTGAGACTCGAAGAATGATTGACTCGATCTAAACGTTGAATTCTGACGGTCTCGAGTCAACAGCGTCTCAGAAGTCAGAACTGATGGAGCTCTTCGACCTTCTGCGAGCTTAGCACTGACTTTTCAAAAGGCCGAGACTGGAGAGAATAAAAGGACACATCTGAACAAAAATTCTAGAACTGAATGAGAAAGCAATGAATTGGAGAGATGGGTCCAGAAGAGCAGAAGAGGGAGGTAGAGAGACGTCAAAGGAAGTTCAGGTATCGTAAGGATGATCGAATCGAGAGAGATTTTTGAATAACCATTTCAGAGTCATGATCGTTTTGTTTGATTCCGGATACAAGGTCTTGGATGTATTCTTGATATCGATTGCCTCGATTGGAGAGCAGATCTGAGCCGTTCCAGGTTTGAAGACTATGTTTGAAGAAGTTGGTGCCTCGCATGCGTCGAAATCTCCGTTCGCGCACATGAGAAGGTTCTCGAGAGAACGTCTCTCATATACGGCCCTTCTGGAAGAAACCAGAGATGCCAGCCCGACGAGATCGATCCTGACTTGAGGTTCGCCTCTCCCGATGAGACTGAGGTTTCTCAGCTTAGGCAAAAGCAGAATTTCCTTCGAATCTGAACGAATACTTTCCTTCGATTTGGGAGAAAGTAAAGCAATGATAGAATTGCAGAATTCATCCGAACCTTCATCCTCGATTTCAATGTGAAGATCTTGAAGCACATGCCCGAATCTTGATTGTTGAAGGGCTCCCAACAGAATGCCTGCCGAATGCCAGATTCCAGAAATCTTGATCGACAGAGATTGAATCCGACCACACCTGAGGTATCGAAAGTTCTCCGTATCTTCCACACGACCTAATGAGAACCTAAGAAGAAACGGTGCTTCTAGTTTGTCGAAGAAGTCAAAGTCATCGTTGTCATCCCCTACAGGAGATCTAGCCAAGCTCAACGAGGTCAAAAGAGGTAGGTTGAAGACTGGCAATTCGTTGTCTAGATCTTCTTCAGGTTCTGCTTGGAAGGGAATCTCAACGTCGACGAGACTTGGAGTTGAAGATAGAAGCTTGATGATCCAGCTTTGATGAATTCCCGAATGATTAATCTTTACCACCTTTGCTTGCTGCAGGACAGACAACAGAGCATCGTCGATGACCAGACCATCGTATCCGCACGTAATGATGAGCGTCTCTAGTTGGGGTTTCCAAGTCAAGGGATCAATTCTATATGTAGTATGATCTAATGTTACTCTGCTTGACCGTGATTCTGAAGAAGAGAGCACCTTGAGTGATTGATAATCAGCAGCCATCAGGAACAGTCGAAAGCCAAGATGACCCGAGTGAGACACCTCGAGTGAACGAAGGCTTTCTTTTGAGCCTGCGAGAATCTCTTCCAGAGGAAGAGAATAGGTGTTACCTACCACTTGAAGGTTCACAGAACGAAGGGAGTCGTTGCATCTGTTGGCGAAGACTTCCAACCCTTCAGTGATCCGACTAGCGTTCCCTCTCATCGTGAAGCTTCTGAAGAGTTCCACTTCTCCAAAAATGGACTGGTTGAACTTCTTGGAAACCCTTGATAATCTCATCATCGACGGAGAGTCGCAAAAGGAAGCAATCTTGACGAAGAGCTCCGGTGAGACTCGCTTGAATGATCCTCTCTTCTCCAGATCCTTTGCTTCTTGGATAGACTCTTCCAGCTCGATGACGTTCTGACAAGGCAAAGAAGTGGTAGATTCCTGGTTCTCGACGAAATGACCTTTAGCTAGATCTAAATGATGTTGGACCATTCCTAGGTAGGCGAAGGCTGCTCTCAAATGAGTCTGATGGATAAAAGAGAATACAGATGAATAGATAATTAGCACATGGTTCTATCGAATCGTGCTCAACATCACAGCATAGAGACTCACCTCGACACTCTTCTTCGAATTCAGGGCTCTCTCGACGTCTTGGACTGCCTCGTAAGGTCGGTTCCTCTTTCCTAGACTAATGCTCCTCATCAAAAGAGGCTGATGTACATCTTTTGGATTCGAATCGATGATCTGGAAAGAAAGAAGTAAGGAAAGAGAAGAGAGCAGACAAGGTTTGATTAGCACGAAGAAGCAGAAGCAAGAACGAAGAAAGAAAGTCAGAAAGAAGGATGTCAAATGTCAAATGACATCCTCTCCCTAACTCATTCTTAGTTCATACTGACCTGCGAGCAGATGGCTTCGGTTGTCTTGAAGTCCAGTCTGTCCAGAGAAGCCTGAGCCTCGACGAGGAGATCTTCATGAGAAGATGAGTTTGCAACTCGTTTGGCAGCTGGCTCCGACTGAGATTGCTCGTTGGTTCTCTTTGGCATAATGGATGATACGGAAGATATGAATTGGGAGATTGATATGAGAGAGACTGTTGCTTGGTGAAGTTGAGATGAGTTCGCGAGCGTTCTGTGTGGAAAGTATCAAGCAGACCAAGCTGAGAAACGAAAAGAAAGGGAGAAGAGAAGTGAGTCCAACCATCGATCTCACTTCTTTTAGTTGATGCTGGATGATTAAAATGTTAGATCTGACTTATCGATACTTACCTCGATCAACTTCGAGGAAGAAAGGGTAGAAGCAAGTAACTTTCGAAAGAGTCTGTGATTTGGTCGAAAAGTTGTAGATCTTCTTTTCGTCCTGTTTGCTCCTCTTCTTTGAATGATTGTGCTAATCGATTGGGCCGCTTGATGAAGAAAAGAAACAGAGATCCAAAAGAAGAATGAAAGAGGAGTGGACAGAAGTGATGGTGGTGGTTAGAGGAGAAGAAGAGAACGAAGAAAGAAATCTTGACAAAGAAGATCGGTTTGAGTTTGCATTCGGTGGCTTTGAATCAAGTGACGACCATTCCACTCTTTCAAAAAGATGATATCAATTTTCTACAACTCTTCCACTGAGAAAAAGAAGGTGAGAATTGAGAGCATTTCATCGAGCAGGTAGTACTGTTGAATCACTCTTCCACCTAGAAGACGATAGGCTCTGAATCAAATTGATACAAGATCACACAAGTCACAACTGATGCTGACATCTACATTTTCTGAATAGTCTATAGAACAAATGAGTACAAATTTCGATGATTCCAGAAGGCAAAAAGACTGGAGTTACGATAGATAACCTTGAGACAAAGCGATTTCAGCATTCATGACCGAAGAGGTAGCAGCGCCGATTTGAACGTTATTCGAAAGAACGACGAACTGAGGGAAAAGAAAACGAAATCAATCGAGGTAAGATAGAAGGAATCGGCAAGATGCGAAAACCCAAATCAATCAGTCCAAAGAAAAAACTTCTCTTGCATGAAAATTTGTCTTTTTCATCTCGACAAGATCATTTCTTCTTTCTTCTTCAAAACTCACCTTTACGTCCAAAACCTTACATTCCCTAACTCTTCCAACATTAACTCCAGCACCATTTTGGAAATCCACATCCAATCTAGGTTGAGGTCTATCCAATTCCTCATGAACCTTAATAGCAATTTCCGGTGCAGAATGAACTTTTAATTTCTGAGCCTGACTAACATAATCCTTTAAACATTGTTTAACCTCTTCAATTTTCGGAGGAGGTCTATTTTTAAAGGATAAAGAGACACATTCCATATGACCATCAATGACAGCTACTCGATTGCAAGAAGCTGAAACTGTGACTTCATGATCTTTGAATTCTTTTCTATCTTCAGAAGAATTAGGTGAATTTTGAATTTGACCAAGGATTTTAGCCACCTCCATTTCTATTTTTTCTTCCTCTCCACTAATGTAAGGAACTACATTTCCTAAGATATCGAAACTTGAAACACCAGGATAACCAGCACCAGAAATGGCTTGCATTGTAGAAACCATGATTTTATCCAATGGACCGAATTTATCCATCAAAGCTTTTAAAGGGACAACTATTCCTGTAGTTGAACAATTTGCATTTGTAATGATGAAACCTTTGGAAGGTGAGGGTGATAAGGATTGTTGTTGGGTTTTGATGATTGAGAAATGAGATGGGTTTACTAGGGGAACTACTAAGGGACATAAAGGATCCATTCGATAGTTTTTGGCATTGGAGAAGACTCGGAGATTTGAGGATCTGAAAGCGGGTTCTGAATTTGAGAGGGAAGGAGAGATGAAGACGAAGGATAGAAAGGTGGAGTCAGAGGTCAGTCAGAAAGAAATTCTACTTTTCAAGGGAAGGATTCTACCAACATGTCGCTTGCATTCAACAACCCAAGATCCTACTGAAACTATCTGCTCTGATCCTGTTTCGAGCGATATGATCTGCCTTTGATTTTGATCTTGCATCTTGATGTGCCTTTGCTTTGTTCCACTGCTACTCCATCTTCTCTCACTTCCCTCTCTTACTCACCACAAACGGCAGCCGGACCACTATCAAGTCCACTAAAAACAATATCACAATCCTTAAAGTGTTGAGGGATACACTCCTTGAGTACCATTTCCTTTACATTGTCAGGGATAGGTTTGACCTGTTTCCACCTTCCCTCTGTTGCCTTTTGATAAGTCTTGTCTGTAGATGAGGAAGAGGCACCCAAGACTGAGAGGGTGAATTGAGGATGATCTGATAGATGAAGAATGAATCTTTGACCCACAGTTCCTGGGAGAGAGTGAGGAGAGATAGAGAGATAGATAGTGACAAGAGTAAGATTAGGATTAGAAGAAAGAGATAGTGACTCGAGAGAGTAAAGAGCAGAGTAGAGTAGAATTGGATTGCTCACCAGTTGCACCTAGAATTCCTACTTTGAGTTTCTCTTGAACCATGGTTGGATATTGTTGAGGCAGAGTAATGGAAGTTGATGTTTCAAGTCGAAGTCAAGATTCGACTTTCTTCTCAAAGTTGCACTGACTCGCTGCCCACTACTTCCGCCTCTATCCACTCAATTCTCACATAGCTCCAAGCCAGAATGACACTTTGACTTGACTTAGATACAACCAACTCTTCATTTCCTCGATTCACCAACCACGATTTGCGAGCAGAGTGAGCTCGGCGAAAAACACCGACCAGCGAGGTTGGAGTGAGAGATAGAGAAGAACAGCCTCGACAACGACTTGTACCTCAAATAATCACTCAATACACAAAGCAAAAATCAAGAAATAGAATCCAGAAAACAGTGCATCTCGGATTGGATTACTCTCTTTACTCCTTCTCTGACTACTTCTAGGTTGATAGCTATCGTCAATCATCTTTGTCGGATATGAAGTCCAAGTCTAATCTCAATAGCACACCTGCTGCTTCTCCCACAACTAGCAATCAGATCCCTCCTTCAAGTCCAATCGGTGTAAATCTCAGAATCCAGATCATCCAAGGTGAGAGAAGAGAGATGAAGGCAAAGGAGAGATAGACATGGAAATGGGCATGATAGCATTCCGAAGTGTCGTATGTCGCATCCTCACCTCTATCTTCCCACTCAACTTACTTCTTTCTCTCTTTTCAACCAACCTCATAGCTCGTAACCTGACTGCAAAGGACAGAAATGGGAAATCAGATCCCTTCGTAGTGACTTCTCTACCAGGTTCCAATCCACCAGCAATCTCTTCCACTTCTTCCACTTCCACTCATTCCACAGATTCCAATCCCAATGCAACTTGGAAGAAACAAACTCCAATAGTACCCAAACAATTGGATCCAGAATGGAAGATTTCAGAAACCACTTACGATTTACCGATTTTGAACAATTGGTTGGCTGGAGATGATCTAGTGTCTCTATTGGAAGGTAAAAGGTTAGAAGTGGCCAGAGCAATAGCTGCTCAAGATGGGGATGGATCAAACGTAGATTCCGCAATTCAATCCTTGGCTGGAAAAATGGAAGGAGAAGGAGTTGATTCAAAGACTTCCGAATCTGCTCCATCTTTAGATGTCATAGCTCCAACTCCAATCACTGAGAATTCTCCTCCTGCTCCTTTCAATTCCAATTCCAATCCTACTTCTACTTCTAATGATGAATCGGTTTTAGCTCATGATACTGTCAATCCTTCAAGACCTACAATGACTACTAGACATTCTTCCAAACTAGCTTATCTTTCCAGTTCTTCAAAGAAATTACTCTCTGCTCCAGTTAGATTGATGAAAGTCCCAGCTTCTAGAATCTCTCTATCTAGAAACAATTCTTCAAATCATGTCCCGATGGCTTTGGCTTCTCATTCTACTTCCCCGAACCCAAATACAAATGGTTATGGAAATGGAAATGGAGGTCGTAGAAGAGCTCCGAGACCAATGACTATTAGAAGAAGAAGAAGAAGAAGAAATCAACAGCAACAACAACAAGAGAAGAAATCTGAAGATTCTTCTGTAACTAAACAACAGGGTTCTTTGGGAAATGTGGAATTTGTACTTTGGGATCATGATCGTTTTACTGGAAATGATTATTTGGGAGAGGTTAGCTTGGACGTCTCGAAATGGAGCTCGGATGGAGAGGGTGTTAGCGCTAGATGGGAACATAGCAAGGTGAGTGGAATGAGCGAAACTTGGGAGAGAGATGGAGAAAGAGCGAAAAGAGGAACAAGGCTGGCTGGCTTTCGAAGATCATCGAGTTGGAAGAGCAGGGAAGGTCTGATTGCTTCTTCCTGCAGCGGACCCTAACAGTGTTGACTTTATTGAAGAGACCATCGAGTTCAAGTCTTGGTCCGGAATCGCCAATCGTTGAGAGTTCAAACCGAGCTAAAATCTCTGCTCTTCTTTATCTCTCCCACTCCCCTTCTACTCTCTTCAACAGCCGATCTGGCTTCCTCTAGTTTCTTCTCGTCGATCAGCAAAGGTATCTGGAGAACTTCAAGTCAGGATCGGTCTCGTAACAGCCAACGAAACCACTTCTTCTACTTTGGATCTCGACGAGGTCTATCAACGTCTGGTTCTCGCAGCAACTCATCCTCTTCATCTCGGTTCGGATGAGCTTCTCATATCTGACGAAGATGACTTCAATGGAGAAATTGAAGCTGGAAATGGAGAAGAAGATCAAGCTAGGTTGGAAGTCAGACACATTCCAGCTTCGGAAAGTGTTGGGACTTCTGGTCCTGCAGAAGCCTTTTTGGACGATGGTCTGTCTTCTGGTGATTCTGCCTCTGAGGATGGTGACTCTTCGGATGATGATGAGGATGATCTGACTGCAACTGAAGGAGAGGAGACTGATCTAGAAGACGAGAACAATGTCTACGATGAACACTACAAATCAATCGCTGGAGTTCCAACTTCGGCCTCTTCCAAGCAACCTTCCGACGTGGACGCAGCGGCTTCTACACCATCTCACACTACGGATTCCGATGGAACCAAGGTCTCGACCACTCCACCCAATGTCTCCCAAAGACGTAAGGTCTTTGGAAGGAAAACTACAACCTCGTCTGGCGTCACTACTCAATCCTCTTCTTCAACTGGTTCTCTAGATCCAACCACTCAACAACCAAAGAAGAAACGTCTAGGTCGTAAGAAGAAGGTGGTCATCGATCCTCAAACTGGAGAGGCTCAACCTCTGACCAACGAAAAGAGGGTCAGAAGGAAGAAGTCGAACAGAAGGAAGGACTTTTCTTTCGAGGCTGAGATGGGAAAGGACATCATTGGAATCGTCATGATGGAAGTCAAAGGAGCAAAGGAACTCCCAAGATGGATGAACATGACTCACACTTCTTTCGACATGGATCCTTTCACCATCGTTTCCTTTGGTCAGAAAATCTTCAGAACTAGAGTTGCAAGACATACTTTGAATCCTGTTTGGGATGAAAAATTGCTCTTCCACGTCAGAAGACACGAGACCAATTTCCAAGCCAAGTTTTCAGTCTATGATTGGGATAAGATGTCTTCCAACGATCACGTCGGTTCAACTTCCATTAGCATCAAGGAATTGATCGAAGCGGCTCCTAAACCTGATCCTCAAACTGGATTGTATGCTGCTGATGAAGATGCCAATTCTCAAGAGATGAAATCTTTCACTCTTCAATTAGCAAAGAGAGAAGGTGACGATGATCACAAGTATGGATCTTCTCAACCAACTCTTACTGTCGAAGCTAAGTTCACTCCTTATGACGCTCTACGTCAACGTCTCTGGAGACAGGTCCTCAAACAATACGACACGAATGATTCGGGAACCATCTCAACTCTGGAAATGACTTCAATGCTGGATTCTTTGGGAAGTACCCTTTCTAATCAAACTCTTCACTCTTGGTGGGAATCTGTGGGAAAGAAACCGGACGAAGATGAACTCAGCTTCGAGGAATCGATTGCTGCCTTGGAAAGAGAAATTCAGAAACCTTGGAGTGAAAAGAGATACGTTTCTTCTAGTAGTGGAGGATTCGAATCTGGAATTCAGACACCTGGAGAACCTGCCAATAGCAGCAACAGTTCTGGTTTAGATCTCGTCGGTCATGATGCTCCAGCCAAGAAGGAAGAAGAAATCTCGGCAGATAAACAGGTAGTAGCTCCCTCGGCTCTTACGGAATCCGATCTTCCTCCAAAGGATACCCCTCTAACCGATTCTACTGCTGCCTTATCTCTTGATTCGGAAGAAAGCATTCCTTTGAGAGGTCGTGAAGGCTCGTCTTCTTCCGATGCTTCTCTTCTCAACCTCAACAGTGGATCAGAATCAGTCGAGAGAGTCATCAGATTAAAGTCATGTCCTCTTTGTCACATGCCTAGACTCAATAGCAAAGCAGAGGTAGACATCGTCACTCATCTGGCAGTTTGCGCTTCTCATGATTGGAGAAGAGTCGATTCAATGACTTCTGGAGTTTCCAATTTCGTCACTGCTTCTCAAGCTCATCGAAAATGGTATACAAAGGTAGTCACAAAGATTTCTCAAGGGTCTTATCAATTAGGAGCTGACAGTGCAAACATTATCGTTCAAGATCGAATCTCTGGGGAATTGTTGGAAGAGAAAATGCAAGTCTACGTTAGATTGGGAATCAGACTTCTTTATAGAGGTGCAAAGAGTAGAATGGAAGGGAACAGAATCAAGAAAATGTTGAAGAATATGAGTATCAAACAAGGATTGAAATTCGATAATCCAAATAGTGTTAGAGATATTGCACCTTTCATTGCTTTTCATCAACTCAATATGGAAGAAGTCTTGGATCCTTTGGAATCTTTCAAGAATTTCAATGAATTCTTTTATAGAAAACTTAAACCGGATGCTAGACCTAACGACGATCCGAATGATCCAACCACTTTGGTTTCTGGTGCGGATTGTAGAATGATGGCTTTTGAATCGGTGGAATCAGCTACTAAGATTTGGATAAAGGGTAAAGAATTCTCTATTGAAAGACTTTTGGGAGATGATTATAAAGGTAAACTGGACAAATATAAGGGAGGTAGTCTTTGTATCTTCAGGTTGGCTCCTCAGGATTATCATAGATTTCACGTCCCTGTTGATGCAAAGATTGGAGAGATTAAGAGATTGGATGGACAATATTACACAGTGAGTACTAAGCATCGAGAACGAGAAGTTGATGATGTTAGACTAATGCAATCTCTCGATTCCTTTTCCTGTGGCTTTCCTTCTCAGGTCAATCCGGTGAGTTGATGTCGCAGATCGAAAGTAGAGTAGCGCATTCTCTTTGCTTTTCTTTTGGCTTTCACTGACGCTTCATTCTCCTCTTCTGATCATTCTTACAGATGGCTGTCCGCTCAAGCATCGACATCTATGGAGAGAAGTGAGTGTTTAGAAAGTCGACTCGTCTCATTTGGTCTGACCCGAGTCCAGATTGATCGACTTCTCTGTCCTTCCGTCTCTGATTCCAATTCTCTCTTTTCCATCTTCTTCCCGGATCTTGCAGTATTCGTTCAGTGGTTCCTTTCCACTCGAAGGAATTTGGAACAGTTTTCCAAGTCTGCATTGGAGCTATGAGTGAGTGTTCCACTCAATCTTTGACGCAATGCATCAAAGTCAACCTGCTGACCCTCTTCCTTCTTTTTCCTTGGTCTTTCACTTCTTTCAGTGGTCGGATCGACTGTGTTTACCGCTGAATCCCATCAAGAAGTAAAGCGTGGAGACGAGCTCGGATACTACAAGTGAGTGAAGCTTCTTCTCTTCCAATTCGCTGCTGAGGATGGGAATCAGGATCGCAACTAGATGGTCTTTGAGATGTCAATCAAACATGATCACTGACAGTTTGTCTTGCCTTTCGCTCACTCTGTTCACCAGATTTGGAGGTTCAACAAACATTCTATTCTTCGAGAAAGGTCGCAACCAATTCGATCAAGATCTTCTAGACAACTCTTCCAAAGCCATTGAGACTCTTGTCAGAGTTGGAATGAAGGTTGGAAAAGCTCTGAAACCTGATGCTGGCGTCACAACTCCTTGATTTGTCGGATGGCGAATCAATTTGTATAACCTCGATTTGATGACTGTTTTCGATAGACAAGATTTAATAAATGAACTTTTTCTTTCTTCTCTGTCCTCGTGTGAAGCTCGCGGAGGAAGACAAAAGGAATGCGACAGTGAGAGCTTAAGAAGAAAGAGGAATGTGAAAAAAGATGATTTGTGAGGAAGACGAAAGAGAATAAAATTACAAACGAAAAGCGAAAAAAGAAGGAAGGAGAAGAGAGAAAAGCTATGGACGATGTTGATAGTGTTTACGAACGGTAGATAATTTTTCTGGAAGTGAGGTTTGGACTGAAGGAAAGACGAGGTCGAAGATGGTAGATGGAGGAAAGCGAAAGAGGAAGAGAGAGAGAGGGGTGCAAACAAAAAAAGAGAGAATTTACCTTATCGACAGAGTATCCACCGAACCAAATCAAGGAAGAAAGAAAGAGAAAAAAAGAAGCGAAAAGAAATGCGAATCGAGAAGAAAGAAGATGATGGATCTTGCTCCTAGTTGAAGAGAACAAGAGAGGGTAACATTGCCGAGAAGAAGGGATTTTTGATAGCTGCTTGTTGTTTATGTGAGAGAAAAGATTGAAGAATGACTTGAAGAAGGAGATGATGAGACCGATTCTATAGAATACCTCCTGTAAGAATCCTAGATAGAAAGGGTAGAATGCGAGATCACAGAACGATGTCTCGAAGGGCGTCTGTGAACAAGGTATTGGGTGGAGGGGAGGATCAGAAAAAGAAAGGCCAAGGGGCAAGGTAAATAGTCCGAATCGACACTAACAGAAAAAGGGAAATCTGAACTCAGAATAGGTTTTCTCGAAGCGAACTTGTCTGTTGATGCAGAGGAGAGCCGAGGAGGGAAGAAAAATTTGCAAGAAAAAGGTCAGTCATCGATTGAAGAGAGACTTTGACGATCAAAATGAGGGAAAAGCTCAGGGATACTCACTAAGATGATATCCGTAACGCTGGCCTGCGATTGAGAAAGATGAGAGAGAGGAGCGAGTGTCAAAGAAACAATTCAATTCAGCGAGCTTCGAAAAGAATCGACTAATTGCATTTTCCAAATCTCTTCGGAACTTACCATGACAATCTTCAGTAAGGAAGTATCAGTTGCATTCGTAAAGCTTGGATAGATCTCCTTGGTAGTAGAGCGATTGAGACGACAGAATCGTTGCTTGAAGTAGGCTCGAGCAGCGTTGAAATCTTGATCATCTCCTTCATAATCTGGGAAGTATTGCTTGATAGAAGACTGCATAATCTTGTTCTTAAAAATGTCAACCTTGTTCAAGAAGAGAATCTGTGATAGAAAATGAAGAAAGAGAAGAGAAGACTGTCAACAGAGATTCTAGGCAAAAGAGGAAGCTCAAGGTTCTCAATTTGCCAACTCACCATCGATGTTCTATGAAACCATTTCGAGTTACAAATCGAATCAAAGAGCATCAATGCTTCTTGCATTTGATTCTGGTACGAAGAAGAGGGAGAAAGGAGGGCATACATTCAGCTTCTTTTCATTCGATCCATTGACTCCTGGATTATATCTCTCTTATTCTCAAATAGTTTTCTTTACTCACTGAATCCTTATCTTCCACCAAACAACTATCGTACCCACTCAAAGCCACCAAGAAGAGTACTGCAGTGACGCCTTCGAAGCAGTGGATCCATTTCTTTCTCTCACTTCTCTGACCTCCCACATCGAAAATACGATAGACTCTATCATCGATCGGGAAAGTGGTCTCGATGATTCCGGTAGTCTTGTTCCTACATCTGAGAATGTCTGCATCGGTTGGTGAGTATCTGGAATCAAAAAGTCTCTGAAGATCCGAGAAGTAGTATTGCATGCTGTTGAGGAAAGTTGAAGTAGAGAGGGCAAAGAGGTGATCAGTATCAGCAGCATGAGAGCTATTTACAACAAAAATGAATCTTTTTCGAAAGCTGTAGAGTTTTGCGTCTCGATCATCTTTGGCAACTTACTTTTCAGGTACAGCAGCTTCATTTCCTCTGGCAAAGGCCTGTTGAACTCCTCCATCGTTCCAAAGGGATTTCAGAGGTTCTAGATATGAGGTTGGAAAAGGTTCCTCTTCAGCTATGTCTGGATAGGAAATGAATAAAGGTAGGTAGTTCTACAAGAAGTATGAGGAAAAGATAGAGAGGAGAAAGTTAGAATCGGACATGATAAGAGATCCAAAACCATAGAGATAACATGATGAGAATCAATACTCTTGAGAAAGTGAACTGTTCGCTCAGATGAGGCCCCATTTGAAGATGGGAAGGCTCTTTGAACAACCGAAGAAGCCAGGGTAAGGGGGTGGGAGTTGAACCTCTATCGAGAGAGAGGGTAGGACATAGACTCTCCAACTATCTTTGCTTCCTTGGTTTCCAAACTTGAACTAGATGAGATCCAATCAATCTCCGCAAACAGCTTGATGAGGATCTAATGAGAGTCGCTCCTCGGATTGCAACTGATTCCATTCATTAACCCCCCTTCTCTCCCTCTCCTCTTGCGGCTACCAATTCACCTATCGGACTGAATGATAACATAGACGTCCCATTCCCCATCCTACTCACGGAACAGCTCTGATCCTCGAATGATTCCCCCCACTCTTCCATTGCGTCCAAGATGGCCTTCATTCCCTGAACCAGATTTGCGAAGACCAATCTACGATAGTGTTCCTTTTCTGACGGAGTGAAGGGGATGTGATGAATCAATCTCATCGACTGTTAGGAGGGAATGGATTTGATGAATCAGACAGAATTGAGGAGGCATCATTGAGAAATGAATAGAGAGATGAGAGGAAAGGAGAGTGAGACAATGGTTCCATCGAAGATCATCCCATTGGGATTGGGATGAGAATGGAAAGGAAGGGCATACAATCAATCCTATCTCCTCTGAATTATGAACTTATGAGCTGCTCTCTCCAATGATATCGATATGTCTGATTCCCAAGACTGACCTTTAAGATGGTACTCTTTCCACTCTCTCCAGCACCCAATAGTAACAATTTGACCTCCTTGCTGAGTTTCTTCTCATCATCTCTCAATTGACGATCCAACGCTCGAGATTGTTTAGCTTCCGGTGAATCTGCAGTCGCACTTCCGCTTGAAGAGGATAGACAGGCTCCCATTCTATTGTGTGTGTGGTAGTTGAAGGTTTGGGATTAGGAAGAGGTCCAATCAAATTCGGAATCCGGATTGATCGAGAGTGAAAAGAGAAGGAACGTCGGGTCGGGTTCAGATGATGTAAGGGATTGAATGTTGGTATTGATGTTTTCTATGGATTTGCTTGAGTTTGGAGAAAAGGAGAAAGAGATGGTGAACGGTTGATGGTGAGAAGCTCTTCCATCGAATTGGCGCTGTCCATCAAAGATTAGCCTCCTCGTGGGTCGATTTGCAATTCAGCCTCCAATAAGCTCCACTTTCGTTTCAGAATTGGGAAATACAGAGAAGCTCAAATCTCGAAACCCAAAGATCGAGTGCGAGAGCGAGGTCAAAGAAAGAAGGAGAGGCTTCGAAGGAGTCGCTCTTCATCGACATCAGACGCTTGACAGTCGATCATGATCGAAGCTGTAGAGAGCAGGAACTGTTGGGTGTTTTGGGTTTTGATATTTGTATAGTGATTGCTGCAGAAGATGTTCGACGATTTGTACAAGAGTGAAAAGATGAGTTCAGAGGGAAACATAGCTATAAAGACAAAAAAAAAGAGACTTCATTAAGAGAGCTTTGGATTATTGATTTCGGGTTCTGATAGAGTAGAGGTAGTTGGAGAACGATCTTGGGAAGTCATTATGTTGAGAATCTAGAGAAAGAGGAGGGGAAAAGCTCGAGGAGATTGGAGTGTTCATTGTTCGATGTTGGGCTTGATGAATGATGCCCGAAGGCTCGAATTTGTTCATGCTCTACTTCTTTGCTTTGATCTGAAAGCTAGAAGAATGAAACAGAAAGAAAAGAAGAGGCTGAACAAAGGCAGCAGAGGAAGAGAGGAAAGAGTAAAAGGTCAGCGTCATGTTGAATCGGGGAAAACAACTGATAAGGACAAGGGGAGGGAGACCTTCAAAGGAGACGCTCGCTTCTTTCCCCCTGACCTATTCTTTTGTTACATGAATCAAATTCTCATGGAAACAGTTCCAACGTGTCCATTCTTTCTACTCATCGTCTCAAATTGGAGGGTTATCGATCACAGCCAATGATCCAAAGATAGAACATCAAAGAACCTCTCCCCCAAACACAGCTTTTCTTTCCTCCCTCTGTCCTTCCATCATCTCAAATCTTGTCATCTACTCACATCTCAATGAGCCCAAATTGCCATCGTTTCTCTCAACTTCCATCCTATTTAAAGCTCCATGTCGAACTGCTCTTCCTTTCCAGTCACCTTTGCAGTGCCTCCAGTGTCCGAAGGAGGTTGTTGATCCACCTGAATCGAATTTACAGAAGTAGCATTGCCACTAACAGAGCTACCTTTCAATTGAGCGCTCAAAGCAGACATCTTTGTTGGAGAGATTGGACCATTGAAATTAAACGCTCCACCTGGAGATCTAGCTAACCCATTTCCATTTCCATTTCCATTACTACCACTTCTCTCTCTACCAATCTTACTGAAACCATTAGATACAATGGTTGGAGATGAACTCTGTTGCAAAGCAGAGATTGAAGATTGATTACGACTTGCCGACATTGAGAGAGTAGAACCACCATGAGTCCTTGGAGATTTGCCTAGACTCTGACTGTAACTGTAATTGGACTTTTCTGGAGATCTAGAGATTTCAGCTGGGATTGAAGATTGTTTACCGAAAGTTGCAGTCTGAGATAAAGGAGAGGAAGCTAGAGAAAGTAATTGATCTCGAGAGTACATGATTCGAGTCCTATCGTTGTTTGAAGTAGAGCGAGTGGAGAGAGAGAGAGAGGGGAGAGATAGGGAAGGGGATGCAAGCAGGGCATAGATAGAAAGATAGAGATGATTAGTTCAAATAGGTATGAAATAGAATGTCAAAGTAGATGTCCAATTTGAGCTCACCCTCCTGGAGTTGTACCAAAGAGATTGTTTCCGCCTGGAGTTGAAGAGAGATTGTCTCTCTGAGCTGCAGTCAGTGACGCTGCCTGTCTCGAGGATGCAATGTGGATTGGTGCTGCCATCTTTCACTTGAATCAGAGTGCGATAGAATAGGATAGAAGGAGGGAAGAGTGGATGGTAGATGGTAGAAAGGCAAGAGTCACTATCGCTCCCTCTTATCACTCATCCAACCTCTGCACTCGATCACGCGAGCGAACCAAAAAGCAGAAATCGCTCTGGATTCCCTCATTCCAACGTCAGATTTGAGACATAGATCTTCTACTCTAGACATCATCGTCACAGGAACAGAGAAAGAGAGGTCAGGACGACTTTCTTCAGCTTATACCTTCGTCGCCAGCAGCAGCCAATCTTAAGATAGCCACTTCTCTCCATTTCCTCTTCATTTGGATCGAGGTGAGCACAGCAATGACCTCTCTGATCCATGATAGATCTGTCATCAAATGCAAAGGCTGACATTTCGTCTCGACTCTCGATTTCGATCCTTGTCCTTTCTTCCTTTCTCTTTCCACAGAGAACAATCAAGAACTCATCTCAACCTCACCAAGAGACAATCTCTCCTATCAGAATATTCAGACTATCTGAACGTCCATCATCATGCCAAAGAGAACCAACGAGCAATCTCAGTCGGAGCCAGCTGCCAAACGAGTTGCAAACTCATCTTCTCACGAAGATCTTCTCGTCGAAGCTCAGGCTTCTCTGGACAAACTGGATTTCAAGACAACCGAAGTCATCTGCTCACAGGTCAGTCAGCACTTAGAATATGGTAGGGACAGAGGAGTAGAGTCGATTATAACTCTTCTTGACTTTCCTCTTCCCTTCTCAATTCTCTTCGTCGTGCTGATGATCGATCTTCTCTGTTGCTCTCTTCACCCTCTTCATTCTTTATTCTTCCTTGATCAGATCATTGATTCAAACCCGAAAGATGTACATCAACCTCTTTTGATGAGGAGCGTTAGTCTGGGGAAGAGGAACCGACCTTACGAGGCAGTCCAAGATGTTGAAAGAGCTTTGGGTTCGAAGAAGAGTGTCGAGGTGAGTGTCTATACTGTGATCTTGAACTCGAATCGATAGAACTCTGTGCTGATTATCTATTCATCTGTATTTTCATTTGTCTGACAGACTCATCTCAGAGCCGCCTTTGCATATCTAGGAATGGTCCAACATCATCTGAATCTAGCCAAAGGTCACTTCGTCGAAGGCGAGGATCCCAGGACTTCTCTACCCTCTCGCAACGTCATCGAGCTAGAAGAGTCAATTCAAGAGGCAAAGGATTTGGAGAAGAGAGGTTCATTCAAGAGAGTCTCACCAGAGCTCTTTGTCAAGATCGCTTCTTTCTGCGACAGTCCATCTTTGATGAAATGTGCAAGAGTCTCCAAGCAATTCAAGCAGTCCATTCTCGGAGAGAAAAAGCTTTTCAGGAACTTTACAATGAGAGGAAAGGCTACACAGATCCTTCAAGGGCTGAGCCACTTTAGCAAAAGATGTACTCTCCATTCGGTCAAGCTGGAGGTGCTGAACAAAATGGAGTTCCCGTCAATTTGGGGATCGCTTCTCTCACTCTCAGCATTGACTCTTTGCTCCATAGAAGTGGCTCACCAAGGCGATCTAGGACACCATTCGCTCTCAATCGCTCGATGCTGTCCTCTGCTGAAAGTCTTCTCTACGTCAAGATTGGACTCAACCGAGAAGTTCCATAGTTCAACCTCTGGTCATCAACTTTACACGATCAATCCGGATATTTGGCGGGCTAAACAGCTAGAAACATTCATAGTGACCTGTGGATCCCTCAAATTGCAATGCGATGACAATTTATTGCCTGTTTTGCAAAGAGCGAAGGTAGTCAAGATTAGCAAAGATGGAGTCAATCAATCTTGGATCATCAAGCTTCTGTCTTTGACACCCAGTCTCGTTGAAGTGGAGATTCCCTTCCAATCGATAATCCAGGAAGAGGAAGATGAGTCGGTCGAGATGCCAAACTTCAATTTACCTTCTCTGATCTTGTTGAAACTAGAGAGGCTTCCTTCGAAGGCTTCCGGCCGGCTCGAAAGTGAATTCTTAGGGAAGCTGGTAGCTCCACATCTTCAGGTTTTATCGTTGGGTCAAGTGAGAAATCTAGCCCATCTCAAATTCCTCAAGTCCAGCAGTCAGATTTGTCGTCTTACGATCGGAGTGTCGGATCTTTCGCAACAATTCTTATCTGGTGGTTTAGCGGCTTCAACTCTACTGAATTCAATTCAAGGATGGGAAAGACTTCAAGACCTCAGCATCGAAGCGAAGGGAGAACAGTCGTCTGAGTTTCGAGACTCTCTCGTCTCCTTGCTCACGCCACAGTCAAGGGAAAATGTTCTTTCGCAGTGGAAAGAAATTCTGTTGTTGCCTCAATTAAAGAGCCTCACTTTCGGGGGACGCGAAATGGTTCTGGGGGACATCGATGTCGTCAACTTGGCTTGTCTCGTATCATCAAGAAGAGCCATTCATGAACAGCTACCTGTGGAAGTGGTACTCTGGCGGGCAAACGGGAACTTCCAGGCAGGCCAGCAAGCCTTGATGTCCTCCAGAAATCTAGTCTTCAAAGCTGGAACACCTCAGATTTGTTCTCCCATCCAGTCGATAGTTTGCAATAAGCTGGAGTCTAACTGTGTTGATCTCACGAACACTTCGAAGGTTGTAGAGTGGCTTCGCAGGAATCTCTCTCATTTCAAAGGGCCCTTGCTCTACGCAAAGATAAGTCCAGAAGAAGAATTATATCTAGAAGAATAAAGAACCATCAATCAGTCGATCAACCCCCCCCCCCCCCTCTCTCTCTTTTTTTCCTCTCTTTCTCTGTCTCCTTCTCTCTCAATTCCATAACCTTCCCTCAATTCAAACTCAGGCTTTTGCTTCTGTAACTCAATTTCCAATTCTGTTCTTGTAAACCGAAGATGATTTCATTCTGCTTGAGTTTTGAGTTTCGTATCGACCCTTCGAGAGCGTTTTGTTGGCAGGAAATGGCATACTCACCTTACATTGACTCTTTCGAAAGCAAAGACTATTTGAAACTGTTTATATAGGTTTCTTTGCATTCCTGGGATCTCGTCGTTTGTCAACTTCTGAACAGGAAAGGGGATCCGGAAATTAAAAAGTGACATCATTCGATCAGACGGAAGTTGAATTTGGAGATCTCTTTTTGCTTTTTGGCTCCACAACTTCTTTCTTCTCTACCATCAACTACTCTCTCTCTTGAATTGTTAATCTCACCCCTACAACCCCTCAATCAACTCTTAACCTCGAATCATGTCTCGTCTAATCAGATTCGGTCATCCAGCAGCCTTCATCCTGTTCGCAGGTGTCTCTTTCGTCGTCGCAGTCATTGCATCCACTTTGGTCACAAAGGTAAGCACTTCCTCTCTACTCATTCCACTTCCATTCTATCTCTTCTATCTCTTTCACCTCTCTCCTCATCTTCTTCCTTAATCCGGAGAAGATCTGACTCTGTTTGGATGAATTACAATGCTGACCCTCTTTTTTCCTATGCTCCACCTCCCAATCCTCTCTTTCATGATCAGTACAACTCTGGACAGCACAACCCTCCATCGATGGGAATCAACAACGATGTTAGATTCTTAGTCTTCACTGGTTGGTGGGGTTTCGCTGGTGCAGTCGTCTACGTGAGTAGTCATTTAAGTTGGATGATTGATGTCTGCCTGCCTGTCAAACATCCAAATCAGGTCATTCCCCTTTACTCTTCCTTCTACCTTCTGACTCTCTTTTCCTTTTCGTTCATCTCATTCACAGACTGCTCTATTCTTGACTTCCAAGGGTGGTGTCGTCACTTCCATCGCTGGTCACGCTGTCTACCTCTTCCTAACCTGGATTTTCTTCCTAGTGAGTTTTTTCAATCAAATCTACCCATCCTTCAAACTTTCGGCCTCTCTTCTCTTCAGACTTTCTCTGTAGACTTTGTTCGTTTCTTGTTCTATAATCGCGAATCATTCTCTGACAAACAATCCCATCTTTCTCTGCAACGTTCCTGCTCTCTACTCCACCCCACTTTCTTTCTCTCCTTCCCTCTTTCCTCAAATAACTCAGGCAGGTTCCGCTGCTTTGACCGACTCTCTCAAAGGAGGTGTCAACTGCAGTCACAACAGCATCGAATTCTGTAACTCTCTAGAGGCCTTGATCGCCTTCGGTTTCATTGGTTGGTGAGTGTCAGAGAGGGAAGAGTTCGAAGTGGGCCTCGATTGTTAAACAGCAGAGGAGGAGGACAGAGAAAATCGGAAGCAGGTGCGATCTGAAGCTGTTTACAAACCATGAGAAGCATCGACAGACATCAACGAAGATGTTGCTAGCCTCTGAATCTCCTTCTTCACCTGAGATTGAGGCTACAGGTAGCGAAATCCTTGGGCTGTGCTTCATCGATCTCTAGCGGGAACAAATCTCCGAAGGAATAGCAGGAAACGAAAGCGTCTCTTCTCTCTTCTTGGATGACGCTGTCCAGCTCAAGATTCAAAGTTCTGTGGATGAAATTCAGGCATACATCCAACTTTTCAGGAATCGTCATTCTTGTACTCACCTCGCACGCTCTTCTCTTTCCCCTCTTTCTCTCCTCTCTACTTCTGCAGGGTTCTCCTCACCCTCATGCTCGTAGCCGTCGGTGTCATTGGTGGAGGTGCCTTCAGAGGTGGAAGAAGTGTCAAGGAAGGTCTAGCTGCTTAAATCTAGGAGACGGAATCAAATCTTTTTCTCCAAGCCGCGAGTCTCAAACGCAATGCTATAATCCCAACTCTTATAACTTTCTAGCAACAATCAAGATATACCAATTTTTCTTTATTATATTCTTTCCAAGTCTTCTTCCACGTTGCCCGCTAATATATCTCGACAAAACCCTCAAGAAAGAATCAACGAGAAGAAACCGGACGCAAAAATTCTCTGAATCAACGACTTCTATCGTATCTTTCCATTATACTGATCAACATCAGCAAGTGAAGGTGCAAAAGATGTTCAAAACCTCTAGTAAATGACGTATCCTTTCGACTTCCCATTGTACTTTTTTTCTCCTATATTCTCGCTTTGCTCTTTCTTCTTCTCCTCTTCTTAAATCTTTCTCTCCTTTCTTTTGTTCGATGGATTGTTTTCTTCTGGGAAATCAATTGATCAACATAGAATTCACACGTTCTCTCTCCCCGCAATCTTCACTAGATTTCACCCATCCTTCTCTTTCACTCTTGTTGTTCTTTTCGAGTTTCGATCTTTTCATAATTTCGCATTGCTCAGTTTTCAATCTTCGTTTGTGCGCATGATGACCAGATCTGATGAGGTTTGAAGACTGATCAAAACGTCGAGCGAGCTCGAAGATCAAATTGTAAGCTTTTCAAAATCTGGTCTTCTTTCCTTCTTCTGATCTTCACACACCACATCAATAACTCCTCAACTTTGATTCCTTTTCGATTCTTCTCTTACCAGACTTCAATCAGCAACTAGATCAATCAGTCGCAACGACATGAGTACTAGCATCAGCAATTTGAGAGATCCACTCGAAGAACTTCTACCAGAACTCTTTTCTCATTCGCTCTCCTTCCTACCTCCTTCTTCAATCGCAAGGACAACTGCACTCTCAAAACGATGGAGATCAACAGTTCATTCCATCCAGTCTCTTCATAGAGAGATAGATCTCACGAACTTGCAATGGGTTTTTCAGTCTGAGGTCGTCAAAATTCTCTATCATTTCACTCGTCTTTCTCTACTGTCCTCTCACACTCTCGTCAAGGTTTCTCTCAATCTCACATCGTTCTATCAAGAGTATTTCGCAAACCACAAGAATGGAGACCTTCAATTTGATATTCTATTCATGACGCTGAGACAATCTCAAGTAAGCCTTCGAGAGATTTCTTTGAAGTTCGTAGGAGGTGCTCGGAATATCAGTCTTCAAGGCCATGATGAGATCATCCAGTTTTCCCTCAAGATCATCAGAGAACTCCAGTCTTTCGAAGCTCTCAGAACCATAAAGATCGACTCCACTTTACCATTGAGTTTAGAGGCCGGCCATCAGAAGCGGTTCTCTCTGGACAATTCCGAAAAGCGCTGCAAACTTGGTAAATCGAACGAGATTTGTAAGGTTATGCGAGAAGTTAAGAAGTTAGTGGATACTGGAATAACTGAATTGTATTTACATGGAGATGTTTTGGAGGAACAAGTCGAAAACGAGATAACGATTGGAGAAGAGCTTAGAAAATCCAGTCTCACCATCCAGCATCTAGAGATAGAGTACCTTGTTCCACGAGATGATCTTGATCTGTGGAAACATGTTGTAGGATGTTCAAATTTACTTTCTCTTCGTCTTCGGCTCTCTGCCGAGGGGGAAGGGGGAGAACTGAAACTATTAAAGGTGCCGGATGGTGTCAGGCTGAACAAATTGAAAGATCTTTACCTTGCAATCCATGAATATCAAGTAGAATGTATCTCTGTCACTTGATGGATTGGTTCGGATTTAGAGTCACTCTACCTGGAATTGGATGTCGTGAGCTGCCAGGGTAGGAACGGTCTTTTCTCAAGACAGATTAATGGATCAGTCATCTTCAACTCAAAGGAAACACTCAAGGTTCTGCACCTGGATTTCTGGTACCTTTCAGATGTAGAAGAATTTGACCCTGTAGAAGGAGAAGATGTCATCTTTCCAAATCTCGAACAAGCTTTCTTCGATCATCTCAATCATCAAGTCTTCTTTTTTCTCTCAAGAATAGTATCACCAAAGCTTGTTGATCTTCGGATCGATTCTCCCTATTTAGAAATTAGTGGCCTCGAGTATATCATCAAGTTGCTAGAATCCCATGCCTCAAAGCTGGTCGAACTTCACCTTGACGTGGGCTGCAATTTACAGTTTCAAGAGATTCCACTAATTTTGCAAGATCTCAAGCTCAGATTCGACTGCTTAGAGTCTGCTGTCATTGGATACGCACTTAAGAACCACAGATTAGTTGAGACTCTGGCGGAAAGTTACTATCCAAATTTGAAGAATCTTTCGATCGTCGAAGAGACAAATGGCAATTGGGAATACTCCAGCCCTAGTCTCCGAAGTTTATTCAAGAGTAATGCTCCGAAGTTAGAGATTTGGGAGATGATGGGAAATGATTCGTGATTTAAATCAATCTCATTGAATTGGAAATTGGTTTTAAAACTCGGATAGTCGGAGAGGGGGAGAGGGAAAGTTGAGAAACTGGCGCAGGAGATCAAAATCTTCTGTTGACTCTGGTATGGAACATCTGATATTTCAGTGGAATGGAGTTCTGGATCTCTAGAAGTGACCTATTGAGGATTCAAGTCAAACCTTTCAGAATTAGAGAAGACTCAGCTTTCTTTCTCAATCTAGAATCTTCTTCGATCGTGAGTCAGATCTTCCTCGATCATTCAGAAAGCATTCGCTAGATGTTGTGTCCTTTCTAATAGTCAGTCTTGGACTTTTTAATTCCTTTTTTCGTCATCCAAATGCAGACTCTTTCCAATTGGGCGTGAAAATTATTGGTGGCAACGTCGAAGAGTACAAGTTCTGACAGAACCAACAGATGAAATGGGCGCCGGCTAACTGACGAGACATTGAGAAATCGAGCAATGATAGAACGGAAAAGATGCTTTTGAGATGTTGTGATCGAAGGACCAATCGCAGCTCTTTCAGGAGATCGGAAGGACTGAAAAGTGTGGAATCAAAGAAGATGAGATCAATCAGAGAATACAACAAAAGAGAGAATGAATACAAAGAGCTTATGCTGAATTCTTGAAGGAGTTCTTTGTCTATCACCACGTTCAGCAAATCTCGGAGAGCTGGAAGAGAAAAAGTCACGAGAAAGTCGATGAGAAGATGCTTGGACGACTTCAGTCAACAGCAATGGAAGAATCTTTGGCTCGAGGGCACTTACAAAATCTATGAGTACCTCTCGTTCCAACGCGAAGCTAATTCTCCAGCTAACTCCTCCTCTTGAAGCCACTCAGCGAAAAAATGGAGCTCATGATCAGAGTCGAGAGAAGCCTCGATTCCCAAAGATTGGACGTCGGAGACTTCAAGTCGCCCTTTCCCCATCGCTGCATTCTCTACCTGAGAGTAAAGACGCTCCGCTCCTTTCCTCCATGGTACTGCTGCAATCTGAAATCCTGCATCGACTTTGGGAATGCAAGCCAGTGAAGGTACGATCTTCTTAAAGCCAGTAGCAGTTGCGAGTGGCTTGTTTCCATCTTTTGAAGATCCGGTCCATCTTGCGTCTTCAGGTGCGCCTTTCCAGGTGGTGTAAATGAGCCCTAATGTTTCTAGTTTCCTGGCGGCGACAATGATCTTGATGGTGGTCAATTTATTTCTCTCTTTCTTGAGGCGAGTTGGGTGACTATCTTCTGGTTCCGGATCAATACTGAAGACAAACAGGTTCTTCAGAGTGGGACCCAAGAGCCAAATTGGAGCTTGTGAAATTGGGGAAAGAAGCAACAAGATAGTTTTTACGTGTCAGATTCATCGATTTGAGCAGCTGTTCGGGTCTATAAAACTTACGTGGGGGATGAAGAGTTCCAGCAGTTGGAGGCGTGACATGGAAGAAGTCTTCGTCGCACGCTCCGGGGTGTAAAGTGAGGACTTCCAGTGATGATAAAGATGCAATGTGCTTGACGGCTTCACTGAAAAACGGGAGTCCACTAGAGTCCCAGTGCAATACTTTGATCGACTTCCAAGAGCGACAGATCGTTAGAACCGCCTCCTTGAAGTCTTCAGCAGATTTGATATTAGTGTCGTAACCTTCTCCATCTGGACCAGTGCCTTCTGCATTCTGAAGGCTCTCCTTAATCTCTTCGAAATCCTCAGAGTCAGAGTCAGAGTCAGAATCAGATCCAGAGTCAGAGTCAGGTTCAATCTCTTCCGCTTCTCTTTCTTCCGCTCTTCTCCGAGCTCTTTCTTCGAATGATTCCTGAGCCTTCTTGATATGCTGTTGCATCGAGCGATGCTGGAAAGCATTCTCTAATAGCTGAGTTGGGCCAGGCTCCTCTGCTGTCTCACCCAAATACAAAGGATACCTCCAAGAGACAGAGCACGTTTGAGTGAAAGAACCGGGAGTAGGATTTCCTTGTAAAGCTCTCCAGAGTAAACCTGTTTGACGTGCGCTGTTCATGCTGACATGCACAAACAGTCTTGGTAGACACGCCTCTCTGAACTTCCGGTTCGTGTTGGAAAGAGAGCACAACGTCTGCCAGAGCACTGGCTCTGGCTCGTTGTAGCGACGGCTGATCTTCGATGAGATGGCTCCATACTTAGCGATTGGGGTATCCAAACGCCAGATGTAGTCTAGAATCGATCTATGATTTCGTCAGAAGTAAGAAGAAGAGAGAGATAGAATGCATGAATACTGTAGTTCGAAGTTTGGTAAAGTCTAAACTGCTCTACGAAATCAATTACTCACTTGATAATCTCGTCGGAGAGTTGGTTAGACGTTGAGCTCATTAGAGAACAGTTGATACAAGGATTGTTCTTGAAGAGAAGTAAATGGAATAGAGTGAGGAATCGGGAGAAGATGATTCAAACTAGGCGCCCTCTAGAGATGAATCGATGAAATTCGCTACGCCTTTACTGAGTCTCCCAACGCCACCGCGTCTTCGAGATTGAAAACCCTCTCTTCGACGTTTTTCTTGCCCTTTCCCAAGAGCACAGAACTGAGAACATGAGGTACATATTTTCGACTTTCCCAGCACTTGACGCCCACCACAATCACTGAGTCTTTCATTCAGCCCTCGTTCTTCTCCTTTCCAACTGTCATTTTCTTTGAGTCTCTTTTGAAGACTTTCTCTCTCGAATCTGAAATTTGAGACTGTACGATGTGTCGGCGTCCATCAGTCAGACTAAATCTGTGATTGTTGCAAGGTCTTTCTCTAAAACCTTAGGCGACACCTCTCTGAAGCGCTCAGATTCGATGTGAGCAAGTCTTCCCTCTCTGATACATGCGGTTGCGTTTTATCAACCTTTTCGCTAGTTCATAGATTTGGCGTAAAGGATGTCAAAGATACTCAGTAGAATACCGCTCAAAAGGTCGCCAACCGCAAGAAGGAGCAATTTCTTTTCTCCTTTCTTCAAATTCGACTTCGACTCCTTGACTCTCAAAGTCTCTCTTCTCTTTTCTCTTCTCTTTTCTCTTCTTCACACTCATCTTCAGTTCAACTCGCTGGTCGAGAAAACTTATAAGATGAATTTGCAGGCCAAAACCTTCGTCTTCACACTTTTACTAGCTCTGATAGCAGTCTCCTTTGGTGCTCCACTCTCATCCGATAGCACTTGTCAGAAAGCTGCTATACCTAAAAAAGGTAATGGTGTAAGAATTTGTGGTGCTCGAGGAACTCTCGGTTTCGCTCTCAAAGAGACCAGCAAGAAATACAGGACCAACGCGTTCAGTGGGGGTGTGGGTGGCTTAGTTAAAGGGGAAGCAGGAAAGGTCAAACCAATCGATTTTTATAAATAGTCTACTGGAAAGCAGATTGTGGCGTACGGTAAAAAAGAGAATTTGGCTCGGACAAGAGTAGAAGCTGATCAGTGAGTCTAAAGTACATATATAAGCCAAAAGAAGATCGACACTTTCGCCATCTTCGACACTGATGAACCAAACTGTTGTTATCCTTTTCTTTGACTCCTCTCAGTCTTCTTGAAGCTCAGTACATCAAGCACGCTATGAAAGAGCTTATGTTCGAAGGGAATGGTTACTATCGCTTTTGTGAGCAATTCAGAACTTTGGTGGCAAATGACAAGCCGAACAGGAAAAAGAAAGGTCCTAACTTACAAGGTTTACTAGACATTATCAATGGTCCTGATAATCTCATGTTCTTGGACACGGAGCTCAACAATCTAAAAGGTGTCTACACTGACAAGGTCATAGATAATGCACTTCTTCCGGAAGCTGAACTCAAGATGCCAGCTTGGCCTGCATTTAAAGGCAGCAAGGTTGATAACATGAAGGAAAGAGTAGCAGGACTGGCCAGATATCATTCTGAAATTTATCAAAAGCAAATGAAAGTAGCTGAGAACATTTACGATTATGTCAGTGCCAGATACTCCAACAAGGACTCCAATTCAAACATAGTCGCAAAAGAGGATTTCCTGCTCAGGGTCTGGAAGGATAATACTTTGCTTGACAATACTTTACAAGCTCAAGCTCAAGCTCCAAACTGGGATCCGAAGATGGAATATTTCAAACCAGATCCCAATTACGCTGCCAATCCACCTCCTAACATCAACGATTTCTGCAAAAGAGGTGAAGGAATTTCTTCGAGATGTACCGGTCCCACTCCACTCAGTGTCAAGCCTCTAGTAGATTGGAACTGCGAGGATTGGGACAATGATTCTCAAGAACAAGGGAACGATGAAATTCTCACAATCGATCCACCTCCAGAGGCATCAGTTCAGGTTCCGGTCGTGAAGATAACGGCTGCCATGGTGGCGGGTTTCGTCATCAAAGATCTCTGGTCGGACCAAGCTTCTATTCAACACACTGGAGACGTGGTGACAAGGTCAGTTGATTTCGATGCCTTGGCTTCTTCAGATCAGTCTACTAGCTTGGATCCAAGCTCAACAACTCTCACGTCTCTTCAAACACCCCTCTCAACTTCGACCACGCCTCCAGCTTCTTCGTCTTCCACAGCAGCTCCTACTTCATCAACTTCTGCACAGCAAGTTCTTCCGCCGTCTCCACCACCTTCTTCAACTTCTGGAAATCCGATTCCTCCCTCACCTGTTTTTTCAGTATCACTCGTTCACTCATTGTTGCCACCCCTACCTCCTGCCGCCACTCCCGCACCTCCCTAGTCTCTTCCAGCGCGTGTTTTCGACTTGTTCTTGTTCTCTTATACTTTCTTGACAACTTCGATTGCTTCTTCCTTCCAAGTTTGCAAAAGAGCTACCATTGCAGTTGGAAATGATGCAAAAGAGGGCTTCTCTTCGTGTGTAAACAGTTCTCGAATTGGGTGCATATCGGCACGAAAGCCCTCTCTCTGAGAACTGATGAGATTGCAGAGAAAGAGGAAACAGGCTCCATATCGAAAACAGTGGAATAACAGGAGCTATGAGGCGGTGAAAGCATAGTTCGAAGAGACTTTTGTGAAGTCACGCTCGATTCAAGAGATTCATTCTGTTCGTGATCAGATCATGTGTAATTCAATGCAGTGAAAGAGAAAGAAGATTGTGAACAAGTAAGAATGATGAAATGATAAGGAAACGAGATTAACGACTCATCCCACTCTCAACCCGTTAATACCTTTGTACAACTCTTCGTAGTTCCCATTATCACTTGCGCTTCTGACCCTTTCTCTTTCTTCTCCATCCGGCGTTCCAGTTCGAGGAGTGTTTGCTTTACTCTTCAAAGCTCTATTGACTGGCGGTGGGGGAGCTTTCGAGCTCGAAGAAGAGACTGCCAAATTGCCCGAAGAGAGATTCGGTGAAGGTGGTGGAGGTGGTCTTCTCCTACCTCCACTACTAGCTCCGGTTTGAGAGGAAGGTGAAGCACTACGAGAAGTAGGATTGGAGGATAAAGCAGAAGGTTCAGAGGATGATGGAGCTAGAGCTCTTCTTCCTTTCCTAAGGTCTTGTCCTTCCACCGCTTCGGATTCCAAGTTGGTAGAAGCGAGAGTTGTTGCTTGAGGTTCGGAATCTGTAGATGTCTGATCTCCGGAAGCTTCTTGAATGTGTAGACTTGGAACCTTGATCGAAGAAAGTTTTCCAATTTCAGAGTCAGCAGCCACCTCTTGAGTAATTTCTCCTTCAGCTCCATCGTTGAAGTTAGCTACTGATCTTCTATTCAGCTCAGCTTGACGAGCTGCAGCAGCTGCAGCCAGAGGAGTTGCAGGAGGCGGCCTTCTTCTAGGTTTCATTGGCTTTGCGTCTTCAGTAGAGATCGGTTTGTGGTAATCGAGACTACTAGCATTACTATCATTAGTTCCATTCCTACTCTTCGATTGAGAACCTAGATTCGAGAGAATCATTCCAGCAGAAGCATCGCTATCATTACTCTGAGTTCTACTCAGATGATCCGAGCCCAATAAGTTCGGGAAGAAATGAGACGTTGAATCTGCTGCCAAAGGTGATCCGACTCTAGGGAGTGATTGAGGATTCTCTGAGAGAGAATGATGGAAGTAAGGATGATGAGAAGTCGATGAAGTTGAAGATGAAGGGGATGGAGTTCTTGCTTGATTGAATGGGATTGGAGTTGCAGTTGAAGATGAATTCGAAGATGCGTCGACCATATGAGCATGCCAAGAGGAAGCTGTCGAAAGAGCTGAATCTGTCATTCCTTCCATTTCATTGATTGACAAGCTAGAATTCGAGACTGTAGAATCTCTTCGAGGTGGAGTTGGAGGTGCAGATCTTGCCGAGGAAGTTGAAGCGACTCTTCTCCCACCTGGAGATTCTTGACCTGCTGCAGCCAAGACTGAAGAGTGAACAGGTCTAGGATTCGACAAAGATAGAACTCTCTTATCTCTAGTCCTTGGAAGAGGAAGTGACTCGATGGAGTCAGGTGAATTCGTTTCGATTGCAGAAGCGGTGAGAATGGAAGGAGGTGGTGGTTGAAGTGCAGTTTCGATTGTTCCGAGAGCTGGAGAAGAAGAGACCAAAGCAGGAGATGTGAACGCTGAATTGGAGGAAGAAAGAGAAGTCTGATCTTCTGTTGCTGCTATCGTCCTTTCCGTAGCTTTGGAGTTTGGAGTCTCGTCGATATTGGAGGTGAGATAAGGTAGACCATCCACTGTGACGCCTTGATGCATAGATTTCGATCTTGTGGCTCCTCCACCTATCGAAGCGACAGTTGCCAATCCAGTAGCAGGATCTAGATTGTCTAGTTCCACGCACCACTCCGCCTTGAGACATCGATCGACCAATCTCTTCGTCGTGGATGAAATGTCTTTAATGTGTCCATGAGCAGTCAATCCCATGAGAAGTCTTCGAATTTGAGGTCGCTTGTAAGCGTAAGTGCAGAGTTGAGTGTTCGTGAGAAGGGGATGTAAGACTCTGAGATAGGTATGCCGAAGCTGACAAGTGAGAAAAGATGATATGAGAAGGGAGTTAGTGACGAGCGAGGGCATTTACTCATCTCTCTCGTTCCACAGATCGAAACTCACAGATTCGCTTTCATCAGGTAGATCCGACAATTCCCGAATGAAGATATCGACCAAAACTCTCAAATCATTAGTGAAGAAATAGTGAGCAGTCTCTTCGGTAGTGAAGAGAAGATAGAGAAGTTTGAGGACCAACAATTGCATGCAAAGATCTTCAGCATCATTACTTGAAGCTCTGTTCAGCATGTAGATGATATTCTCTCCAAAGGTATTCGAATGATTCAATCTACCCTTTAGGACCTTGAGAACCGAATTGATAGGACGAGAAAGTCCCAGAGGAGCGGAATTGGATTGAAGACCGTTGGCTTTTGGTGTTGCTAAGGTCGAGACCATGAATTGCTCATTCAGAGCTACTATGAGTTTGATGAGTTGATAGTTGAAGCCTTCGTCATGATGATATCTGGTCTCTTCTACTAGATCGAAAAGATGATTGATGAACTTCTCATCGATCAATTTCAAATCTGTTCCATCTAATTTCTGCACTCTGCAGACTTCGTAAAGTAATCTGACACTCTTGCCTCTCAGTCGAATTTGAAGCAATCGATTTCGGGAAGCCTTTGAAGTTTCTCCCATTGCTCCTCCGCTTGCTATCGAAGTTGAAGTCGAGGTTGAAGTCGAATTTTGATCAGAGGAGGTCGAGTTTTCCGAATTAGATTGCCAATCAGCTCCAGCCCAGCCTACTGGAATAGGTCCAGTTCCAACACCATGAGTAGAAGATTCAGAGCTGATGTTCAATCTTGATTCTGCTTCTGCAGCGTAGGAACCAGCCCAGACATGATGAGTCAATCGATGAAGGACCTCTTTCGAACGATGTTGCAAGACTCGAAAGACTGAAGGTTCAGATTCACCATATTGAAGTACGATCTCGTAACAGATCAGTAAGACGTGGAGTGAGGTGGACTGAAGAATAGAGAGAGAAGGAAGCTCGACTTCAGAAATGACTTCTCGAGAATCGAAAGAGAGAGCTGGCTTCTCTATCTGCCAATTCTAACTGACCTTGTGCATAAGGTGAACTATCATCTCTGCTGCTGCAGCATGACAATAAGGACCAAAGATGGCAGAATCGAACAATCTAGATATCAGATAGTCTTGATTCTGTTGTTGATCTAGGTATTTGTCTAGAGAGAGGAGGTAGAGATGATGAGGTGATGGGATTAGCTGCTTGGTGATCGTATCTCCAATCCTGCTGCTCTTTCTATCTTTCTCTCTTGTCAAGTCCATCTATCAATGCAGCCCTGATCTATTACCAAGCGTTACACTCACCATAGCAGCCATCGATCAAGGCCAAGAAGGAGTGTAAGACGGCAGCTATCTGTTTCCTTCCCAAAGGTTTCTGAGGTTGCTGATTGAGATGCAGAGTTGCACCTTCTTCTGCTTCCTCTTCGTCTCTTTCTACATTCTTTGCTGAATCCAAAACTTCATCCAATTCGAGCCAGAATTGCTGAGCGTTTGCGATGTGAGAATAAGTAGCGAATGGATCCATTGGATGCTTCATCTTCCACTTCGCCAACCAACCAATTCCAACAAAGCTAATCGAGCTTTTCCTTTCGAACTGATGATCAATCTGCCTTGAAAGGTGTCTATTGTTCTGGAATCCAAGATGGATCGAATGACTCGAGATGAGAAGATTTGAATTGAGATGAAGTGTTAAGAGAATAGAAAGTGGATCATCCCAATCGGAGTCTTGGTCTGGAAAGCTTGAGCAAAGGCCCCTTCAAGTTTCGAGTCTCTCTTCAAACTTCACACAAACAGTCCATAGATGCATCAAAGAAAGTTAGAAAACAATGCAGTTCAAAGAGTAGAATAGTTATAGGCTAAAATTTACAAGAGAGAGCTGTTTAACAGTGGTATTCGTCGAAAGAGCTACCTAGCTTATCGTTCAAGTACTTGACCAAGTCTAGAGATTCCAAGAAGGCTGGGATACCTCCATAAACGGTTTGATAGATAGCACAAGCGAAAGCACGAGGACTCTTGATGGAAGAACCTGTGATTCCGATGGGTAGAGCTGGACCATGAGTAGCTGCATAAACTAGACCTCCAAGACCAGTTGCGACCACTTCTGCAATTGTCAAAGGAGTGTCGGCTCTGTACCAATCTTCTGGGAATCTTTCAGGTACGTAAGACCATTTGCCATCTCCTTCGTCTTTCGCTCCGTAGAAGCTTGCGGCTGCTTGTCTCGTTGCTGGGACTGGCTTTCCGTCTTCACCTGCAGTGACTTGAGATCTCCAGACGAACTGATCAGCACCGAAGAAAAGGACACCTGTGAGGGACAGAAGAGAGATTGAAGAAGGAAGATCTGTCAACAAGGGAATGCTCTTTCAGAGACGTAAAATCTAGAGAGACGACTCACCAAGTGGAGCAAAAGTAAAGTCAGGGTTGGTAGCGACTGATTCGTGGTATCTTCTATTCCTGTAAACGGCTTGCGAATGAGGAGTGACTGCTCCCCCAGAGACCTCATCAGCGACTTTGAACATCTCTTCGTAGAGAGTGCCATTCAAGCTCCAGTAGTCTCTGAAGAGAGAGAAAGGAGAATGGTAGGAGAAGGTGAGACAGGATTATGCGAGCAGAGAAAGAGCCCTCAAATCTCAATCTTTCTTTTCGACTCACCCGAAGTAAGCGTCGTTTCTGGTCAAAGAGTGGTCAATCTCGTACTTGTCATGTTCACCGATACCTCCTGGAATTGGTCCACCTACGAAAGCAAGATGAAATAACGAAGGTACCAAGAGAGAAGCCTCGTCAGTCATCACGCTCATTCTGTAGAAATGGACGTCAAGTAAAGCGAACTTACCTAGAACTGGAATAGTTCCAACACGTTTGTCCTTTCCAGCGATGGAGACCTTTCCGTTGACAGGATTACCGTTTACTACAACAGCAATCGCGGCAAGTAGGATTGCGAGATCAGGTGCGAAACCGATTGCTTCTTGTTGTCCGTAGACGAGCTCGTCGAAGTTGGTGATACCGCTTCGTGAGATGTACCCATGATTGGCCATGATGTTGTTACCTGGACAAGGACCTCTGACGTCAGTTGGACCAGGAGCTCTGAAAGGATGATCTGGTGTTGGAAGTGACAGAGACGGAGAGAAGGACGACGGTCAAAGGCGATCTGAGGTCAGTGATAGGTTCCTTTGAAAGGAAAGATTACATGCTTGAGCTCAATGTCTAGTTCGACAGGACTCCATGCCTTCATTTTCGGCTCATTTTGGACTGGAGCTCAAGAGACTCGACGACTTAACTGACTCGATACTCACCTTCATCTGGAATCTTCTTTCTTCCGTAAGTCACCTTACCGACCGTACTCTTGGCTCTTTTTTCGAGCTCTGGCGACTTGAATTCTCTTGCCATTTGAGTGAGCTCTTCGATTCTTCGAAGTGACATGTCGGCGAAAGCGGGGAAAGCTAACGAAGTTGGAGCGACTGAAAGAGCAGCAGCAACTAAAGATGCGATAAGTGTGAATTTCATGTTGAAGGATTGTTTGCTTGAGGTTGAATGAATGTGGGGTGGTGTTGGTGAGGAAGGAAGAGGAGAGGATGTTTGGAGACAGAAAAACTTAAGCGCTCGCGCACCTCCATCTCTTCCTTTTAAAGAGCTTGCTCCGGCAATCTTTTCCAGTCACTCGGTATTCTTTTGACGTTTGAACCGTCTGTTCGTCATTTCGCTTTGATTAAAAAACGAGTCTTAAAGAAATGATCGACGACCGATCTCTCGTCCCAAAATTGTGGGGTAAATCTGGCAAGGGCGAGCGGAGTTTGCTGATCGTGGAAGGAAAAGAAGGGAAGTTCGATTATGTAGTGGATGATCAGCAAGCGAGAAATTTCCAAATGGCCCTCCTCTGATTGGGTGGGGATGAAAAGCTTTGCGATTCGACCTTCGAAACTGCTCGAAAGGCCAGAATCAGCCCATTCGGCTGACCCAGAGCACTCTAAAATGCTTCTACCCGCTTGAGAGCTAGCCGGACTCTCTCTCAAATGCCTCTCTTGCGATTGGCCGAATTTAATGAAAATTATGGTCTTTGGATTGATGAACGAAGAGAAAGCTGGGCTGCTGAAGGCGAAGAATGTTGGTGGCGAGAGAGATCCTTTTTTTTTTGCCACTCACTCTCTTCTCTCATCTCTCTTCTACCCCCAAACAACTCTTCGATTGCTTGATTCGGAAAGGGCTTTATACCGCTTCTGAACAGAAAATAAGAATGATGAACCCCTTAGAAAGATCCGGTATCAGCCGAAGTCATCGAGGCAAGTTTGGAGATTCCCCTTTCGAGTTGGCTGAACCTCTTCTCGCTTCTTCCCGCAGAACCGCTAAATCTCATACTCTCCTACAATCGAGTCTTGAGATATTGCTCGTATAAGCCAGTAAAGGTCAGACCTACTATATAGTTCGAGTCTGCGGATCCATAGAGTCAGAACCGAGTCGCAAAGTGGAACTTGAGTCTTTTGAGAGATACATCCGCAACCAATTCGAGCCTTAGCCCGAAAAGTTTGATCTCAAATGAGAAGATAAGAAACTAAGTACCACAGGATTACCCAGGAAAAAATTGAATCGAGTCGATAGGATGCGCAGATGAGACACCATCGGGAAGGACTTAAAAGACCTCGCCTCAAGTCCTTCCTTCCGTCTTCTCTCTTTTTCCCAACAACTCCCAGCCTTCTTCTCAAATCTACCTAGTCAAAAAAAGTCTCTCTATAAACGAAAGACTTTCAGAAAGTGAATCTTCAAATCTCAACATGAACTTCTCGACCTTCAACCTCCTTCCATTGTTGACTCTATTCTTGATGAGCCAAATCAAGGACGTCAACGCTGGCTTGCTTGGTTGCATCGGGTATCCAGTATCTCAAAGTGCATGTAATGCTGCCTGGGTTACTTGCTTGTCTACTTTAGGATTGACCGCTGTGAGGACGAATGCTGTCATATCGACGCTTCACTGCTTTGTGTGCCACTTCTTCTGACTGTACTCTTTCTTGTCTTCAGGGAACTCTTACTGGCGGTGCGGGTGCACCAATTGCTGTTCTAGCTTGCAGCGGTGCTCAAGGCGCCTGTATGGCTGCTTGCGCAGCGGCAGCTCTCTCTCCCGTCTAAGAAGAGATGAGCCCATCGTAGACTTTGCTCGTTCTTGTATCTTGATCACGCCCCTCGTCTTTTGACGTCAACTGATTTGATCTGATGCTGTGGTTGACTTGGACAAAGCTTTTGATCAAACAGAAACAATCAGAATTCGAAATCTCGCTTGTGTTGTGCTGGAGCAGAGATTATGAATTATTAAAGAGAGCTGAGTAAAACGATGAGAATTGAGATTCTTTTGTGTACATGACTGAAACGAGAAAGGTAGAACCAAAGGCAAATACAGTTGATCTATACAAGATAAGTCACACATTCACAAATATATAGCAAAGTTGAATCTAAGAATGCTTTTCAGCATCCCCTTGAACAGTGGAATCGCTTTGACGATCGCCTTGCAATCCACGTTCGCTCTTTGTTCCCAAAGCGCCAAATTCATCAGTTCGAGCAGCTTGAGCTCTTTCGAGTAGATATTCGATGTTTTTGGGACTGAAAGAAAGATGGGAAAGAGGACAAAGTGATTGGGAAAAGAGTCAGCAATCTAAAGCTACTTGAACCTTCTCGTCGACTCGACCCGCCTTACTCACCCAGTGAACTTCTTCCCTTGAACCAAATAGGTCACACTGCTAATGACCAAGACGACTCCCAAGACTACCGATACATAATTCATGTTCGACCCAGTAACTGGCAATTCAGGTGGGAAACAGAAAAAGACCGAAGTAAAGATAGCAAAAAGAACACCAAAGAGATTGATTGGAAGACCAAACCTTCCTAAATCGACGGTACGTGGCTGTTGAGATAGCACTGGCCCAGCAGCTTCTTGCAATAGATGTCTTCCTCGAAGCATCACTAGAACGACTGGTACGCAGTACGAGAATTGAAGCAGAACGACTGAAGAGCTCAGGATGGCGTTAAGAGCAGAGGAGCTTCCGAGATAGACGCATCCGAAAATGATGACTATAAAGAAGAAGGTAGAAGAAAATATCGATAAGTCAAAATCGAGTCATAGAAGCACTTTTGAAAGAAAAAAGATTTGTTGATGAACTCACCCCAAACGCTAGTGAAAGTAATAGCAGGCACTGGAACTCTCAACTTCTCATTCTGAGTAGCAAAGAATCTAGAAAAGGGTAAACCTTGATCTCTAGCGAAAGCCTGAACCTGTCTTGATGCAGAAGCTGCAATTGCAATGGCAGCAAAAGCCATCGAGCAAACTGGAAAGATCAACAAAGCCACAGCTCCTCCTCTATTCCCGATTGCTTCAAAAATGATTTCTAGCAGTGCACCAGCTGAAGAAGTGGTGACTTCGTCGATATCTCCAAGAACGAAAAGGAAAACTACCAAAACTATCCAACTTGAAATTGCTCCGATGATTGGAGCTAGAATCATGGCTCTTGGAAGGTTTTTGTGCGGATCTGGAACCTCTTCTGCCATATGACAACAACCATCGACTCTGTTCAATTAGAACCAGGAAGAGAAGGAGTGAGAACCAGAAAGAGAAAGAAGAAACGAATAAGGAGAAGTCTGCTGTCAACTTCCACAAGGTAACTTTCTATATCTCTCTCTCTCTCTCTTCTTTCACTCACCCAACCAATCCAAACGTCGATTGGAGCAGTCCGAGAATGAAAGCAACCCCGTCAGGCCAACCAACCGAATTGATAAAGGTACCAAAGACCAATTTTCCGCTTTGATAATTCGGACTAGAACAAGCCAAACAAGTGATGCAAATAATGATGGCACCAGCTATGGACCAAAATAAAGCAGCTCTATTGATTGGATCCAAGATCTTGACCAAAAAGACATTCACTAACCAACCTCCGATTGCGAATACGATGTAAACTAAGAATGTATGCCACGATTTCACCTCGTAGTTTGAATGAAGGAGAGCTATGATTCCAGTGACGAAGTTAGCTCCTAGAGATGAAGTTGTCGCTGGAGGATATGTAAGAAGAAAGTGTCAAATGGGAGATTGAAGATCGAATGGAGAAATTAGACTCGATCTGATCCGAGGAGAAAGATGAAGTCTTTCAGATCGAAAAGACGACGCTGCGACTCTTTCGAACTTTACCTGTTAGACAAACCCATCCTGCAGTATTTATCCAACCGTTTATGAAAGAAATGGATCTCTCCCAACCTTTTGGAGCCAAGACGTAAGACCAATGATAAGGACCACCACTTTAGAAAGTACGAAGAGAGATTGGAAGAAAAGTTCTAGAGTCAGTTCGAGAGAGAATCGATGTCGAAGAAGGTTCTTAACAGATGATAAATCATTCGAGATTTTTCTCGAAAGTCAATGGGAAACGATTGTTGCATTGTGAGATCGTACCTTGTTGGCAGAACTGAACAAATTTCAGCGAGAGAAGCAGCTATCGAGAGAACTCCCAAAAACGAGATGACCAATCCCCAAATCATGGCCACTGGACCACCAGAAGGTAGTACCTGACAAATGAGAGCAATAAAAGGAAGAGACGTTAAGTAGGAGAAGCGAGAAAGAAGAGCTCTTTCTACTTTTTGTACGCACTACTGATAAAGAAGCAGACATCGCAACCCAGGAATTGAGAATGGCATAAGCCAGTCCCACGATTGCCAAGAAAGAGAATCTATTGGCTGATATGATTCGAATAGATATGAAAGAAGAGGCAATTAGAGAGTAGAAGCAGAGTGAATCTTGTTATCAATTTCTTTGCCGTTTTTCCCTTGCGAGCTGAGATCCACCTCTGCTGCTGCTCTGCTTCCTCCACAAACGCTTTCCAGAAGTGAATAGCTGATTAGAAGTGAGATCCCGGGGTCGTTTACTCACCTTCATTCGTAGTCATGACTTGCAAAGAGTTGATAGTCGTGGTAGCTTCCACTTTTCTCATTCCATTCTGATTCGACTCATCTTGATTCCCAACCGACGAGCTTGGATTCGGTTCAGCCATGTTTGCTGAGTTTGGTTGATATCTGCCTACTTGATGTTTTCTGAAGAGGAGTAGTTTATGCAATGAGGTTGCAAGATAAGAAACAGAAAGTTGAGGTTAATCGTTGATCTCAAGATCAAAAAATTCTTCTCCGTGGATGAAAAAGCAAAGCGCCCATCGATGTCATGAATGCATCATTCTGTCTCTTCATCTTCTCACTCCCAAAGACGACAGAAAATGAGAGAAAGAGATCAGTCTATAGTTTATTCGAGTAAATATGAAAACAACAACGGCGAGCAGGTAGAGCGATATTTAAAAGAAACAGCAGATAGTCAATTAACAAAGAGCGAGGTGAGGCGAAAAGAGAGTGAGACAGACATTGTAGAAGTATGGAAAAGGAAAAAAAGAGAGTGTGTTTAGAAGTCTAAAAGACTTCCATAGATAGTAGTCTAAAGACTTCCATAGATAGTACCATTTCTAACTGGTTCAGTGACGTTATAATCTCCAAAGCAAGCATAATCGAAATTGGCAGCCTTGGGTGCATTTTCCTGTTGATACTTTACGAAGTCACTCAACAAACAAAGTCCATCATCAGAAGGTTTACATCCTTGATCTTCATTCATTGGAACCACAGCGTCGTTCAAAACTGTTCTGATGTATTGAGTCGGAGTTGAAGTTGAATTACTAGCACTAGTTCCATTTAGATTCTGATTCTTTGAACCACATTCGATAATCTCAAAGTATAACCTAGCAGCAAAAGGAGTGATATGAGATAAAACGAAATTCCTATCCTTGTTCATTTTATCAGCAGGTAAATAATCTCCGAATTGAGTGAAGTTCAAAGCTGTTAAAGAACTGACAATGACATCATCATGTGAGAAATCAAAGTAAAACTTTTGATCCAATGGGAAATAAGTTGAAGATGAATCTAGAGTAGTGTTTTGAGTCGAAATTGAATTGTTAGAAGAATCAAAGGTCGTGTTTGTTAATCTCAATAGGAATTCAGAAACCCAACCGATTCCTTGGGCTTTACCATTTGGTGAACCGAAACCGTAATCGTTTTGGACTGAAGAGAGGAGAGAATGAGATTGTAGAAGAAGGGTGAGAAGATTGAAAGGGACAAAAGGAATGAGAGAGCATCGGAGTCGAAGACTCACATTGAAGATCTAGATCGTACTCGAATCCCTCCCATTCTTCTACGGTGAAGAGACTACAGAAGTTGGAATAACCAAGAGAGACGGTCTGGAGAAAGGAAAGAAGGGAGAGCGTCAGCAAAGAGAAAGTTCCTCTCTTGTCCTTCGCGAGCTCTCTCTCGACTCACCTCATAAGCACAAAGTGCTTGCATTCCGTACACCAATTCATCAGTCAAGCTCAATCCAGTGACATACTTTTGTAATCTCTCTGTAGTATCCTTCAAATAGATCTTATCCCAAATCGGTCGAGAGTAGGAATCACCTAGATAAACCGTGTTGGAATTGTTGCAAGTATCATAAGGAGCCAAAGTGTTGTTGAAGAATTGATCAGGTCCAAGGGATGAACCAGATTCAATAATGACTTCCAAATCGACTTGAGAAGGAGCGTCCCAACCGAAGAAACCAAGAGTGAAATAACGTGCAGAGTCCAAGATTCTGGATTGAGATGTGGTTCTGACGACTGGTTTGTGGATTTGAGTCGTTTCATTGTATAACTTTCCATAACGATAATAGGCATGGACTCCACTGTCAAAGAGTTGTTGTCTTCCTAGAGGAACCAATAATTCAGCTCCTAATTCGTACTTCCAAGTATTTAAGAAAGATAAAGGTCCCTTTGCAGTAAAGTTACCAGTCGCATTTGCGATTGTTGCACCGAATAAAGGAGCTCCTTCTGAACTGGAACTGGTTGGATAACGGGCGCCATGTCTATGTAATAGATGTACTTGAGATACTGAACATGATTCAGAGAGGACTGCAGCAGTCTCTTGGAAGTCTGCAAAGATGGGAGAGGAAAAGTATGGCGACTGCGAAACGGAGTGGGGGGAGTAAAGATTGATTAGTGAAAAGCTAACATGATGGAAGCTTGAAGAGGAAGAGATCGATTGGGAGCCTGAGTGAGAGTCTCAACGTCGAGGCAAGGATTGCTCTTGAAAGGAAGATCTCTCTGACGCTCGTTCTCTCCACTCTATCCTAACATTCACTGATATTTGTACTAGAAAAGAATGACATCCTTTCTTGATCCATCCTTGCTGTCATTGAGACATGGCAAATTGGAACGTGGTAGTAGTTGCTCTCCACATCTTCTTCTGATCAGAGTCTTCTCTCAATTCTCTGCCGCATCTCTCCCCCTAACTTCATCCGAGTACTCACAGTGTTTCCCAAGCTCTTGAAGATATCAAAGTCATGGCTATCGGTAGCATTCCATCTAGTTTCGACTGAAGAGTCTTTCAAAGTTCCATTGATTCTATCAGTCTCTACCAAGAAAGGGGCTGCGCCCTCCTTCATGATTCCCAAGAATCCAACATCGGTCGGGAATGGAGCGTCTGCATCGAATGGAGCAGTTGCGCTAGAATTGGAGGATGAAGTTGGAGTGGCAGTAGAATTGAGAGGAGTTGAAGCATCGGTTGAATTTGAAGATGCTTGTCTTGGAACCCAAGAAGCAGTGCAAACACGAGAGCTGACCAGTACAGAAACTGAGACGAAGCTGACAACCCATCCAAACTGGAAGCCAACCATTTTGATCGAGAAGAGGAGAGGAGAAGAGGGGAGGACGAGGGAAGAAGAAGATAGACGAAGGTCTCAAAAATTACGAGAGTAAATCGCTCGTCGATGGTTCTCAAAAACGTGCTTCTTTCTCTCTCCGTTGCCCTGATTTGCCGATTCAAACCAAAGGAACGAAGGAACGAAGCCGCTGCTGGCGGTCTGACAAAGAAAAGAGAGAAGGCAAAACGTTCGTCTCGAAACGTTCCTTTGGTTTCAACCCCAGCTTCTTTGTTCTTCTTTTCAAAATTCAACAGCGCGAAACGGAAGGGAGGGAGGTATCGAGACCAAAACATCTTATTCAACTGACAATCATATATATAGACCACTTTCTAATAACTCATACCACAATCAACAAGCCCGTTACAAAATGAGAAGTTATGAATCGTGTTTGGACCAAGGTCGAAACCTTTCATTGCTCGTCATTAAGTCTTTCCGACTCGCTCTGACCTACAAAAACTCGTTTCGAGCCGATTTAGACGAATAGAAAGCATTTGAGCTTTGGTCTTTCTCTGCGATCTTGGAGATACCAGGTTTAAAAGCGTAGAGCAGGTGAATTGACCAGGGCTTGCAGCCTACAGAATTCTCGTCACTGCTCGGCATGGACTCTTTCCGTCTCGCACTCTTCTTCAAAGACTCGTTTCCAGTCGATCTGGACGAAAAGAAAGCGATTGAGCTTTGGTCATTCTCTGGGAGCTCGGAGGTAGCAGGTTCGAAGAGCATCCAATCCCTGATTTGCTGTGGGCTTTTCTCAGAGAAGTCTCATCACTCCTCGTCAACTACTCTTTCCTGGCTCGCACTCTTCTTCAAAGACTCGTTTCCAGTCGATCTGGACGGAAAGAAAACATTTGAGCTTTGATCATTCTTCATCGTTCTTGAGCTCTGCCCTACCTTTTGCTGGTCCTTCCTTGCTCCCTGAAGAGAGAAAGCTCCCTTACTCCCTGAGAGAGAGCAAGCTCGTCACTGACTCTTACCCCGATATCCTTTCGCTCAAAAAGACTCATTCCGATCCAAATCGAAGCTTCATGTCAAATCAAAGTCTTGGCCCTCCTTTCCGGCCCCAACTTTCTTCGAAAAAGATGGAAAGAGAGAAAGTCAATGTCTCTGCGCTGTTTTCGAAGTCTGTCATCTTTTGACCCCTCTATTGGCTCTGTTCACGCTTCGGTTTGTATTTCAAGTACTATTTGAAATCCGAACAAGCATTCCGATGGAGCACAACCCTCTGCATAGTCATCGCAGAGACCAAAAGAGCACCTTTTTCTCTCAAGCCCACAAGGCCCACAACTTGTCAGTCGAAATTTGGACTTTGGTAAAACAGGCACCGAAAAAGCGCGTTCTTTTGATCTGTTCCCTTCTCCAACCTGCTCTTTAACTCGATTTATCCTCGTTTGGAAGTTTTCAAAGAGGCTCTTGTTGTGCTCTCATCTCGAGAATCTCAACAGTCTCTGGTGGCAAAAAGTGGCGAGCTGACTTCAAGAGCGAGCTGTGTCCATTGACTCTCTCCTTCCAACCACTAGATGATCGATTTGGTTCATGAGGTACGGTTCAGGTCTGGACCCCCCTCGAAGAGTCTGATACTAGTACTCTTGACAGCTCAGTCAGAAGGAAGAGTGGCCAATAACGATGAAGACGAGATTTCTCTCTCCCAGGATCCCTCCAGCGTTCGCCCAGGGCTCGAAAAGCGTCGAAAAGAGACCTGGAAGCGATCTGGAAGCGAAAACCAGAAATCGAAAATGTGCTAAATTTTTGGTCCTGGCCGAGAATCGAACCGGAAACCACGAATGTGTGACTGGCTTGCTGAAGAGTGTTCGCACTTCATGTAGCCCAAAAACATGAGCCTCTAGTCTCCAATTTCCTCGACGTTTATCTGAGCCTCAAACGAGCTCTGGAATCGAGATCTACAGCAAATTCTGGATCGATTTCAACCCTACAAATTTTCTTGTTGTCCCCAGTAATTTCGAGTAAATGAATGTTTTGCCTTAAACGGGGTAGAAACATTCGACCTGCACCGAGGCTTCTCGTCCATAAGGGAGGCGAAGGAAGGTTCTTCAGGACGCTCTCGTTGCTATTGATCAGGCTTCATGCAATATAGTAACGCCAGTAATATTGTTGAATCCAGATTTTGCTTCCCTACAGAGAATATACGACTTACCACCGTGTATGTGCACAGATCTGATCTGTGCCATCGATGAAGTTTGACCTTTCCACGAGTCAGGCACACCTTGTGCGTAAGACCTGGTATTCTGGAGCAACTTAACTGTTTCAGTTCTAATTCTTTTCGATTTTCGATAAGAAGAGCTGGAGAAATCGTCTCTTTTAACAATTCTAATGACCCTCACGAGTCTATAACATAACGACCTTACAACGACAAATCATAACGACAAACTATAACCACAAAATATAACAAACAACAAACTATACCCTATTTGTATCTCTAAGCCTGCTATCAAAAAAAGTGACCAGCCTGCTGCTCTGAATGAGCGCTCATATTAATGAGCTTAATTCGTCTCTAGAGAGTGGTGGACCGAGTCTATCAACTACGCAAATTTCTGAATGGGCCTCGTCCCTAGAGAGATGAACACAGTCTATCAAACTCAAGTTGATTGAGTATCTTCCTACTCATGGGCGCAACCCTAGAGAGAGAATGAGAAAAGTCAAGGACGCTGATGACTGACAAACAAAGAAGCAAGCCTCTCAACCAAGATTATAGAGGGCGGCCGTGTGGCTGCATCTCTTTTGTCGAAAGGCTTCGCTGTACTGACCAGTCAGGGAGAGTGCCACGCTTCTCGGGACTTGATGGTATTTCTCAGACTGCTCAAGTCACATCTCAAGTCTGGCACTCTTTCCGACTTGCTCTGACCTGCAAAGGCTCGTTTACAGTCGATGTGGACGGATAGAAAGCATTTGAGCGTTGGTAGTTCTCTATGATCTTGGAAGTAGAGCAAGCTTGCACGAAGTCGAATCTGTGATTGCCGAGGGCTTGTGAAACCTTTCACTGCTCTTTCAGCGACTCTTACCGACTCGCTCTCACCTTGAAAGACTCATTTTCATACGTTCTGAAGTTCTGTGAATCTTTTGAGTCTTTGTAGTTCGTGCGAGACCTTGCTTGGTCGGTCGTGGAGGGTGTTGCTGGAGAAGAAGTGCAGAGGAATAGGTGGGGTCACTGCTACTTACAGATTTCTCTTCGACAACTTCTCTTCCCGGATCTTCAGATTCAGTAACGAGATCATGGTCTCGATCACATTCTCGTGTCTCGCGAGCTTGATCTCGGACTTCAGAAAAGTGCAAGAAGCGAGAGAGTTCGGAAGGGCCACAAAAGAGTGCCGAACATCATGGACACAAGACCAAGACTATAGAGGAGAAGAACACAGAAGATGAGAAACACAACACGAAGGAATGAGGAACAACTAGCAAAAAGAAGGAGTGGGACCGCGAGAGAGCAAAGTTGCACTTCTGCAAACAATTAGGAAAACATTGAAAGAGTTGGTTCTTTGTCTCAGAGCTTCGCTGAGAGATCTCTTCAGATTATACTGACGTCATGAGGCTCAAATTTGGAGCGTTTCTCTTGAAGAGACGTCTCAGTGCTAGGCTAGACACCGACTTAACGTCAGCTTGTGATGTTGAGACGTATTTCAACACTGGAAAGGTGCTAATCGGTTAGCTCGAAGGCAACGGATTCGAGAACTGGAAAGAACAGATTTTATTTTCTTTTCCCTCCCGGCTCGACTTCGTGATGAATGTTTGACAGATCTAGATGTTTGATTGTCTCTCTCGAATTGAAAATTACCGATCCGAAAGGACCATCAGATAAGATTCCAGCTCCCGTACAACTCTTAACATCTAACTCTAACCTGAGTTTCGTTAGTCCCGATCCAACCCATCTCGCGATCGAATTCCAATCGACCGAATACTTGTTGATGGTGAGGTCCAGATCGATAAGGCTGATGCACTCTGCGATAGACTCGGAAACTTGTACGTGAGGCTGAGGCTGCTCCTGCTCCTGATCCACGTTTGACCCAAAAAGCCAAAGACGAAGAGAGACGAGATTGTGACACTGCGTAGCGAAATGCCACACATTGAGATCGTCGAAGACTTGGAGTTTCAGCAGATCTAGATGCTGCATGGTATGAGTAGAGGACTCTAACTCTTGGAGAACTTCAGAGTCCTCCTCAGCTTCTTGGTCATCTTCTTCTCCTCCTCCGAACTTCAACAGAGAAAACTCAGTAAACCCATCCTGCGTGAACTTCTTTACTTCTCTCAGAAGGTAGATGATTTGACTTTGATCTATACTGGTGTTGAAAAGTTCCGCTGAGTTGTCAAGAGCGAACCTTTTGGCGCTTGACGGGGCCTCAGCCATTAACAGTAGTTGAACAGGAGCAGCGATCTCGATCTTTTTGAGTTTGGGGAACGCCTTGAGCTTCTCCATGATGAAGAGAACAAATTCAAGCGGAGAATCTAACTCCTCTTGCTCTACTTCATCTTAAAAATGGTCAATACACAGAAAGATCTTCTGGAGAGTTTCTTGAGATAGATGGAGATGGTAGAACAAGTCGTGAAAACTCAAGAGATTGACTTGTTCATGATCCACCATCGAGCCATCATACCAGCAGTCGTTTTCGACCCATTCCTGCCAGAAAGACGTCATGTTGAGAGTGACTTTGACCAGAGTGTTGGAGGATAGGGCTGAAAGTCTGGGGAAATGCCTCGAGATTGCGATGATCTGATCCTTCCCTAAGACTGAAAGATCGACCTCTCTATGAAGAGCCTTGTGAGAATGGACAATCGTTCTCCACTTTCTTGACAGTGCAGTTGTATATGCAATCGAGCAGGGTGGGAGGAAAGAAAGGGCCAAAGAGAAGATCTCTTCAGGAAGTTCTTCAAGAGGGTCTTTGAGAGTGAGAGTGCTGCTATTCGTGTTCATGTTGTTGCAAGTGCTTGTGTGTGTTGGATGATGGTTGTTGATCGATGTTATGTATGATTGATAGGAGAAGAATCGAAAACGAATCAAAGAAGAGGGGAAGGTGGTGGTTGTAGGAGAAGAAGAGAAAGCAGAACGAACGAAAGAGTCAAAATCCAAAAGCAAAGGATCGGTGTTTCCTTTTTGTTCGGCGTTTCGAACCAGCTCCCGTTCTGCAAGAAGCAAAACTTTCAGAGATACCAAAGTTCGTACAGAAAGATAATTTCGTCACAGAATGAGCCTTCTTTGTTACGCGACGTTTAAATGAGGTTCCACTTTCTGTGGGAAAGTGATTCTCTATACCGTTCGAAAAAACTTTCGCGAGCTCATTTTGGCTCAGACATGTTGAATCGATCCGTTCATCTTATGAGAAAATTTATAAAAGTAGCAGCTATTTACAAGGAATCACCTCTCGAGTAGTAGGAGTTGAAACGTTGAAGTCTCCAAAGCAGAAAGATTTGACACACCTCAGAGAACGCGAGTCCAGACAATCTCAGTGACCAGTTTTCTCTGGAGGATAAGCAGCAGAATTTTGAGGTGTTGCGTTTTGAGGACTAAAAAAGTGGGTTCAGGGTGCAAGAGAAAAGATGATGAATGAGCGAATATCCTCCATCGGTTTTGATCGACTTAGTCTCGTCTTTGAGTTTCTACTTACTCTGCGAAAGGTGATTGAGATACTGAAGATTGATCTTGGTAAGCTGGTAAAGGTTGATTTGGATCAGTACTTGAACCTTGTTCAACATCATTTGGAGGGTAAGATGGAGCTTGATATTGTCCGCTTTCTCCTACATGTTGTGGCTGATCAGCATATTGAGGATCTTGTTTATATTGAGAGCTTTGACCTTGAGCTTGAGGTTGATTCTCAACATGACCTTGACCTTGGGTAGAATCGTTATTGTAAAGATCACTAGGAGCGACAACTTGATCATTCTTTGGAACTAAATCCAATCCTAAAACTCCAGGTCTACCTTCAGAAGCATAGAGAGTTTGTAAGAGAGGTAAAGCACCTTTAGGTAAAGAATCGTTGTTGTTGCTGTTGAATCTTCCATTCAAAATCTCGGAAACGTCAGCTTTTTCGTTGTAGAACCTAGCATTCTCATCTCCTCTTTGTAAGATGATGTTTCCATCTAGTTGAACTCCTGCATAAAAGCCTTTAGATTTGACGTAGGACCAACATGGAGAAGCTATTGTTGAGATGATAAGAAGAAAAAATTTACAAAGTAAGTCGAATGACGAACAAGAGAAGATAATCTTCCCTTTACACTTCGTTGAAAAGTTGAAAACTCACCTTCGATTCCAGAATCAAGCATGACTCCGTTTCCAACAGGACCAGCAGTGACACTCAATTCACCTCCAAGACTGATCTTTGGCTTTTCGAAAGCTTGAACTGTCAATTTGTTGAACGAAGAGTTGAGAGAACAGATCCGAAGCCAGTGTTAGAAGATCCAAGCGTTAAAGAAGAAAAAAAACAGCTTTTCTCTCCTACTCTAAAGCAGACTTGGATCGGAGACTCACCCGCTTTCTCAGTTCTCAAGACAAGCACGACATCATAGATATCCAATCCAACCAAGAAACCATACCCGATTGTGTGAAGCAAGATCCCACTAGGCCCACTCCAAGAACCGTCAGGCAAACGTTTGAGAACCACTCCTGATCCTCCAGCACCTGAGAGACCCAAACCAGTTCTAAACATAGTGAAGATAGCAATCCCTTTAGCTTCAGAAAGTACTTTTGGAGAGATCTTCTTGATTACTTTTTGAGTCTTTTTCGAATCATGTTTGTGTGGATCCGAAGGTTTCTTTCCAGTTTGAGATAGGTCTGGTGGAATGATGGCCCCATCTTCATCATTTGTAGTTGGAGCTGTCGATGATGTTGGAGAGGTGGGAGTGGAACTTGAAGGGATTTCTACAGTGGCTCCCTTGTCGGTGAAAGTCTTGAGAATTCGAGCGGCTTTATCACATTCGAGATTCATCTCTGTTGGCCAGAAAGATTCCATTCCGAGTTTCCCTGTCAAATCAAAAGATTCAGATACCAGTAGGAGAAGAGTCAAGATTCAAAGTCGTCAGAAGACGAGGCTACGTCGTAGAACTTGTTCTTTCACTTACCAGCTTGTTTGTTAGACCATCTTCCAACCGGTTCGAGACCTTTCCATACACCTGTCTCGACCTTTTTATCTATGATTTCAAAGTTCAGAGAGGGTGAGCAATGTAGAGAGAAATCAGAATGAGTCAATCAATTCACTGTGGAGGTCGTTGCAACGTTTTCGAAACACTTACATCCAGTCTTTACTTTATCCCAGCTTCCACTTTCTGAGATTTCTTTAGTCTTGTTTTGGAAAGTTTCTTTGAGTCCCATTGTTGAGATTTTGGTTGTGATGTGTCGAGAAGAAGAAAAGTTTGAGTTTTGGATTCTTCTTAAGACCTCTCGGAAGTATGGAAGTTGATGCCGATGGACCCAAATTGAGCAGCTTCCACGTCTCTTCTGATCAATTTCTTTATCTTTTCAAAGCCGAAAGGAAAGACTATGTACTGGAACTCTGAGAATGAGAGCGCAGTCGAATGAGATGAAAGGGCAGGCAGTGTTTTTCGAGAGGCACAGCTTCTTTCCACTAACCCTATTATCCATTGATTTGAAAAGAGGCAAAAAATTTACAAAAAAAGAAGAAGCACATGCATGTAATGGAATGAATGAAATGGGATCCAACCAAAAAAAGTAAAGAGTCTCGAAACCTGCACTGGCTTGGATTTGTTTTTGAAGTTGATTCGTCTCGAAGAAACCTCCTTTATTTCTTCAACTCATCCTCCAACTTTCCCTTTCCTTCCTGAACCTTTTCCTGACCCTTTTTCCAAGCCTTCTCTCCCCAACCTTGAGCTTCGTCTGCTAGTTTCTCTCCTTTATCGGCCAATCCTCCAGCACCGTACTTTTGAAAGGCGTGAGTGATGATTCCTGCAGTTCCTCCAAGACCTGCTCCTCCTAGTAGACCATTTATTAATCCTACTCGTCGTACTGTAGAAAAGAGAAGGAGAAGACGTAAAGTGGAAAGAGAGAGAAGGTTAGAAAGAGAAGGAGGAGACGAGAGAAGAGAGCTGGGAGCAGTAGGAAGAAGAGGCATGGACACTTCTTCGATTCTTAGAAACAAGAAGAAAATCTCTGTGGTCTTGTTGATTTGCAGAGATGTTTTCTGGCAAAGATTCGATCTCTTTTTCCTGCTGCTTGCCCCGCATTCAGAGAGCCACTCTTTTGCACCAAAAAAGCTCAAAGCGAACCCATTATCTTTCATCTCATAGGTTGTGATCCATGTTACGAGATTTGAGTTGATCAGCACATTCCCTTTTGAGAAGATGCAGAGCATCCTAACTTTTTTCTCCCAAGATCTTGCGATTCTCTTGTCTCTCCCATAGTCTGTCTACTCACAAAAGATAGCAGGCAACAGTAGAGCTCCGACAGCACCACCTATAAGATGTAAATCGTCCATTCTAACCCTCTGAGAATCGAATCTCAACTCGTTTGATTTAGCAATGATTGAAGTAGGGTTAGAAGTGGAGGCGGTAGTTAGACCAAAACCAGCTCCAACAGTTCCACCTAACAAAGGCACTGTCCAACTATAAAGAATTGATTGATAAAAGAGAAGTAGTAGATTCAGGATGTGGAGCATGAAGGGTTAAATTTAGAGACTTGGAGAGATAGATTCTAGGATGTAGAACCTTGCCTTTTTTGGATGTGCTTACTTGTAACGAGCCAAACCTCTTAGTGAGAAGTTACCCTTTCTTACTACTTGGATTGCATAGATTGGGATTGCAGCTAGACATCCAGCTTGCAGACCTGCGAGAAAGAGAGAGAGAGAGAGAGAGAGAGAGAGAGAGAGAGAGAGAGAAGATGGGGATGATGAGATCTGATCTGTGGGGAAGTAGAGTGGAATACAGAGTCAATGGAATGATGATTACCTTTTACGCCCCATCTTGAAACATAATAAGCTTTCTCTTCTTCTAGTTGACTCATCAAATTCTAATTAGTCGGATGGGTTGTTGGTTGGTGTTGATGGGAAGAAACAATCCGACTGCTCCGACTTGATCTTGACTTGGAACCATCTTGCATCTTTTGATGAACAATAGAATCATTTCAAGTCTTCCATCAAGATTATCTACTTTGAGTCAATCATTCAAATCTCAATCTCAATCACTGCCTTCAATCTCAAGCGTCAGTCGCATCTTGTCATCCTCGAGTCTCAATCTTCAATCTTGTCGATTCTCAACTTCCACTCTCAGAATGTCGTCTTCAATCTTTTCAGCAAGTAGATTACAAGACAAAGTCGTTTTGATCACTGGAGCTTCTGCTGGAATCGGTAAATCAACCGCAATCCTCTTTGCAAAGGCTGGGGCAAACGTAGTCTTGACGGCTAGAAGAGAGGATAAGCTAAACGAAACTTTACAAGAGTGTGAGAAGGCTGTCAAACAAGGGGCGACTGGTAAAGGTGAGTTATAGAATTCACAATCAACATTACAGCGGGAAAAGATAGGGAGTTTAGAGAGAAAAGAGATGTTTCTGAGATGGGAAAGAGAAATCTCTTATCAATCTCCATTTCATCTCACAATTCTCTCTCTCTCTCTCTCCCCTTGAATTGGGATCTTCTCTCCTCTATTCAGGTGGGAAATTTGCTGCCATCTCGCTAGATGTTCAAAATAGGAATGCAATCTCAGATCTACCAAACAAATTACCAGATTGGGCAAAGAACAAAGTCGACATTGTAGGTCAGTATCACGAAAACGAGAAGTTCTAGGAGCCCTTTCACTCTGTTCTTGAATTTTTCTTTCTTTCTTTCTCCTTTATTTTCTGACTTCTCCTCTTTCCCTACGGCCTCTTTTCTTCTGACGAAACGAACAGTCAACAATGCAGGTCTAGTCTTGGGAGTAGACAAAGTAGGCTCCATCTCTTTGGACGAAATCGACGTCATGATCGATACAAACATCAAGGGTTTGATTCAAATCTCTCAAATGTTCATCAAGGATTTCAAGGAGAGGAGACATCCAGGTCATTTGATTCAATTGGGTTAGTTAGTCAAGTGGATAGATGATAGTGGTGAACTCGGATTTTACACGCACTCGAATCTTCCTAGAGCATCATGTTCTACTGTTGTATTCTGTAGAGCTCTTATGGGTTCTTGGTTTTCCATTCTACTCACAAGGGAGGAGCTTCTAGGAGCGAAAAGAACGCTTGTTCCTATCGCCTTGGTTTGTCTACATTCGATCTAAACTCTTATCCATTTTCCTTCTCCACGAACGGGAATTCTTTCGCCAGGTTCCATTGCTGGAAGAGAACCTTATCCAGGAGGTAGTATCTATTGTATGACCAAACATGCAATCAGAGCTTTCAATGCTGCAATGTTGAGAGAGGTCGTGGATACAAAGGTGAGTCCTTCTCTAAACCGAGTTCTCCAAAGGCAAGTCACCCGTGCTTTTCCTCTGTCTTTCTACTTATATCGTTTCTCCCGATTTTCCTCTTTTTCCCCTTTCGACTTTTGCATGTTTTCTAGATCAGGATCACGGAAATCCAACCTGGAATGGTAGAGACTGATTTCTCAGTAGTACGATTCAGAGGGGACAAGAACGCAGCTGATAACGTGAGTGTTTAAAAGCGAGAGAGATCGCAAGAGAAATGACAGAAAACAAATCTTGGAAATCCCTGATCTATTTTCTTTTTTCACCCGATCTCTCCTTTCTCTTCGACACAGGTCTATAAAGGAATTCAACCTTTGACTCCAGATGATATTGCTGAAGAGATCGTTTGGGCAGCTTCCAGGCCTCCTCATGTCAATGTTGCAGAGGTGAGCGATGCTTTCTTCTCTATCTGAACAAGAACAAGAATTGGACCCGTCGAGATGTTAACTCTTTCTAACTCTGCTTTCTTCTCTTTCTCTCTGTGGATTACAGACTCTCGTCTTCCCAGTCAATCAAGCTTCTCCTTTCCATAACTACAAAGAATAAAGGGTTGACTAAATAGCAATCAAACAGGCAGGAGTGGGAATGAAGGCTCTTTTTTTCGAGGTAAGATGAAAGGAGATGAGACAGCTGGAAGCTTGACTCTATTTGGCGAATGAGATTATAGAGAACAGTACTGTAAAAGAAGAAAGAAAGAAAACTAGTTGCTACAAGTTTCATAAGTCATCTGATCTAATCTAAATGATTTGAGTGTCATATGAGAGTCTATAATGGAGTGCGGGAAGTGAGAATAGCGATACGAAAGAAGTTTGCGAGAGGTAATTGTGAGTAGATGTGAGAGGAACGAAGAAATTAATACGACAGAAACTCGAATATCTTGATGCTCAGTCGTTTAAGAGGTCAAGCATTTGGATTAGGGTAAGCAGCCAATTGAGAGAGAGCTAGAAGATTGGCTTTTCGACGTTCTTCGAATTGGGACTTTGATTCGGCGAAGAAGAACAACAAGAGAAGGGTTACCGGATTGGATATAGAAGTTGATTCAGTTTCAGCCAAAAAAAAAAAAAAAAAACAATAAAAAAAAAAAAAAAAATAGAACCCAATTGAGAAAGAAGAAGACTTTTGGCTCTTTTGAGACTCACCAAGTTCCAGTTCTTTCGATCTTGATATTTGCCGAGTCCCAACTCTTCATTCTCATCTCCTACGTACTCTTCCCCTTCTAGCTTCTCTACCCTGTTAGGATCATAAGCGGAGAAGATTCCAAATTTTCTATATCCTCCACCTATAAGCCAAGGATCTCTTTTCAAAGTTTTCTTTCCTTTGTGCTTCAGTTCGTGAGCCGCCTTGAACTTCGCTAGAACCGAAGCTCTGAGCTCTTCAGCCTGTGGAAGAAGGAACAACAAATTTCAGAAACAAGTAGTTGTTAGTCGAAGGAATTTCAAACTCAAATCGGAAGGAAAACGATCGATATTTACCTTTTCCCAGTTCTCTTCTCCATAGCCAGAAGTGGCGATGGCCAACCAAGGAGGAATTGTCTTTCTTCCGGATTTCATGACATATCTCGAGACGCAAGTACAGTAAAGAATCTGTTTGCTTGAAGTTGAAGGAGTTTTGAACTTTGCTACCACGTTAATCCATTTGGATTCTTCCCAAGAATCCAATCCGATTTCGATTTCATACTTCGAAAGAGCTGGGATCTCTTTATGCCAGGTATAGGACGCTGCACCTAAAGCTGATACAGCTCCATCTGCCTAAGAAAAGGGAATCGAAACCAAAAGCAACGACAATGCAACAAAGAAAAACAGGAAAGAGTACGAAGCGTCAGTCGATGAGGTCTCGAGAGTCGCTACTTGGACTGATGAGTTTCTCACAAATATTCTGGGATATCTCCCACATAAGAATTCCATTCTCATGACGTCAACGTTCTTCGCATAGGAACTGTTAGACATGTGAAGGTTCCAGCTGCGTAGACATTCGAAAGATAAGTAGCGAAAGTCGTTTCATGAGGGTCAGATCTTTTCCAAGCTGGTCAGGGGCTTGGAATTCACTCACTCGCAATCTTCAGGTCCAGCAAAGAATGACCGAACCAGCTTATCTTCAAAGATGTCCTTTCCTAAAGGAAGAGAATCAACTCTGATCCTAGGCTCTACTCCCAACCTTGTGACTTGCTGTTCAGAACGAGTGGGAATGGTTCTTCTTCTCGTCTTGATGACAGACCAAAGAAGTCTCATATGCCAAAAGAGTGGAAAGTTTCGATGGTTGATCAGAATGAGAAGCCATGGTAAGAGTTGAAAGTAGCTTGAGGCTTTAAAGAATGGGTAAAGCGAAAGGGCTGGAATGACCATAAGCAAAGAAGGCGAAAAGAGACTAGAGAGGAGAGCATTCGTTCTTGAAGTTGATGTAGCTCCCATTCTAAGTTGAAATTGAAGGTGAAGGTGAAGAAGAAAGAGAAAGGATCAAATGAAGCCCTCTCTTAAATCATCCCTGGCGACCTGACGGAACGCACGCCCGAGTCAAATCGGTTCTCATTTCGGCGCTCTGAGTTTTGGGGCAAAGACAGATTTGGGGAATCTCGAAAGCTTTTGAAAGCTGGTGCAGATGATACATAATGATTGGGAGAATTGGAAGGTTGACCATTTTTTGAGTGATGGTCAGGTGATCTGACGCCAACTTCTCTTTCCCCATCGAGTAGGTTTTTCTTCTTGATCTGAACCACACATCAAAGATGGCCTACATTCCCGTTTCTACGAGCATGCCACTGCCTCAAATGAACCCGATGGCTGGTGGTGGAGCAACTGTAGTTCCTTCAACAAACAACCAGATTCCAGGAGTGCAGGTGAATCAGCAGCAGCAGCAAACAAACACTCTTCCTACTGCGACTTTTCAGCCAATACGAACCTCAACCACCGCTCCTCCACAGACATTCAATGCTGCTCTTCCGAATCGATCAAGCGTAACACCAGCTCTAGGACGAGGTCAGCCACCTCCAAGGCTACCTTTCTCTCTCAGCAATCAACAATCTACTTCTGCAACTGCAAATGCAACTCAACCTCAAGCGTCCGGCTACTACACCCCCAAACCTCCAGAGTATGCTCCCTACACATTCGAAGATCAAGAAAATCAAAAGATGCCCGGAGAAATCGAACCACTGGCAGCAGCAAACGACGCAGGAGCTTGGAGACCTTCTCCGAGAGATTCCCTGCTTCGATTCAGAAGCGTTTCAGGACCCAACGTTCACTTCAATACCCCACTTCAACCAGTCAGAGAAGCTGGAATGGGAGGAGCAACGGTTTCAAAGAACTGGCAAAAGGAAATCGTCACGATGCCTGGCGGGAAACTTTCTCTAGAACTTCCAATGCCCAGTTCAATCGAGATCCAACATCCTTCTCATTTTCAAGCACCTCTTTCTACTTATCCTCATTTCGACTCGGTCAGATACAGCTGCATCACTCATGATCCAGATTTGTTGAAGATGAGAGGCTGGGATTTACGTCAGAGACCGATTCCGAATCCTTCCTGGAGACATCAACCGAATCAATTCGTTCCTAACGCAAGTGGATTGTGGGAGAGTAGACCTATGATCGATGGATCTACGAAGAGTCTTTGGGATGACGGTAGAGCCTTGGCCGATGAGGCTGGAGAAGGTGGTGATAGACCACGAATAGAGGTGAGCTTTTGTTCGACGTATCGATGGAACGCTTGAGATTTTTACTGATTCTCGTTTGCCTCTCCAAATACTTTTCTTGGCAGATGTGTATCTGTATCACTGTCTACAATGAGCGTGCAGATCACTTCGTTCGAACTCTCGACGCCATTTTTCGAAACTTAGACTACCTCTGTCATTCACGCTCCCTCGGCCGCACTCGAGTGCAACGAATCCACGATGCTCTTCATAAAGCCACCAAATCTGGTCTGAGAGAAGATTTAGATTCAAATCGGGAGAAGGTCTCTTGGAGAGCTCGTGGTGAACAAGCCAAAAGAGCTTGGGTGAGTCGAAAATAGAGAGCTAGAGAGTGAGAAAGTAGAATCTGACAGTGTTGAAGAGTTGAAATCTCGCAGAGTACAAGACTCTAAACCTTGAAGAATAAGAAACCAGAAGTTCAGAGGGTTGAATAAATGAATATGTAGAAGGAGTAAGAAAGTGTAGCTCGTCGACAGACTGTACTGACACCAATCCTACTATTCGTTTCTCTTTCGTACAGTTCCATCCAAGAGCGTGGCAAAAGATAGTGGTGATCATCGTCATCGACGGAATTGAGCACGCAGATCCAAGAGTTCTTGACAATCTAGAAACGATGGGGATCTATCAACCTTCGGCTTTGAAAGAGACCGACGAATTTGGAAGAGAGTATCTCCGAAAGGGTGTAGCTGGAGAACAAGTTCAAGCTCATTTATTCGAAGCAACAATTACTAGACCTTCTCCAGATTTCAGAGCGAGACAAGAGAAAAAAGAACCTCCAATCGTTCCCATTCAGACTATTCTTTGCCTCAAGCCAAAGAATCAGAAGAAGATCAATTCTCATAGATGGTTCTTTTCTCTGTGCTCCATTCTTCAGCCTAGAATTACCGTTATGCTCGATGTGGGTACAGCTCCTGAGAAAGATGCTCTCTATCATCTTTGGAAACCTCTCTACATGTTCAATAATGTCGCTGGAACCTGTGGAGAGATTAAGCCTTCAAAGGGTATTGCTTATTCTGATCTCATCAGAAATCCACTGATTGCAGCACAGAACTTTGAGTACAAAGGTATGTGTCGATTGGTGTTCGCTCTCTAACTAGCAGCTGACAAAGTTCTTCTTCTCTTACTTCTCTTCCAATTCAACACTACCTAGTATCCAACCTTCTAGACAAGCGTCTCGAAAGCTCGCTAGGCTTTGTTAGTGGTCAGTATCTGTGTGGGAGAGAGAGAGGAAGAGAAAGCGAGCGAGAGAGCGAGAGAACGCCTCTGGCGACCTGCCTCCTACGTCTCTTTCTCGACTCCCAGGCAATCGTTACCGTCCTCTACGTCCGTTCACTAGCAAATCCAAGTCGATGCTTTCTGCTCACGCTTCTGCCAATTGCCCTCTCTTCTTTGGACAGTTCTACCTGGAGCTTTTTCAGCTTATCGATACTCTTCCTTGCTCAATGATCCAAAGACTGGATTGGGTCCACTTCATTCTTACTACCTTGGAGAGCCTGGAGAACGTCAACAATCGTTAGCAGGTATCGATCACTTTGCAAAGCAAAGGACAGTCAATCCAGTAGTTCGAAGAAAGCTTTCAAGAAAAGGTCTTACCTCTCTCTTCTCACGGAACATGTACTTGGCGGAAGATCGAATCTTAGCTTTCGAGTTGGTCTCAAAGCCAGAGTCGAAGAACACTCTCTACTACGCTCACAGAGCGATAGCAGAAGTCGATCCAGTAGACAATCTGCAAGAGTTCATTCTTCAGCGACGTCGATGGTGAGTCACTCTAGATGCTTCGACAACATATCAACGCGGAATCGTCAGCGATGAGAAGCTTGGATCCTCTTCACTTACTCTCCACTTTTCGATTCCAATTCCAGGCTGAATGGAAGCTTCTTTACAAGTTGGCATTCGATCATCTTCTTCTTCCAAATCTATAGAACGAAGCACGGCTTCTTCAGAATGATAATCCTTCATCTTCAGTGGTTCTACAATCTCTTCACTCTGTTCTTTGCTTGGTTGACACCAGCCAATTTCTTCATTACGTTCTCCTTTATTGGACAAGCTCTACAAGACAACGTCAATCAAATGAAGGGATGGGCTGGAGACGACATTCAAGGCTCTTATCCAGGAATTAGAATTCCAGTCATGACTGCTCAATACGTTTACGTAGGAATCCTTCTCGCTACTCTGGTCTTGAGTTTGGGGAACAAACCCAACGGAGTAGCTTCTCAGTGGTTGTTCAAGACTGCCTCATTCTTCTACGCTATCTTGGCAGCTTTCATGATTGGAGTTATGATCTACTTGGTAAGTTCATTGAGAGAAGAATCACTTAATGTTCTTCTCTGTTATGCTAATCTCTCGCTCATTCTCCGCTTTCAGGTCTACGTTGCATTCGATGATGTCGCCAAAGCTCCAGGTGGTATCTCTTTCAGCTCTCTGATCAACTCTTGCAGCATCACTGAGATCTTCTTGGCCGTAGCTGGAACTTACGGAACCTGGATAATATCCGCTTTATTGGCTCTGCAACCTTATCATCTCGCAACTTCTCTACTCCAGTACCTTCTTCTCTCCCCCACCTACATCAACATCCTCAACATCTACGCCTTTGCTAACATTTCCGATGTCAGCTGGGGTACCAAGAACTCACTGGATATTCCTGACGAAAAGGCTTTGGGAGAGAATCCAGAAACGGAACGAGAAAAGGTAGTCAACACTTATCGAGCTCAAGTATCGTTGCCTAGAGCTGAACAACTCGAGGCGAGCTATCAGCAAGCCGAAGGAAGGCTGAGACAACAAGTGAGTATTTTGAGAGATCACTTCCGTTGAAAAGATCATTGCTGATTCTTGATCCTTGCTCTCCTTCTATCACAGGTGTTCATGTCGACGAGACGAGAGAAGAAGATCGAAAAGGAAGGTCTTACTGATTCTGAACGAAGAGCCTACGAAAATGCTCGTACTTTAGATTACTACTCTTCTTTTAGGACTGCTCTGATCATGGTTTGGGGGTCTACCAATGTCTTCTTGGTCGTCGTCGTTCTTTCCATCCAAAGCGGAGAGAATCTTTGGACTGGTGCAATTACCAATCGCGACACTGGAGTATGCTCGACTTCGGGTACTACTTACATGAGGCAAGTTGATTTGCATAAAAGGACGGTGAGATTCCAGGTATTTTAGTCACTCACGAATCTTTCAACTTCTCCTTCCCTACAGCTTCCTTCTTTACTCTATCCTTGCCCTCTCCGCCGTCAAACTCATCGGAGCCATCTATTATCGTCTCGAGAGCGCTCTGATCCACTAGAGACCTCTTTCTATCCATTTTTTACAGCAGATTTTCAACCTTCCCTGATACCATTTTCGACTTCGATTACCTCTTACTATGCTTTCATTTTTTGCTTTTGACTTCAAGTTCCCAGTCTCACATGCTCTTTGCCTTCGCTTCCAAGACTGTATCATTGAATTATCTATATTACATGTTGACTATACAAATCTTTTTAATCCTCTTTCACTTTGACCTTCTCTGTTTCGATTCCGTACTGCTTCTTCAACGCAGAGGGAACGACGACGACACTGTCGTTTCTTCTCCAGAAGTCGACCAAAGTACGAGCTGTTCGATTCGGAGCATCCTGATAAGAGAGAGGGGGGTAAGAAGACAAGATTTGTCTGAGAATAAGTCTTTGTTCGATAGAAGCCAAGAAAAGTTCTGTTCTTCAAAGATTCCTCGACGAACAAGACTCACCTCTTGAAGACTATGACCGACTTCTTGAAAGACAACCAATTGATACTTCCCTATAGAACGAAAGAAATAGAAGCCAAATAGAGTCAGCAAGAAAGTTATAAAGAGATTCAAAGATATCACAAATCGAAAGGTTATCTCACCTTGCATTTGACCAATCATCAACTCCTTGTCCAATCTATCAGTTCCAGCCAACAAGAGTAATCTAGCAGTCTTTGCTTGAAGGAACTTGTTCGACAATCCCATGAACCATTCCGACCAAAAAGGAGCAGTAGCCAAAAGATCAGCTCTCCAAAGAAAAGGGTATCTCTTGATTCTAGTCCTTGTAATAGGAGAAGCTTGATTGATTGAACTCGTCGAAGGAGGTGGCATCGAATTTGAATCTTCATTGAGTTCCTCCATTTCTTCCGCTTCCTCTTCTTCTTCTATCAAGCCTCCCATTCCATCCTCTTGGTTACTTGTAGTTCCAAACTCTTTCCCTTCCCTGTCATCATCTTCGGAAGTTCTTTTCCTAATCAAACTTCCAACACTTCTTCTAGCACTGTTTTCATTCCTGATCTCTCCAGTTTCCAAATGCCACTTTATAGCATCTTCGATCGATTCGAAACCTTTTGGTCTGGATAAAACTATGGATTTCATTCCTGGAAGAGCTGACATTGCTGTCCCTTCTACCACGTCCAAAACTGCCAACCCAGAAATTTTCGGACCGAAGTCTTTTGGGAATGATGATAGATCTTTTAATGAAGAGGTTGAAGATGTTGTTGAGGAAGGGTTGTTGCTTGATAGTAGAGAATTGACTAGACAGAATTCAGAACAGATGGAACCTCCCATCGAATGCCCGACTAAAACCAGAGATGGAATGGCTTTGGATGAAGAGAATAGACTTCGTAGGACTAGAAAGAGATCCAGTGTTAATGTCTGTAGTGAGAAGTCGTTTGGAGGTGGATTGGAATGAGGAGGATGAAAGGTTCGACCTGAGAAAGATGAGAGATGGAAGAGAGAAGATGATAAGGCTGTCAGATGAGACTCTAGTGGATCATTCCTCTCCGACAAAGACCTGTGATAGATTTCCCCGGATCGCCATTGATATAAAGGGTATCTCAGTGTGGCTAGGCATAGAATGTATGCCCTCAAACCGGCTGGAAGTAGGCCTGGAATCCTTATCACTTTCCCATCACCTTCTCTCTCTCTCTCTTGAGCAGTCTGACAATCAGCTCTACTCACCATGCCCTCTACAATCGAAAGCGAGTACTCCAGCCTCCCCGTCAGTCATCTTTGAGATTTCCTTTGCACAGAGAGCGTAGCTCAAAGCAGAGTAACCGGCTCCATGATGCAGAACAAAGACGGTTCCAGGAGATTGATCCTCCTCTTTGCTTCCCTCTGATTCGACATCTTGGTCTTGATTAGAGTCCTCAGCATCATCAACATCATCTTGTTGACGACTACTAGTAGGCAAGGAGAGGGAAGCCAGAGTTTCATCTTGAGGTTTTGGAAGTTGAAGACCAATGGAAGTGGAAGAAGCAGAGGCTGAAGTCGAATTTGAACTGATAGGAGCTGAAGTTTGGAATGGAGAAGGGAAAGGATTTGATTTCTTAACAGATTTCCTGCCTTTCTTTGTATTTGGAGGAGAGTAATAGACTCTGAAAGTAGCCTTGTTTTCCAGATTGGCAATCTTTGAAGGCAAAGGATATACAACGTCGATTTCCAAAGCCTGCTGAAAACAATCCTGAGCACTCAAAGGTGAATAATCTGCTTCTAATAAATTCCTTGGTTTGGATTCCTGAGCTCGACTTTGAGTTGCTCTGTCGTCGTCGTCGCCTTGTTGCAATCCTTGGGATTGAGCTTTGGCCAGAGATTCAGAAGCTGCTTTGGCTTGAGGTGAATTGGGAGCATACGCTGGTAAATGTGGAATCGATCCTAACTTTGACTTCAGGAATGAAGTTCTCAGATCTGATGAAGATGGCTCCATGGTGCGATTGGTTGGTGGACAAGAAGAAATCGAGATCACCAAAAAGTACCAATCGACACTCCAGATTTGAAAGACGATAATTCGATATTAGAGACACACAGATACAACAAAACCATTCCAGATTTAGAGCAAATAAATCAAGGGATAGAGCAAAGTGCAAGTCCAAGAAAGATAAAAATGGGATGAGACATGTCTACGACTCTACTCTTGGATAGGAAGAACGATTCCATTCTTGGTCAAATCTGCCAAGTTAGATTTTCGACGAGCTTCAAACTCAGTCTAGAGATGATAAGAAATGAGAAAAAAAGAAGAAAGAGAAGAGAGCGTGTGAGAGTCATGAGAGAGAGAGAGAGAGAGAGCTGTCATGGTTTTAATGATTAATGCTCACCAATTGCCAATTACGTCTATCTTGAAGTCTACCCAATCCTTTGATCTTGATTTCTTTATTCTCTTCCTCTTCTTCGTCTTCGTCATCATCCTCGGTCTCTTCTACTTCTTCTTCTTCGTCAGTATCGTCCGGTTGACTACCCAACTTCTCTGGTCGGCTTGGATCGTAGTTACTCAAGATTCCTGCAACGTTTGAAGACGGCAAAGGACGATGACAAGTTCAGCGTGATTATCGCATCGTTTGAAGAAAAATAGATCCAATCGGAAACGAACTCACCTGTCTTCCTGAAGCCTTGACCAGCGATCAACCCATCTCTAGGTAGAGGTCTACCAAACCTATGTTGATGATCAGCTCTAGCTTTCGACAAAAGGCTAGTTCTCAAATCTTCAGCTCTATCCCAATTGGATCTCGTAGAAGCCCATTGACCATAACCACTAGTTGCAATGACCAACCAAGGAGGAATGGTTTTCCTACCACTCTTGAAACAATATCTTGAGATCGAAGTACAATATAGAGTTCTGTCCTTTAAAGAATCGACGACATTTCCATTTGATTCCTCGTCTTCAACAGCTTCTTCTTCAACTTCGGCAGCTTTTTTCAATGCTTCTTTCTCTTCTGGTAAGATTTCACCTCTCTTTTTCTTTTCCTCCTTTTCTTTGGCTTTCTTCTCTGCTTCGTGAGCTGGGGTTACTACATCTTTGGCTAACATTTTTAGGTTCTGAGCTGAACGACTAGAAGTCAATTTGTGACGAGTCGAGTTCTTGTTTGGTTTGTCTGAAGGTGAAACGAACTTGGCTACTAGATACAACCATTTCTGATCCCAAGAATTGATTGACATGTGGATCTCATAGTTTGATAAAGCTGGTAACTCTTTGTGGAACTGATAAGAGCTGCCTCCTAAGGCTAACCATCCACCATCGAACTGAGAGAGAGAGAGAGAGAGAGAGACATAGACAGAGAGAGAAGAGAGAAACGTGAAGGGTAGAGATGAGTGTTCTCCCTATCGTTTGAACGAGACAAAGTCCTACTCACATGCATGCGAAGAAAGCGGGAAGTCAAGAACTGCTCAGAGGCGATGAGAGAGAGAGGTAAGTTCAGCAAGGGCTTCGACGAGGATCCGAGCTACACGAATGAGACACTCACTTCCATCCTGGCATAGTCGACATTCTTGGCATAGGAACTGTTCGATAGATGACCATTCCAGCTGTGTGATGGTAGAGTAGAAGTAAGAAAGAGACGAAGAAGAGAAAGATTGCGAGGTAGGACAAAGAGCAGGGTTGATGAAATGCAGCGAATTCTCGTGGCTTTCACTTCCCAACTGTATTGGTTCCTTATTTCTTTCACTTTTCGTTGCTCAATTCTAGAAGTAGATTGCCAGATTGTTCTGAGACGTTGCATCACCTCCTCCAACTCCACTTCTTCTTGCTCTGCTCTTCTGTGTGTGCTACTCACTCTGAATCATCAAAAGAAGAGAAGAACCTCTTTACCAAGACATCATTAAAGATGTCCTTTCCCAGCGGTAGACTAGACAATTTCAATCTAGGTTCAGTTCTAGTGATTGCGAATCGATTACTCTTGAACCAAGGAAGAAGAGGATGGATTGAAGGTCTTGCAACTGCTCTTGCCTTTATCGCAGGATAGAACATTCTTACGTGCCATAACAAAGGGAATGATTTCACGTTCAAGATGATGAGAAGTAAGAGAAGAGTTCGAAGCCATTTTGGAGGTTTGACGTAAGAGATTGGATTGGGAATCAGATCCGGAAGCAATTGGAAGAAAGTTGGAGAAAAGAGAAAGGAAATCAATCCTCTGACTTTGTAAGATGGTAGCACGATTGGATCTGGTACTCGGACCTTCTTGACAACCGTTTTACCAAGATCTGCCATCTTGAAGCTTGAGTATGAGGATCAGGATCAAGTAGAGGAATGAGAATCAGAGTGTGGGGTATTCAACAGAACCGGTGTCCGTTCGCAAACTTTTGAAAGTGTCACTTCCTTAATCTTTCGAGTTCCTCGTTGATCAAATTGACTATATCGTATCGTCATTGTCATTGTGAGAAAGGAATACAGGAACCTTCGAGCTCAAAGCCAATGAGCTCAAAGGGAACGCAGGCCAGCGACGATTCTCGAGAACTTTGGGCAAGCCGTGTAAAGAGGAACGTTGTTCAAGTTGCAGGAATCAAGGAGAATGTTCGTAGAGTAATTAAGATAGTCCGTTATCTAGAGAGCGTGTTCGGAAGAAGAGAGAATGCATGCGAGAGAGAAGTGTACAAGAACAGGAGTCCACAGATCAGAGAAGGGAAGGCAGGGGTAATAGAGGGTATTAATATGGAGATGAAAGCAATGAGAACAAAAAATATGGGTTCAAATAATGTGTAGAAGGCGATGTGAGAGGAGAGGAAGGAGAGTCTTGAAGAATGACTTGACCTCCTTCTTTCGCGCTTCTTTCTACATCATCACCTTGCGTAGAAAGCAGCTCCGTCTCCGTACTGAGAGTAGCGACCCTGCTGATTGGATCCCACAGAGTAGCTTGCTTGATGTTGATATTGTGGCTCATAAGAGTCTGTGTTGTCTTGATAATAATCGCCAGCGTCACCTTCGTAATCTTGTCGACTCGGCTGTCGTTGTTGCTGAGATTGGAAGGATTGATTGTCATGTCCATGAAGGTTTGGAGAGTCTAGATAGGGAGATCTAGGAGTCATTCCATACGAGTCACCATAAGAAGGCGTGTTCGCGAGGTTATGAACACTCGAAGAAGGAGTGTTGACTCTGTTGTACTTTCCGTTTCCATCTCCACTGTTCCAGCCAGCGAAGGCTGCACTCGAGCCTAGCATCGAGGTCCTGTTGTCGTTCAGAGGTGAATGATCCGATGCCTTGTTGTTGTTCGACTTCCTTCTCCAGAGACAGATTCCCAAAAGTAGCAGAAGAAGAACGACGACTCCGCCCGCGATGATCGCAGCCAGCTTTCCGACTCCAAATCTCTTCAACGATCCTTCTTTGGAAGCTTCTGAAGGGGTCAAAGTGAACTTGGAGCTGTTGACTGGAGCTGGCAGAGCAGCGGCTTCAGATCCAACAGTTGGAGTTCCAGGAAGTATACCTTTGAGATCTCCAACTTGAAGGAAAACTCCTTTGCTTGGGATTCCGTCTATGGTCAAAAACCCAAGAGCAGGTCCCGGAGCGAAGAGATTGACGTTTGTAGGCATCGGATTGATGATGAAAGTGACAGTTCCATCATCATGAACTTCGTAAGAGTTCTCGAGTTGCTACAGTGGCGAAAAAGAGAAGTCGAGCGAGATCAGTCTCTCGCGTCAACTCGAACTTCAGTTCTAACTCTTAAAGGGCTCAACACTCTCCACAACAAAGACTCACGATTGATCTCTGACCCATGTTCATCGCATGGGTGGAAAATCCAGGTCTGATGACCATGAACTTCGTATGATTAGCTTTATAGTTTGCTGAATCTCCCATGTATTTGGCATCCATCGTGACGTTGAAGCTTGAACCTCCGTAACCGAGAGAAGTTGGCATCCCTTGAGGTTCAGGTCTATCTTCGAAGAAGTAGGGTGGATACCACTTCTCAATCTCGTAAGTAGTGTTGAAAGCTTGAGGAGAAGTTCCGAGAGGCATCGAAGTTGCAACATCTTGATGAGGATTCGAGCCTCCAATCATTACTGCTCCATCCGGTAAAAGAATGGCAGAAGAATGATACTAGTAGAGCATTACACAGAATGGAGAAACGATAAGAAAGAGGTCAGAAATTCGAATAAGCTAGTCATCTTTCTCTCCTTTATCAACATCTTCTACTACTCACGAGCCTAGCTATGTCCGAACTTCCCAAGCCTTCACTAGTCAGACGCGAACCTTGAGGCTTAGAAGGATCGTAAAGAATAGGTTGGTAGGTAGGACTCTGAGATAAACCTTCTGTACAGATTTTGAAGTTGTCGAAGCTGTTCCAGGTGGCGTTCGTGTAACCGGCGGTACCTTTCGCAGCTCCATTGACGATGACCATCTTCCCATCTGGTAGATGAATAAATTGACCCATTGTACGCCCGATGCTCATTTTCTCTTCCCTCACGTACTTTGCGTTTGAGTTGATGGTGCCGTCGCTGTTCTCGGGTTGAATCGAAGAGCAGTCATTCGAGGCGTCGACATCCAAAATGTTGGTACCAGGCCCTCCTATTGAGCGTCAGGAGGCAAAAAAGAACGCAGTGATACCGATGTAAGCACTATCAACAGCGAAGAAAGATCGAATTCAATCTCTGACCACCTTGTTTTCGTGAGCTACTCACCGTAGCCTCCCCAATCTTCTTCGCTGAGATAAGTACCACCGCAGAAAAGGATAGTAGGAGTGTAGTTGTTTTCAGGAGTTAAAGGAAGCATAGCGGCTGCTCCAGAAGCAGGATAGACTCGTACGATCTGCTCCGGCATATCAGGTAGAGCTTCTTCAGTATTCTTCTCATGATCCCACAACGTAGAGCTATAATTCGCCTGCATGAAGATCTTCCCAGAAGGCATCAAGAACATGTGGGGATACAAGTTGAGCCCACTAGTGTTCACCATGAAGTTTGATTGTTCTATGAGAAGAGAAAGAAGGAAGAGAGGTGAGAGAAGATTCGCTTGAAAGGTGCAAATGGAAAGAGAAAAGGACTCACGAGGGGCTTGCCCATTGGAAGGAAAATACTCATAGGTAGGATTTGAACCTCCTGTGATTGCATTTGAATCATTGTTTCTATTGATGTATCCTCCGCTGGTAGCGCCTCCTATCAGTACGATGGAGCCGTCAGCTAAGTTCTCAGCTCCAGGATACCAACGCTGCGATTGCATCACGTTGGCTCCATCGTCGAGCCAAGCTAAAGAAGCAGAATCAGTTGTCGGCTCTAACAGTCGAATCGCAAGTCTACCATCGTAGTCTTGATAAGCGTTGGCATTGTTCGATTGATCATCTGGACCTACACCTCCGTACCCAACTCCTTTGTTTCCACCGAAGACTGAGGCAAAGAAGAAGAGAAGAAATTCAGAAGCAACACTTTTAAAAATGATCATTAAGAGTCAAAAGAAACTCACCAGCCCAAGTTCCATTGCCCAGAGTCCCACCAGCCGCGCAAAAAGTGTTTGTCTGGAACGACAAAGAAACAGAAGTTGGTGAGTGGCGAAAGAAGAGAGAAGTCGTCGATGCTACGCACTCACATTGACGTTGACACTTCTGACAGTATTGTCGTTGAGGTTGATGATTGAACCCCAAATTGGTTTGCCAGTGTTGTCTCGCTTGTTGTTTTCGACCTGATTAACGAGAACGGAGAAGAGAAGTGACAGGACAGACATCAGAACGCGAGTGAGAAGGATTCGAGAAATTTATTTCGTCCTATCTTTTGTTTGTTGAATCTTAACATAATACTGACCTTGTCCAATATGAGTACCGAGTCTGAAAGAGCAGAACGGGAGGGAGAAGACAAGAGTAAGTAAAGCAGGCGGTCTCGAAGCTGAGAACGCGTGGTCCTCTTCTCTTTGAGTTCTTTCTGAAGTTGCCGCTTTCAATGACTTGCGAATTAGCCAGTCATCCACAATTTGATGATTCGTTCAGGTGAGGTTCGAATTGAACTCTGGAGGAATAAGAGTTCGAGAGAGAAAAGTGGCAAGTGCAGCAGCTCAATCTAATCTGAAGCTTGAAGCTACTCACCTTGATTCGCCAATCCCATCACTATCAAAAAGATGAAGAAAAGAAGTCAGATCGTTAGGCTTACGATTCTGCAATCTTGGTAGCAAGGTTTCTCTGTCACTCACTCATCGCAGAAGCAAGAGAATCGGGAGTAGTAACTTCGAAGTCACCCCCTTTAGGATTATGAGTATCAGCAGCCGAGCTGAGATGAGCCATCATCAGTATCGAGCATAGTAGGAACGAAAGCATTGAGAATGAAGTTGATGAATAGCTCCTCGGTTTCTTGGTCATGTTGGATTTGGATGAGATGATTCCTAGTCAACTTCATAACAGATAAAAATCTCAGAGAAGGAAGAGCTGTGGCGGGATAGCGAGGATTGATCGGAGAGCGTGTGGTTGGGAGACTCATGGCACAGCCACGATTAGACGAGCTGCGAAAAGGAGAAAAGACTAATTCGAGATTGCAAGAGTCGGAGAAGATGGTTCAAAAGTATTAGAGATGGTCCGTTGGTCTAGAGAGCGTGTTCGGAAGAAGAGAGAATGCATGCGAGAGAGAGAAGTGTACAAGAACCATATTCCACAGAACAGAGAGGAGCAGACAGGGGTAATAGAGGGTATGAATATGAAGATGAAAGCAATGAGAATCAAGAGAATGAGTTGAAATATCGTGTAGAGAAAGAGGGGGAAAGGAAAGAAATGGATAGTTGACTTCTCCTTCTTTCGCGCTTCTACATCATCACCTTGCGTAGAAAGCCCCTCCGTCTCCGTACTGAGAGTAGCGACCCTGCTGATTGGATCCCACAGAGTAGCTTGCTTGATGTTGATACTGTGGCTCATAAGAGTCTGTGTTGTCTTGATAATAATCGCCAGCGTCACCTTCGTAATCTTGTCGACTCGGCTGTCGTTGTTGCTGAGATTGGAAGGATTGATTGTCATGTCCATGAAGGTTTGGAGAGTCTAGATAGGGAGATCTAGGAGTCATTCCATACGAGTCACCATAAGAAGGCGTGTTCGCGAGGTTATGAACACTCGAAGAAGGAGTGTTGACTCTGTTGTACTTTCCGTTTCCATCTCCACTGTTCCAGCCAGCGAAGGCTGCACTCGAGCCTAGCATCGAGGTCCTGTTGTCGTTCAGAGGCGAATGATCCGAAGCCTTGTTGTTGTTCGACTTCCTTCTCCAGAGACAGATTCCCAAAAGCAGCAGTAGAAGAACGACGACTCCGCCCGCGATGATCGCAGCCAGCTTTCCGACCCCAAATCGCTGCAGCCATCCATCGTCGGAAGCATCTCCTCCATGGGAACCGGAAGAGTTCGAAGTGAATTTGGAGTTGTTGACTGGAGCTGGCAGAGCAGCGGCTTCGGAACCGATAGTTGGATTTGAAGGGACTGCTTTTCCATTTAGATCTCCAATCATGACGTGTTTACCATAAGAAGGAACTCCATCAACAGTCACGAAGAACAGAGCAGGACCTGGAACTACCAAGTTTGGATTGGTTGGTAGAGGATTGACGATGAAGGTAGTGTTTCCACTATCTAGAACCTCGTAAGAGACCTCTAGTTCGATTGAACGTTGACCCATGTTCATTGCGTGAGTGGAGAATCCAGGTCTGATGACGAAGATCCTAGTGGCGTTAGCTTTAAAGTTGGCATTGTCACCCATGTAATCAGCATCGACAGAGACGTTGAAACTTGATCCTCCATAGCCAATTGATTCAGGGACACCAGAAACAGTTGGACGTTTCTCGAAGTAATAAGATGGATACCATTTCTCTAATTCGTAAGTGGTGTTGAAGGCTTGAGGAGTACTTCCAGTTGGCATATTGGTAACGACATCGACATGAGGATTGGAACCACCTACGAGAACTGCACCATCTGGCAAGAGTAGAGCAGAAGAGTGGTACTGAATAGATGGGAAGGGAAGAGGAAAAGATAGATAGAAAGAGTAAGTGACAGAACAATCAAGGAAGGATTGAAGAGGATTACCTTTCTCATCTCTCTCTCTCTTCAAAACTCACCAGACGAGCGATAGTGGAAGAACCGAAACCTGCATCAGTCAATCTAGAACCTTTTGGCAATTCAGGATCGTAAAGCAAAGGCTTATAAGTTGGATCTTGAGCCAAACCTTCAGTTTGAGTACCATCAGACAAGACATTGAAAGAAGTATTATAATAACCAGCAGTTCCTTTATTAGCTCCATTGACAATGACCATTTTACCATTTGGTAAATGAATGAATTGTCCCATAGTTCTACCTTGATTCATTTGTTCTTCAGAATCCCAAGCAGCATTTTGATTAGTTGAACCATCAGCGTTTTCAGGAGTGATTGAAGAACAATCGGTTGAAGCTGTAATCCCCAAAGTATTAGTGCTTGGACCAGCAAATGTTCCCCATTCTTGATCATTCAAACCATTGGTACCACCACAGAATAAAATAGTTGGAGTGTACTTGTTAGCTTTGTTAAGAGGTAACATAGCAGCGGCTCCAGAAGCTGGATAAACACGAACAACTCTATCGGTCATGTCTGGTAGATCTTCATAAGAATTCTTTTGAGTATCCCAAATCGTCGCAGAGTAATTGGCTTGCATGAACATTCTACCAGATGGTAAAAGATAGGTGTGAGCGTAAGAATTGAGTCCAGAAGTCTTGACGATGAAATCATTGACTTGCATGTCTCCCTGACGAGCAGGCCAATGCTCGTACGTTGGATTCGACCCGCCTTGCATGTTGGTTGGAGAACTTGCACCTGGTTGTCCAGAGTAGGCTGGATCGACGTTTGGGTAGTTACGATTGATGTATCCTCCATTGATGTAACCTCCGATGAGAACGATACTTCCATCAGCTAGACCTTCGATACCAGGATACCTATCAGAATGAGAACGAGAATCGATAGAAAAAAGGCATCAGTAGGCTGATTCGAAATCCGATCTCGAATCGTCGTCCTCTTTTCTCTCTTCCACTCACCATCTGAAGGATTGCATCTGATTTCCGTTTGGACCATCATTCCAAGCCAACTGAGAAGGATCCGACTGGTAATCCAGTAATCGGATAGCTTTTCTTCCATCATAATCAAAGTAAGGACCCGATCCTGGAGTATCGACTGTTGCACCACCAATTCCTGCTGCATTATTCCCTCCAGCGACCAGATGGGTTCCATTTCCGAGAGCCAAACCTGAGGCACAAAAAGTGTTGGTTTCGACTTTTGTGGCCCTTACGCTATTACAAAAGGAAAAGAAGAAGGAGAGAGAGAAGGGGGGGGGGGGATCAGTAAAGGAAGTCGAGAAAGAAAAGAGATTGTTGTATAGACTCACGTATTATCAGCTAGGTTCAGAAAACTTCCCCAAACAGGAGTGTTTCCATTATCGAAAGAATTGTGAAAGTTTCCTTCGACCTGGAGCAGAAATGGCCGATAGCAAGGAGAGAAGAGAACGTCAAGGGTCAGACCCAAGCACCAATCTTGACCTCAAAAACGACACTGCAGCTTCGAAATTCATAGACTCACCTTATCCAAGATGAATACTGTTTGATCTCCTACTAGACCCATCACTGGAAGAAGAGAAAGCAAAGAGAGATGAGAGGGAGTAGGTGGAAGGAGAAGGAAGAGCGTCTTGGTCAATTCTCTTCAACTTCTCCATTTTCATCGATTTTTTCGAGCTCAGATATCATCTATGATAAAGAAGACAGTTGATTCCGCCATTGTAGATCGTCTCGAGGTAAGAGGATGGCTTGGCCGTGAGGGAGAGGGCTTGTCCTACCCTGCCCTCTCATCCATGATTGAGTCCCTCGATTGAATCGGTACTCACTCATAGCCGAAGCCAATGAATTCTGTTGAACCACTTCATATTCCAAAGCAACTGCTCCAGCTCTTGCGCCGGAGGATAAGAGAGAGATTGTGGCTGCTGAGATAAGAGGTAGAGTTGAGGATGCAGAGGAGAAACGCATGATTGATTGCTTGTCCTCGTTGAAAGAGTTGATTGAGAGTTTCCTGTAGAGTAGCGATCCAAAGTTTGAAGATTAGAGTGAGATAGTAGATCAAGGACAGTTCCAGAGAAAGCTAGAAAAGAAGGAGAGAAAGGGATGCTTGAATCCTTGATTGAGACGTCTTGATCCTTTCAAGTGAGAATGGGACTTGATATTGAACAGCAGAGACCAATTTCAAGGGATTCAATCAAGAACTCGAATCAAATCAGAAGAAAGATGCAAGTTCTGAAGGATTTGAGGGATTTGAAGGAGAAGGTAAAGGAGAGGAGATAGAGAGAGATCAAGAGACTCAAACGATGCAGGCAACTTGGTCTTGAGACGGATGTTTCAGATAAGGCTTGATTTTGAGGTTGAGGATGAAATGAGTTGAACAAGACGTTTGTTTCCGAGAGACTTTATAGGAGAAGATCTCAATTCCTGCTGGTCTCAAATAGTCAGAATGGACGGAGTTCGGAGGCTTGTTCTCTTTTCTCCTTCGTCATTCGCAATTTCGACTCGTCACATACATACCAGTATCATTGATCATTGTTCTCTACTTCGTCTATAGATTTGATTGAGAGAAAAAAGAAGTGTGCAGGTACATAGATTAAAGACAAGAATGAGACTCGCAAACGTGACGCGTCGATGAAGAAGATTGACCTGCAGATAAGCGGAGGAGATACGAGAACTCTAGCACTGCAGAACGTAAGAGTAAAGAAAGTGTGGGAATGAAGCGGGAAAAAGTGGGTCAGATCTCAGCGGAAAGTTACAGAGAAAGCAGTCAGTCAACCATCGAGAGCCGTCTCCATTCTTCTCTTACTCACATCTGGGATAGCGACTGGAATTCGAACTGCTGTAGCCAATCCACTCAAAGAAGTCTCCTTGTACTTTGTGTGCATGTCTCTAGCAGTCACTTTCATGGCAGAGATTGCATCGTCTAATGAGACTGCATGTTGGCCCGTTCCAGAGGCGAGAGCGAGCTGGGCTGAGACTACGGCTTTGACCGCTCCTAGAGCATTTCTCTCGATACAAGGAGCTTGTACGAGACCTGCAATAGGATCACAAGTAAGTCTGAGAAGACGTCGAGGGGAAGAGGAGTGAGATTGAGAAAGGAAGATTGAAGCTGTTAGACTGCGAGTAACGAGACTTTGAGCAAGGTCACGACAACCGAAGCCACTTGTAAACTTACCCCAAGTTGTCTGTGAGTGAAAAAGGAAAAAGATAAAGAAGATGCACATCAGCCACTTTCGCAACTGCAGAACCCGAAGAGTTCTCTCCAATCTACTCGTCTACTCACGTTCGATTCCAATCTCTGCTGCATTTTCTATCACCTCTGGACTAGCTCCCATACAAGCAGCGAAAGCAGCAGCGCTCATGGAGCAAGCGACTCCCACCTCGGCCATACAACCACCTTGAAAGAGAAAAGTGAATGAGAAACGGAAGGGAAAGCGACCACTGAGCTTGAGCAAAGATCGAACTTGAAACTTTTGGGAGTGTTGACTTACCTTCGGCCGCTGAAATTGTAGCTCCACGCTTGTAAAGCATACCAATTGCACCTTTGAGGATAGGAAACAGAAAAAAGATGATATAATCAGCTCTTCATTGTCGTCGTCTCGGCTACTGCAGACATTCGTAACACTTACTAGCGGTCAAGAGAAAGGTCTGAACGTCTCGATAAGGATCTTCGCTTATGAACTCCAGAACGTACTTCAATACAGCTGGTATAACTCCAGCAGCTCCGTTAGTCGGAGCGGTCACGACTCGACCTCCTCCAGCGTTCTGTTCATTGACAGCAATGGCGTAGGCGCTCAAGAAATCCATCGCTGGGAAGACAGTTCTGAAGAGAAACGGATGAGAACGAAGAACATGAGAGAAACCTCAGTAAATGCGAAGCTTTGACATTTTAATCGGAGGATTCCCAGTCGGTCCTCACTCACCTTCGTGGAGGAATTGGCATGATTGGATGGTTGAAGTTTCCATGAACTCTTGGAGGACCATTCTTGACGATTGGAGCAGAAGTCATACTTGATTTTGAGCTCTTTCCTGATTTCTGAAGAGCGTTAGAATCATCAGAAGCTTGAGGTAGAAGAGATGAAGAAGAAGTGGTAGGAATGGAAGGATTAGGCGGAGAAGATGGGTCTCCAGGAGTCATTCCAATCAAAGGAGGTTGAGAATTGGTTGAGCTTTTAGAATGAGAAAGAGGAGCTCCAACACTAGGATAGAAACCTCTCATTAATCTTCCGTACAAACCAGGAGCTCGTTTCTTCAGTCGAAGGGAACCTGGAAGGACAACCTTATCGTCTGCGTGACAACCTTCTTTGATACAAGTATCCATAACACCCCAGATCTTGAAGATCTTCTCGGTTATCTCGTCGTGAGAATACCAATGTCTCTCATTCTCGTAGACTAGTTGAGCTATAGTCAGATTATGCTTCTTACAAAGAGCCAGAAGAGAAGCTGCATTGTAGAAAGGATATGGAACTTGAGATTTGGATTGAGGCTTAGATGTCGAGCCTTGGGATCGAGTTTTTGAAGAAAAATCCGACTCTGATGAAGAAGATGACTGGGAAGCAGCGAAAGTCTCTGAATGAGTTGGATGACTTGCGATGGTAGCGTGAAGATCTTCTTCTTTGACTTCTTCTCCTTCCATGACCCTAGAAGCGTGGTATCCATGATCGAAATCTTCTCCCTTCCTAGCCTCACCAGTAGGTGTTGGGACAGTTCTCTTCATTGACTCAGATTCGTACTCTCCTTTGCCTCCTTCGATTCTATGAACTGGTTCGCTTAAACTATGAAGTCCACCCGCTGTTGTTCTAGTACTTTCTCTGATCCCAACATCACTTCCAGCTCTTCGATCCAATTCGGCTTCTTCCCTGTTGATAGATTTGTAAAAGATGTTCTCTGATAGATCTGAAGGGTGGTTCAAAGGTGTCGAAGGCTGAGAAAGTGAAAGTGATGAAGTCTCTTCCGAATCTTCAGAGGCACTTTCGGAATTAGAAGTTGAAGATGATGTTGGAGAAGTCGCCAGAGAGCCATTGATGACGAAACCACCTCCAATTGAGTAATAATCGTTGGTGCCGATGAGGTCTCCATCCTTGTCAAAGACAGAGAGTCTCAATCCGTTCGAATGAAGAGGGAGAGTCTGACCCCACATCCACTGAAGTCATCGCAAGAGAGTAAAGAAGTTGAAATTGGAAGACCGAGGAAGATTTCAAACGGAAGGTGAGGGAAAGAAGAGGGAAGCGAAGGTCACAAGGGTGATGAGAAGAGGTCAGAAGGACGAAGTCAGCGAGGTGAAAATTTCTTCCTGTCTTCTCTGTGAAGAACTTACACTCGAGATCTCTCTTCATACTCACAGAAAGATCTTTTTGATAATCAAAGTTGACTTCGACCCCACCATTTGCGCCTTTGGTATCTCTACCCAACCTCAACGATTTCTTCTGTTTGATCTCTTCGAACCTTGGACCGACAGAGTCAGTATCTACAGTTTCACAATCAGCCCCTTCCAATCCCAACAAAAGAGCGGAAGGAGTCAAATGACCTTCACCAGTAGCTGCTAGAGAGCCATAGAGAGAACATTTCAAAGAATGACATTTTGCCAACAAACCCGCATTCTTCAAGTCTTCGACGAAGATCGATCCAATTCTGAGAGGACCGACTGTATGTGATGAGCTTGGACCTATACCTATTGAAAAGAGATCGAAAGTGGAAATGACTGCATGTTCAGTTGAGGAAGGTATTGGACCTTCGCCTTCAGAAGACGATGGCGAAGAAGAAGAAGTGGAATCTTTTCCTTTTGGATTCGAATTTGGACCAAAATGAGCATCTGAGAAAGAGATTGGATCCTTTCGATTGTTTTTGATGAAAGTTGAGGAATGGAAAGTAGAGGATTGATGGGAAGTTCCGAGTGATTGAGGATTGGACCTGATTGAGAGAAGAGATAGAGGGATTCCTTGCTGACGTCTCTGCCGGAGACTTTGATTCGCATCCAATCTCAACCGTTTCGAGAATGTCCTTGTTCTGAACATAATTTGGAGAGAGAGATGGAAGGAGAAGGAGGGAGAAGCCTTATCTCTCTCATCCCGTTGGGTCACGAGTGGTCGGCGTTTCGGCGTTTCAGGCCGAAATCGACGTCAGCGAGAAAAATTTGGACTTCATGCTTCTTCTCGACTCAGCCTACCTCTTTCTCTACTTGGATACTTTCCTTTCAATAAAGAGGTAAGTAGATCAGCAAGCAGAACATCAGCCCGGTCCGAGAGAGCGGATCAGTACGCATTCACCAACCTTGTGGTTTTAGCCGTTGATTGAGATCTGATGAAATCTTAACTTTGCATTTTGCAAGACTCTGACTCACCTATGTACTCTCCATCTCTTTCTCTTCTTCTCCTTTCTTTCCTCTAGAAAAAGTATACACTTCATCCATCCGGAATGAGTACAACGACTCACGAAGATCAGATAGCTACGACTCAGAGCTCGGCTCATGATTCGAGAGACTCTTCCCCCACACGAGCTCTCGAGGAGAAATCGGCCTCTCCAGGTCAAAAGCCTTCAAATGAGACTGATGCGGAACAGGATAGAGACCTCAATCCAAAAGAACTAGCAAATGATACGGAAATGTACTTTCCAGAGGGAGGTTTACAGGCGTGGTAAGTATCGGACTTTTCGATAGCAAAGGATCTTTCTACTCGCTCTTCTAATCCGAGCTCTCCATCGCTTTTCGAGTCTTGGTGGAATACTGTGGTACTGAACTAAGCGATCTTTTTGCTATCCACTCCCATCGCAGGCTGGTGGTGTTAGGAGCTTGGACTTCGACATTTCTCTCTTTCGGATATATCAATTCCTATGGAGTCTTTCAAGACTATTACTCTAGGACTTATCTTGTCGATGAAACCTTATCAAACATCTCTTGGATAGGTAAGTTGGCAACGCAAACGATTTAATTCGATCAAAGCTTCCAACATTCTTTCGGTTTCGCTTTCAAGATTCCCGTTATTTGCCTCTCTAAGCTTTGCAATCTGAATCTCTCATCCCATCTTCAATGATAATCTATATCTGTCGTACTTCTCTCTAACAGGCAGTCTTCAATACGGTCTAGTCTTCTCTACAGGAATCTTCACAGGGCACTTATTCGAAAGAGGTCATTTCTACAAAGCCTTTCCAATCGCAGGATTCGGTCTAGTCATCTTGCAAATGTTACTCAGTCTCTGTACCAAGTATTACCAATTCATTCTATGTCAAGGAATAGGAATGGGAACCTGTTTAGGAGTCATCATGAACCTCACCATCTGTTGTCCTTCTCAATTCTTTAGAAAAAAGAGAGGAATCGCTCTAGGTTTACTTGCTTCCGGATCCAGTATTGGAGGAGTCGTTTTTCCTATCATGATCAACAAACTTTTACAACCTGATAGTGGTTTACCTGGACCCAATGGAGATCCTTTCGGTTGGGTGAGTACGGGAGAGAGCGTCTTTGTCAAACTTACAACGCTTCTCAAATCTCGATTCTCAAGTTGACTGATGGAAGAGCTTTCTTTTTCCTTTGTGCCTCTCTCTCTGTTATGACAGACAATGAGAATAGTAGGATTCATGCTCTTAGCTCTCTTCCTTTGTTCATGGGCTTTCCTAAGGACTAGATTCCCTCCCAAACCAAAGAAGCATTTCGACACCAAGTTGGAGTCGATCAAGGAATTCTTCGATCTAGGTCTAGTGATCAGGAATAAAGCTTATGGAGTTTACGTTCTAGGAACTGCCTTGGTAGCTTTTGGTCTTTATACTCCTTTTACTTACATCGAAGTCGTGAGTATGATCTGCTGTCAAACTAAAGTTCTCGAAAACGTCACTCTCTAAGAGACTCCTTTCTCTCCTTTGTCTCTCTCTTCTCCCTTTTTCTCAACAGTTTGCAAGGTCTCATGGAGTCACTACGAACTTGATCCCATACATGTTATCACTAATCAACGCCGGTTCGACTTTTGGAAGAATCTTACCTGGAATCCTATCCGATTCTTTGGGAAGGTTCAACATCACAGTGCCTTGTCTAGCACTGACTGGAATCCTTGTTTTGATTCTACCAGTCTGTCATAATTCTGGTGGTCTCATAGCTTTCTCCATCTTGTATGGATTTGCATCTGGTTGTTTCGTCTCGTTACTTCCAGCCTGTGCAGGACAACTTGGAGAAACGAAGGATATCGGCAAAATGCTCGGTTTAATGTTCTTTGGAATGGGAGTTGGGTGAGTGAACCACAGAGAGAGAGAGAGTTAGAAGACGAAAGATTGGAGTCCATCGCTCTCTCACGAGAGCTCTACTGACATTTCCTCTCTTTGCTCTCTCTCCTTTCCTTTCTCACCTCGATTCCGCCCACTACAGAGGACTGTTCGGAACGCCGATAACAGGAGCAATCTTAGGTGAGAGTCCTCTTCAAAATGAGACAGACATCTTTGCGATCCATCATCTTTAGCTTTACTCTTACCTGACCATCTTTCCCTCTTCTCTCTCTCTCTTTCCTAGACGCGAATGGAAATGACAGCAACTGGTGGGGGGTTTCTGGATTTTCTTCCGCCATGGTTCTCCTAGGGACGGCTCTGATTGTCCTCTCTCGATGGATGAAGACTGGACATCTAGGTGGAAAGTTTTGAAGGCAACCACAGGAGAGTTTTAAGAGTTCCGAACATGACAAATCTGCAAGCATACCTTTGTAAATACCCTCATAGCATCACGATTCATGACTTTCTTTTCTGTGAGAAGCGAGTTTGAAAGGAGCGAAGCGAACGAAGATGAAAGTGTTGCTCTTCTCTTAAGACTTCTATACCACAACTGCACATTCGATTCTCATCTTTTCGATCCTACAAAGGCAAACAAAAAGGAACAAGTGGAAACCCTGAACAGCAACTTTAGAATCGATTAATCAGCAGACACAAGCATCCAATAGCTAACCTTCTTCTCGACAACTTCAAGCTCTATTCACTCGCAATTCAGTCTTGCACTGCTCTTTTTGACTCTCACCTAGTCTGAATGCCGTCTGAACTTCAAGATGTTCTAACCAATCAGCCAGTCGTCATCGACAATGCAAGTACAAGTACGAGGCAGTGAATGGCTATCCTCTTGTTCTAACCAGTCGTCTCTGTCTATCTCTCTCTCTTTCTCTTTCTCTTTCTCTCTCTCTCTTTCAGGGTTCTGGAACAATCAAGGCCGGTTTCGCAGGTCAAGACACTCCGAATTGCTTCTTTCCTTCATGGTGAGCTCATTCTTCAATCTAGCTTCAACTCATTCAATCTTGAGTTTCTCCTAATCTCAATCTCACTGTTCCTTCCTCTTCCACTCTCACTCTACCTCTACCTCTCTAACTTTTCAACCTCAAACGAATCCAGCGTTGGACGACCCAAGCATACAAAAGTCATGGCTGGAGCCTTGGAAGGAGACGTCTTCATAGGAAGGAGAGCTCAGGAATTGAGAGGTCTATTGAAGATCAAATACCCAATGGAACACGGAATAGTGACTGATTGGGCTGACATGGAGAGGATTTGGAATCATGTTTATAGTGAGGAACTAAGGACTTTGACGGAAGAGGTGAGTCTAGGTTAGAAGATTGTGGGAGGAGCGAGAGCGAGATTAGGGATTAGAGAGATTCGAGATAGGTTCCTCCAAGAATGATGATTACTGCGATTGGAGAAAATGATCAATAGTAAAAATAGCAGATTGAAAAAAGGTTCGAGTTCTGGACCTCGGAGAGTTCGATCAATCGAATAGACAGAACTTCGATCCAAATATAAGGAAGATTGGAACAAGCTGCCTGTCCTTTCGTCTTCTTTCTGGAAGTTGCCTCTTTTTCCAATTTGGAGCATTTGTTCGAAGTTCCAGACAACAATTATTTCAGAAAATGTTTAGAAGAAAGACGAAGCGAGGTGGCTTGTCGAACCCCCCAGTCTAACCATTCTCTTGATTCTCTCTTTCTCTCTTTTCGATCTTTTAATCTCTTTCCTTTCTCAGCATCCCGTTCTACTGACTGAAGCTCCACTCAATCCAAGGTCGAATCGAGACCAAGCGGCCCAGATCTTTTTCGAGAACTTCAACGTGCCTGCAATGTTGACCAGCGTCCAGGCAGTCCTGGCTTTGTGAGTTCTCGAGGTTTAACTTTCTAGGTCGCAATCGAAGAGGGTTTCGACGAATGAACAGAAGGCAGTTTCCTCCCTTCGAATCAAAAGTCGCTTCTTTTTCGGCAATCTCGATCTTATTCTTCCTGGGGGATTCTGATCTCACATTCATGATCTGAATTCTCACTCTGTCTTTTTTTTTTTTCTCTTCCAGATACTCGTCTGGAAGGACTACTGGAATGGTTTTGGATTCAGGAGATGGAGTAACACATACAGTTCCAGTCTTTGAAGGTTTCTCAATGCCACATGCCATTCGAAGAGTAGATGTTGCAGGTAGAGACGTTTCTAGAGCTCTGGAAACTCATTTGAGGAAATCTGGTTGTAATCTGTCAACTTCAAGTGAACGAGAAGTGGTTAGGACCATCAAAGAGAAGTGTTGTTTCATAGCAACTGATCCGAAGAAAGCTGAAGAGAATCATAAGAGTACAGAGATGGAGAGTTTCAAGTTGCCAGATGGGAACGTTATCAAAGTGAGTTTTGATAAAAGATTGATGAGGAGTCGAAAGAGAAGATGCATTCCCTTCTTTTCGTCCCAACTGACTGTTCTTCCTTCGTTTCGATCTTCGATTCTTCCTTCTCTTTCTCGCGTGCAGCTCGGACCAGAGAGATTCCGAGCACCAGAAATCCTCTTCCATCCGGAACTGGCTGGAATCGAAGCTCCAGGAATTCACGAATTGGTGGTCGATTCAATTCATGCAGTGGATTTAGATCTCAGAGGTGGTCTATTTGGTACAATCGTTCTGAGTGGTGGAACTACTCTGACAAAAGGTTTCGGAGATAGGATTCTGAATGAAGTTCAGAAACTGAGTAGTAAGAAACATAAGATTGCAATCTTTGCTCCTCCTGAAAGGAAGTACTCTACTTGGATTGGAGGTAGTATTTTGGCTGGTTTGAGTAGTTTTAAGAAGGTGAGTTGAGGTTGTCGGAGAGGTCGAAGGGATGATATGTCTAGTCTCGTCGTTGAAGGAACTGTGTGGTTGAAACGACCTGATCCTTTCACTCCTTTCCTTCTCTGTCTTTCTTTTTTTTATCTTTTCATTATCTTCTTCCTCAACCTCTAGATGTGGGTCTCAGCGGAAGATTATAGTGAAGATCCGGACATCATTCACAAGAAGACTTTCTAGAGCATCTCAAGAACAACAAAAGAAACAAAAACATCCAAGCAAACTTCATCGGCAACGTCATCAATTCTCAACACCCCACCTATCGTCTTCTATGGCGTCCTCAATCTTTTGACATCGGTTGAAATTGAGACCTCAGGAGGAGAGACAGCTCTTTCTTTGGTCAACTTTGTCCCCCTAAACTCTAAAGTGATCACACCTTCTTTGTACTTTTAAACACAACTCAGATCCCGAAAAGACTTGTTATTTAAGCAAGAGATCAGGAGAAGAACTGGCTGAGGTGTCGAGGAGGAAAATGAGGTTCTGAAGAATCCAAAACTTCCAAACTGGAGACTCGACTCTCCAACCTCGGTTGCAACGACGTAAAATCAGCAGCGATCGTTCACCTCTGAGTATGTACCTCGCTTCTTCCTTCCTCGTGTCTTGAAGTTGGAAATAGATTTCACCATCGATGACGTCGATCCTGTCGGCGAAGGAGTAGCTCTTCGAAGAGAGCTGCATGCAGACGAGACGCTGCTGTGAGAACCAAATTTCGATGGCCTCATCAAGGCCTCAAAGCCTCAAACTTTCTGACTCAGCTCAGGAGTTGATGGATGGTATGCACTCACTTCTTCTCCTCAATGTTTCCCTTCGCGATCGATGGAGCCAAAAAAGAAAGAAGAAAGAAAGAAGAAGATCGGAAACCGTTGGCTTGAGTTGTCTCGCCGGAGAAATATGTAATCCTGTCGATTTCTTTCTTTTGTGGCCTCTCCAAATGTGGCTCTTCCGCCACCTGGTTTGAGTTTGTGACATAATGAAGTTCGGGACAAAGAGAGACCTGCCGCCCTGAGACCTTTCGGTAGGACCTTTCGCGGCCTCCTAGAAAAGAATCCCTTCGAACGGCAGCAGCGGGAGAGCCAGCAGGTGGAGGTTTGAGAAATGGAGGTCCTAGACCTTGTGTTTGTTTGTTTGGTTTCTCGACAAGGAGCCGAAGAAACTCGAAAAGGGGAGGAGCCGTTTGCGAAGGCCATGATCGAGAAAAGAACTTCCTCCAACAGAGGCTTGCCTGGTTTAGATGATCCAGACCTTTCCTCTTCGATCTGTTTTCGGTCTTCATGAAGCATCGAAAAGTTTTCCAAACTCTCCAGAAAAGCTATAAAAGGAGAGAGGTTTCCAGCCTCGATAGACCTTTCCCTCAGCAACTTCTCTCAAGCTCTTTCTCACTTTCTTCACTCTCTCTCTCGCCAATCACAAACCATGCAATTCTCTACTCTTTCATCTGTCGTTCTCGTAGCTGCTTCATCAGTTGTTGCAGTTCCACAGGTCAACTCTGAACTCTCTCCACGTACCTTTGGTTGGTTCGGAATCAACCCATCAAACTCTTGGGGTGCTTCCATTCAAGTGAGTCTCTCCTTCTCTGACCTTCGGCTCCAACTCGTACTCATCAAGCTCGTCTTTTCTCGATTCTCTCAAACAGCCATGGCATCCAAGTTCCCAACCTGGATGGTACCTAGGATCGCCATGTAACGGTCTGCCAAAATGGAACGGAGGAGGTTCAAGTCAAGGCTCAAGCGGTGGTTTTTCCAACCCGCTATGTGGCTTACCATTCTCTTCATGGATTCCGGGATGTAGCCAAAACGGTGGAGGAAACAGCGGAGGAAATGGAGGAAGCCACCCAACCACTTCAACTTCTTCTGTTGGCACTCCTACTTCGACTACTTCTGCTTCTGGATCTGCTCCAACCTCTGGTTCTGGATCCGGATCCTGCTCAAACGGCTACAAGCAATCCTTCAACAACTACACTACCACAGCCACCAGTGGTGTCTACCAAGGCAAACAAGTTGGAGCCGCTACTATCGACAACGCAAACTATTTGACTTGTGAGTTTCGGATGGTTTGGTTCGAGGAGTGAGAGACTTTCTCTCTTTAGGAAAGCATTCTCTGCCGAAATCAAAAGAGAAAATGGAACCTCGACTTCGCGAATCGCTCTGTGCTGACGTTTGCATCATTCTCTTCTCATCTCTCAGACGGATTGGTCGACAACTTGGCTCAATGTGAACAAGTCTGTAACGGAATCTCAAACTGTGCTTTCATCAACCTTGTGAGTATCGCACACGTTTCTTACATCCAAGTGAGGGACAGTCACTGATCGAGCTTCTTTCTTCTTACTTTCGATCTGTCAACAGTACCAAGAGTTCAACTCGACCATCAAGGACTCTTACGGAGCCAACAAGCTCACCTGCGCTGCATACAAGGCATGTTCGGGCACTAACCAAGCTACCAACTTTGGAGGTCAGAGTGAGTAGATCAATAGAACGAAGAAAACCAAGGGTAGAGAGGCAGAGTTCGCGTGCAGCGTGTAGTCGCTTTTTTGTTTTGTCTACTCACTCATTCGCCTACTTTACTCCTCTTCTTCCCTTTTCCAACCTTCCTCTTACTTCACAGATGATCCAACTTACATCGTCAACTCTTCAGGATACTGCAAAGATGGATCTTGTTAAAGAAAATCTTCTTCCGTAACACTTCTTCGTCTTCTTCCCGAGTGCCTAATCCTCACTTTCCTTACCACATTCATTCCTCCATCTGCGCAACCTAAATATATTACACTGTCCATTTAGCTGCCTAGTCCTATCTTACTTTCTACATCCACCATCCTACTTACTAAATTCACAATCCTACTTGTTAAATTCACAATCCTTTAATCAACTGCAATTTTCTACTCCAAAACACTTTCGCGTTCAGAAGTGATTCAAAGACACGCGAGAGAAATGGGTTGACAATTTGATTATTATTACTGTAACCAAAGATAACATTACTCAAGATCAGCGCTGGAACTAAGAGGCAAAAGCGAAACATCCAATCCTGAAGCTACAGAACTATCAACGAGTCAAATTACTGATTGGGTTCTCTAAAGCTTCTTGCTGCGAATAGAGATGAGGCATGAAAAGTAGAGAAAGACAAAAAGCGAAAGACTGGTCAGCGATTGTGAATAGAGAAAAAGACGAAAGCACAATAGCAGTTCTCGATTCGGAACTCACGTAATTTCTGGAACTGCATCGTAGAGATCAGCTACGAGACCAAGGTCAGCAATTTGGAAGATTGGAGCATCGGCATCCTGTTGAGAGAGGCAAGAAAGAAAGGGTGAGTTTGAAAGAGAGAGAGAAGGAAAGTTAGCCAAGGAAGGTCACTTTCAAGATTCGAGTCGAACTCTTCTTCTGAACTGTAAAGTTGAATATCCAGTTTCCAATATCATACAAGTATCCAAAACTCACCTTGTTAATAGCGACAATAGTCTTTGAATCCTTCATTCCAGCCAAATGTTGAATAGCACCCGAAATACCAACGGCGACGTATAGCTCAGGAGCCACAATCTTACCAGTCTGACCTACTTGTAAATTGTTGTCAGCATAACCAGCATCCACAGCAGCTCTTGAAGCTCCTACTGCAGCGTTCAACTTGTCTGCCAAAGGTTCAATGTATTTTTCAAAGTTTTCGGCAGATTTCAAGGCTCTACCTCCAGAGACTACTCTTGAGGCAGTGGCTAGATCAGGTCTCGCAGATTCGGAAAGTTTCTCTTCGATGAACTTGGTTAGTTCTGGAGATGAGAAGAAGGGTTGGGAGTTGTTGAGAGAAGAGAGGGGAAAGTTTGATGAGCAATCGAGAGTATTAGATTGAGATAAGACATTTCTGCATTGTGTCGAGGGATAGGATCTGAATGAGAGCCGCATTCCGAACAGAACTGTAGAGATCCTAAGAGTATCCCACAAGGATTGAAAGAAGATCGAGAGAGCAAGGCTCTAAAAGATCTAGCTCATCCCAATCGAAGATTAGCAAAGCTCATCTCAATCTCCAATACAATCGCTGCCTCTTTCCTTCCCTGCCACCAAATGCAAATGTGTAGATCTCTTTTCGATCCCACGACATCTCTGATTTTCACTCACCTTCAGCATCAAGAGGTTTAACGTCCTCACTCTCAGCACTTCCACCTTCCTCTTCACAAGCATCGAAAGCAGTTCCTCTAACAGTGAAAACCTTGACCTTATCGCTACTCTTTACAGTGGCGATAGCATTTCCAGCATAAATAGGTCTTTCAAAAGTATCTTCTCCTTCCAAACCGATAATGTCTGAGATTTGAGAGGAATCAATCAAAGCAGCCAGACGTGGGAAACAATCCCTTCCAACAGAAGTGTGACCTGCTACTACGTGAGTGTAGGAATTGGAATCGATTAGAGATTTGATCAAAGGAGCTAAAGGTTCTGATAATTGAGAAGCGTAGGAATCTGATTTGGAAACTAGAACTTTGGTTAGACCCTTGAGTCTGAAGATGGACAAGGTGAGGTGGGAAGAGAAGGTCAGTCGTTGAAGAGAGGACATGAGAAAGAGAAGATGAAGATGATGGAATTTGAACTGAAGAACTACGATTTCATGATTCGTCCATCGAGTCAAAGCAAGATCTTTCTCACTGATCATGGATGAAAGTGGATAGATTGATAGCAATCTTCTCCTCTCCATTCTTCTCTACTCTTCACTATTCTTCTCTTCTCTGTTTCGATTCGACTCACTTTTTAGCCTTTTCAAGAACTTCTCCAGCTTCCTTTTCGGTTCCGACCAATAGACCGTGAATGTCACCGCCCAATTTGGTGGCAGCAGTGATTGCAGATCTACTTGCTGGGTTGATGACTCCCTTCTTGTGTTCCAAGAACAACAAAGTGTTTGCAAAGTCAACTCTGGAAGTAGAGAAGCATCTGTAACTTGAACTTGATGGAATGTTCCTGAGCGATGTTCTTAGACTGGAGCTGAGCATTTTCTACTGATGGATAGGATGATGAGGTTGGTGGAGAGAGATCTTTCGGAGCAGTTCGCAACCAGAAAGCTGAAAGAGCGAGGCTTGCTGAGAGACCTTTCTAAAAGAGCCTTTGATTCTCCATCTAGCTCTTGTATCTACGTTGCATTCCTTTTTACAATGAAACCTCCAAATATCTGGGAATGCAATACAGCAAGTGGAGGTTCGAACGAGCTACAGGCTTCTTTCTCTTGCCTGCTCGTCTTCATCCCTTCTCGATCGAAAAGTATCTGCAGACCACCTTTATCGACAGAACAGACCGATTTGTCCTTCATAAGACTTGTAGCACACAATATCATATTATGATCATCATCTTAGTCTGGTCAGCGAAACTCAAGCGAGCACCAATTACTGATGTGACGTCACTTCAAAGAGGCGCTCTTTGTCTTTCGGGATCGAAAGTCTCTGTCGATGCCTAGCCATAAAATTGTGGTCTATAGCTTGACTTATAACTGTAATGTGGAGCTTTGAAGCCCGTGTCGACGAAAAGAGTGGAGCTGAGCATTTCCTTCCCACCCTGCGACACTTCTTGTCCCAAAACCCAACCCAAAGTGGATAAAAGGCGTCACAAAAAACTTCTTCTCCTCTTTCTTTCTTACCACAACCATCTTTCTCAAATTTCCATCTCTATCTGCTAAAGAATCGCTCATCTCACCTCACCCACATCACCTCATCACATCTTGCAACAAAACTCACTTCACTCGTCGCTCTCATCAACGAAGTCGTCAACGATCAAAGCACAGACTCGAGATGGATCCAAGCGTCAAATGCCATCCTCAAGCCATCAATACTCGTATAAAGAGTATTAATTGAGCTCGAGAAATGTGAGTACTTTCTTTGTGTGTCTGATCAACTTTCGTCTGCGTCGTCGTCGTCGAAGAGAAGAATGACCGAGTTGACGTGGCAAAGGATTCGGACAATATGGAAGGATAAGGATGGTACTCGGATCATGAGAACCATCTATTGAGTCTCCTCGTCATCTCAACTGACCTTCAACTCCACCTCAACATCGAAATACTCATCCAAATCTTTTTAGCGACCTCTCGCACTCCATCTTCGATTCTCCACATCCTCGCCACAGCTCATCAGTTCTTTCGCTCGAATCGATCATCAGAATGTCTAGAGCTCTGAGGCTCATATCTCAACGGATGTGAGCTACATTAAAGGTGCGAGTGGCGTGCATCGAGTTCCGAAGCTCAGATCCAAACTTGAGCGTGAGTGGTGTAAAAATGAAGGTGGAGTCGATTCAGTCATAAGAAAGAGAGACTCAGGTTTAGAAACGAGTGAAGTATTATTTTGCTGTACATTCTCTCGTTAGTGCTACCTGACGTTGATCGAAACCTTTGTCTCTTTTCCTGACCTCATCAGCTCATCTCTATTCTCTCTTCACTATTTCATCACTGCTTCTCTCTTTTCAGAGCATGCTTCAGATTTCCCGATCTACTATTTGAGGAAGAAAACTCGAAATCGAAAGCTGAGTATACTTGAAACCTGTTCCGACATTCTTGAAAGATCAAATCTCGCCGATAAGGTCTGTCGACTCTTTCTTCTCGTTCAACCAAAAGCAACGTTTCAAGCTAGCCATGAATCTTCTATCATTCATCCACCTACCATTTCCACACACTCTCTATCATCTACTTCACCTTGATCTTTGATATGTTACACCGCCATGACAAGCTTTACTCAATTGAAAGCCTCTGTCACTGGCGACACAGCATCTTCAAGCAAGTCCCACAAAAGTAGAAGATAGATTGCGGTGGGAATCAGTACCGGATCATGATGAAAAACTAATGGATAGCTGTATCTATGCTTCCTTATGAGCTGAAGAAAGAGTGAAGGTAGGAGAATGAGGAAAGGAGAAAGAGAACGGGGTGGGCGTGTTGAATTGAGACAAAGAGTGACCAACTGAGATATATTGGAGTCTGTTCTTATTTGGCTGGGCTTCAGACTTTTCTTTCTTTAGAGACCCAAATTTATGCTGATCACTTTTATTTTGCCTCTTGGGAGGCGAGTGGATCTCTACTGGAGACAAAAGCATCGCCTCCCCATTTTTCCTTTCCTTAGAACGCAGGTATCAACTCTTTAACGACGCTTCTTCTTCTTCCAAAAGACCTGGATTGCCCTGCATTTCGTCATTTACGGAAAGTGAAAATGTCGAGGTGCAATCAGATCAAGATTTCTTGTTTGACAAGTCCGGTTGCTGCTGAGAAAGATTGAGCTGGGGAATTGCGAGAAACTTCTCTTCTAAACCCTTTGTACGAAAACAGGAGAACAAGTTTGAGACAAAGAAGAGGATGGGTTTGAAGATGATAGGAGGCCTACGAAAAGATTTGGAAGGTGCAAGTCAAATATAGGTCAAGAGCTCAGACTCCAGACGCAGCTTGCAGCGAGCATTTCATTGAGATTTCCTTAGTTCGAGCAGTAGTTAAGGCGCTTTACCATTACAAGAGAGCATGAGTAGAAGTCGGAGGGAAAGATAACAAAGCATTCTTCTTCGAACGAAATCTGCTCTTCGCATCTTCACCAGCAACCAATCGCAAGCTCTTTCGACCTACTTTCTCCTACGCTTCCTACATTCGACTAATTGAGGTAAGCATCGACACGGAATGTCTGTTCTCTGATGGACCCACTCCCGAAGTGAGATTGTTGGACTGACATGAGACTTATTCTGACTGTCTTCATCTTTTTTTCACTTCTTCTTTCTCGACAGCTTAGTGCATCCAACCGAGGACGCTGAAGAAGTGGCATTATCTGCAATCAGAACAGCTCACTCAGTTCAATCAACTCATTCAACTCATCAACCTCATCAATCATGCCGAAGAGAACGAATGAGCAATCTCAATCGGAGCCAGCAGCAAAACGAGTTGCAAACTCATCGTCTCACGAAGATCTCCTCGTCGAGGCTCAGGCTTCATTGGATAGACTCGATTTCAAAACAGCTGAAACCGTCTGCTCCGAGGTCAGTACACCTTCTCCTGATATATAGAGAGAGAGGAGAAGAGCTGTCTTTCCTTTCTTCTTCTTCCCTTCTCGTGCTGATCGATCATGTCTGTTCTCTTCTCTCTGTTCTCCCTGACTACACCCTTATCCAGATCATCGATTCGAACCCTCAAGATGTTCACAACCCTCTCATAATGAGAAGCATCAGCTTGGGAAAGACGAATCGACCTTACGAGGCAGTCCAAGACGTCGAGAGAGCTCTGAATTCGAAGAAGAGTGTCGAGGTGAGTGTCTACTTCTCTGATGTCGAACTTGAAGCTGATGAGAATTATACTGACTATAGCTATTCTCCTGATCATCAGACTCATCTCAGAGCCGCCTTTGCCTACCTAGGAACGGTCCAACATCATCTGAATCTAGCCAAAGGTCACTTCGTGGACGACAATTCAACCACCTCTCTAATCTCTCATAACGTCATGGAACTGGAAGAGTCTATTCAAGAGGCAAAGGATCTGGAGAAAAGAGGCTCGTTCAAGAGAGTCTCTCCGGAGCTCTTTGTCAAGATCGTCGGCTTCTGCGACAGTCCATCTTTGATGAAATTCTCAAGAGTCTCCAAACAGTTCGATCAATCCATTCTCGCCAACGAGGAGCTTTTCAGGAGTTTTACAACGACAGGAAGTAGTTACCAGATCCTTCGCGGCCTGGATTTCTTCGGCAAGAAATGCAACAACTCCATTCATTCTGTCAAGCTGGAAGTGCAGGACGTCAAGAGCCTTTGGTCGTTTGGACCGATTCTCTCACGCTACAAGTCTACTCTTCGCTCAATTGAAGTGGCTCATCAAGGTGATTTAGGATACGAACTGTTCCGTACTGCTCACATCTGTCCATTGCTCAAGGTTTTCTCCTCTTCAAGGCTGGTTTCAAGCAACGAGTTCCATCGTCCAGCTTCTGGTGTTACTTACTCGATCAATCTTACAGGCTGGAAACCTCAGCAACTGGAGACTTTCATAATGACCTGTGGGTCCTTCAATCTGGAATATGATGACGCTTTTTTGCCTATCTTAGAGAGAGTGAAGGTAGTCAAGATTCACGACGCTGGAATTCCTCAAGACTGGATCATCAAGCTTTTGTCTTCAACATCGAGTCTTGTCGAGGTAGAGATTCCCTTTCAAGAAGAGTCGGGAGAAGATGGACTAGGCGAGATGCCAGACTTCAATTTACCATCTTTAATCTCGTTGACTCTGGCCAGAGTCCCTTCGAGTGGCGCGGGCGTCTTCTTCGAGAAGTTGGATGCGCTCTCCCTTCAAAAGCTATGGATAGGCAAGGTCGAAGATCCTGAGGAACTCAGTCCATTGGAATCCCATCCACTTCGCTCTCTTCGGGTTGGTGTTCAAGGATGCTCTTCTTTCCATCTTTCTGCGGAACGCTCTGCCTACGAATTCCTCTACGCCATTTGCGAACTGGACAATCTTCAAAGCATCGAAGTTGAAATCCATGGATCTCAATCAACTCAGTTCTGTAAGGAGTTTCTACTTCTTCTCACGCCTAAAAGCTCAAGAGCGATTCGGAGTGGCTGGAAGAACAAACTCGTACTACCTCGACTGAATTCTATCACTATCGGATCAGACCCAGAAGAACAAAATCAAACAAAGCAAGTTTCAATTTCCGTCATCGATCTAGCTAGTTTGGCTGCGTCTCGACTGGCGATCAATCGAAAAGTGTCCTATGCCGACGTTGTCTTGTCTTCAAATGGCGATTATGAAGCAAGCGGATCCTCGATCTCTGCAACGAATGTGACATTTCCGGATTCTGAGCTTCAAACATGCTCTGCTCTGCAGGTTCTGGACGTCAAGGAGACGTGGGTGGATTACGAAGTGGATCCTAGAAGCTCAACGGAAGAGGTGGGGAGATGGCTGTCAAAGACGGTTCCGTGCTTCCGACCTTCCCTTGTTGAACACTGAACTCTTTTGGTCAGTCTTATCGAGCGGGTTTAGGGGCATCCCGTTTCAGGATAGACGATCGCCTGCTGACTGCCTTCCTTCTCTTCTTCCCTTACTTCCCGTCTCTTCTTCCCTTACTTCCCGTCTCAGGCTCCGCCTCTTAGGAATTGAGAAGTGACAATGGAATCTTTCCAGAAATTTGTGATTCTTCTTCTCTCTTTCTTTTTCCTTTCCAATCAACTTGTTTGTTGAGCCTCTTTCTCAACAGACTGAAGAGCCATCCTTTTATTCATGTCTCGCCTCAAGCTCAATCTTGTATTCATTCATCCAATGTGGAATCTAGAATGGCGTTCAAGTTTTGGGAGACCGATTCAATCTCAAAAAAACGACTGTCAAAGATGATAAATCATCGACTGTCATTGCAGAAGTGGGAAAACTCAAAAGGGAGGAAAGCAATCTTCTTAATTTGTCAAGTCAGCTCCAGGCACTGCGTTCTGCCTAAAGAGTGATGTCATGAGGGAAAGATGCGCAAGGTGAACGGAGAAGATCGAAAGGTCAGAAAGAGGTTTCAAAACTCCCTTCGTAGTAGGCTTTTGCCGAAAACTCACTTGTAACATTGGAATTTGGAGTCATCTGGACCTTCCCAGCCGACTCCTTGCCAGACAGAGAAGACGTTCGAAGGACTAGAATCATGTAGAGAAGGACAGAGATAGACACCCTGTTCTTGAGTAACACGCCTCACGAGAGAGAGCTTGTTGATTCGATACTCACTCAACTTTTCTTTTGGTGGAGATTAGACGATCATAGGTATCTCTTCCCCAGAAATCATCGATGTGATGAGACTGATAAACATCGACCTCGTTTGATAAACTCCAGAATTTGGATCCAATTCTCTCAGTCTCTCCCCAGCATCATGAACTCCTTGGAAGATCTGTCTTTGCAAGTCAATTGAGCTGTCCCCTTCCCACGATCCAGTCAGAATAGTGTGCCAAAGAGTTTCGTACCAAGCTGGGTTCTTGAGGAGCAAAGAGGGAATCACAAAGAGCAGGTATAGAAAGGTTTGGATCAGAGTGAGGCGGAACGAAGTGGCTCTTTTTCGACTTCTGTTGAAGGCGAGGCGCGGAGACTCACCACAGAAGTCTTCTTCGAGTTGTTTCCGGCAATGGAAGGACCGGCGAGCAATATCTGGATCGGGTTATTTGTTGCTTGCTATTGAACGAGATCAGAGAGTGTGTGAGAAGTTGAGCAAAGGCAAGAAGACCAAGATAGGGCGACGTCAACACTTCGAGGATTCCCATCTTAGTTCAGAGCGATGATCAGCAACAACTCACACCAGCAGCTAGTTTTCCTTGAGCTTCTACCACAGCTTTCGCGACGGCCTTCGGATCTTCGAAAACCTCTCTTGTGAGTAAACGTGAAGAGAGAGTAGCTGGGACTCCAACGAGTTCCTTGGTGGGACCGCTTGTTCCTTTGTAAAATTGATAGAAAGAAGGGAAAGTGACGTACTTTGGGTCTTCAAGACTTGAGTTTAAGCCTTCAATCGAGGCCAAATCCTTCAAAATAGGCTCGAAAACTATAGGCAAAGTTGGGAATGTAGATGAGACTCGTCAGATCAGATGGACTCTCAAGTCAATGAACGAGAACGAGCGATGTAGAGCTTTCTCACTCGCCTTGTTTGAGATCATCCATCGATCGTCCAGGGAGAGTTGCGAGAAGGGAGAATCGGCTGAGGATCGAGGAAAAGATAGAATGAGAAATCTTTACACTTTGCTATGCCAGCTTGGACTCTCAAGCAGCTCTATAAATGTTCCAAAACGACGATGACTTCACTTGGGGCCAATGAAGATTACTCCACCCCCACCTATGTCCGAGAACCCAGGAGCAGACTCTGCAAGCCTTTCGATGATAGCTCCAGTTGCATTTGAAGTCAGAGAGACGTTTGTGGCTGCGCTCAAGACACTATGGATGGGAACGGATTCATGAGCTCTGTAAGTGACTGAGGTTGCTATTCCCCAAGTTCCTCCTCCGCCACCTCTGACTGCAAAGAAGAGGTCCGGATTTGAGCATTCAGAGATGGTCTGAAGTTGACCATCGGCTGTTACAATGTCCATCTCCAAGAGATTGTCGACTCCCATACCGAATCGCGGAGTGTTGAACGAATGACCGCCACCTGCAGAGCGAAGTCGAACGCAGCAGATCAGTATAATCTCATGACTCGAGACTTTGATGTTCTTTCATCGACTGCTCACCTTGAAGCCATCCTCCTGAGGCTCCAACCCCACCGACATCTCCACCAACTAACAGCTTTTGATGTTGATCTGCGAATTGATAAGCAGTTTGCCAAACGACACCTGCACCTAAGGAGATGGCAGGCTGAGGACCGACATCAGTGCAGCCTTTGGGAACAAAACTTGAGTTGAAGCTCTTGTGCTGAAGATTGTGAGTCCAGACTGCGAAACCATCTGAGGAGTTCGGAAAGTCAGTTTTGAGCAAAGAGAAGAGGCTTTCGTCAGATTGGTGAACTAAGACCTGCTTTCGGCTACTTTCTCAAACAACAACATTACCTTTTCCAGAAGAACGACCTTTGTAATCGTGTCCAGTGTTCTATGTATCACGCAGAAGCATTTCAAGAAGAGCGTGCAGGTGTGGAGAAGTGAAGGATGAGAATCGAGATGAGCGCTCGAGAATCGAAGTACGAGTTCAGGCATTGACTCAAGCCTCAAGACTTACCTTGATTACGATCTGAGGGCCAGATTAGTACAGTTAGTCAGGATGAAACCATGTTGAAATCAGCGAAGACGATCGGAAAGAACGTAGCAAGAGCGAGTCTCTTCTCACCTTGAGCTTATGCTTGGTGGCAAATTGAACGTACTTCGCCACATCTGAAGCGTCTTGGGCATGGACTGCATAGCGGGCTATAGAGCCTTGTCCACAGGTTCCATTCGAAAAATCAGTATGAAGACAAGAATCCTCATAACCACATGCTTCCCAATTCGTTTGCTCCAGCGAAGAGAAATGCTCTGTGATCCAAGCATCATTAGTCTTGTTCTGTTGATAATCGAGACAAGCGTTGGAATTATAAAGTGGGTCTTTGAGGAAACAAACTGCCTCTACTGGTCTTTCAGCGAATAGTCTTCCATCGATGGTTGAGTTGAAGTCGCTCAAAGTTTGTCGATCTGGAAAAGTAGTAGTGGCCCTTGGAGCTGGACTTGCTCTCGAAGTTGATGACAATAGTAGAAGAAGAGATAGGAACAAAGGGATAGAAGATGAATCCAGCATCTTGAAGAAGGTGAAAGCGTGGAAGAGTTGAAGAGGATAGGGAAAGAAGAAGAAGAAGGTGGAGACGTTGAGACAAAATAAAATGAAGAGTTTCCTCCGATGACTAGTGACTTCCACCAAGATGGCCTCTTGAGTTCGCTCTTTGGCTTTCCTGTACATAATGCTGCTGCTTCTTTTAGAAGTCACATTACTCAGCATGTCATCCAAACGTTGATTCTCTTGATGCCGCTGTCATGATTTTTGATTAAAAAATTGCTATCAGCGTGTGAAAGGAAGTCTACACTCTTCTCCATTCATCACAGCGTCACAACTTCAGCTCCAAGTCAAAGTTTGCAAACTAGGAATTTCTTGCTCGCGACGCGATGGGATGAGATGAAGAGAAGTTATGTAACCGATAGTTGGACAGACAAGATAGCCTCTCGCTCGCTCTCTCTTGCCACTTTGTTTGCTATCGAACGAATAGATCAATTACCCTTTCTTCTACGTTCACTCGCAAAAAAAGGTTCTCTTTGTAACAGTTGTCTTTGTATTTGTTTGTATCTTTCGGGTCTTTACATTGTTTCGAAATTCAAAGCGTTGAGGTCTTCAAGGACCTCCAGCCAAAGATTTAAGGATGACGAGAAAAGAGAATAGGAGAAATCTAGCAGAAAGAAAGAAGTAAAGGAGGATCGAAAAGTATCATTTGGATTTGAAGAAGGTATTTGTTTCCAGGCTTGTACGTGAATAGATCTATTGTTCAAGTCCTTTACGAAGACCGTCGACGAGAGCCCAGACTCCCCAAGCACCTGGATCAGGCTGGGTGACGAGAGCAAGGAAGAAAAGATAGAAGAACACAAGGGTTAGTAATGACGACATGCGAGAAGAGAGCATGATTGATTGTGTGCGTCGACATCGTCCACTTCTCCTCTGACTACTCACTGGCATATCACCTCCATCCTTACTAGCTACATAAGTAGCTCTACCAAGTCTAGCCTTCATATCCTTAGTAGCTTCAGCACCTTTTCTAGCTTCCTTGACAGCTTCATTCAAACTGTTTCCCTTTCCAAGAGTTCTACAGAAAGGAGTCAAAGCATCAATCAAAGTTCTATCTCCAGGTCTTGCAGGAGTATATCTACCCAAATTATCCAAAGCAGTTTCAACTGCATCTCCCCATTCCTTTTTGGTAGCAGGTTTACCTTCAGTTCCACTTTCCTTGGAACTAGAAACCAAACCTTGAACCAAACCTGCAAAGAATAGAGCGTAAATAGCACCAGAAGTACCTCCCATGTTTGATTCAATAGTAGATCCAATAGATAAAGCAGTTCCAGCAGAAGTATCCAATGAAATCTTTCCGGATTCCAAAGCTGATTTAATGGCATTTGCACAAGTTGCTAAGGTTTCACCACAATCTCCATCTCCTACGATGGTATCGAATCTAGTCAATTCAGGTTCGATTTCGACTGCTGCTTTACATGCAGATAGGATTGCTTTCTTGACTAATTCTGGATTTCCATTCGTTGGTCCACCTTGTTTTCCAGTTCCTTCAGTGTTGAGAGCTGAAACTGCTCCACCTTCTGAACGAACCTTTTGAAGACGTTCTTCAGCTTCCTGAGTCTCGGCTTGACGATCACGAGGTTTTCCAGTTGGGTTTCCCCATCCTGAAGTGACTCCAGCCCAAGAGAAAGCATCGGTAGGTGCATCCAAGAGTGCTAGAAGATCTTGACCTGTCTTTGCTGTGATACGTTTGTGGTTGATCAGAGAGACTCCGAATCCAGGTGCGTTGAGAGAAGTCATGTATTGAGAGTTGAAGACACGAGATGGGTAGAGACCGTAATCCTTCTCTGTTAGAGCGAAGTTGAAAAGTAAAAGAGAAAAAGGAATTTGTGAGCCAAATGAAACGAGAGAGTGAGATGAGGAAAGAAGTTTTCTCTTGTCGAGACTCACCGAGTTGACTGAGGACTACGTCAGTGATGGCGTTCATCTCCAATTGAGACATTCCACCTAGATTGTTGATGAATACAACAGGAGCATCATCTTTATCGAAAGGAGTATAAGCACGATCCTTATCATCTTGATTCAACATTAGAGTCAACATTTCCTTGATGATAGCGTCTGGAGTAGGTTTTTGATCGTAATGTTTGAAACCAGGTTCGTTATGAATGCCCATACCCAATTCACAAGCATCTTCAGCCAAAGCACCTCTTTCTTCATCTCCTTTTGGTCTACCTGGAACATGACAGTGATCCAAAGAAGTACCAATAGTAACGGTATTATCTATCAAGGTCCTACCCAATTCAGCCAATTGTTTGACTCCCAAACCTTTTTCAGAAGCAGCTCCCAAAATCTTGCAAGTAAAGATGTTTCCAGCTAAACCTCTTCTGCCAACCAATCCACCACGTTCTCTTCCAACAGCGACATCATCTCCAACGATGACCATTTCCACACCTCCACTCTTCTTGTTTCCTGAATAGGCCAAAGCTGCTCTTGCCTTCTCTGCTGCCAAACCAAAGTTTAGACAATCTCCGGTATAGTTGTTGACTACGAAGATTACACCTGCATCAGTGTTTGCCAAATCCAAACCAGAACAGATTTGGGAAGCAGAAGGAGAAGCAAAGATTTCACCTGAGATTGCAGCTGTCAACATTCCACGACCAATGACACCTGCATGTCCTGGCTCATGACCTGCACCACCGCCAGAGATGATGGCAACCTTGTCGTTGGAATGTGTGCAGTCGTAGATGACCTTGTGAGGAGCGTAGCTGGGTGGAGTGGAAGGGAAGAAGGTGCGAGAGCGAAGAGGCAGGATTCAACATGATAAGCTCGTATCCTCCGTAACGCTGATGATGCTAATTGTTGAAGTGAAGAGAGCCAATCAAAGATTCATAGACAGAATCTCAGAAGAGACAACGTTGACTGAGTTGAGGCTGATGAGGATCTGAGCTGTCAAGTGGTGCCACTCAGTCCAGTAGCTCGTTCAGTCTCTATTCCATCTTCCTTACTTCTAGCTGACAATTCTTCTTTCACTTGACCTGACCCTTAGCCTTCTAGCAGTCGCCTGTTCTGGCTCCAATCCCTCATCTTACTCACAATCTAAGAGCTGGGTTGAGAGCAATGGCACCACGAATGGATTTCTCTACCAATCCTTGAGCGTCGTCGAAAAGATGTTTGGTAGCCATGATTGGTTGAAATTGCTAGTTTGATGGGACTGAGAAGTGATTCAGAAATGGGGAGCAAGTTGAGGATGAACAGAAGATAAGCGAAAGAAGAGCGAGTGCGGGGGAACGACTGAGGACAAGGTGAGAACAAGAAGCTCTTTTCTGTCCTCTTCGTTGAGTGATTCTACTCACAAGTGTAATGAATGTGTTTGAAATGAGAAAGCAAAATGTGACTTCTGTTTTGCTCAATTCGAGTTTGTGGGGAAGAGGAGAGGAGAGAAGAGAGAGAGAAGAAAATCTCAAGACGACTCCACTCTAGGCAGCAGCATGGCCCAAGCTCGTCTCAGCGAACAGTTTCAAGAGAACACCCTTAATGATCATTGAACATTGGATCGACTCTTTGTAGATACGTAGAATTGAAATCTAATTTACAATTACATTGTTTCGTCTTTGATCTTTTCTCCTTTCAATTGACCTCCTCCAACTTTTTCCTGATGACCTCCAACCATTCCTCTCTCAATTGCATTGGTCCCTCTTCCTTTGTCATCAATCGATACGTGTCGTTGATCTCGTACCCATCCACCGATCCCGATTCGTCGACGCAGAATTTCCCATCTACAAAGGCTACGGTAGAGAAGATTGAATCTGGAGTTGGGATCCTTCCTGGCATCAGCTCGTGTCGAGCGTCTGTATGGGAGAGAGATTTAGGAAGAGTGGAAGTACAAGCAAGGGATCAGTAAGACACTAAAAAGTTTTTTCAATCTTTGGGCAGAGATGTGGAAGAGAAACAGATTCGAAAGAAAGGAAGATTATCATCTATCCCAACTTCTACCTCTCTTCCTTCCTGTCATTCACTTTTGTCTCATCAATATCAAAAGCATAAAGCACTGAAACTAGCTTGAATCGATCTTATTGCAAACTCACCACTCAAATGAGCCCAGCCACTTCCCCTCATGTTAGCCTCGAAAGCCAAAACCTGATCCTCCAAAACGACATGCTTTTTCAAAACCTCATGTAAGAATTTCATGAATTCCTTATTGGGTTTCAACAAATCTGGTGAATTTCTAACCAATTCAGGTAATCTTTGCTGATCTGAATCTGAAAGAGGATGTTTGAATTGTAGATGAGCTAAGATTGAAATTGAATCTTTGGAACTTGGAGGATTGGGTAGAATAGAGATTGCCCATTCTTGATGATTTGAGGATGAAGATGAGTTATTGGATGATTGTAGAAGATGATAATAGAAGCCAGTTGGATGGAATGGATCTTTAATCGTTTGATGGGAAGAAGTGGTGCAGCTGAAATTTCTGGTGGTAGTAAGGTTGGGATTCGAGAGAAAGCCTCGACTGCTGATGAATGTTGAGGGTTCTAATGATCTTGAGCGTCGATTATGGATTGATGATGCAGGAGAGCAAGGGCGAAGTTGCTTGGATGAAGTAGAAGAAGAAGTAGAAGTAGCAGTAGAGAAGCAAGATAAAGATGAAGATGAGAATGCAGCTTTGGCCGAATTGATGACAAGTTTCCTGCTGGATGACGTCGATCTCTGCTTTGAGATTGCATTCAACGACATCTTGAAAGAGCTGAGTGAGTTAGGATGGTAGTCGTACAAGGGAAAGAAAGAAAAGTGTTGATCTTTTTCTTCTTTCTCGTCGATTTGTGTTGCTCTTCTTTCATCTCCATTCACATCCAGAATAGTTCATGGCATAAGACTATCATTCCATCCTAACGACAAATCAAGAAGCAGAAAGCTCAAGGATTCAAACTTTGTGATTGCAGGTAATAAGAGTCATTATCGGTATGATTACAGCGACCAATCTTCCCTAATCTCTTCCCCATCTCTAATGAATCCTCTACCAACAGCAGCCACACTACCTTCACAAATGACACAAGAACTAGCCACCAATCCATCCAATTCATCTCTCAAAGCCTTGACTCTTTCCTCTTCTTCTTCAGTCATTGCCTTCACCTTCAAATTCAAATCGCTTGATGACTTTTCATCATTCTTCTGTCCTTCCAATCCATTGATGGCATTTCCAGAAGATTTACCCAAAGTACCAGGTAAAGTGAAAGGATCCAAAGGAGCTAAAACTCTTCTACCTCCTTCGACAGAGACTGAAACTCCAGTGGAAATCGCTCCAACTATGACGTCTGGTAAGACGTATTCTCTTAATTTGTCTAAACCTAATCCTGCTCCTGCTCTTCTACCAAAGGAAGATGCAGCTCCTAGAGCTGTGGAAGAGGAGGAAGCTAAGGCTGAGGAATAGGAAGGTGGTAAGGAAGGAATCAATCCAGAAGTTAGGATCGATAGGGATTCTTGAAGTTCTAAGATCCTTCGAAGAGTTCTTTGAGGTAGATGTCGAGTGGTCTGTAGAGAAAGAAAAGAAGGGAATGAACGAACACGAAAGAGAAGAAGAGAGAGAGGGAGAAGAAGTCAGCGAATCGAAACGTAGTTCGAACAATCGCTATTCGTACTCACCTCAGCGATTAAACAATCAGCATGAAAACCGTGTCTACAAGGGAAAACATAACAACCTCTATCCATTAATCTCTTGTTACACATTCCACATTTCTCATCTTGTTCAATAGTGACGAACCTTTCTCCCAATCTATCCATATCCTTTCTAATCGATTCAGCACTTCGAGTAGCTTCATCCATTTCGGATTTCAATTCTTCAATCCTTGAGGCGTAACCTTCCAAGGCTAAACAGATCTCCGATTTGAAATCATCAATAATGAAGAAATCTGGGAAGAAGGGTAGGATGTCTTCGATCGACAGTAGAGGGGTGAGAGAGAGAAATTCCATGGCGCTGAAAAGGAAAGTGAAAAGAAAAAGATCTTTAGTAAAGAAACATGGATTTGTTTCGAAGAAGACTTTAATCTTTCTGGAGTACTCACGCTTTGATATCTTTTCTTCTCTTGACTACGAACTTGGCGATTCTGAGCCATAACTTCTTACGAAGAGCATCATTCCCTTCGACCATTTCAGCACAACTGCAAGCTAATTCTATATCTCTTTGATTCTGATCTGTCCAGTTGACGTTTGGAATGGAAGATGTAGAGACCAAGCTCTTTTGTACTTCTTCTTCTTGACTATCCAAAGAAGCATCACCACCTCCGAGAGCTAATTCGACAGCACTCTCATAAAGACCCATTTTGGCATAAATCCTAATGCAAGCTTCAACTCTTCCATAAGAAGCGCAAGTTCTCAAGGCATAATCTAGATCATAATAGGGTAAACCAGTAGGTGGATTTGGTTTGGAAGAATCAATGAAAGAAAGTAAAGCCGAAGAAGATGTCAATCGAATTTGATTGTCGTTTGGAGATCTAATTTGAGAAGTACCACCATTCTGATAGATTTCAAGTTGATCCTTTCCATTTTCTAAAGAGCTTTCTAGAGATTGATCTCCATCTGCAGCTAGCAAAGTCAAGATGAAATTGTGAACCGCGCTATCCGTACTTCCTTGGATTTCAATGACGTATCTGAGATATCTGACAGCTTCATTCTTTTCTCCTTTGTCTTTTCGAGGTCGATGTTGAAGCATTGCAGGGATCAGACGTCGAGGAGAGAGAGCAGATTGTCGTTGCCATGATGTAACAGTCTCTGAAGGACTGTTACGCATGAGGACAGGTGCGAATCGATAGTAGAGATCCAATGATGACTGTTTGAGACAAAAGTGTAGAGGTAGGATTGTCGGTTTACAGCTCATTGAACAAGTAGGATCAGTCTCCGAACTAAAGACAAAACTTACTTGTCGATTGATAGCGTCGATGGCCTTTTCCCATTCTTCCTCTTGAACCCAATGTCGAACGATCCTTTCATTGTCTCCAATGATCGAAGCGTAGTGAAGTAGAATCGGAGTACGACCATGTCTAGCTAGAAGTGAGAAGGTGGTTCGTCTATCGAGGTTACTCTATCAGATCGATACACATTAAGAAAAGAGATTGAAAATGATCAGGGATGCTTTAGAGACAATATTCAGACAGCAAAGCTCACCTTGTACGTCACCAAGAACTGTCGCAGCTCTTCTTCCAGCATCTCTTGTTCCAATCGATAGTTCTCGACGTCTTGACTTGCTTCTTCTGCAGCTGCTACGTCTTCCAGCTCGTTGATCTTTGCTAGATAGATCTCGACGAGCCAAGTGGCCAACATGACTCTTTGCATCTCATCCTGTAAAATTAAAATCATGAAGAAGAGATTGAATAGCATTGATCAGAACAACTCATCCGAATTGAGATGAGAAACGTTATGAAAAGAGTCGAAACTCACCGATTTCCTCAGCCTCTCTAACCTCATCACGAGATAATATCTCAAAGCATCTCTTTCACCTTTATCAACGAAAGCCAAAACTATCTCTTCAAAAGTCCGACTGACAGTTTGAGCATAACATTGAGCAGCTTGAATGAATCTACCATCATTGAAGAATCTATCTCCTTGACTTGAAAGGATCATATCTCTTTGATTTGCATTCTTTGCATAATTCAAAGCTACTTCATGATTTCCTCTTTCCAAATAAACCTTCCAAACGTCTCTATCTTCGTCCTTGATGATGAATTCGTAAATGGCACAATCGGAATAGATCCAATAGGTTCTCCTCACTGGATCGACAGCCGTCGAGATGACCCTTTCGTTGGGTCGAAGATGAAGCTCTTCAGCGTAGACTAGAGTATCGTCTAGAGATCTGATTCCGTGGACTCGATTCCGATAGAGTAGAATGAAGTGGAACTCTGTCAAACAGATCGAGAGAGGGATTTCAGCTACTGTTCCTCCTGTTTCCATTCCTTCGATCTCATCATCGACTGCAACAGCCGGATAAGGGAGAAGGTTGGCGCTGTCGATGACTCCATCTCCTACTTCTTGAGATCCAAAAGAGAAGAATCCATGAAAGACTCCGGGGCCTAGGGAAGAGAAAGAAGAGAGAGAGAAAGAAGTAAAGGAATTAGATACGAGATCACGATGCAATGAAGAGCTAGCTTTCTCAACTCACCTGTCAGCCAAGCCAGTGTCTTTGGTGCTCGCCTCTCTGACGAAGACCAGGTATGAAGCTCCGAATACGGCAGATCCCCCGGAAGTTCCGATTCTGTATGAAGGGGAAGGAGAAGAGAGTAATTTGTTTAGCAAGAAATAAAGAGAGAGAGAGAGAGAGAGAATAGCTTCTCGTCTCTTCGAGACTCACTGATATGAGGAGAAGCATCTGCTCTATAAGTAGCAAAAAGCTTATCAAAGGTTCCTTCATCTCCTTCCCCAGTCTCGCTTCTGCCCCGACCAGTAATTCCAACGAATTCGTAAATCCTCGTGCTCGTAGTAGCGATGACCACTGCTCTCACTGAATTCTTGCTTCGACTATGAGTCGGCATACTAGAGGGTTGAGGAGCAGAGGATGGGAAAGGTTCCGCAGATAGACCAGTGACAGGTTGACGTTCAGGTAAAGTATAGACATGTTTCAAAAACTTGTCTACGTCTGAATTTGAAGAATTGCCACCTCCAGTCCTTCTAGTCAATCGATCCAAAAAGTCTCCTTCTTCACCATCACCTCCCAAAGGAGAAGACAGGATGAGTTCCAAGACATCTCCATCTTTGGTTCCGATCAAAATCTCTCTTGTACTCGATAGAGTAGATGAAGTTGCAGATCCTCTCGAAATCGAAGAAGGGTTGCCTTCTGAAAAAGAGGAAGAAGTGGATCCACCTGGAGGTCTAATCTTATTCCAAGCCACAGATTCTATAATGATTCCTTTCAATTTGGGTAGGATCTTTGCTTTCTTCCAACCAGTGGTCCAATAAAAGTTATCACCACTTCTCATGGATAAGAGAGTATGTCTACCTTGAGGATCAGTGAACATTTGATGAGGTCCCATCGTATTTGGATCTTGAGGTTGAACTGCACCTCTGACTCTAGGTGCAGGTGGTAGAGGAACATCTGCTTCGATGGTTCTCGTTGGATCATCTAGATTGATCCTCACTAGTCGAGGAGGAGCGGGAGTAGTGAAGCTCTGTTGTCCATTTGAAGAAGTAGTCCGAGTTGGAGACGAAGGAAAGGGAGATGGTGGGACTGGATATGCATAAAGACACATTGTAATGATGTTTGAAGAGACTGTCATTCGAGCCAAAGGAGCTGGAAAGTCGTATTGAACTCGTCCCAAGTCGAAGATTGGAGGTAGAGAGGAAGAAGAGGGAGCGTCCAAATCGCTAGAGATGAAGCCAGTCTCGAGCTAGAGATGAGAAGATAGTCAATTCTTTGGTTCAGTTTCAAGGCATACATCCAACTGTCAGCAAGAAGGAGCAGGCAGTCTCTTGCCTTGATGATCTCTGCTCTTCTCTATCTCCTATCTCTATCTCCATCTCAATCTCTGAACTCACAGCAGTGACTGCCTCGTAACCATCTCCAGCTTCATTGTCAAATCCATCTCTCTCGAAGCCTTGCTGATCACTGTTGATCATTCCCAGCTGATTCTGTTGCTGTGAAGAGGCAGCAGTAGCATTGCCTAGATGATTGGAAGTCGAGCCAAAGGACAAGTTCTGATTCGAAGTAGACGCATTCGACGTCTGCACAAAGCTGTAGATTGAGATCAAGGGAACAGATAGTGATTATGATATTAGAAAGTAGAGTCGATGTAGAGATGTAGCAAGCTGCTTGCAGAGCTAGAAAGCAAGACTCACTCGTCGAACATGGCTTCAAAGGCCAACCAATTCTTGGATTTGGTGCTGACTGGCTTTTGCTTTGATCTTCTGTTTCTTTCGTGCGACAGAAGAGTTCTTGCTGTTTCACAATCGCCCAGTCTTGATTGAAATTCAGAGCGGAGTGGGGAGAAGATCGGGCTGGATGACTTTGAAGCTTGAAGTCTTTGCTCACACTCTGACCTACGCAACCTACGAATTCCTTTCAAACGTCGCTCTTTTCATCCAATGCTTTTTTAATCTCGAAGACTTTATCTATTGCCGAACTAGGACGTCGGGAATAAATTCCAGAGTCGAATTGCTTGCTGTCAGAGGCTGATCGTCGTCGTCGTCGCGGAGGACCTTCCATGAATCGCACAGGCTCCATTCGCCGCTCTTCCAATTCGTAGAGATGTTTGGTGGTTTGAAAAAAAAAGGGATTTGAAGAAGTAGGTACTTGTACAAGGGATTGAAGTTCCTATTGAGTCAACGACATCCCGATTTCGAGGGAGATCTGTTGGGTTAGGGAATCTTTTTCGGTAATCTCAGCTGAGAACCTCTTATGACCGTTCGAAGAATCGAGATAGGCGGAGAGGAAGAGCCACTTTGGAACCCAAACAAGCTTTGTTTTTCCTGTTTTGTCAATTTGAAAAAAGTTAGCTGTTTTTCCTTGGGAGTTTTGCTAGCGAAGGGAACCAAGAGAAGGGATCTTTGTGAGCTCTGTGGGAGAACTGTGCGGTCTAGCACTCTGTGTTACCAAATAAGGCTTTAATGAAAAAGGCCATCCCCTCTGTGTTTTTCCAGATCAATCTTTTCTTTTTCTTTTTCCCTTTCAACCACTATCCTGTCAATCTCTCTGTCTCTATCACTCCAAACCATTCTTTGGAATAGCTATACATGTCAGCCACAGTCTCCATCAGACATCATCATCATCATCATCATCATCATCGTCACCATTCAATGAACAATCACTTTCATCCATCAGACAGCAGACGGTCAACTTCAATCTCTCCTCAACCTGGTCCTTTCTATCCTCATTCTTCCTCTTCTTCATCTTCTTCTTCTCTATCATACGATCAACTTCACCATCAGCAACAACTTCAAGCAGAGAGAGATCTCCAAGAACAAGACTCGAATTCAAATTCAAGAAAAAGATCTCTCACCACAGCCTCGACTTCTTACAGGTCTGCCCGATCTCAGCCAACAATTGAAGACGAAGAAGTCGAAGAGGAGGATTCCCCTCACAGCAACAACCATCTCGTATCTGGCAACAAACGGACTCGCAAGCTATTGACTCCTGAGCAATCTCAGGCTCTTCACGCTTTGTTACAAAAGGTGAGTGATTGGCCAGAGACACGCTTGAAGGGAGATACGGGTCAAAGCTCTCCTGCTCTTGCCTTCTTTGTTCTTCCCATCATTTCTCGGGTCTCTCTTTTATTCGCCACTTCCTGTGAGCTGTGTCAGCAACTCAAGTTCTATCCCCCTACATAGCTCCTTCAATTTAGAACCCACACAACAAACAAGCTTCCAATTTGGTCATTTAGAGCTTTCAAGAACAAAATCTCGAGCAATTTGGGGGAGCGGAATCAAGAAAAGGGTTTGGGCTTCGGCCTGTCGTTCTTTGAAACCCTGTGTTTCGCTTAAAGTTCCGATTGACTTGCGGGTCAAATTAACGCCCTAGATTTAGATCACACTGGATTTTTTCAAGCTCAGATGATCGTCACGGACCTATCGTTCCCACGGGCTTTCCCAAATTTGCTCTCTCTCTCCTCTTTCTCTCTTCGCCACTCTTCTCCGCGCCTCTTACCTAACCTTGCTTTCTCGAATCTCCTCTCTCTCCCACACTTAATCTCTCTCTGAAACAGACTCACTTCCCCTCTACCTCTGCTAGGGAAGAGATAGCCAAGCAGCTCAACATCACCCCGAGAAAGGTCCAGGTCTTTTTTCAGAACAAGAGGCGTGAGTACGTAATCCTTCGTGGCCTAGCCTCGTTTTCTCACCAGGCGACCGCCACCCCTTCGAGACCGACATCGAAGATCTTCCTCTGCGGCAGAAAGACGGAAGAATCACTTTCTCTCTGAATTTTGAATTCGCTTTCAGAAGCTCGCTTTCTACTTTCGGCTGAGATCGAACATCGTTGCATGTAGAATAGCGGCTATCTCTTTTTGATCATCCTGTCATCACCTGCCACCGCAAGATCTCATTAGGTGACTATCTCGCTAACCTTCTTTCATTTATTTTTTTCCTTATCTCGAAATCTCGTTCTCCTATGCTCTCTCGATGCAGAGAAAGCTCGTCGACACACTCTATCTCAGAATGCGAAACAAGCTGGAGAGCCTTCGACTTCTTCTGCCAACGCAGGAAATGAGCTCTCTTCAGAGACTTCTCTTCTCCAAGGACGTTCACCACCAAGAGGTGCCCCAGTATTTGGGAACCACTCGTTGGATGGAAGAGATTATGGAGTAGCACAATCTTACCCTTCTTACTCGAGAGATGGCGCCTTAGCGCTAGGACAAGCAAGCTATCATCAACGAGAGACTTCACGTCACTCGAGCAATCCTTCTTCTCATCAACTTCATCCTCTACATCCATCGCATCAACAAGTCTACTCTCCATCTCAATATCAACCTCAACTGCACTCTCATGCTCAAGGTAGACCTTTATCGTCGTCTTCGAGCTTCTCGCCAGAGCTTGGGTCTCGTTCGCTTCATCAGTCTCGATCTTTCCATCTATACCCAGCTTCTCTTTCAGCGGCATCAGGAGTTCAAGTTCCAGGTTCTTCCAATGCTGTTGGTTCCGTCGCTTCAAGCTTCCCTCATCTGACATCTCCAGACTCTAGGAGGAGAGCCTTCTCTGATGCACCTCATCGATTCGACCCACCTTCTTCCAATCAAGCTTTAGTTGGTACGAACGTCTGGGATGACAGAACTTCTCAACTCGAAGCAGCTCCTCGTAGATTGGCACCTTTACCTCAAGGAAGAAGAATTGAACTTCCACCGATTCCTGCTGGATTGGCCGCTCCACCAAATCCAATCTCAAGTCCAATCCCAAATCCTAGTTCGACCTCGAGACTCAATTCTCCTCCTCTTCCACCCATCTTTTCTTCTGCACTTCCACCACTACGTCTCAACTCAAGACTAGGTCGTCGTCAAGAAGAGGAAGACAATCTGACGGACGAAGAGCGTAGCAATTCATCCAAAGCTTCTTCTCAAGCCGAATCCATTGACAATTCTTTGGTCTCTAGAGTCCCTCAACATCCTCGTGAAGGTTCACTTCCAGCTTCCCCTTTCCCTCATCTTTTGAACGCTTCTCCAAATGTTACTTCGAGAGGTCGATCGGATTCGGATCCATTCTTCAGAGAAAGGGCTGCTGGTTTGAGAACTACCCAAACTCCACCTGTCAACGAATTGGAACGCTCAAGCCTTGGACACGGTCATTATTCATCTTGTGGATCTTTATCTCCAGTCACCACTAGTTCTTCAAGGCCAGTGTCAATCGCCAAACTTTCTCAATCTCAAGATTCAGGTATCTTTTCGAGTCAAGACTACTCTTCGTTCCCATCTTCTCAATTTCAACATCGTCCACTACCTCCAATCTCGTCTGGTCTAGCTACTTCGACTCCCGCAAGTTCTTCTCAGTATCAAGAAATTCCCTCGCAATCTCAATTCCATCCATCTTCTCAGAATTCGAACTTCTCCCAACCACCAAAGAGACCAACCGAAGCCTTACGTCTACCAAGTTTCTCTCAATTAAGCATCGATGTCGAAAGTAGAGATCGACAAATGAGTCAAGAAATGAAAAGAGTTCCAAGCGGGGGTACGAACGTTTCAAATAGTCAAAATGGAGATGAACATCAATGACATTCGATCACTTCAAGTTTTCATTCCAATGTAAAATGTGAACTTTCAATCTTATATCCGAGGAGCAAACGACTAAACCTCTTTTCGTTATCAAAGTGCAACAAAAATTCAAGAAAAATTCGTCAAAAAACCAAACAATCATCAAGAGCAATCTACTGTAACAGATCGAAAGGTCATCATCTCGCATCCTTTCGAGACTTATCTCTTTCGTCCAGTCTTGTCATTCATTAGTTCCACTTCGTTCTCTCTTTCCGTTCTGTTTTGCATTCTTCTCTGTGCAGTGCCTCGTCTCATACCACAAATCGAGCACCGTAATTGTGTACTATCCATCTTTGCTATAGTGTTGTCTCTTCGTCATCGTTGCTGTTCCCAGTCTGTGATACCTTTGTCTTTTGCAATGCTATTTTCGGTCAAATAATTCAAATGTTTAAGAAGAGAGTCTGGAGAGTGTGTATCTAGGTTTCTAAGGGGGAGTCGAAGTGACGACAGGCAGTGACAGTGTGAGACAAAAAGAGTGATGAGGATTCGGAAAGAGCTCTGAGTGGTACCGAGAGCTGGAGAAGACGAAGAGATGAAGTAGATAGTCCACAGGAATTGAAGAAGAAGATAATGACAAGAGATTGTTCGAATTAGATGGAATGTGGTAGAAAACGTGTGAGAAACCTTTCATCGCCTTCCAGCAGACGAACTTAAGGTTTGAGATGACCTTTGAGGTTCATCGAATTGAATCTTGCTACTTCTCCTTCGCACAAGATTGAAGAGGTTTCCAACATGACTAGAAGCCAGATGAGGTAGTCTTGACAGGAAGTGTAAGGACGAGCTGGAAGCTGTCGACGGAGAAGAATCAGGGATTGAAGTTTTACTGTCAGAAAATCAGCCCTGTCAAAAAGAGATTACAGGCCTACCATCACCTTCTGTACTCACTGGAACCTTTTGAGAAAGGTTTTTGATGTCTTGATCAGTCTTACCGACTGCTGATTTCCCCAACTTGAGCTCGACAATCTTCATGATCCCTCTTGAGTTGCGAAAAGCATCTCTCTGGTAGCTGAATCTGAAACCTCCAGAGTTGACTGGTCCGAGTCCATCTGAATGAATACGATCTGCGAAAGTTGGATCTTGAGTCTCTAAAGACATGAGCAGAGCGTGATGATTGAACTCGTTCGAGTCGAGTGGAGTTGGCTGGTAAGTTGAGGTTGAGAGAAGACGTCGAGATGGTCAAAGATCAGAAGATGAGTTGTTTGCAAATAGGCTAGAGTTCTCAGTCGTGTGAGATTGAAACTCACCAGAAAGATTCCTACTGCTAAAGACTTGACCAATCTTGGCTCAAAGTCGACCCAGGCTGGCTGTCCTTCACCGAGTTGACGACGTTGTTTCAGAGAAGCAATTAGAAGTTCCGTCTTGATCAGAGCAGAGACCTCATCTTCGAAAGGAGGCAGTTCGTTTGGTTCTTGTTCTTTTTTGTTCTTTGGAGAAGACAATTGATCGTTTGCTTGTTTAGGTAGACCGCGGGTTGGAGAAGGTGGAAGATTGGGAATGGGACGCTTGAAAGAGTGTGAGGTTTCTTCGACTTCTTCCCTGATTTGGACTTGAGATCTCTTGACTGGAGAGATAGAGTCGAAGTAAGAGGAGTCTAAACCGAAAGGAGAGAATCGATCCGAAGGCAGAGAGGGTGAAGAGAATGATGATGGGAAGCGTCTTGATGATTTTGGGATCTCGAGAGTGAGAGAAGGAGTTGGACGTCTGAGAGTGAGGGAGCTCATGTTCGCTTGGAGAAGAGGTGGAGGGGGTACTGAGGGATGTTTGAGATCTGAAAAGAGTGAAGGATAAGAAGATATCTGATGAAGAGAAGAGAAAGGGAGAAGAACAGCCTGGCTTATGAGCAAGTTCCACTCTCTCTGACCTCACGTCAGCTGCTCACGCAAGAAAAGTCTCCGACCTTTATATTAAAACCTTAATTTGATACCCGCAAACTGGATTTGAGACCAAAAAGAGCGAGCCATGACGTCCTTTGGGTGACAAATCGACAAATCTCACCCCTTGGTCTGGGCTTACCCCCTTAATTTTACGATCAGATGCATGCCTCTCCATTTCATCTCCCTTGCATTTGGAAGCTTCGACTTGCTGTGTAAGACATCAAGGGTTGTTGTTACTTAGCAGCAACGGACGCTACGAACAGAACGAACGTACAAATCCGAACACGGATTATATAAGCCAGCCGTCTTCGAACCATTCAAGTAGAAACTCGCATCAACGTTTCCTTCATCTTCAACCACACTTGCCTTCCTTCACGCTCTTTAAGATCATCTCGAAGATGAAAAGGCTTCACCTCAGGCTGGCAGAGGTCGTTGGAAGCCTCATAGTCGCAGCTCTGGTGGCGGCAGTCCTCGTTCTAGGCTTCATCTTCGGTTTGCCTTCACGTTACAAGTTCCACGTTCCAACGACGACGACGCACGATGGAAGCAGTCTGACTGGAAAGTATCTATCAAACTATGATCAAGAGGTCTGGTATGGTGAGTTTACTTCGAGATCTGAGAGAGGCAAAGCCCATTCTTGAGCTTTCGTTGAAGCGTTGATTGACCCCCCGTTTCTCCCTTTGTTCTCAATCTCCATCGTCGGCAGGCATACAATATGCTCAGCAGCCTGTCGGAAACCTCAGATTCGCTGGACCAGAACCGATACAAGGTACTACCACCTGGAGAGGCGGACTGGATGCTAGTGTTCCAGGGCCTCGTTGTCCACAAGTCTTCAAATCTAGCCAGGACGAAGCATGCTTGCTTGCTAACATTCAGCGGCCTAGACCTTCACCTTCATCTCCTCCTCTTCCAGTAGTATTGTTCATTCATGGTGAGTCAGAGGTGTCTTGGAATGGAGCTGAATATGGATCACGCTCTGCAAGATCTCATTCCTGTTTTCTTTCTCTTTCTTTCTAACTTTGTTTCGAACAGGAGGAGCATTTCAGTCTGGATCTGGCCTCGATTTCAATCCGTAAGTATCATAGAGGCTTAGTTCAAGCCTATCTTTAACGGACACGAAACGTTAAATGCAATCTTTCCTTGTTTCTTTCTCCTTTTGCAGATCCAAATTCATCGCAGTCGGTCAGAATATCTCTCAGCCTTTCATCACAGTCACGATGAACTACCGACTCGGTCTCTTGGGATTCATGGCTTCTTCTGATCTTGCAGAACTAGCAGGAATCGACCCAGTCACTGGTTTGGAGAATCAAACATCTTCAAGTTCCAACAGCAACGTCAGACTGAACAGAGGCTACCTAGACGTCGAGGAAGCCATTCGATGGACCTCTGAGAATATCGATTCCTGGGGTGGAGATCCTAATAGGTCAGTCTTTTGCGTAGACGTAGCTGTCTTCTTCGATCCCAGTCTGACTTTTGCGTTGACAATCGTTTCCCACCACTCCCCCTTTCCTCCTACGCTCTTTAGAATGACGATCTACGGACAATCTGCGGGAGCAAACAATATCGTGGCTCAAATCCTGGCTTCCACAGGCTCACCTCCGAAGCAAATCACCAGCTCTACTGCTCTTAGACAGCGGACGCTACCGAAACCTTTGAAGCCTCTTTTCAGATCAGCAATCCTTCAATCACCTCCTCTAGTGCCAATGATCCCACCAGATTTCAAAGATTTCCAATTCTCTCGAGTTTTGGAAGCTACGAATTGCAGTGCTTCTACCACGCCTGCAGAGCGAGTCGATTGTCTGAGATCGCTTTCGTGGCGACAGATTAGTCAAGTCAGCACTACAGAGAGCGTCTTATCGAGTCCTTCCAACAGAACTTTGACACCTCTTGGTGAGTTACAATAGACACTCTCGGCTATTCAGAAGGCTCTCATCGAGCACGACTGAGAGTCAAACATGCTCGAAGAGAACCAAGTCAAAATCACTCTCGAAATACCTCGAACTCACCCCATTCTCCATGCTCTTTCCTTTCGATTGATCAGGAGTCTTCCCTTGGATACCAAGCTTAGATGGAGGTCCAAGTTTCGGAGGATTCTATGCCAACTCTACTTCGAACGCTCTAGCTTCTTTGGAATTCGCCAACATTCCGATCATCTTCGGAAACAATCTGGACGAAGGAACAGTGTTTGCACCGAAAGATTTCGACGATACTAGGGTTGGGGATCCGACTCTCTCAAGCTCGAAAAAAGGCAATTCGACAATACCAAGTCATGCAAACTCTTCATCGACAAATGGTCACCGAAATCCTTTCTTTGACCATCACAATTCAACAAGTCTCAACTCCACCTCTTCATCAAGAGATCCATTCATGTCAAATTCCACTTCTCCACCGACAGCAAATGACACGCAGGGAATCACTGATTTCGACGACTGGATTCAATCCTCTTGGTTCTTGGATGCTTTCTCGAGAGAAACGAATTCTACCTATTCCGAGTTGGCTGAATTGTATCCAGACATTCCAGCTGAAGGCTCTCCTTACCATCCAGTAGGAGCCTCGAAAGAGGACAGATTCTTTGGCGGAGGGGACAATCAGTACAAGGTGAGTAGCTGTTTCGACTTGGTTCTCTGTTTATGTGTCATTGATCTTTAACTTTTATAACGTTTTGATTGTTTTTCTTTGCGTTCTACAGAGAAGCGCTTCTATCTATGGAGACATCCGATTCCAATCTCATCGTAGGTTGATGCTAGACGCTATAGTCGAGCACACTGCGAATCAAACTTCTACTATCAATGTTCCCGCTTGGGGATATCTCTACGCTCAACACGATCCAGGTGCTCCTCCTTCAGTCGGAGTTCCTCACACTTCCGATTTGAATTGCAGTGAGTTGACTTCTACTTTTATCAGCACGAATCCGAGACCCCTAGCCGTCTTCTTCTCATCTCTTCGTGGTCTATTTTCCTTTACTCTATTTTTTCTTGCCTTTAAACTTCAAAGTCCAATACACTCCGAATTCCAGATGTAAGATCATGGCTCAACAGTTCATATCCTTCATCTACAATGGTGACCCAAATAACTCGACTCGTAAGTTCATTTCTTTCTCTCAACCAGCATGTTGACCTTGGACTGACGATGCTGTCCTCTTTCGCTCTATTCATCAGTGAACTTGCCGAACTGGCAGCCGTACAACCAATCGACTAAAAGATTGATGCTCTACAGATCTGATGGGCTTTCGTTCCTACCGGACACATTCCGTCAAGAACAGATCGACTTTTTGACTTCCCAGCGAGTGTTGGATCTCACTGGACGATGATATCGTGCCTTATTTTTCTATCTGTACTCTGCTCCATCTCTCGGTTTTCCCATCCGTTTCTCATTGTTCTCTTGCATTGCCTCCCTCGATTTACGTTTTTGTCCATCTCTTTAATGTCGTAGTCTCTGCAAATATCCATAGATTTTCATTCTCACCAACCGATCGTTGTTCTCTTCTTTTGAATGTTGTTTCTTCAAAGTTCTCTCGCGAGGGCAATGAAGTAGCATCTGAATAGCTTGCATTTAAAAGAGCATCTCGAAGGATCGAACAAATATCTCGAAGCCAATTGCATCTCGAAAAGAGACAGAAGCTAAAGCGTGGATACTATTGAAAAATAATCGACAGAGTTCAGTGAAATCTACAGTTTTTAGGATTTGGATAGAGGTTCACGAGAGAAGTCGAGAGAAGCTGCCGGACTGTGAGAGGAAATTGAAAAAGGGAAGTGAGTTAACAAGAGATGGTAGACATTGAGAATGAAGAATGAAGTGAGAACGAAGCATCATTTTGAGGTTGAAGACTCTCGAGAGGAATAACGTCCCCTGGGAAAGAGTGATCATCAGAGAAAGGAATTGAGAAGAAGAATCCACAAATGATGACAAGACATTTCCTAGATCAGACTCACCACAACTATCACTGCTTAAGATCGGAGGCGAGATAAGGATGACTGAATCGGGACAAGTTCTTGATGAGCCAGTTGGCGGCTGTTTTGTTTGGCTCACTGGGATAGTAAGAGTTGAACGTATCTTTGATATCCACCCAATCAATTTGAGAGCAAATTTGAGGTGTTCCAGGCTTGAAGGCTACGTTCCTAGGAGAAGAAGTTGATGTTTCACACAATGTGAAATCACCGTTTGCACAACGAAGCACTATCTCTGAGGGCAACCATTGATGAAGGGCGCGTCTGGAAGCAACCATTGATGCCAAATTGATCATGTCGACTCTCACTTGATCCTCTTCTCGCCCTCTGAGACTGAAGTGGACCAATTCCGGCAACAACAGCTGATCCTTCCAAGATGATCGAATACTCTCTTTGCTCTGTGGCGTGAGGAAAGAGACAAGAGAGTCGCAGAGATCGGCTGAAGATAGTCCCTCTGCTTTGATGCTGAGGTCTTGAAGCTCTGCGAATCCTTGTATCGATTTCAACAGCGAGGAGGCCGCCACTTCACCAGAACCGTATTCCGAAATATTTGTGATTCCAATTGATAAAGAATGGAGATGATTGGACTTGAGAAATGCAAGATCGTCTATGAATTCCACTTCTCCAATCGACAGACTTCGCAGAGATGGAGCTGCAAAATTGTTGAGGAAAGTTGACCCGTCTTCGTTGAAACCCTCCATAGGAAGTGTAGCTAGGTTCAACGAGGTCAGTGAAGGTAAGTTGAAGGTCGGCATCTCCATAGACTCATCTTCCTCAGAGAACTTTACTTGCAAAGGAATCTCCACCGTGATTAGACTCTGATTCGAAGATAGAAGCCTCAACACCCAGTGTTGATGAATTCTAGGGTCACTGATCTTGACCACCTTCGCTCTCACTAGGATAGACGAAAGAGCGTCATCAAAATGCAGATTGGAGGAACCACAGATGAATATGAATGTCTCCAATTGCTGAGGTTTCCAAATTGCAAGATTGGTTGCGGAAGTCAAATCATCAGAAGCTGGACGATGGAAGTTGTTGCTTGAATCGATCCTTGAAGAAGAGAAGACCTTGAGCAATGGGCAGCCGTGAGCATTATAGAAGAGACCGTATCCCATGTCTCCTTGATGAGCCACTTCAATTGAGCGAAGAGTGAGCGCTGAGCGTGAGAGAGCCGGTCTAAAAGAGTGTAAACTCTCGACGTCCAGCACTTCCAGGTTCACGGAATGGATGGAATCATTACATCTCTTGCTGAAGTAGCTCATCCCTTGAAGGATCTGCCAAATAGTTCCTGTCATCGTAAAGCTTCTGAATAGTTCATCCTCTCCGAGAATGGATTGCTTGAATTGCTTGGAGACTCTGGCACATCTCATCAAAGATGGACTGTCGCAGAAACCGACGATCTTGACAAAGAGTTCAGGTGAGACTCTCTTGAAGGATCCTCTCTTCTCCAGGTCCTTGGCTTCTTGAATAGATTCCTCTAGTTCGATGACATTGTGAGAGATTAGGGAAGTGGTTGGATCCTCGTTCTCCGCGAAGTGACCTTTGGCTAGATTCAAATGATGTTGGACCATTCCTAGGTAGGCAAAGGCGGCTCTGAGATGAGTCTGATGGATAGAAGAGAACATAGATGGGCAGATAGTCAGAACTGTATTATACAGAGTCAAGTTCAAGATCATAGTATAGACACTCACCTCGACACTCTTCTTCGAGTTCAGAGCTCTTTCGACATCTTGGACCGCTTCGTAAGGTCGATTCGTCTTTCCCAAGCTGATGCTTCTCATCATGAGAGGATGATGTACATCTTTGGGATTGGAATCGATGATCTGTAAAAGGGAGTAGCAAGGGAGAACAGACAAGATCGATCAGCAGTGAGCACCAAAGAAGAAGAAGAAAGGAAAGACAGCTCTTCTCCTCCCTTTCTCTACGTAGAAGAATGTATACTGACCTGTGAGCAGATGGTTTCAGTTGTCTTGAAATCAAGTCTATCCAATGAAGCTTGAGCCTCGACGAGGAGATCTTCATGAGGAGAGTTTGCAACTCGTTTTGCAGCTGGCTCCGATTGAGACTCTTCGTTGGTTCTCTTGGGCATGACGAATAGTATTTGATGAGATTGTTGTTTTGATAGATGAGAGAACTGCTTCTAGTCGCAGACAGAGCCACTTCTTGAGCGTTTATAGTCGGAGAGAACGAAGCTGGGCAGAGAAAAGAGAAGAAAGGACAAAGATTCAAGACGAGCCAGTTAGCTTCGTGCAAATGGCGATAGATCTCTGCTAGTGTATCTATACTTACTGCAATCGATATTAGAGAAGTAAGAAGGAGAAGAAAGTGGTTATCTGAAGCGAATGATGTGATTGATTGCTCGTCAAATCCAGCAGATTGCTTTTCCTCTTTCTCTTTTCCAGTTTTCCTTCTTCTCCTTCGACCAACTCATCCTTTCCCCTTCTTTTCGATTCTTCTCCTACTATCTACTACAGTCGCCAGTCACCTCCAGCTACTCACTGCGCAAGATGGACAACAGCAACGAGCACCTCAAGGATCCTCTCGAAGAACTCCCGAACGAACTGTTCGCTCATTCTCTCTCCTTCCTTCCACCTCAGTCAATCGCAAACACGACGGCCTTGTCGAAACGATGGAGATCCACAGTTCATTCGCATCAGTCTCTCCATAGAGAGGTGGACCTCAGTGGGTTTCTGGAAGCGCCTGCAATTCTCTACCACCTAACCCATCTCTCTTTTTTGGCTTCACACTCTCTCGTCAAGGTCTCCCTCAATCTGGGATCCTTCTTCAATGATTGGGAGAAAGGAGGGGATCGGACCATTTCGACAGTTGACACTCTGTTCGAGATCCTCAAGCAGTCCAAGGCAAGCATCCTGGAGTTCTTGTTGAGATTATTCTATCACGATGACGATTCCATTGAAGATCGTCGGGATCAACACAAACCGCTTCTATTTCTTCTTCTGGTCATCAAAGAACTTCATTCCTTCATCTTCTTCAAGTCAATCAAGATCGCCACGAACCTGCCATTCACTCTCAAAGCAAACGGTCATGGAAACCAATTCTCCTTAACGAGTTCCTTTGGATCCGAAGACGACGATTTAGCTAGTGGTGAACAGGCGTCAAACGTTATGAAGGAGGTCAGAAGACTAGTCGGAGTCGATGGTGGCATCACTGAGCTTTCTGTGGAAGGAATTTGGGGCTCTGGACAAGGTGACGTGAAGGTTGTGGAAGAGCTAAGGAACTCTAGCTCTACCATCCAACATTTAGATTTATACTACCTCGGTGATCAAGTGGTCCACTCGGGATTGTGGAATGACGTAGTCAACTGTCCAAAACTAGTTTCTCTTAGTCTTCGTCTTATTCGGTCAGGAGAGCAGAATCAACTAGTAGGCGTACCAGTTGGAAATCAAGCTACAGATCTCAAAACCATCGACCTCAACATACGAAAGCTCGATGTAAATTGGGATTCTTTGGCATCTTGGGTATCCAGGTTAGAAGTACTGAAGCTGAAGCTGGACCGTCGAAGTGGCCAGGGAACTGGTTTACTCAGCAAGGGAATCAATGGATCAATCGTCTTCAACTCTAGAGAGACGCTCAAACAGCTCCGTCTGACAAATGTCGGTAGCGGTCCCGATTTGGATGCTGAGGGAGAATTGTCTTTTCCAAATCTTGAATCAATCTTCTTAGAAGAGCTCGGCGGTTCTGCTTTCAGAAGCTTCTCCCATTTGAGAGCTCCCAAACTTCGTGAGGTCAAAATTTATCCATTTGTCAAGACTTTAGGTGGAATTGTAGAATTTCACGCTTCACAATTGGTTGAACTTGGGTTGGGTCTAGACTGGACGGATCCCAACATCAACAGTGAGCCGTATTTCAAGGACATTATTCTCAGATTTGAGAGCTTAAAAGGATTGAGCATCTGGCCTTTCGATCCTAAGCAAGATACCACGGCTCTCGGATTGGAAGAAAGCTTTTACCCAAATCTCCGCCGCCTTGATTCTAAGGAGCTAAGGTACATGTTCAAGAAAAATGCTCCAAAGTTGGACATATCATTGGATCTAGCGAAGGACAAACTGGAGGAAGAACTTTGAACGGATAGAGCCTAATTGAGGTTGGAGAAGATGAAGGGAGAGGAGAATTCAAAAGCAAAATCTTTCTTTTCTGGTTTCCTGAGTCTGAAGCGAGCGGTTGAATGACTTGAACTGTTATACTTACAGGTGAGCGAGTAGGCTTAGATCGAGCCAGCTCTGACTTGTAAGATCTCTTCAAATCTCTTTTCTCAATGCGTTTGCTCTTTCCTTCCTCGTTTTCCTATCTTCTGCAGATCCTCCCTCTCTCTCGAGTGTATCTCAATCATCAACGTGAGCCCGGAATACGAGACGCTTCAGCTTCATTTCTACTCCCACCCCCACTATCTCTTCGAATCGATCAACAAGTCCTTTCGAGTGTCGATTCGAGAGAGATTGTATCTGTTGAGAGAGCGCCATTTGGTTCTCGCTTTGACTTTCAAGACAGATCTGAATTCCTTTGACATTATGCATTGCTTCTTTATAATTGTACACGAGACACAGAGAGGTAGTAAGAGAGAGACACTGAGGGGATATAAAGCAAACTGGAGTGTGATGAGTTGTATGACGAAACTTTGATCGAGAGATGAATCATTAAATGTGAGAGTACGAAACCATTGACAAGTTAAAAGAGACCAAAAGAAGCGAATGACCAAGATTCATAAAAGTTTCCCGATATCTATTTCCCTTTGGCAGAAGTTGAAGCATTACTTTTAGAACCACCTTTCTTAACACTCTTGAAAGGACCAGAACCAACCAAACTAGCTTGTTTCTTATTAGATTTCCTCTTGTTACTCTTTGATGGTTCTTCGACTATGATTTCAATTCCAGATTGTGAAGGTTCCACGGGAACAGAACTACTTGGAGGAGATAACAACTCATCTACCAGTTCTTCATCATTCTTATCTTTATTCGTAGTAGAGACTCTCGAAGCTTTAGGCTTGATTTGTTTCTTGACCTTGTTAGTTGCCAAAGCCTTCTTCGTTGCATCAGAAGAAGAAGTTGATTTTTTGGTCTTCTTAGAAGTCGAAGTATCAGAGCTATCAGCAGAAGTAGAAGAGTTCTTCGCTTTCCCTTTTCCTTTACCTTTTGAAGAAATGACAGCTTGATTTGCGCCAGCAATAGTTGCAGCTTGAGCAGTACCAATCTTCTTACTTTTCCCAACACCTTTCTTGTTAGCTTTCTTTCCACTACCTGTCTCCTTCGTTGAATTCGAAGAAGATCCATTAGTTGAAGAAGTGACACTAGAAAGTGGAGAAGAACCGATTTGATGATTCGAATTGAAGAAATCATTTTCAGAAAGATTTGCACTAGAAGGAGTTTGACTTCTAGAATTCTTTGATCTATTCAACAATTTCGAATTCTTCTTTTCATTCAATCTTTTTTCTTCTAATCCTACTAATAATGGTTGCCAACTTTCTTCCAGAGGAGGTTGAGGATGATTATAAACGTTTTCAGAGACGAATTGTTGTTCGTTAACAATCAAAGTATGACTAGTAGAAGCTGAATTGGTAGGAATTTCTTCATCTTCGACAATTTTATCAAATCCATTACTGAATTTGGTATTAGAAGCAGCCAATTTCTCAGCTTCCAAGAAAGGATCTCTAGCAGCAATTGGTTTCCCATAAGGCCAAAGACCTCTAGCAGCTCTCTGTAAATCTCCTCTTAACCAAAAATCAAAGACTCCATCCCATTCCTTAGCTGGGATTGGGAAATCGTAATTCAAAAGAATACTTCTAATAGGTTTGTTTGGATCATCTCTTTCATCTTCTTCATCTTCTTCATCTTCTCCAATCGATGATGGAGTATCGGTACGTCTTCTAGAAGATCTTCTACTTCCACCTTTAGATCCGGATCCATTAGTTGAACTTTCATCGCCACCACTTTCGTCGTCTTCATCCTCATCTGGATAGATCCTTCTATCTCTAGCTTTACAAGCTTTAGAGAATTCTCTAACGATTCTTTTGGTTCCTGGAACTTTGAGACTTGTACCAGCAACGATCAACAAATCTGGTGGTAGCGGTTTCAATTTAGGTTTGCCAATCATTGAACCATTATTCTTACGATTTGGTAAAGGTTGAGAACTGGAAGGGAAACCATGATTGTTTCTGTTCGAATCTCCATCATTCGAATCATTGAAGTTAGCTCCCAAAGCGTCCTTTTCGTTCTCAAAGACTTGTAATTGTTGACCTTCTTTCAAACCTAAATCCATTCTGAACTTGGATTCCTTTTCCTTTTTGAATTTTTCTCTATCTTTAGTTTCCTTCCTTTCTCTAGTTTGTCTTTCTCTCAAAGTTTCAGGTACTGGTGGTTCAGAAGGATCTCTAAGACCTAGGACGTCTCTTTCTAAACATTGTCCAACTCTTTCAGCTCCTTCATTTTGACCTCCATAAAGTACTACGTCTACTTTCATCAATCCAACTCCTCTAGATCTCAATCCACCAACCAATCTAACTTCGTTTGCAACTTCACAAGTTGGACAAGGAATTGGTTCTCCTTTTGCTAACAATTCCAAAGCTTTCTCTGGAGTAGTTGGAATTGAAGGACCATCTTCCTCTTCATTTCCTGCCTCTTGAAGCTCTCTGGATTGAGAATTGAAAGAGGATTCCATTTCCGATTCTTCGGAATCATCTCCAACGTCTTCTTGAATGTCCATTCTTTGAGATGCATTTGGTGAAGTTGAGAATCTACGTCTCAATTTGGTTCTCGTAGTGTCCTTTTCTTCTTCTTGAATGGTTCCAACCTTGATCTTACTACTGTCAGGTAGAATCATTTTATGAGCACAAATCCGACAAGTCAAAGTTTGAAGACTTCCATGAAGAGGAACGACTCTTGGAAACATTGGAATCTTTGCATTCGTAGTTCCATTCTCTTGATGATCGTTCTTCTTGTTGAAAATCAAGGCTGAATCACTTTGAGATCTACCCCAACTTGAGGTTCTATTTCCGAGATTCGAAGGACCAGGTTCAGATGCTTCGTTTTCGTTTTCTCCTTTTAAATTCCTCTTTCTCTTTCCACCAACCAAACCCCTTTTGGTCAAAGTTCTGTCACCAGTTTCTCCTAGACCGAAAGTTAAACCTGCTCTTTCTTCCAATGCATCAATGTTTTGGGTATAGACTCTTAATAATCTACCTTCGACGTCTAATCTTTTCAATAAATGATGGAAGGAAGTTGGTTGAGCTACGTCTGCTAATTGCTTGAGTTCAGAGATCATAGCATGAAAGAGAACAGAGGTCTTTTGAGACTGCAAGATAGAAAGATAGAGAGAGGAAAGATTAGTCAGTAAAGATAGATAGATCGAGAGGAGGAAAAGCACCGGTCTCTCGAGAGGGGATCTGATACATGAAGCAGAAAGACTATGGCTTCATTCGCTTTTCTATATTCTCAGGGGATCTTTAGATGCATAGATCTCAAAGTGATCAACCTAATGGTGGCGAACCTCCCTCTCTCGATCGATTGCCTCTTCTCTCTCCTTTCTTCAATCCTTCATTCTTCCCGAAAGTAAGATGAGGCATAGGTTGTATCATCCACAGACTGTTCTCACTCACCTGAAACAGTCTGGCATCGAAAAGATCCTTCCCACTAGTCAGACCCGCACTCGGATGTTTCTCCTTCAATCTCTTGAATAGACCAGTCGAGGATCTGAAGTCAGGAATGTTTGCGGGTGGAGAGACAGATATTCCAGCACCTGTCACGATGAAAAATAGATTGATGTATTGTAGAGAAGATCAGAGAGAAAGAGAAAGGGGAAGAGTAGGGGATGAAGCAGAAGGGGGAGTTTGAAAGCAATGTTAGCCATCATCTCATCTCGTCCCAACATGCTACTTGATAGAATGAAGTGAATGAATTCCATCTTACTTACCACAGATGACTGCGATTCTTCTAGCATTAGAGATTGCTTCGTAGACTCTTGCGAGATCTCTTTCTACGTCGTTTGATTGTTTTGCGAAGGAAGGGATTGGCAAATCGGTTGGAATGTCGTAAACCAAAGGCTGACCGATGCCTGGAGTGAGGGATGGATGTGAATCTATTGCAGTTGGTGATTGTGATTTGGATGATCTAGTGATTCTAGTGTTGGATGATGAGGACTCGGATGGATGGTTTGCAGGAGGAGCAGCTGGTACATCGATCACAATCATTCTTGCAGTCGATTACGCTGGTTGATGATGTGGATGTTGATGATGTTAATAGATTTTGATTGGTAGAATGACTTGGATGAGGAATATGGATGGATTGTAGAATTGGATGGGATTGGATGGAATGGACGAAGTGGACTCCAATCTTGTTTCTATCTCTTGATTGATTTGGTCTTCTACTTTTGTTCTTGATCTATTCTTGACTGTGATTTCTTCTTCTTTCTAAACTGCAATCAGCGTCTGAAGCTTCAAGCGAGCTACCAAGATGGATGGTGTTGGTGTTGGGAGAGAAGGCCAAAATTGGCTCGAAAGAGTCGCCAGATCTTCTCAAAAGAGAGAAGGCTCTAATTCTCTTCTTCTCTGTTGCTGCAGCGCCGGACTCTTGAATTTTTTCCTTTCGAGTATTCAAGCAACCAAATTCTGAGTTCAATTCCGAGAACCAGGAGAGAGAGTAGAGCCTTTCTTGCTCGTTTTGTTCGAGATCACGGGATCAGCAGTCATCGTCAAAAATGAGGGCGTCTACAAAGCTTTATCCTCCTCTTTTGACTCATTTTCGAGACAAATTAAGCTCGAATTGACCGCAAAAACAATACAGAATCAGATCGAGACACTGGTTCGAGCGTTTGGCCAGAGAACTGCAAAAGTCGCTGTTCGAGCGGGGCTCTCGACGCACTACCTCCCTCCAGGGGGTAAGGTGTCGACTTGAGCTTGACAAAGCAACGACAGCTTGAGAAATCACTGGAATATTCGAATCTGAGACTTTGAAGCTCGCCTCCTGGCATGTCTTGACGAGGAAAGTCGCAAACAATCCAGGGATGACTTAGACCGGCGGGAAGCAGCTAGTGAGCCTGTCAGTCCAACACCTTCCATCTATCCTGCATTATCTTCTCTTCTATTTCATTTCCTTTCTCTATTTCTATCTAATTGTTCTATTTATTCAAGTCTCTTCGATCCCCCACACTCTTTTGCAACCTCACATTCTTTTATAACTTCTCCCATCTTCCATCTTCAACTTCAAAGTGCTTCCCCCTAAAAGATAAAGGATGAAGCTCACAATCAGTTTCCTCTCATTAATCGCTTTCACTTCAACTTTGGTCAAGGCCGATTCTTCATCTGAAAACTTCAGTCTCAAGAAATTGCCTAAAACTTGGCAGGCGAACCAGGTGAGTGCTTTCGAAGAATTACCAAAATGGGAAAGATGAGGATCCTCTCTTCTGATACGGACCTTTTGGAATCTTGACTTTTGCTCTCTATAGGCTGGAACTAATGATTGTGATAAATGGGGGAAATCTTCTCAAAACTCGACTTGTCAAAACGCTTTCATCAATTCTATAGATGGTGAGTACGAGTAGAGAGGATCCGATTTTCTGTGGGCGATAGGGGGTCGCAAGGCGTAAAGCTTGGAGTGATGGGACGGTTGGTCAAGAAGCTTCGAATTGTCCGATTCTAAATGTTTGGATAACCATAAAGGGGATCGGAAGTTGTCATGTGGCGAAACGGCTGGAGAGATTTGGTTTTCTTCCAAGTTCTGGTTTTCTGAAGAGGTCCGTACTCTTCTCTCCTTCTCGCATCTCTTTTACTTTCCTATCCTTGCACCTTAGATTTCTGGTGAGTAATCAAACATTGAAAAGTTTCTCGGTTCTTTCAACGTCAAAGCTGATCCGTTCCGCTCATCTCTCTCTCAGTCTCTTCGCACCTCCAACTGCTGGTCCAAAGTCTCTCATCGCGGACACGGAGCGAATCGAAGTCTCTTGGTGTACCAAAGCAGGTTATGGAACTAGGTTGATTCCAGAGGGAACCATCACCAGTGCTCAGTTCCTACGTACTGATACCTTTGTTCAAATCATCGGAAAGGGAGACATGACAAAGATCAACGTCTTCCCAAAGGATGAAGGAGGAGAATTGGATCCTCATGGAGCCGACGGGCTGGGAAATCCAATTGGTGAGTACTGGGATCAGATGCTGAGAAGTCAGACCGAAGTCTAAGGTGGAGAGAAGAGAAGGAGAGAGAGACACGGCTCGCTAACCTCGGTTTTCTCTGATTCTTCCAGGAGGACTCGTCTTCTCGAATGGATTCCAAGGTGGGGAATACTCTCAATCTCACGAGTGGATGGAATTCATGGCATTCGACTCTTTCTGCTTCCGGGCTTGTAAATCAACTGATCAAAATTCTCAAGAGATGTGTCAACACATTTACGACGTCATGGGTTGCAACTGGGTCATGCCATCCGACTTCTACACCGAAACCAAGGAAATCTTTGAATCTTGCTCTGGAGATGATCCAATCACTCCTCCAGGAATCTACATCGAAAATGGCTCAAGTTCAACTTTCTGGCAAGGTCAATCTCCAACTCCTTCGGCCGCTGCACCAGCCAAATCCTCTCACTGTAAACAAGTCAAATCCATAATTGGTGGTGATACTAAGAATGGTATCAAAGGTAAACATTTGAAGCAAACCACTGCACCTGCTTACTCTTCTGCAACTTCCACTTCTCAATCTAGCGTTGCCAAAGCTACTGGTAAAACTCAAGCTAGCGCTGCTGCTCAGAATCATATCAATAATAATGTAGCTGCTGGAAATTCTGTAACTTCGAGTACTTCTGGAGCCGTGGGCGGTTTATTGGTCTCTGGAATGGCTTTGAGCATGGCCTTGCTTTCAGCTTTGGTTCTCATGTAGATTCTAGAATCTCTTCTCACTCCTCTATACCATCAAGCTCATATTAATCTCTTCCATCATCATCAGTATCTTCAGAGTCAACTGAAGATACCCTCAATAGATATCGATACTCTTTCTCATCATCTACCAAGCCTGAAACATCCCGTTACCATCGACCTATATCAATCATCCACACTTCAGATACCCCTCAGATTAAAGCTTTTATATCAATCGCATCATTGTCCTAATGTCTCGCTCTTCTTCACAAATCTCATCAACTAGTCATCATCTTTCTCAATGGACTTGCTTTCTTCTTAATCTTTATTCCCACCTTCATCGTCTTGTCGCTCTTCTTCTTCATCTTCACTCGTGTAGTCGAACTTTGGTTCTATTTTCCGCCTTTCTTTACACCTTTACGTTAATTTTAACTTCATTTCATTCGCTTTTCTCTTCTTTCTCCCAAGAACGACGTCGATGAAGCGGTGAAACACGACGATGTATCGACAACGAAGATAAATCAAGCGAGATGGATTAGAAACGAAGACCATGATTTGAAGAAGAGATAAAGGAGAAAGCACCAAAAAAACAAGAGAGATAAGAGAGATAAGAGAGATAAAAGCAGACAGAGCAGAGCAGAGCCAAACAGAACAAACCGGAAGAAATGAAGGAATCAACTAGAGGAAAGTACAATACGAGACAAATATAAACCTCCACCATAACAACCTCAGTGATCAACTTCTAGTTGAGGAGCATTCGTCTTGAAGAGATTTCTAAGCTGCTTGCTAAGGTCTGAATCATATTCATCTTCGTCCTTCGAAGCTGAAGCACTGATGAGACTTGGAAACTGACTCTTCGATAACCACCTTGCAATCTGATCGATTTCCTTGTCGAAGAGGATAGTGAGATGAGCCAGAGATTCAAAATTGAGAATGAGCTGTTCTAAAACTGAATCATCGACACTTTCTGGATCATCTTCTTTGATGTGAAATCCAAGTTCGACCAGTGTTGAAGCGTGGTTTCGTAGTAGAATACCGAGATGAGTAACCGCTTTGGAGTAATTTGTATTGTCTCCAACAAAGAGTTCCTTCAGTTTTGGTGACCTTAAATCTGAGAGGAATTCCAAGGCGTATTCACCGATCCAGAGGATGAGGACTTCGAGGAGCGGAAATTCATGGTCCCCCTGTTTCTTGCCTAAACCCATTCTATGATGAACTCCTCTCAAGCTCAGGTGTTTCAATGTTTCCTTCGAGTTGAAGATGATTGAACCTCCTGAAGGACCTTCAGTAAAGATCCCAACGGCCGGAGAACTATTGACGTCCAAATCCAGTTTCAATTCCTCCAATTCATTTCCAACCCAACGGTTGAAGGAAATCCAATCCATTTCAATTTCATTCAAAGTGAGATCCAGATGTTTGAGATTTGAACAGTTGCTAATAGACTCCGGGACCTTTAATCTCATCTGATTTTCCGCATCTGGATCAAATCGACCTTCGAGGTCAAGTCGGAGGAAATTGAGACCGCTACATCTGACGACGAAGTTGAATAACTTGAGTGGATCCAGAATCTTGAGCCTGGTTACATTGAGATGTTGCATCGTGATTGAAGAAGATTCCAATTGTTCCAAGACCTCAGAGTCATCCTCTCCTTCGTCTCCGTGAATCGACGTGAAGAGAGAAAACTTAGTGAACCATCTCCCATCAAAGCTTTAACCTCCTTTAAGATACGGACAATTTGTGATCGAGTTGGACTGTTGAACCAGCTTTCTGAATTGGTGAGTGAGAACCTTCTCGAAGATCCTTCTGTTCCAATTCCCAACTGGAGGTGCACAGGTGCATCGATCGTAACCTGAACCAATTTGGGAAATTCTTTGAGTCTTGAAATGATTAAAAGGACGAAAGGGATTGGATCGTCTCGGTCGTCCTCTTGAATGAACTTCAACGAAATCTCTTTGAGGGTACGAGAAAGTGAGAGCACATCAGACAACCAGCGACCAGCAAACTTATCTGTTTCATAATGGAGCAACCAGTCGTCGAAGAAGGGTTGTAGATTGAAAGAGACCTTGACCAGATGATCCAAGGCTAGAGAAGAGAGACGGACGAAGGTGCGAAAGATGACCTTGGGCTTGACTTCTTTCCACTTTGAAAGATCCACCTCTCTGTGAAGTGTCGAGTTTGAATGAATGGTTGATCTCCATCGTTTCGATAAAGCAGTCGTCGTTGCGATTGACTGAGGTGGAAGGAAGGAGAGAGAATGAGCGAACAGTTCGTTCGGGAGTTCTTCGAGAGGATCCTTGAGGTGTTCGTTGATGTTGTCCATCTTGAGTAGTGAGTAGCTGGAGGTGAATGATGATGATGATCGATAGTAGGAGAAGAATCGAAACGGAAGAAAGAGGATGAGATGGTCGAAGGAGAAGAAGGAAAAGAGAAAGAAAAGCAATCTTGATCTTGACCATCGACCAATCATTAATCACATCATTTGCTTCAGATAACGACTTTCTTCTCCTACTCTTTGATTCTCTGGTGTCAATTAAAGTAAGTTTAGATGCATCATCAGAGATCTACCGCCATTTGCACAAAGCTAACTGGCTCGTCTTGACTCTTTGTCCTTTCTTCTCTTTTCTTTCACAGCTTCGTGATCTCCAATAGAAACGCTCAAGAAGTGGCTCTCCCTGCTATCAGAAGTGGCTTCCTTATCTATAAAAACAGCCAATCCATCAACTACTACTAGTCATGCCGAAGAGAACGAACGAGCAGTCTCAATCGGAGCCAGCAGCAAAGCGAGCTGCAAACTCATCTTCTCACGAAGATCTCCTCGCCGAGGCTCAGGCTTCTCTTGATAGACTTGATTTCAAGACAACTGAAACCATCTGCTCACAGGTCAGTATACATTCTTCTACGTAGAGAAAGGGAGGAGAAGAGCTGTCTTTCCTTTCTTCTTCTTCTTCTTGGTGCTGACTGCTGATCGATCTTGTCTGTTCTCCCTTGCTACTCCCTTTTACAGATCATCGATTCCAATCCCAAAGATGTATATTATCCTCTCATGATTAGAAGCATCGGCCTCGGAAAGACGAATCGACCTTACGAGGCAGTCTAAGATGTCGAAAGAGCTTTGAATTCGAAGAAGAGTGTCGAGGTGAGTGTCTATTAGGGCATGGCAATGGTTCATTTGCATATGAACGTGTTCATTTTGGTTCATTTTTTCAAAGAAATTCTGACGATAGATATGCCTTTGAACATGAACATCGTTCATATGAGACGCTTCGACCTTATCATGTTCATATGAACCTCACTTCTCGAGATGAACTTCATCTCCCAAGTGAACTTCATGTGAAGGGAAATGATCCAAAGATGAACTCAAACATCACTATCAGACCTCGAAAGTCAAATAAAGATGAATAATGTAAAGGATCGTGTATTGTTGTACAGTATCTTATTCAGAGTAATCACTCTGAATCGATACTTTTCACTTTTCCAGGCTTATCGTTCGGAACTACTCGTTCGCTTGATCCTTCCATTCGTCTAGTTTGAGAAGCATACAATGACTACACAGCCTCTATTTGACACAGTTCATATTTGTTCATTTTTGGTTAATATGAAGGGTCATAGCGGCCGAACAAGTCGGTATGAACCTTAGTGAACTGTTCATTTTGGTTCATTTTTTTATATTTTTCTAGAAAAAATTATGCAATGAACATGAACGAGGTTCATTTTTTATGAACCAAAATGCAATGCAATGAACGATGTTCATATGCATTACCATGCCCTAGTGTCTATGCTCTAGGTTCGAACTTGAAGCTGTTGAGCCTTATACCGACTAGTTCTTTATCTATCCAACAGACTCACCTCAGAGCTGCCTTTGCCTACCTAGGAATGGTCCAACATCATCTGAATCTAGCCAAAGGTCACTTCGTGGATAACGACAATTCAACCACTTCCCTAATCTCTCACAACGTCATCGAATTGGATGAGTCTATCCAGAAAGCCAAGCGGCTGGAGAAGAGAGGATCTTTCAAAAGAGTTTCTCCAGAGCTCTTTGTGAAGATCATCTCGTATGCCGACTCTCCATCTTTGATGAAATTCGCAAGAGTTTGCAAGCAGTTCAATCAGTCCATTCTCGGAGAGGAGGAGCTTTTCAGGAGCTTCACAATGAGAGGAAAGTCCACACAGATTCCTCGTGGCCTGAAGTACTTCAAGAAGAGATGCAACAACTCCATCCATTCTGTGAAATTGGAAGTGCTGGATGTCGAGAGTAAGGGGTCTTTGAGATCGAGTCTCTCACGCTGCAAGCCCACTCTTCGCTCACTTGAAGTGGCTCATCAGGGTGATATAGGATGCAATCTTTTCAACATTGCTCATGGCTGCCCATTGCTCAAGGTTTTCTCCTCTTTAAGGCTGGGTTCAAGCAACAAGTCCCATCTTCCAGCTTCTGATAGTTTGACTTTCGCAACCAATCTCGCAATTTGGAAACCCCAGCAACTGGAGACATTCATATTCACCTGTGGATCCTCCAATTTCCAATTCGACGACGTTCTTTTGTCTATCTTAGAGAGAGCAAAGGTAGTCAAGATCAGCAACTCTGGAATCCCTCAAGACTGGATCGTCAATCTTTTGTCTTCAACTCCGAGTCTCGTCGAAGTCGAGCTTCCCTTTCAGCAAGAGCTTTCAACAGAGGACGAGGCGATCAAGATGCCAGACTTCAATTTACCATCTTTAATCTCATTGAGTCTGGCTAGGATCCCTTTGAACAGTGTGTATGGTAGCGAGCAGCTCTTCTTCAAGAAGTTAGATGCACCATCTCTTCAGAATTTATGGATAGGCTATCTTGAAGATCCTGAGACTTTGGCTCAATTGAAATCTCATCAAATTCGGAATCTTCGGGTAGGTGTTCAAGGACGCCATCCTTACCTCGATTCTGCAGAGCACTCTGCTTTCGAGCTGGTGATGGCCATCTCCTCTTTTGACAGCCTTCAAAGCGTCAACGTTCAGATAAGTGGACTTGAATCATCTCAATTCTGTAAAGAGTTTCTGCTACTTCTCACGCCTAAAATTTCTAGAGCGATCCAGAATGGTTGGAAGAATAAACTCTTACTGCCTCAACTCAACTCTCTCACTATTGGATCAAACCCAGAACAAGGTAATAAATCACAGCAAGTCTCTGTCACTGTCATGGATCTAGCTAGTTTGGTTGCAAGTCGCCTCGCAATCAGTCGAAAAGTGTCCTATACCGACGTCGTCTTATCTTCAAATGGCGATTATAGAGCAAGTGAGGCTCCAACCTCCTCAACGAATGCTACATTTCCAGATTCAGAGTGTCAAACATGCTCTCTCGTTGAGTGTCTAGACGTTCAGAATACGAGGGTTGGTCGTGCCCCTGATCACTATAGTCAAGTGACGCCAGAAGCTTCAGCATGGCTTTCAAAGACTGTCTCGCACTTCAAACCCTCTGCTCTCTAATGGTGAGTTGCAGTGGTTCAGATTTTTGCAAAGACGTCTCCACTCAAAGAGTAGCGAAAGGCGAATTCTCTAACCTTTCTCTGTTTTTACTACTTTGGCCCTCGTTCTTCTCGAGCAGATCCTGCGCCAGAGCTCAATTTAGGAGTGGAGAAAGTGGAGCTGAGCCAAAAATGGGAGTTTGGTAGTCTTTCAGTTGGAACATGGTCTAGACGCAGAAGGAAGAATGTGTCAATAGGTCTGGTCCGAAAGAATGTAGTTCGTAATCTTTGAGATGAAGAAGACAACGAGAGTTCAGAGTTTCCTTTGTGATCTCTCTTCAGTTTACACACTCGAACTGATGCTGTGGTACTGTTGTTTTTCTTTCCGAGATCTTGAAGTCTCAGATCGTCCCTAAAGGCTGTCGGAATTTCTGAGCATCTCGATGAGCTGAGAAAAAAACAGTGAGATCAGACTCAATTGTCTTCGAACAAAGAGAACACAAAATTGAATAGCATTCTCCCAAAAAAATTGATGGTTACAGAGTTTTGATTGTCATTCTCCTTCCACATCAGTTCCGATCCCTGTTCTTAATACCCTCCCTTTTGCTTTTACTTTGTAGGTTTCAAATCGAAACTCCACCTTCTAATAATGGCAGTTCCCAAGAACAAAGCCAAGGAAACCGTTGCCACAGTCAAAGGTTTCCTCAAATGAGCCAATAAAGATAGATCGTAAGTGATGTAAATCAATTTACCATGCCATTCCGAACATTTCGATTTCTCGAAAATGATCGAAGGTCTTCCTGTCGAGTCTAGATAGGTGGTGAAGATTTCTTGTTTGATGGAATCCATTTCGAAGGGAGTTTGGATTTGGATGTTGCTATTTAATGGATGAGGAAGAGGTCCGAGAATGGTCAGAAAGATGAAAAGAAAGATCCAAAAGCTCGTTCCATTTTCTCTCGAAAGACTCACCTAGCTCCTTCAGGTAGAACGACTCTAGTCCTAACCTGATCGACAGCCAAGTCAGTGATTGGAGTCAAGAACGGAGTTGCCAAACTAAATCTACCATTACCCAAACTCTTTCCCCAACCACCTTCGCCCAAATTTGAATTCCAACCAACACTAAAAGTGTAGTTCCAACCTCCCAACAAAGGATATCTAGGTTTCAATTCCAAACTTGAAACCTTAGATCCAGGTAAGAGATGAGTAGAAGTAGTGATGGTCTTTGGTGACGGTGGAACTGGTCTGAAATTTGATGTAGAGACGTTTCCAATTTGATCGATGCTGGTTGAGGTTGAAGGTAACGAGATAGATGATGAGGGGAAACATGTTCAGGAGGGGATAAAGCGACGAAGGGAAAAGAGGTGGAGAAAATTTGAGAACGAGGAAAATGAAACATTGGTAGTTAGTTTTCAATCAACATCAGAATCAAGTGTTTCGGAATGGGATAAATAAGACATCCTTGCACTTACAAATAAGCATCCTTGGAACCTGGAGGCAAATGCATGAGCAAGCTAGACAAGACATGAGTATTAGTCTTTGAATAGAAAGCTGAAGTTTGATGATCGATTCTAGAGAAATGACCTTTGAGCCTGAGAGTGGAGACGCAAACGGAAAAATGAAAAATCGCAAGGAGAGAAAAACAAGAATATAAGATTGAGTGACTCGTTTTAATTTCCAATCTTCAGGGTTCAAACTGATTATGCAACCTCAATGTCTCTGTCTGTACTCACTTTGGACCATCATTTCTCAACCAAATCCTATCTTCAGTAGCCAAATTATCTCCCCAATGACTAACTTCCACATGTCTATCCAAAGTGACGATGGAAACCACCGGAATGTCATGTACGAAATGAACTTTGGCTTGAGAAACGTAATTGATTCCAGATCCAGATCCAACACCACCCTTTCCATCTTTTGAGATTTCGATTGGAGAAATGTTTTCAAAAGGTCCATAAGTCAAAGTAGCTCCTGATTTGGTAGCTTGTTCAATTGATGGAGTGGATGATTTCCATGAAGATGAAGATGGAGTTTTGAGGATTGAATGAGAGAGAATTCTTGGATGAGGAGAACTTTGTAGTTTTTGGAGAAGGAAAGTGAGAGAAGGGTGAAAGGATAGAATTAGAAGAGTCCTTCTTATGATAATCAAAATACTGAATATGGGTCTGTTCTCTCGATAGGTCTCTCTTGAAAGCTACCATAGAGCAGAATGAAGGAGTAGCAGACTATCGATACCATTTCTTCTTGATCTCGTTATCGCTTCTCTATCCTTTCCTCGTCCTTGCTACCTATCAACAACTAAGACGAATAGTTACATGACTACTCACTGAACCTTAGTTCTACCCTTTTTAGTCTTATAAACGGATCTCAAACCAACGTCATCCTGCCATACCAATTTCTGTTCACCATTCTGTTCTACGGTTTTGGGTAGTGGAGAAGTGACATGATTCAAAGTCATTGCTACATTGACTACCAAATCCTGACCTTTTTCAGTGGGTAATAGATGAGTTGGTAAGTAAAAAGCATATAATTTAGAAGTTGAACTTGAACCATTTTCTTCCAAATCTAGTTTATTTGGAGAAGGATGATTCGATTGAGGTAAAGGAATTAAATCCAGAACAGCTCTTTGGTTTGGAGTTGTACCTGATCCCAATTTGACAGTGACTTCTGAAGAAGATAAAGCATTTGATTTTTGTTTTGATAAAGATAGAATATAGGGATAGCCAGATTGAGAAGAGTTGAGGTTTGAGTGAATGTCTATGGACTGAGAAGTTAGAGATTGACCAGGTTCTAGTACTAAATTGTATAATGCATGAGTCACTGTTCCACCCAAATCAATAGTCTTTACGTAATTCACATTTGTCCAATCAGAAGAAGAGTAACTCAATGAAGAGACAAAGTTGAAACTGCTACTCAGACTCAGAGCGAGATAACTTATCGTCTGCAACCTCATCTTGTTGCCTCGTGATTCTATTCGCTTGGCCAATCGAATCTAGATCTTGAAGTTCAAATTCAATCTGATAGCCGCTTGAAGTTGACGTTGAAGCTGAATTGATGCTGATGTTCTGTCAGGAAGATCTTCTCATCGATTAGCCTGCCGTTGACAGCAGGCATCCATTTCATTGCGCACGGGCCCCTATCTTGTCGATCTTCTCCGACTATTTTTTCCATCTTTTCTCAAAGTCAATGGAAAACTCGAAAGAAGGACTTTGGAAGCAATTCTTGAGCTTGGTCCGTCGTTGTTCTCTCTCTCCCCTTCCTCCCTCTCTCATCTCTTTCCCTCAGCTCATCGGTCTCACGTCTGTCTCTAAAGATGAGCTTTGCCAGATCTTGATTTCTGTCATCAGAATACTAGACTGAGAATTTCAATTAGAAAACATCGTCCTTCAGGTAGACAGAAAATTGAAAAAGGAGATTCTTATCGTCTGTAATTCGCTTCTTGAATCTTGACTTGCTACCACCACCATCCAAACTCATCCATCCATTCATCCTACCTTCTCGACCTCACTTAAAGACTCCAATTATGTCCGAATTCGGTGAATGGGGCGATGATTCAAGTCCACTTCCACTTCAATGGAATTCATCTCCCACTCCAACTGCTGCTCCCACTACTTACGCTCCAATGTCGAGTTCAATAGAGACTCTCCCTCAAGAGGTCCTCTCTTCCATTTGGATGAGATTGGATTCTCCAAGTTCTCTTTCCATGAGTTCCTCTTATCTTTGTGGTCAGTGAACCTTCTCTCACTCTTCCTTCATCTTTGCCAGCAGCTTATCAGCATCCGAATTGCCAAAGCTCATCATCATTTTGCCTCTCTTTCTCAATCTCATCGCTCCTTTTAGCATTTGGAAAAGATGTTTCTGTTCAAGCTCAGTTCTTTCTCTTCAGATATCCAAAGTATGAAGTTCTCTACAGAGCCATTGCTCGTGGCAGATTGTTCAGCAAGGCTCTTTTCAAGGTGAGCATTACTACAATTGACAGCTCTCATTCATGGATTGGTCGATCTTTCTTCCGATTTCTTTCTCCACTTCCGCTCTCATGTACTGATTATCTTCTTATCCTGTTCTCTCTCATTCGACAGATTCTGATGCATGGAGGAGCTCTCCTCTCCCGTGCCTTGGCCGAGAAAGTTTGCGTCGCTTTTGCTAAGAAGGAAGATAGATACGGCACTGCCTCTTGGGGCAGAAGAATTGACCTTGTCACTTTCTCTGCGATTATTCAAAAAGTCGAGGAATTGGTAAGTTGAGGATACGAGTAGGTTTTAAGGAAGAAGTAGATCTCTTCTTGCGGTTCTATCTATTTGTCAGATGTCACTTTGTCCTTCACCTTGTCAACTCGAACCTTATTCACTTCGAATTTTGAATTCCCCATAATCTGTTCTTTGGCACTCTAATCTTTCTAACTCCATCCTACCTTCTCGCTTCCGCCTTCGCACAGTATGGAAACGATTTCACCGCCAATGGAGTTGGTGACAACGAGAGATTCTATCAATGGCTGGATTATGGTTACCACAATTACGAATCTATTTCAAAGTTGTTTAAAGAGTATTCTTTCATGCCATTCCCTCTTCCAGGTTCAGATCTTGATACGGTACTTTCTAAAGCTCTCAGAAAGGAACCAGCATTACTTCCATTGATGCAAAGGAATGGTTACAACAAAGTAGCAACTGGTTTCCTCGATTATATCGTAAGATCTATTTTTTGTAGAAAAGGCTCTACTGTTCATGCAATCGTAGAAGAGCTTCAAGAATTATTCCAGGACGAGAGATACTTTGTTTCAAAGACTATCGCTTCTCAAATCATCATGTCAAGATTTAAGAGCAATTTAGGAGGAGAAGCTTCAATTCCTTACGAAGCTCTCAAATTACTTCAACCTTTCCTTCAGTTCGATTTAACTGAATGGGTCTTTGAAGTAGTAACTGCTTTCATTTCTAAGAGTTTCGATGAAGACATTATGAATTTCGTCGACGTTCTGACTTCAGACTTTCCATCGATGTCTAGTCCTTTCAATCACTATCATCAACTGTCTCCATCTTCGTCAAGGCTGAAAAGCAGTTCCAAGGTGGAAATGCATTGGTAGATCTTCAAAACCAAGAGAGATTAATTCAACTTCGTGAATCGGTAGGACAGATTCCAGTCGTGAGTAATCTTCTCAGAGATCGTCAACAGATGGAACTTTGCTGACCTCTAGACTCCGTTTTTGACTACTTCTTTCTCTATCGACATCATCTTATACCAGACTAACTCTCACATCTACGCTCTACTGTTCTCTAATATGATTCAAAGCGCTCTCTGCGTTGTGTACGCGACGAAGTACATCGTCGGCTTCAACTTACCTCTTCTTCTTCTGAAGACCTTGGAACCTAACGGAATTCTTTGTCGTCCTCACAAAGGTAGAATCTTGAAGGAACTGCTTCAAATCTCGGATCAATGGAGAGTCAGCTTCGGTGTTGGTCATATCGGATTCGGTGCTCTTTTGGAAAGATTCATCGTCAGCAAGTCTATCAACATTCAGAAGCTTCCCCTTGGATCTGTTCGTGGATCCACCAAGAGCATTCTTGCCTATGATTGGGGATCTTCTACTCACCTAGGAGGGAATAGAGAAACTTATGACTATCCTCCAGGTTTCCAACAGTTATGGAATGAGAATTTGACTATAGTTCACACTCCAGAGACTCCAACTTTTGTTATTTCTGAATCCGCTCAAGTCCTCAAAGACCAAACTCCTCCAGAATGGGAAAGAAAGAAGATGAAAGATCGTTCGGCATTCGCTTCGGGTAGCTTCAGTTCTATTTTCGAAGCTCGTAGATGTGAAATGGTCGGTAATCGCCTCTCTTCTGGTTTAGAGGTCGATCGTGTTGGAGGATGCGATGATGTCCTTGGAAGAGTCCACCCCAATTCAATCAGCATCGCTTCTGCCGTTCTAGATTACTTTGGACCTTTGAATCTTTCAGTCGGTGAGTCTTTCGAAAGCAATTGGAAAGGCTGGGGAACGTCTTCAAAGAGACGCGTCTTTCCCAGTTCGACGTTTCCTGTTCTCATTTACTGACTCACCTCTCTCACTTCTCACTTCCTGCAGTGCCAGTAATGTTGGAACATGCTGTCGTCAATAACGATCCCAAGATTATCGCCGAATATCTGAACAAAGGTGTCTCGGTCACTCTGTTCCACTTTCAAATCGCTGCCAGGCTAGGTTACGAGGCTCCCCATCAACTTTTAACGATGGTAAGACGTGGAACCATCTTCGTTCGCGCAGGCAACAAGCGTGGAGAAGACGACTTGGAAGATTCGAGACTTTTGAAAGGTAGAGCTAGTTTAAATCCAACGGAGAAAGCAAGGTTGGCCAATGTCTCGACCACGACTTCTGGTCGTCAAAGAGGTGAATTCACTTCTCCAACTCTTCAAACTATGCTTCAAGCAGAAGAGATGTCATCTCCTAATTATCAATCAGTTCTTGGACATCAACATCCTCCAGTCGCTGAAAGAGTAGTAAGTATCACTCCTCTCAAGCAAAATGTCGATTCGAGCTTCTTTCGTTTCAGCAAGCTTTGGTTGACCTTGAAAACTGACATCAACAATCTCTTCTATCTCCAATCTTTATCGCTTGTTCCCCTTTTATAGAGAACTGACGAAGAAAAGGCAGCCAGCCTCAAGAGATGGTACGAGCACTTGAGCGGTCTCATGAGGTGAGCCATCGTGTCTTCTCGCTTCTTGTTGACGTCGAAGATTTCCCAAACTCACGCCAGCGTCTTTCGAAATCTCTCTCTCTCTCGCTCTCTTCACAGGTTGGAAAAGAGAAAACATGAGATTCGCAGAGTATCGAGTCAAAAATCCAAGGCCGACAAGGTACCTTTCTATCTGTGGTTGGAGAATGCGATTCCAACTAAACCAAGAAGACCTACTACCATTCGTCGTTAGGCGCCCACGATGTATTGATCTTTGGTGCTGTTTGAGTTCCATTCTATCACTGTAGTACTTTGTTTTGTTCTTTCTTCTCTCGAAATTGACTTGGTGTGCGTTTATCGATCTGTTTCAAACTGAAATGCTTGTTTCCTTTGGTCTCGCAATTCACAACATCATTTGAGAAGTACAGGTAAAAGACGAACTGATTGATTACCAAGCTTCAGTTGCTGTCTCTCACTATCGCCTCTCTGTCGGCTGTCTTCTGCACAACGAAGCGATGCACAATCTGTCCAAGAAACACGATTCTTACAACCATTGAGTCCCCAACGTTCAGCATGAAACCCTCGCGGAAATGACCAAAAGATCTGTAAGGTGGAATGAAAACGAAACAAGGGGAAATGAGAGAGATAGAGGTAGAGAGAGGTAGAGAGAGGTAGAGAGAGATAGAGAGAGCAATTGAGAGAAATTAGACACAGAAAAGGTCGTGGGAACCTAGATCAAAGCAGCAGGGCAGTGATTAAGAGAAATTGGATCTTCTCGTCTTTCAAAATTATCTTGACTCTGAATGATGGCATTCTTTGAAGTGAGAAGACGTAGTTACCAGATTCTCGAGAACAGGGAGAAAAGCTCTGAAACTCACCTGTTGATCTGAAAGGCGAAGAGAAGAGATCTTCCATTTCACTTCCACAGGCTTGCATTTGATATTTGACTTTAAAACCCACCAATTGAGTTCTAGATCTCCAATTTGGGAGCGTTCTTGCTGAATAGGGTTCTCATCTGACGATCTGCTTCCATACGATAAACACTGGAGAAAGTATCGTCATCAGATGATGAGAGTCCAATCAGATTGAAATAAAAGTTTTCTTCCATCCCCAGAGAAGTACAAGTATCTTCAGAGGAGAAGGATTTGAGGACTAGCTTCTGGAGGCACTCAAATCTGAGAGGATCCTTCTTGAAAATAGAACCACCGCTTGGGATCGGATCTGAGTCCTTTCTAAGCACGTTCAAATGCAGTTCTACCAGGTTCGAGGCATGAGATTTCAACATGTTGAAGAGGGATTTGAGATCTCCGATTTCGTCCGCCGCAGAAGTAATGGAGAGGAAGCGAAGCTTAGGAGACGTTAAGTTTGAGAGAAAGTCGAAAGGAGAAGTGGTAAGGAAATGAAAGGAAACCTCTTCGAGACTTGGGAAAAAAAGATCTGCTTCTACTTCGGTCTCCGACGGTGCTTCATAAGAGATATTCCTCAGATTGAGAATTTGAAGAGTCTCCTTAAAGTTGAAGTTGACGGAGTGGCTATTTCTTTCAAAGAGCTGCTCGATTCCTCGACTGCTCCTACTATCTAAATTCAGCGTAAGTTTCTCCAGACTGCATCCTATCCAGCGACCCAACGATCCCCAATTTACTTCCCAATCCTTGAGGGTAAGATCGAGGTCTAGCAGTTTAGAAGTTGGAATGTCCTCGGGCACCTCTGGCAGAATCTCCTCCTCATCTGAGCCCCAAAGACAGAGCCGAAGAGATAGAAGATCTCTGAACTTGAGAGAATCAGTCCATAGTTCTCTGTCATTGTTTGAAAGTATGAGGTCTAGATCTAAATGCTGAAGGGTGACAAGGCTAGAGTCTAGAAGCTCTGCCATCACCTCATCCTTCCCAACATTCTCCGAAGTTTCATAGAGCAATGAAAGCCCGGTGACTCCACTGCCGACCAATTTCCTGGCTTCTTTCATAACCCTGGAGACTTGGCTGCCACTAAGGGACCGATGGTCCATGGTTGAGCTAGTCAGAGATAACTGCTGTTCACGGCCAGCTTTGAGAGCTAGAGGCAGAGGGGCATCGATCGTGACCAGTCGAGCATCTTTGAAGGCTTGAAGTTCCTTCATTAGCCGGAGAACAAACTGGAACGGCTTGAGATTCCCTCCGCGTTGGAGTACTCCAGCTCCTTGAGAAAAGTGGAAGAAGATTTCTCTGAGGCTTGCCTTGGATTGATTGAGCATCATGAAGAGAGTATCGAGCTGCACAACGTCTTGATCACCTAAAGCGCTCCATTCATGGTAGAAAGAGGTCAGATTGAGAGAGACCTTGACGAGAGTGTGTGAAGTTAAGAAGGAGAACCTTGTCAAATGGTAAAGAATGGCAATTTTCTTGCCTGTTCCCAAGCTTGAAAGATCTACCTCTCTATGGAGAGCCGGGTTCCCATTTACATTGAGTCTCCATTGTTTTGATATTGCACTTGCAGTTGCGATCGAATGAGGCCGCAGGAAAGAAAGTGAATGAGCGAACAGTTCGACAGGAAGTTCTTCGAGAGGATCTTTGAGATTGCTGTCTTTCGTGTTCATGTTGTTGCAGTTTGATTGGTTGCGTTGGATGAGTAAATTGTTTGAGTGAACTTTGCGATTGATGATAGACAGGAGAAGAATCGAAATCGAATCGAAGAGGAAGGGATGTGATGGTTGGAGGAGAAGAAGCAAAAAGCAGAACGAAGAAGAAAGACAAAGATCGGCCTTTCAATTTGCACTCTGCGATTCATATCTCAAACCAAAGTGCAAGCTTGAACTTTGTTAAAACTCTGGCGTGAAATAATTGGCATCGGAGTAAAAGCGTTTCTTTCGAAGCTGCCTCCCTTAGAGCTGCTGCTCCTCTACGACAGAAAGAACTCAGAAGACTTCAAGCAAGATCGCACAAGCGATGCAGCAGACACAGATTTCATGCCAATGGCTTTGTTTGCATTTGATTTGAATAGTGATGAGGCTAGAAGACAGGGAACAATTGCTTTCAGAACAGAGCGGTGATGAAGAAGTGGGCAAAGCGAGGGATAGAGGTTTGGAAAGCAAAGCAAAGCCCAATCTTTGCAGTTGAGAATTGAGAACTTGGTGGAAAGGGACAAAGAGATTTGATCTCGAAGATGATTGGAGAGAGAGGGGAAAAGGTGCTTGAAGATTCGTTGACTCCTTCTAGAAGACGTCGATCTTCTCTCTTGTTTTTGCTGAAACTTTTTCATGCTTCGACGTAACTTGCGCCTCTATATCCTCCTCTACCCCTTCCTCTTCCCCTTCCATTGTAATTTCTTCCTTGACCATTTCCACCACCATTTCTAGGATTAGCATTTCCAGTATCACCGAAAGTTTGTAAATTCCTTCTCTCTTCTACCATTCTCTGATTTCTACCTCTATTTCCACCTCCTCCCCCACCTCTTCTTTGACTACCATCTTCATTTCTTCCACCATGATTTCTACCTCCTCTATTTCCACCAATAGGTCTCTCATGTCTCTCTTTGACTTCCGAACTAATATTATCGAAGAAACCTGTAGTCTTCGGATCATAGAAGGATTTAGGTCCACCACTCAATGCATCTTCTGGAGGAGGAATGGAATCCAAAGTCTCACTTTCTTCATTTCCATTTCCATTGGTAGTGGCTTTTGGTGCTTCTGGAGATTTGGCAGATGCTTGTTGTTGTTTTCTCTCATCTTCGAATTTCTTGTTTGCAGATTCGAAATCGTAATCTTGATCTGGTACTGGAGCAGGACCTAAAGGTAAAGGAACGTCGTACATTCCTCCACCTCCTTGACGTCTATTGCCTTGATTTGGTCCAGTTCTACCCCCGGAACCTGGAACTCCCCTATTCTGACGTGGTTGCTGTTGTTGTTGTTGATTCTGTTGAGCTTGAGCGGCGGCTGCAGCTGCACGAGGAACTGCAGGTAGATTGTGATTCTTTTGAGGAGATTTAGAATTGTTGGTTGCTGAAGGAGAAGTCGAGGTTGAAGGAGAAGTAGGTTTCTTTGAGACTGAAAGCTTGGAAACATCTGAAGCTAGAGCGTCTGCAGAAGAAGAAGCAGTTGCTGCAGTTCCGTTTGGTTTGGCAGATGAAGCTTCACCCTTCTCTCCTGGCTTCTTTTCAGGTTGAGCGACAGCTTTGGATGCAGCAGGCGAAGCTGCTGGAGCTTGTTGAGGTTGAGATTGCTGCTGTTGAGGAGGAGGAGGAGGAGGTTGCTGTTGTTGCTGCTGAGGAGGGGGAGGAGGTCCTCCGTAGAATCCACCAGGAGGACCAAATCCTTGTCCTGGTCCTGGTCCATAGCCGTAACCTGGTCCAGGAGGTCCACCGAATCTTTGGACTGGAGAATCAGCAGAGCCAGAAGACTGATCCAAGCGAGAAGGACGGAGAAGAAGTAAAGCAGGATCGTAAAAGTCAGTCATGCGAGCTCCGTTACTGCTCTAGCATAAGTCCAAACACAGAATTTGAGGCATTAAAGCATCAAAGAGGGCATACAGTCAACTCTTACTTGCCAAATCAAGGCGAGTCGCTGAGCGAGGTGAGCACCTTATCGCTCGAATGACCTTCCTTCGCACTTGGATCTCAGCTCGTCTAGAGCTCCTCTGCCCTCTGATTCAATTCTCAACCTCTCGTGTCAGTGATTCAGGTATACTCACGCCGAGAATGGCAGGATCTTGGAGAGCCTGAGGAGCAGGAGCGTTACCAGGTCTGATTGGATTTGGATCGTCGATCTGGAGATCCTTTACGTCTGCCGCTCTGAATACAATGTAATCGTAAATGTTATCATTGGGAGGAATCTCTTCATGAGCTCTACCCAAAGGAGCTAGACGCCCTTCTGTACCCCAAGAGCGAACTGATCGAGAGAGTGGATGGATGGATCTGAATCAGTCTCTGTTCTGATCGACCAAGATGGATTGATAGAGATGCTGCGTAAACGTATTTGAACTCACCTTTTTCCAAAGCAATTGTAGCCTGAACAGGATCGATGCTTGCTAAGAAGCCTTGATAACGAATGTCAGCTCTAGAGATTAGAGAGATCAAAGCACCAATAAAGTCTGAAGGTCCACCACCACCGCCTCCACTGCCATTGGGCGCTCCATTGTTGGAAGGAGCAGATTGTTGTTGAGAATTGTTGTTCTGAACTGCAGGAGATTGCATCCTGACTGCAATAGGGAGAGGAAGAGGCGGAGGGAGTGAGAGCGTGAGCTGGGCAAGAAGGTTCTTCTCCTTCTTCGTCTTGAACTGCTATCCCTTTTCCATTCTGTATGAGTCAATAACTTCATCACAGCATGCAAACCATCAAGATTCTCATAAGCAGCATCCAAATCAGGATCCAAGACTTGCTTTGGAGGTGGCTCATCTCGATAGTCTTGTCTTCAAGGGGTTTCCTCACTCTACTCTCATCCTATCTCGAATTCACTCTGGATCTCATTCATTCATTCTTCTTCTATATAATCGACACTTTCACTACAAACCCAATCACTACTAGCAGAGCTTGGTGGGACAACAAGAAAGGTAGCGCAATCGTAATCTATGCTCCCAATGTTGACAATCAAAACGGTGAGCTATTTCATTCTGCATTCGTCTCGAGTCTCATTCAGCTCTTCCCTTACTACTTCCTGACTCGATGCTTCTCTCTTTCCTTGCTATTCTATTTCAACAGCAACTGCAATCTCTACTTCGATCGCTCTTCGATTAGCCTCTTTGGATCCGACTCAACCTCAACCGCTTTCGTTGTTATCTCCAACCTCTTTCTTCTCAAAACTTCCCTTCTCTTCTTCAAAGACTTTCCAATCTTCAGGTTCTCCTCCTTACACATGCTTGGTCATTTTACCCAATGAACAATCCATCACTCCACTGATCACCGCTTGGGCTGAAAGAAAGGCTCAACTGCAAAGGTCAAGCGAATCAAAATCGAAAAGGAAGGCTGCGAATAGATCTTCAATTTCAAAGCTTTTAGAATGGATTGCGACTTCGTTTATATCTCTGATCTTTTGGGAGGAAAAGGAAGAGTTAGCGGATAGGGAGACAGAAGTGGAATTCAACGACAATGCGAGCAATTGGGAAGCTAGTAGCAACTTCACTTTTGAAGAAGAGGTCACTCCCAAGAACAGCCCGGATAAGCCTCCGGTCGAATTGAGTGGATCTCCAACTGTCGTCAACAGAAGTAGATCTAGTTCTTCAGTATCAAATAGACGTGGGAACATCTCTTCTCCTACTGCAACGGGACTTTCTTCGGCTCCAAAGAAGCCAAAGAAGAGGAGTAGAAGAAGATCCATCAGTTGGGGTGGATGGACAGCCCCTGACATCGTTGGATTCGGGAGAGATATGGTGAAAGGATTAAAGATTGGACAAAGTGGAAGAAGAGGAATGGGTTCGGTGAGTTCTCACGAGAGCTTTCGAAGAGTCGAGTTTCGAGAGTTTAAGGCTGACTTTTGAAATGCAACTCTATTTTACAGGTCATTCCTATTGTGGTCAACATGAATCAATCACCAGAAGCTTTGACTTTTGCAAGATCAACGATTCAAGGTTACTGTTCAGGTCACGATCTTTTACTCAGAGGTCTCATCATCGTCCCATCGATCTTGTCTCCAAAGAACTCTTCAAGTTCAACTTCTACCTCATCTCAATCTTTCGGGATTTCAAGTTTGCCTTCATGGGATGCACAACCAACTTCAGATGATGCAAGTGGAAGTGGTTATTCTTCTCTTCCATTCGCTCATGCTCAACCTCCAATCTCAAGGCATAGATCTGGTTCTCATTTGAGACCATTGACTTTTGCCAATCTAGCTGGAGTCTCTGATAGACATGCATCTCCAAATGGCAAACAACCTCCACCAACTCCTTCATCTCAAACTTCAAATCATCATTCAAATTCACCACCTCTCTCTCCAAGATCTTCCTTCTATCATTTGAGTTCCATCAAGAGAAACAATCTACTAGACCAATCTTTGAGAACTGACGTTACCGAAACTCTTGGTTTAGTCGACACTTTACTACCTACCTTGAGACGCGATGCTGGAAGAATAGTCGCACTAGTTCCGTCTGGTTGGGGAGATTCTATTCTTAGGGATCCAAAGCTCGCGTCCTCGGAAGCTTCTTCAGGTGGATTTGGAACAGGGTCGGAGCTTTCAAGAGGGAGGACTTTTGATACCAGAGGATCTTCCATTGGACTGTATGAGCATACTCCTTCTCCACCTCCATTCGCAGCCTCATCCAACAACGAACCCACGGAAGGCATGATCTTCTCTGCGGTCAGGGAATCGCTCAAGATCATGTGGAAACAGAAGAAGAGAGAATTGAAAAGAGATGGAGTCAAGATTAGTCTCATTATCTCTGCTCCTATTCAATCTCAATCTACTTCTCAAGATCTCGATTTACCTCCATTCCTTCAATCTAAGCGATCGAGCATCAACTCTAGAAATGAGAACGAAGGTTATAGAAGGAGAAATCAATCTTCAAGTCCAAAGAACAATTTCCCTTGGATCTCACCTTCGAATAGATTGCCAAAAGTTAGCACTCTTTCAAGTTTGGTTCATAATGTTTTGGAAACTCTTTACTTCATTTCGAATCCCGCTTCTCATCTATTTAACTCTTCTGAAGGATCAAGATCAAAGAAACTTAAGTCAAAATCGACGGACCAAACTTTGAATCTGGAGAAAAATCTTCAGAATCCTTTCGATCAGTCCCGATCACAATCGAAAGATGATGATGAGAATCAACATGAACCTGAGGAAGAGTTCGTTTCTTCATTTCAAGATAGAAGACCTACATCTGATCTACTGAAAAGAAAGGAAAAGTCGAGAAAAGATGAATTGGAAAAAGTTGAAGACGAAGAAGTGGAAAAGGTTTCTCCTTTGTTTGAAGCTATCTTATCTAGTCTTAGTAGAAGTAGACCTAGAAGTAAATACGTAAATGGTTTAGGTCCTAGAGTTGAAGAACTCTTTCAAGAAATAGTTGGGGCTAGATTTATTAGAGAAGTCGTCGGGGCTTGGTTGAGAGGCTAGTGAGCTCGGAGTGGACTTCTAGTTCAGATCTACTATTCCTTCAGTGTCAGATTCTTTAGTTTCGGGCGCATACATTAGATATTAATACTTCCAAAAGGCATACAAACAAATCCAATATCGTAGTTCTCTCTTGTTTCCAGTTCAAGTTTAATTCGCTTTTTCTAACATTCTCTCTCTCCGTGTACTCAATCGCTGTTCGTTCTTTGTCCGGTCTCTCGCATTCGCATCCCTCAATTTTTCAGTTTTATCAGTTTGACACTAGTTTTGAAATCTTCTCTTTGTTCTTTCTCAGCTTCTTCAATCTCGTATCATGACGAATCTCTTCTACTAAATAACAATTGACATTATTCAACTTTCCATTCTCGTCTGATCGCAATTTCAAAACCATCACTGCGAGGGTAGAATGTAAGCAATTGAACAATCAGACAGAAAAGGGAAAGTGAGACTTGCATTAAGATTTCGTGGTGTTTTACATGTAGCAGTTTGAGTCAAAATCCAATCCCAGAAGAAGCATTCTTCGATCTCATCCCATCCTTTTTAAATTTTTCTCTTCCTCTTGACCGACAACGTATTAACCTTAGCATTTCCAACATTAGCATTCGTACTACCATTATTAGTATTCGAAGTTTCATTCATCCCTCCACTATCGGAAGCAGCATTTCTCTTTTCGAAATCCTCTCTCAATTTCATAACTTCTGTAAATTCCACTTCATTTTCCTCTTTCCATTTCTTCAAAGCCTGATCCAAATTTTCCTTTTCACAAGGACCATTCAGGTCCAAATCGGCCCATAGAATCCCTTTTGCTACATTTTTCAATTTCTCTTCTTCCGATATCTCTGAACCTGAACTTGAACTTGGGGCTGGTGAAGAAGAAGATAAACCACCTCTATGTAAGACCGCTTTCTTCAAGCCTCTTTCCCAACTTTTAGTCAACTCAATTGCAGATTTCAAATTGGACCAATCACAAGCATCTCTTAAAAGATGTTTCAAAATCAAATCTGGTAACGTTGGATTTGGAAGATTCAAAGGTCTGGCTTTTGGTGAAGTTGAGATTGGGGTTGTGTTGGTACTCGAATTTGAGGTTGAGGTTGACTTTTGATTGGAAAAATAAGTATTGTTAGAAGAGGAACTGATGGAAGGGTTTTCAGCTCTAGTTGTGAAACCAATGACAAAAGCACCAACTACATTTCCAGAACAACATTCTTGTCTATAACCCATTCTTTCCCAAAATTCATTCGGAGAAACATGATCTAGAGCTGCTCTTTCTCTCGAAAGATGTTTTTGTTGTGAAGTGATTCTAGGGACTGAGGTTGAAGTTGAGGTTGAGGTTGAATTGGAATTTGTTGAATCTGAAGCAGAAGTTGCCACTGAAACCGGAATTGGAACATTTGAAGAACCTGATTCTTGATTTTCCACCTCTCTTTCTTTCCCATTGGTATTGTTGTTGTTTTCTTCTAACCTTGGTCTCTTCGTCTCTGGACCTTCTTCTTCAACTTCTCTCTGATCTTGACCTTCACGTTCAACACTTTTAGATTTCTTCTCATCATAGTTCCCAGCATGTTCATGAGCGTCTCTAGCCAATTCATCCAGGAATCTAGATTTGGGATCATCAGGGAAATGAGGGATCAAAGTTGCTATACTGAATGCCTTCCCATCTTCTGCCGTTTCCGATCCTTTTTCCTTGGTGAAGAAGGTAGGTAAATGTAAAGGTAAAGGAGCTGGATCTTCGACATCTCTAGAATAAGGATGACCATAAATCCAATCCACATCGTTTGAACTATTGATCGGTACCAAAGGATGAGATTCCAATCGATTGTAACCAGGAATCAAATAATAAGGTCTGATGTCCATGCTAGAATTGGTCAAGATTCCAGGAACAGAGGATGATCCTTTGATGATCTTAGAGGACCTTTTCAATTCCGATTCATTTGAATGTTTGATGTCTTCAGTCAATCCTATTGAATCCAACTTGACATTTGAACCAGAAGCCAGAGCTGTAGTTGTAGCTGTTGGGCTCATCGAAGAAGAAGAAGATGCAGAAGAAGCTGAAGAACTACTTTTAGGTAAAGCAGGAATAGGATTAATCTTTCCTTCTTTCAATCGAACATCATCGAATAAATCACTTTTCAACTTTTGATTTTCATCAGCTTCTAATCTAATATGTCTAATCACTCCTTCTGTGCATTTCTTCCACCATTTAATCAAACCAGTATCCGATAGAACTCTCTTATTCTTATTCTCTGGACTTCCAGGGAATAGATAAGTAGCTTGAGATCTAGCCAAAATGTGTAGGGATAAATGTTTGATTGGCATTGTGTTACTTGAAGATCCTAATAATGAAATCCTAGGTAGAGGCGGTGGAGAAGAATTGATACTCAAATATAAATTGGGTGGTGGTGACCAATGAGATAAAGAACAGAAATGATGTAAGAATGAGTGAGTGATTAGATTTGTTAGAGAAGATTTGGAAGTAGTGTAAAGAGATGAAGCGGCTGTTGAAATCGGTTTGATAGGTTTGGGTGATTGATCTTTATTGTTGTTGAAACCAGTGAAGGATCCACTTCTAACTATTGTAGGTTTTGTTGAATTGTTGTTTTCAGTTGGTTTTGGTGAAGATTTGTTACTGTTTATCATTGAACTTGGACTTGAATTACCACCCGTAAGATTGGCTAGCATTTCATTCTTTTTCTTCTTTTCCCTCTCTTGTGAATCTCTCTCTTTCTCTAATTCTATTATCTCTAGGTATTCCATCAACTTCTCATTCCCAGGTTTATTGAAATCTCTATCTGGTTTGGGACCGAAACCTGTGGAATCCAATTTGGAAACGTAAAGTAAAGCGGATTGTTCAGAAGGTAAAGTGTAAAGATAGGATTCTAAAGCGTAAATCATTCTAGGCCCATTCTCGTTAACTGCATCATCATTATTCTCATCATTTGAAGTAGAATGAGCTGCATTTCTATCTGTATCTTTGTTCTCGTTTGGATTCCAAGTAGCCGTGACGAAGATTTGTTCTTCCCAAGCGTCTACCATTCCATCCTTTACGATTCCTCTCCTGATCTCTCCCAATCTGTGTTGTTCTGGATCCGAACCATTCCTCGAGTTTGCAGAAGAGACGTAGGCTAGAGGATAGAGTTGCTTTGCCGACTTTGGAGTTGAAAAGACGACGTGAAGCCTGATGGAACCAGAGAGAGCCTTGGGACCTTTGGCTAGAGGAGAAGATAGAATGGCGGCTCGTAGAGATCTCAGTAGTGGAGCTGTAGGAGTGGATTGACTAGAAGACGAGGTTTGAGAAGTCATTTGAGCAAAAGGAAGTGTGTGGTCGAAGGAAGAGAAGGAAATGGGAAAGTCGACTTCTTAACTTTGACAGCATCCTCCATCATCCTCTATCTATAGCTAGCTTCTCTATTCAAGGTCAATCGATCTAGAATCAGAATCATCACCAAAGATGGCCTTCTCATTCGGCGCACCTCCAGCAGCCGCTTCTACTTCTACTTCTGCAGCTCCAACCAACTCTTTCTCTTTCGGTCAGTCTCAACCTCAGCAGCAGCAGCCACCTTCTGGCCCATCTGGCTTCTCTTTTGGGAATCAGAATCAGAATCAGCAGCCACAGCAACAGCAGCAACAGACAGCGAGTTCCGGATTCAGTTTTGCACCCAAACCTCCAGCAACGATTCCTACTGGACCTTCCAATCCAACTCCTTCCTTCTCTTTCAATAACAACAATAACAACTCAAATACGACTACGAATACTTTGAACCAATCTCAACCAAATCAATTCTCATTCGGTCAATCCACATCTTCACAGCCGAATCAGCCTCAACCTCCTCAGCAACAAACTCAAAATGGATTCAACAACAACAACAACAACAACAACAACAACAACAATTCTTCACTTTCCACTTCACTTTCAGTCCAGAACCCAAATAACAAAAGGCTAGGTTTGCCTTTGTCTACTGAGATCGATCGAATAAGATCAGCATGGGATACCAACAATTTACAGACTTGTAGATTCTTGGCCTATTTCTATAATTCAGTCCCACCTCAACAAATCAGAGCCATTTCAGATGGCTTGAATGGGAATGGGAGTGGGAATCAGAATGGTAGAAATGCAAACTTGAATGGAAATGGTGCAGAGACAGAAATCAATTATAATACTGGTAGGAGGTTCGACGCTGTGGGTCAGAGACATGAGAACCTTTGGGCTCAGGCTGTCATGGAATGTCCAGATAGGGAAAAGTGAGTAGTTTGGGATGAGGTAAGATTCGGGTTTGGAATCTGCAAAGTGGTGGAGAAAAAGAACAGGTTCCTAGAGGGCATACATTCAATTTTCCAGACAGAAGCTTTTCTCTATCTCTATCTCCATCTCTTTCCCCCTTCGATCCGAACTTTGTTTTCTTACCTTGCATTCCACTCTCTCACACTCACAATTCTCGCCAAATCCTCAGTTTGCTACCAGTCTTAGCGCTAGGATTTCCAGATCTACAAAAAAGAATTCAAGCTCAATCTTCAGAATCCATCAGACAATATCAACATTTACAAACCCTAACCAAACGTCTCTCAGATCTAACCCAACGTCATGATTTATCAAACATTGTAAGAATTAAATCCTCAGCCAATAAACAAAAGGAATTACACCAGAGCTTGATTTCAATGGTTAGGAAATCTTCTAAATTGATTGGTTCTCTAAAGAATTCAGGGATAGAAAGAAAGGAAGAGGAATTGAGGAATAGGTTAGAAGGTTTGGAAGGAGAATTGAATGGTGTGGGTGGTGGTGGTAGAGGCGGAAATTTTGGGAATGGAATTGGTGGTGGAAATAGAGGAGATCATGGAAATAGTGGAGAAAGATTGAATCCTAGGATTAATGATCTGTGGGCTTCCCTTTCTACTGCAAAGATTTCTAAAGCTGAAAATAGAGATGGTAATGGTAATGGTCAGGAAGCTAATTTGGAATGGGCAATGGTCGACGAGGACAAGTTGAATGAAGTCACTAGGGTGAGTGTCTTTCTTACTTTGCCCTCTCACTTTTGGATTCTCAATGTCGAGATTCTTCTTTGTCTTTCTCTCTATGAGTTTTTCTCTTGGTCGTCTCACTGACCTTCTCCTTGTTTTTGGTCAATCTCTTTCTCTTTTTCCGCCCTTGGTCTCACATCCTTCGTTGGTTCTTCCTTTCGCTTTTCTCCAACAGATCCTGGGATCTCAACAACAAGGTTTGAGCCATCTTCTCAAGACTCTGGATTCGGATAATAAATCCATAGATGTCGTTTTGAAAGGTCTGGAGGGAGTGGGAATGATTGGAAGGTGAAAAGAATCATGACTCGTGCTCTTTCGGAATGATTCCCCAATTTTATTCTGTCTTTCCCTACGTACTACAATTAAACAACTTTACAATGTATTATGAAGCAGATCTGATTTTGTTGAGACGTTCGATGTGCGTGCAGAGCTGTTCGTTCGAGATGAACTTTGTCTCGAACAAATTCAAAAAGTGCTCTCATCCTCTTGACCTTTTACGAACTCCATCAAACATGAACGAATCGATCAGAATCCAAGGATCTTATCCTTCTTTGCCACAGGATGAATCAGAAGCCAAACATTTCCTCAGGATGGCTTTGGCTCAAGTCTTGCCTTCCGACGAAGGTATCCAAGCTGGAGATGCTATGATCAAGCTGAAACAATATGCTCAGAAGGCTGCCGAAAGCGGTGCTGATGGTAAGTAGCCTCCATCAAGATTCTGATAGAAAAACATCGAGCCACAGCATTGCATTGGTAGTGCTCATCCTTTCTTCCATCTTTGCAAAATATCAGTCATCGTCTTTCCAGAGTACTTTCTGACGGGCGCCACTCATGATCATTGGAGACAAGTCAGAGAGAATGAATACCCGATCGGATGTCCTATTCTTGTAAGTCAATCAAGAAGTAAGAAGAGAGAGAGAGACTCACTTTTAAGGAGTCTTCGTTGATTGAAAAGCTTTTTCGACATGCTCTCTACTCCACTCTTCTCTCTCCAACCTCAGCCTGAAGAGGATGACGAAGACCACTGGCTACATGAAGTCTGTTCGATAGCGAAAGAATTCGACATCGATATCGTTGCTGGAACTGTAGTTGAACTGGGAGGTCATCATCCACCTCATCGTAACGAATCGAACTCGAATCACAAAGACAAGCTTTTCAACACTGCAAGATATATCAATAGGCAAGGTGAAATACAAGGAACATATACTAAATCCAATCTATGGCATCCTGAAAGGGAAACTCTTTCAGCTTCTCATCCTTCGACTCATAAAAGTGATAAGACTTTTTGGATCGAAACGAAGAGAGGGTTGAGATTGAGAGCTGGAATGCTCATCTGTTGGGATCTGGCTTTTCCTGAAGCTTTTAGAGAAATGTTCGAGATAGATGACAAGGCAGAAGGTGGAATAATCGGACCTGATGTGTGAGTGAGACGGTTCTTCAAAACAGCTTCGCTTCCCACTTTCGCTGCTGAACTTCCTTCTTCTTTTTACGACTCCATCAACATTTCAGCATCTTCGTTCCAACCTGCTGGTATGCTACAGATGCGGGAGAGAAGGGTTTGAGATGGAATAAGAACAGTGAAGCTAGTCTTCTAGGTAAGTGGACATCTCGATGATTCTTTTTCAATGATTCCTTCTGACCTTTTTTATCTCTCCAGACGGAATGGTAATGACCAGGTCTATCGAATCCGAAGCCATCATAGCAATGACGAACGTAGCTGGTCCTCCTTGGCCCAAAGAAGCTCTGGAAAATGACTCTGCTCTTGACTCTGACGCTTTGATTGGAGTCGGTCATACAAATGTATGCGCTCCTTTTCTGGGATCGATAGCTAAAGTAAAGAGTGCAGAAGAGACTTTACTATTGGCTCAGGTCGATACTAGAGTTCTACAGGACGCTAGAAATGTTTACCTTGTAAGAAAAGATCTTCGAGAGATGAAAGCGTAGGTCGGAAGTTTACTTTCTTTTGCCACTTTGTACCGAGTTGAGATCTCGAGATCGCACAAAGGCGATCGCTGAATACTGAATGAAACTCTTTGCCACATCGAAATGGAACAAGTTTTGGGGAAGAAGGTGTGGGTCACTTCAAATCGGACTTCCACCCTCGCTTAAAGGCCTGATTCTCCATGCTCCTTCGGCCTTTCTTTCGATCGCCAGAAAAGACAGAAGACGAGTTATTTAGTGACGTAAATCGGCGGCACTTGCGTTGAGGAACACAGGCTAGCGAGAAGAAAATCTTCCACCTTCTCCCCCACTCACTCATAGTCGATCGTCCTTCAAAAGGGAAGACTTTTGAAGGATGATCTCTCCTTCCTTCCCTCTCCATCTTTCCTCCAAGATGAGACTTATTACTCTCATTTTACCTCTACTCTCCATTTCAGCTTCATCAAGAGCTGTTCCATTCATTCTCTCTCGTCAAGATGAAGTTCTAAACTCGACCTCCACCGAAAATTCCACTTCGACATCCAATGAGTCTCCTCTCTCAACCTCAAACACAAAATACATTGCTCAAGAACCAGACCTGACAGATTTCGAATCAGGTATCTTTGCTCTATCTTCTGCTTCTCAACACGCTCGTGCTTATCCCATCCCTGCTCAGAATGCTTCCGATCCAAACCAAGACTACAAAGATAGTGCCGGTGGAACTTCCTCGAGGGATCAATTAGGTTCAAAATCTGGTCTATTGAAATGGACTTTGAAGAACACTAATGGATCAATCGTCATTCCTGCTCTCGCTCCAAGTCAAGTCCAACTCGATCTCATTAGAAGTGGAATCATTCCCGATCCTAACGCTGGTCTTAACGAAGGAACTTCGAGATGGATCATAGATGAACCTACTTGGACTTATACAGCTGATATGTCACCATTGATGGAAAAGGTTAAAGAGAAAGATTACGCTGAATTCCTGCTCTACTTCCAAGGTCTCGATACCATCTCGACCATTTATCTAGGAGACAAGAAGATTGGAGATACTGATAATCAATTCCGTCATTGGGTCTTCAATTCTACTGAAGCATTCTCTTGTCTTGATTCTCAAGAAAACAAGAATCTCACTTTGGTCTTCCACAATCCTGTCGAGTGAGTGGTGAAGATTGGGAGAAGCCTCGTTCTCGCCATCCGCCATCGACTGATCTTCTTTTTCTCCATCTCTCTCTCGCTCTCTCTTCCAGCTACGCCTATTCCGAGAGCGAGAAGGAACCTTACTTCCCGGATCAGAACACATCTCCTGATGCTCCTGCCATCGACATCTACGAGTACTCGAGGCGTAATTTCATTAGGAAGCAGCAAAGTGACTTGTGAGTCGAGAAGATTTAGCTTGCCTCCCTTCATCCTTCTCGACTGACTCTCTGCCCTTTATATCATCTTTTCTCTTCTCTCAGTGGCTGGGATTGGGGTCCGGCTTATATTCCAAGGGGAATGCACAAGCCGGCTTATCTCATCGCATTGAAGCCTTCTTCTTCCAAGAACACGACATCTTCAATCGCCAGAAACGAAACCTCTTCTACTCCCAGAGTTGGAAAATCGGATTCTATCTTTGTCTACGAGACCAGTGTCGACATCTATCGCAAAGGTCAACAGAACAATTTACCTCCAGATCTCGATCAACCTTGGATCGTCAACGTTTCTCTTTCACTTCAATCGACTCAAGACTTTGCATCTCCAACTTTATCTTTGGACTTCGATGACACTTCTCTATCTTCTGGACCTCTCAATCTCTCCTCTCCGATCGTCAAGGGAGACAATGATGCTCTTTGGGCCTCTTTCGAAGTCGCAAGTAATGGAACTGACGCGCCAGAACTTTGGTGGCCATCCGTGTTGGGTTCTCCAAAGCTTTACGACTTGAACCTCAAACTTAATCCGGACTCTCAAGAAAAGTTGAATTGGTCTAGAAGAACTGGGTTCAGAACCATCGTCGTCAACCAGGAAGACTACACTCAAGAGGAGATCGCCGCAGGATTCGCTCCAGGTTCGAAATTCCAATTCGAGATCAATGGAAAGATTAGTGAGTTGTTATTCTCTTTTATGAGTTGTTGTACTCATTTTTTCGTGTGCTCCATCTCTTGTGGCTTGAATTTTGGATCTGTTCTTGAAGAGGGTGAAGAGGCTGACTTGCTCCTTTCTTCTTTCATTCCAGTCAACACTCCAGGATCAAACATCATTCCGATGGATACACTCTATGCCAGAGTCTCCACTGACGTCTTGGAATGGACCATCTCGTCAGCGATGGCTGCTGGGCAGAACTTGCTAAGGATTTGGGGTGGAGCTAGCTACCAAAGTACTCAATTCTACGACATAACCTCTGAAAAAGGAATGCTAGCTTGGTCGGAAGCCATCTTTGCATGTTCCATGTCTCCAACTTACGATAGCTTTGTCGAAAACGTCAGACAAGAGATTTTTCAAAACGTTAGAAGAACCAACTCTCAACCTTCGAACACTCTCTGGGCTGGAAACAATGAAGGTGAAGGCTTCATGCTCACCGTCAGAGACACTTTGAAGAACGGAAGCATCTACGAAGATCAGTATAACTACATGTTCAACGAGGTGAGTGTAGTCTTCGTTTGTCTCGAGTCGAAATGAAGCTGCTGTCGAAGTCTGACTCCGAGTCTGGTTTTCTCTTCATTCGACTCGCAGGTCATTCGCTCTGCTGTACTTCAATCGACAAATGCGATCTCCTACATTCCAAGTTCCACTACTCATGGATATACTTCTTTGGAGCCGTACGTTCCTAGGTATCTAAATGCGACGGAGGGTTTTGTTTATGGAGATCTGGAACTTTACCAATACGATGCTACTCAAGCTTTCAATGCAAGTGGATACAAAGTAGCCAGGTACATGAACGAGTTCGGAATGCATGCTTTACCTTCAATCTATTCGCTGAACAGAGTCCTGACCCATGAAGAGTCGTTCCATTTCAATTCGACCGAAGTAAGAGTGCACAACAAACATTCTCCAGCTGGCTCTCTAGAATATCCTTTCCCAGCCGATGATGGTCAATACCAAATGTCTTCTGCTGTGGAACTGTATTGGGGAAAGCCAATCGACAAAGAAGATCCTAAAGAAACTCTTGCTCAGTGGGCTTACTCTACTCAAGTTCATCAAGCTGCTATGATCTCGAATGAGATTCTCTTCTACAGATTGGGATCCGGAAGACCAGAGAGGAATCTAGGTGGAGTCTATTGGCAATTGGCTGACAATTGGGAAGGAGCCACTTGGGCCTCGATTGGTGAGTTTCAGTAAGATCGAGAATCATCTTGAGGTAGCAAAGCTAGTCGACCTTGCTTCTCTGACTTGTTGTTCGATTCTCTCTCTGAATTATCGATTCTCTCTCCTTCTCAACTTTGCCTCTTCAGAGTACGGTGGTAGATGGAAAGTCTTGCATTACCTGGCAGCCAGAACTCAAGATCGTGTCACTCCCTTCCCATTTTATCATGTTGGCAACAAGTCTCTCGAGCTTCATGTCATCGTGAGTAACTCTGGCTTGTTCTGAGGCTGAAGAGTCTCCCTTGGAAAGGCGCTGATGATCATCTTTCTTACTTCGTTTCTCTATTCTTTCACATCTCCCAGTCTGATGACCTCAAATCCGCTTCAGGAACCGCCACCTGGACGTGGTACGACTACTCAGGTAAAGAATTGACCAACAATTCCACTTCCTTCGATATCAAAGGAATCAACACCACCTTGATCACCACTTCAACACCTTCAGAAATGAACCTTACCGAAGCATGGCTACATTTCACCGTCAACGGAACTAGATCAAATAACTTGTCTTTCTCTCAAGAGGCTTTCTTCTCTCCGATCGCAGTCAAAGACGCACCTTTGACCGATCCAAAGATCGAAATCAAGATGTTAGACTCGGATGGGAACGATTCAAACTCGACTTCTTTCGAGATCTCAAATACTGGAGATACAGTAGCTCCTTGGACTTGGATCGAACATCCAGAAGGAGTTCTCGGTTGGTTCGAATCGAACGAATCCAAGACTCCATCAAACGCTATTTGGTTAAGACCTGGAGAAAAGAGAATCCTGAACTTCAAGGTTGGATATGATCGTACCGATGGTGATTGGAAGAATTCGGGCCTCACAGTTCGTTCTATTTGGGACAACACTCACTGATCTTCCGCTGCTTTTGTATTCATATCTCAATAATCTCGCTTGAGTGTCAAAAATGAACCGATTTTGAACTTTTCATTTCTGCGTGATCTTGGTGAACGAGTCCTTCCGAATCCGAGTTCAAATCGACTTGTGCAGGAGAGGAGAGGGAGTTTTGCGATGAGAGATACAATTACAAAGAAAAGACAGTCGAATAGATTTTACAAGTTGAACTGAGCAGGTGACGAAATTTGGTTCCCAATTCTTCCCTCCTATCATGGCTTTTCATGACTTTTTCTTTACGATACCGAATGCACTTTTCCCCTTTTTCTTCTTCGAAGGAGGAGGAGCCATTGAAGTTGAACTTTTAGTCAAGAGTTGAGCTCTAGCAGATTCTGAAAGTAAAGATTTAAGATCTGGTTCTTTTTCCAAAGTAGATTTCTTTGAAAAAAATCCCTCAACTTCATCCTGATCTTGATCTTCCATTGGTCTAGCTCTTTTAATAATCTTTGAAGTCGAAGTCGAAGTTGAACTAGATCCATTCTTTGAACTCTCTGCAATCCCTTGATCTTTCCCTTCTTCTTCCCCTTCCACTTCCAATTCCTCTTCCAATTCAATATCCTGAATCTTATTGAAATATTTCCTAACCAATTTCTCATCTTCTTCCTCCAATCTTTTTCTTTCAATTTCTTCCGGATCTTGTTCCTTCAAAAGTCTCTCCTTTCTCTCTCTTTCCTTTTTCAATTCTTCCAAAATTTCACTCTCATCAATCCTTTCATTCCTTGCATTTCTAGTTCTTATATCTTGTAATGCATCCAAGATTTCCATTTCTCTTCTAGAATCTAAAGTACGAGCTTCCAAAGATTTCATTGGATCTAAATCTTCTTGTTCCGCTTCTTCTGCTTCGGCTGCTAGGAGATGAGCTAAAGGGTCGATTGAAGATGATAAATCGGAGGCTTCTACTGCTGCTGCATCTCTCCAGGGTTCGAAATTTCGTGAGGCTCCATGTTCGGCGGCATAGTCTGGGAGAGGGAAGGGAGAAAGATAAAGACAGAGAAGAGAGAGAGGACTGGATCAGTTTTTCTGCGCATACATTCACTTTTTGATCTTTCTTTCATGATTACTGGAGCTCATGAACAAGGAGAACATAAAATCGTAGAGCGTCAATGGGCAAACTGAGCGAAATGAAGGATCTGCATCCGAGCCTATCCAATCCAACTCTGTCATCATCTATCAATTCATCTCTCTCTGCATCTCATCTCGTATCTATGGTTCCCATCCACCCCCTCATAAGTCTATGCTTCCAGCCTCTCCTCTCATCTCTCTCTACTCCACTCACCAGTATTTTTAGGATCAGTTTTGAAAGTGATTTCCGCACTACACCTTGGACATTTAATGTAGAATCTAAAGATCTTTATGCCAAAGTAATCCTCTCCCTGAACAGTTTCCTTTCTAGCGTTGAATTTCTTTCCCTTGTAAGTGTATTCCCCGCAAGTGTTGCATCTCATTGAAAAGGGAGCCATGAGACGGACTACTTGCTGAGCATCTTTTGGTTGCTTCCTTCTTGGAATCTTTGAAGGATCGAAATCTGGTGGGAAATACTTGTTGAGCACTTTACGCTCAGACATCTTGGATTAGCGGTAGTGTAGAGTAAGAGAGAGAGAGTGGGTGTAGGATTGATTGAGTAGTAGTGAAATTGATTGGGTGGGTGGGTTGAGGATGAGAGAGGCTTCTGCTCCTTCTCCCTTTGACTCTATCAGCCTTCAGAGCAAGAGGAGTCGAATTCTATCAACATTCTGATTCAATAATCGGATTCATTTAGAAAGAAGCAAGTAGAATCAAGGCAGCAGGAGAGAGAGAGAGCCACTCATCTTGCCATCTGCAAGATGACTACTCCTAACTCGAATCATTCCAATTCATCTTCTTCAAATCCAAACTCGAATTCGATTTCCACTCTTCCCCAAATCCAACGAAGATCTTCGACTCCACTTCCTGGAATCAGCGCCACTGCCGAATCACTAAGAGAGAGGAAACAACGTGCAGAAGGCAGCAGTCACTCATCTTCATCCTCAAATTCATCAAATTCAACTTCTCTAACTCTTCCACCTCCTGCAACCTCTAACAATCGTTCCATAAATCCTTCTCCATTAAGAAGATCAAAGTCAGAAGATAGAGAACCTTTACTATCTCATCAAGATGACGAGGAAAGTGACGACGATGAAGATGATGATGAGGATTCAGAGGAGGATAACCATGGTCAGAATGAGAATGACGCTCTTAGAGAATTGAGTACTGGAATCATCATGCCTGGAATGACTGGAGTTGGGAAAAAGGCTAGCATGACTTCTCAACCAAACGGTTTGGGAATCTCTAGAAGGAATAGTACTCCTCTCAAATTGAGCAATCCTAGAAAGACAAAGAGTTCTTCCTCTGGTTCGAATGCCAGTGGTGGTGGTAGTAATCAACCTCATCAACAACTTCAATTGAGACAACAGATCAATTACGCTCAACAGCAACTCAAACAACAACAGCAGAGGTTCAGTGGGAACAGTGGAATCAAACCCTCCTCTTCTTCTTCGAATACTTCTACTGGTGGTGGTGCTGGAAATCCTTCTTCTTCTTCTTCAAATAACAAACAGAAACCTCAAAGTGGTGGTTATAATTACAAAGGAACTCCATCAAGAGCTACTCGTTATTCACTTCCAGTGAGAGCAGAGAAACCAGTCAGAACTTCAAAGACTACTGGAAAGCACGTCGTTTTACCTAGTGAAAGTCAATTGGCTCCTTTGCCTGGTCAAGATGATGATGATGACGATGAAGATGAAAGTGAAAGTGAGAGTGAAACTGATGAAGAAGAAGAAGGAGGAGGAGAAGAAAGGGTTAAAGATGAACAATCTCAATCTCAAGTCGATGAAATCCCAACTTCACCATCATCAAGTAAACCTCCCTCTAATAAAGTATCACAAGAGAAATCAAAAGATAAATCTCATCCAGCTTTAAAAATCCCACGACAACCTAAATCTCTAATCATTCCTTCTCAATCTCATGCAAGAGCTCCACCTAGAATTCCTAAATCTTCAGGTCCAGCTTATCATACTTTTGAAAGATTGAATCCACCTTCTAGGATTTCAACCTCTTTACCTAGATTGACTAGTTATGCTTTAGGAACTGCTTTACATTTACCTACCCTCATTGGGTTTTTGAGAAGAGAACATGGAGTTAAACCTAGACTTTATGATGAATGCGCTTATGTCGTTTATTTCAAACCTCTTTTACCTGGTTTTGGTAGAGCTAATGTTAGGAGTGCTCCTGAACCTAGGAGTGGTAGAAGTCCTGGAGGAGAGAGTAGAAGAGAGAGAATGATGGAGGAACAGGAAGATGGAGGCTATGATGGAGGAGTGAGTAGAATGAGAAAGAATCGATGATTTGAAAGATTCTCGAGTCTTTCTTACATCTATGGTTCGTTCTGACCTTTCTTTCACTTCCTCTCTTTTATTCTTGCTTCATCCTCTTAGTACTTCGCTGCTGCTCCTGAAGAAGACGAGGAATTGGATCCAGATGGATACGTCAAGCACGAGCGTCGTAATAGTTCTGGAGATGTCAAGGAAGGAGGTCAAGAAGAAGGTAGAGCCAGAGATGGAGAAAAGACCGACAATGAAGGAACTGAAACCGAAACTGAATCAAATCGTCGTAGAGGTTCCAAAGATGGTGGAGAGAGTGAAATCGAAGGAACTTCTGACATTGATGGAGATGACGAAGGTGCAAGATCGGAAAGGAATCGAAGAGAAAGCTACAATGAAATCGAAAGTGAAACTGAAGGACTACTCGAAAGTAAACCTTTCACTATCGATGGAGAAGAGGAAACCTTCGAAACCAAGCAATCAGTCGTCGACGAAGAAGATGGAGCGATTCTTTCAACTCCTAGAGCTAGACCTTCTTCGACGGATTCAGCTTTGGATGCAGCTCTGGATAGAGAAGTTCAATCTGGAATTGACATTGGTGTTTCTTCTTCTGAAGTTCCAATTTCTTTCTCTCCTCCCTCTGGATCGAGTCCTGAAAACGCCTTCAATGATTCAGGTCTTGCAGGAAAAGGAAAGAGAAGATCAGTTTCTGAAAGTAGTTCAATTTCTGCTGGAGAAAGTGGTCGTATGAGTGGAGATGATGAACCTTTGAATGCAGATAGAGCAGGTGCAAGAGACATGTTACTTCAACAAGATGAAGAAGAAGTCAATAGAAGTGTCATTCAAGCAGGTGCAAGTTTAGCTGAAGAATCAGCTCAAGATTTAATGGATGCAGAAGCTAGAGGAGATGAGAGAGATTCCACAAATGGTAATACTGGACCAACTTCTTCCAATGAAGCTTGGAGAAGAGAATTAGGTCAAGGAGAAGTTGAAGAAAATGAAGGATCTAGAACTCCAGGTGGAACTCTTCGAAAAAATCGAAATCATCAATTTGAATCTCCTTCTAATTCTTCTCATCAAAATGAAGGTTCTCCAAGGAAAACTAGGACTCGTAGAGTTAGGAAATCTAGGAAAAGTTCAGGTCCAAATTTAGCTTCTCATAATCATGATGGATCTACCAATTATTTAACTTCTAGATCTATCTTGGAAGCTTTACAAGTGGCTGAATTGATCATTTTACCTTATGGAGTTTTAGTAATGTATAATTTCTCTCTAGCTGAAGAAAGAGCTATTCTGGATGATGTCATTTCAAGTGGTTGCGTCAGAGGAGCTTTGAAACCAGATGATGAAGAAACTGAAGCTTTTCATTTCTGTTATGATCCTTCAGTACCTGCTCCTAGGATTTTCAACGATTTCTTCACTTTTAGATCTTCAAATCATTTATTGAAATTAAGTTTAGCTCATGCAATTGCTCAATCTACTAAATTATCAGTCTTTGAAGAATCCATGCAAAAAACTTTGGAATTGACTAGTCATATACCTAAAGAATTGGCTTCTTCTGGTGAATTGGCTCTCAAAAGAAGAGAAGCTCTTAGATTAACTGGTAGACTTTTCAAATTGAGAGTGGATGTTAATTTGACTTCAAATGTTCTTGATACTCCGGAACTGTTTTGGTCGGAAGCTAGTTTGAAAGCTCTTTATGATGCTATTAGAGAATATTTGGAAATTGATCAAAGAGTGGAAAATTTAAATGAGAGATTGGCTGTCGCTAATGATCTTTTGGAAATCATTCATGAACATATCGCAAATGAAGCAATGAGTAAAATGTGAGTGTGGGGAGAGTGAAGAGGTAGAGAGAGAGAGAAGAAATGGTGGATGACTCGCCTTCTCTTCTTTCTTGGTGATGATCGAATTGACAACCCATTTTTCTTGATTTCTCATTACTTCTCATTCTACGTTCTCTCTTAATCAGTACCTGGGTAGTCATCTGCCTCATCGTCGTCGCTTGTGTCGTAGCTTGTGGGGAAATCTCAGCTCGTCTCGTCCTCCATGCAAGAGGAGAAAACGCTGCAGCTGCTAGAGCTGCTACTATGATGATGGCTAGTGTTGCTGGAGGTACAGGAAGTACTCAAATGCCTTGGAACCTTTGAGGATCGATTACAGTTTGACCTCAAACGCTCACACGCTGGGGCTTGTTTCGTTTCGTGTACAATACTTTATCTCTCACTCTCTCAATCTCTTCATTTATTGACATTTCTTGTTCATCTATACTTTCGCTTTGTAATTGACATGCATTAGATCCTACTTCTCGAATCGATTGGCTTACTTCACCTCATGATTGGGAACAAGTTCTCGTTCTTCAGTGCTTGACCTTTGACCCTCTCCCCCAACGCCACCTCCCAGATCTTCGTCTGAGAAACTTTAGAACCAACACATGTAGAGTAACTCTCGAGTTTTGCGTACGTACTGGTGTCATGCACGATACCTCTGCTCATCTTGAGAGGGCTGGTGGCAAAGGACCGCGTTATGGATAGTGATCGAGACCTCGTATGGTGAGACCGTGAGACGCTTTCTCAAAGTCGAGAGAGGATGCATGAGGTGACGGAGAAGCGAGAGAAGCAAACATCCCTGAATCTCGGATCGCCTCCGACGCTTGCTCAAGAAAGCTTCTTCTCAGAAAGCCCAGAGAGATTGCAATGGTACGCATCGCATCTTGAGCAAGTCCAAGCACGTACAAGCACAAACTGTCTGCTGAGAAGCAAGAAAGACAAATGTTTTCAGCATCCAACGTCCAACGAGGTGGACTTGGAGGAGACAAAAATCCTCCGTTGGTTAATCTCTGCAGAAGAGTTCTCCGAGATTTGGCTGTAGTGCCTGATCTAGAACCTTGACATCCGAGGGCAGCAGAGGCTTCTCCAGTTCTTCTCGAATTTCGAGGCGTTTCAGAAGTTGATTATTTCATTGGCCTAGCGAGTTCTTGAATTCATCTTCGGCCTTTCTCCCGTTCCCTTTTCTCTGCAGCTGCAGGCACACCTCCAAACCTTCGAGCTTCCTAGAAATCGCCCTTTCGCACTCTGCGCCCTCGAAAACCAGGGATGGAATTGTGGAAGGTGATTGAAATCTGAATCTGACTTTTCACACACTTCGAACGAATGGAAGAACTCCCAATTTGTGCATGAAGGAAACTTCCCCGCGTTTTTCTTTCTCTCTCTCTTTTCCATCTCACTCCAAACACATTCCCTTTCTCCCTTTTCCTTTCTCCTTTCCCCCTTCTCTCTCTTCTTCTCTCGTCAAGCTCGTTTGCCTGCGATGGACGACGCAGCCTCTTATGGATCAAGAGAGAATCTGAGACCTCGTCAATCCACCGGATCTCATGACAACATCTCAAGATCAAATCAGAATGCAAACAATGGATCACCAGCCAGATTTCAACCAGGTCAACCTATTGGGTATCTTGCTGCCAGAGGAACTCCTTATGAGAAGAAGTACTTCAGCAAGAAGGTAGGGTTTTGCTGCCTCGCGTTATTCCCAATCATTTTGATCCCTGTTTTGGTCATCACCCTAGTCCCGGTCCTTCAAGCAATCGCAAGTGAGTTTTCTTAAATCTTAAGAACTTTCTAGAAGTCTTCTGAGAAGAGCCTGGACGATGGTGGGAAAGGAGAAGCATCTTGCAGTGTCTACCTCGTGGCTCTGCTGAGACCTTGTCCCAGCGCGACACTTTTCAGCCTCACTCTCTACCAGTCCCCCTTTCTGACTTTCCCTTCCTCCTTCTTCTCCGCTTTTCCGTCACAGATCATGCTCTTCATACCTCTGTACTTCACGTCGACGCCGCCAATCTCACAAGTCTCACCAACACCTCTTTCCCTCTTTCGATCGAAGGACAAGTCAAGAAGGTTGGAATCTTCCCAGCTCATCTCTACTTTAGAGAGCCTGTCCGAGTCTATTGGATGACGCCACCTCCCAACATGCAAGAGGTTCATCTCGGAACAATGAAGTTGGACTACATCGGTGAGTCAAGTCACTTGCTTCGATCGATGCTCATCTATCCGTCATAGCTTCTTCTCACCATCTATCCCCACAACTCTCTCCTTTAAACTCGATTCTCACTCCAACAGGTGCTGCTGCAGGTCACGGAAGAATCAAGCAAGCAACTCATTTCGACATTGTCAACGAAGAGGCTTTCGGGGAATTCTCCAAGTTCTTGGTGACTCAAGAAGAGTTTACGTGGCGTCTGGTTTGCGACTCTGTTCACGCAGAGGCTTTCTCTTTCTTCCCCACATACAAAAACTTGAAGTTCTCAAAGCACGTAGTCTTCAAGGGTCTCAACAACCTAGCTGGTATCAAGATTTTGGACTTCCAACTTCCTGGAGACGATCCACAAGGGGGTATTACTGTTCAAGCTTTATCTGCTATCAACAATCCCTCTGCCTTCTCAGTAGAAGTAGGATCTCTCTACCTTGATCTCTACTACAAGAACGTCTTCTTGGGACCAGTCGAGGCTCACGGTCTCAACCTATCTTCGTGAGTATTGGAAAGGGAATCAACTTGAGCGCCATACGTTATACGTCCCGATTTCTGACTCTTTCTCCTTCTTCTTTCGTCTTCGTTTCTCCAGGGGTATGAACACTGTGGCTTTGAATGGAAGAGTAGTACCTCATCAGAACAACCAGACTGAACTTGACGTCCTCGGAGAGCTCTTCACTCAATATATCAACGGTGAAGTCTCTCCAGTTCAAGCAATTGGAGTAAGGACTGAACAAGCCAATGGAGAGACTATCGGATGGTTGAGCACAGGAATCAAAGCCCTAGTAGCTGAAGTTCCACTCCAAGCTCCTCAACCGATCAATCCAATCAAGGGAATCACCATCGACTACATTTCTTTGGTCTACAACGAGACCGAACCTTACCATCCTGAACTCTCTTCAAACGCTCTGACTGGTCAATTTGGTCTTCCATTCGGTTTCTCTCTGGACATCGTCAGCCTAGCCAATCATCTAGAGATCACTTATCAAGGAGCTCTAGTCGGTTCAGCAACGGCAGAATTCTCCAATTCTACGACTCATTTGGATCTCATCTCTTCCGGTCAGACCGCTGGAAACATCTCTATCACTCTACCACCAACTCCTTTAGTATTGGCCAACGATACCGAGGCAGCTAAGACTGAGCTCGTTCAATTCCAAAATGCATTCACTTTCTCAGATTCTTCGGACTTCAAAGCCTCAGGAGCGGCACTTGCTGTGACTGATACTCCTTTGGGAAGAGTTCTGCTGAATGGAATCAAGTTTGACGTCGGTACTGGACTCAAAGGTCTTCAAGGTTTGACTCACTATCCAACGATCATCAACCATGTCGACGTGCTGGGTGGAGCTCAAGATGCAATCTCTTTAGTGGTGGCAACAACCGTAATCAATCCATCGAATATCAATATCACGTCTGGAGATGCTACATTCTTACTTCAAAACGAAGCTTTCCTTGGAAATGTCACTCTACCAGATCTCAACCTAAAAATTGGAAGAAACGACATCAACGCAACTTCTTTCTTCGATCCAAACAGAGATCCAAAAGGTTTGGAGACTTTGAACCGTTTCATCTCTGGAATGGACACCAAGGTCAACATCACTGGTTTCTCTGGATCCTCGCGAGTCGAGTCTTTGGTTGGAACCTTCGAAAACATTCGATTGAACGCTACTCTACCAGGTCTTCAAAGTAGGATTGCTCAATACGCGAACCTAACCGTTCTCGATACGACAGGAATTCAAGATAACGTCGCAGGATCCAAAGTTGCAATCAACAATCCATTCACTGCTGGTCTTCAACTCAATCGCATCGTTTCAAAGGTCTCTGGAGCAGGTGTCTTTTTGGCTTCCATCGACACGCCATTGAACTTCGAGGCGCTCGGAAACAACGTCACTATGACTCCAAACATTCCATTGGCTCTCAATCTCTTCCCACCCGATCTTTTCGCCGTCGTAAGAGCTTTCGCAGTCAAATCTGGTCAAGATCCAGCTCCACTGGACGGTGTCGTTCAGCTCGGAGGATACACTTACACTCCAACTTCGAACGCAGACGGAGCAATCGCCACCAAGCGTGGAGAGTCTTTCGACTTCGAAGAACAGAACGAAGAAGCTCAACTTCTCATGGGAGTAGGTTCCAATCCAGGAGCTTTGGCTGGAGCCGTTGAAGAATCTGCAGAAGAGCATCATTCGAACATCGCTCTTCGTAACGTGGTTCAGAAGCGTAACCTCTACGACGGATTTGATCTACCTTCCTACGTCGCCAAAGCTTTCTCTGTCGCAGAGGCCGATCTTGAAATCACTTCAGATGTCATGATTGGAGAATACGGAAGTACTCTTACCTTCTCTCAAGCCAACGTACCCCTTGGAACAGACGAAACGCTCTTCAAGCTTCTTCCACCTCTGGCTCTTCCAATCGTACAAAAAGTAGTTGATCAATCCATTCTCAACATCGACAGAGTTACTCTCATGGATCCTCAACCAGGCTCTTTCAAAGCTGCTCTTCAAGGTACTCTCACCAATGCTGGACCTTTCGATGGAGTCGTTTCTTTCCCTCAAGGTCTGACCATCTTCTGGGAAGGTCGTGAGCTCGCAAAAGCAGCTTTCCCCAACATCAACCTCGAGGGAGATGTAGGAGCTGCAATCAACGTCGAGCTAGAAGCTCAAGTCAGTGACATTGATTACTTGACTGACTTTACCAAGTATCTACTCAACAACCCAAGTTTCGTCTGGAGTATCAAGGGAGAAGGCATTCAAGTCGATGCTCTCGGAATTCAAGTCCCAAACGTCACGCTTTCCAAGGACGTACAGCTCACAGGATTCAACGGTCTCAAGGGAATGGTCATCATCAATTCTTTCGACATTCCAAGCAACGATCCAGAAGGAGGACTTCACTTGACTGCAGTTTCGACTATCAACAATCCATCTCAAGTGGGAGTCCAACTTTCTCGATTCGGTACAAACATCTTGAGAAACTCGACCATGATTGGACCAGCAGCTGCTCAAGAACCTTTCATTCTTCAAGCTCTTTCCACCACTACCTTGCCTCTCGTTGGTCGTATCCAGAGACAAGATGGAGAAGGAGGTTTGGCTGTGCTCTCTGAAATCTTCACCAACTTCGTTCACAACCAGAACACGGAAGTTCAAGTCGACGGAGTCTACGCTGGACCTTCAGACGTAGTTTGGTTGAATGAAGGTATCAAGACTCTCTCCATTCCAGTCTCTCTACCTTCTCAAGACTTCGACGTCATCCGTCTCGTCTCTCTCAACCAGCTCTCCCTCTTCTTCACCGAGCCAACTGCTTGGGATCCTCCAGCTTCGACCACCAACACTACTGCAAACTTCTTCTTGCCATTCGCTTTCCCACTCGACATTACTCAAGTCGGAGGAAACTTCATCGCCAACTATCAAAATAAGGACACAGCATTATTGGCTATCCCTCAAGGTTCTTCTGAAACGGACGTTCAAAACCGTGTCCTAACGATCAAATTCAACGACGTACCTTTCGCTGTTTATGACGATGCACACTCCACTTTCTCCAACTTCTTAGCCGATACTACTAGACAAGAACAGACTACATTCAGACTCCATGGATCTGCTACTTCGACTGCAAACACAGCTGCTGGAGCAGTGACAATCTCAGACATTCCATTCGATCTGAACACCAACATTCTTGGTCTTCAGAACTTGAACGCAAGACCTGCTAAAGTCTCTGATCTAGACGTTGTCCATGGTTACCCAAGTTACCTCAAGATTACAGTCATGGTAGAGCTATTCAATCCTTCAGATATCACTATTGGAGCTGGAGACATCAATTTCGATACTCTCTTCCAAGATAATTTGGTAGGAAAGGCTTTGATCAACAACATCGTCTTGACACCTGGAGTCAATCTCATTCCAACCGAAATTGACTATATGCCTAAGGGAGGTAGAAACGTAGCTTCTGGTCAATTGCTTTTGGAAAACTACGTTCAGAACGTAACCTCTGCTACTACTGTCGCTGGAAACCAGAATACTACTCCGATTGAGTCTCTCAAGAAGGCTCTCGGTGGTATCACTCTTCAAGCCGACATTCCACCTCTAGAAAAGTTGATCATCGTGGAAGCTAGATTAGTCATTCCAAAGAACATTGCTCAAACTGGAAACGCTGAAGCTACGTGAGTATCTTGTCTTTTTCTCGTTTTCGGCTTCGATTTCTCAAGGATTGAGTCTCTGCAGTGACTGACCTTTTCCCTTGATTTGGATCTTTTCATCTCTCTCTTCTATAGCGTCATGATTGCAAATCCATTCACAGCTTCTATCAATCTCCTCAAGGTCAAAGCTGACGCCTCTTACGATGGTATTCATCTCGCCACGATCGACCAGGACTTAAGCTCGAACCCTATCCACGCTCCTGGAAAGGTTACCACGACTTCTTATCCTCTAGTAGCTGCTATCGATATCGATCCAAAGAATCTCATCAACTTCATTCTCACAGCTGCCAAAAACACTGGAACTGATTTGGGTCCACTTCCACCTTTCTTCCAAGAAGTTTTGGATCTACCTTCAACCGATACTACGATCATTCCTTATCCAGACGACAATCCTCCTCCATGCAACTCTGGAAGAGCTTTCGATACTTTGGGAGCAATCTTGAACCTTCTCAAAGGTTTGGCAACTAGGATCGACATTGAGTCGACTCTTAAGATCGACGATTACCAAACCGACTTGGACTTTGTTCAAAACCCAGTTCCAACTGATACCGACAATTCTGCTCTTTACCTGGTTGGACCAGCTGGAGCTCCTCTCATCCAACTGGTCGTTGACAAGGCTGTTCTTCGTGTGGACATTGCTAACGCCACTTCTCTAACAAACGAAGGATTCGATGTCTCTTTGAGCGGTGCCCTTCTTACTGATGCTCCAGCTGATGCTTACATTGAATTCCCAGAAGGTGAGTATCGAGCGTTTCTCTCTTCTCGCTCTCTTTGCTCTCACTTCGTCGTGACTGAACTCAAGTGTCTCTCTCTCCCTTTCCCCATCTCTGCCCTCTCTCCACAGGAATCACTGTCACCTGGGCTTCTCCAAACGGAAACCGTGACATTGCCACCATCTTCCTCCCACCGATCTGTTCAGCTGCTCGAATTGGAGTTCCAAATCTCGTCACCTCTGGTCACTTGACGATTACAAACCTCGGAGCCTTCACAGACTTTGCCACCTACATTCTGCACAATCCAAACTTCGACTGGATCCTTCACTCGGACAAAGTCACTGTTAGAGCTCTCGGAATCAAGTTCAGTGATGCTATCTTGACCAAGCGTATCACTCTAGACGCTTTCAACAATCTACCAGGTGTCACGATCTCAAGCTTCGACATTCCAAGTCAAGACAATGAAGCTAGAGCTTTGAATTTCGTCGCTGGCTCATCTATTCCATCCCCTGCATCCTTGGGTATCCAGCTTGACACTCCAAACTTTAAGATCTGTGAGTATTTGAGCGAAAGAATCGGCGATTTGCGAAAGGTCCATTGCTGACCCTTCTCTCTCTCTCTCCTTTTTCCATTCTCTTCTTCTCTGTACCTAGACTACGATGACGTCTACCTCGGACCTGCTCACGCTAACGATCTGTTCTTAGCTGCAAAGACAGTCACGATGACTACTTTGTATGGACAAATCACTCACAAGAGCGGAGGTGAATTGGAGACAATCGGAGTGCTCTTTTCAGATTTCCTCGCCGGAAAGAACTCTACTCTTCAGGTCAAGGGAGATTCAGTCGTAACTCACGCCAATGGAAACAGACCAGTCAACTGGCTCACGACTGCTTTCAAGACTCTAACCTTAGACGTTACCCTCCCAGGTCACATTTACCAGATCATCTTCTCGATTACTCTTTCAGATCTCACTGCTACCATCACGGATCCAAACTCTTCTTACGATTTCCCAGTCAGCAACAACAGAACTGTCGCAACCTTCTCGAATCCATTCATGTTCGATCTGCAACCAATTGAAGCCGGTCCTTCCATCACAATTACTTACCAGAACGTCGATGCAGCTCAACTCAACCTCCCACACGCTAAGGTAGATGCTGGAACCTCAAACGGCCCTGACTCACGTCAAGATTTGGTTCTCAGCTTCAAGAATCAGATTCTACACGCTTTAGACCATGGAGCTTTCGAAGGATTCTTGGCTCAAGTCACGGATTTCAACGAAGTCGACTTTGGACTGAAGGGAGACACCTTCGTTCTAGCAAGAACAATCATTGGAGATCTACCTTTGAATGACATTCCTTTCAATGTTACTTCTTCCTTGGATGGTATCAATTCTTTCAATCACGAAGCCATCACTTCAAATGTTACAGTCGAAAGCGCCACCAACCAGTACATCCAGATCCCAGCTTTGGTCACTCTTCAGAATCCTTCGAGTGAGTTTGAATGTTCAAAAGACGCTCATCTTCGAAAAAAAGAACCAGAATCACTCACATCTTTATCCACCATTCTTCCCCTTTTTCCACAGACGTCACACTCTTCACTACCGACATCTCGCTTCCAGTTCTCTACGAGGATTACGAGATTGGAAGAGCTATCATCCCTGATTTAGGTCTCATTCCCGGAACTAACGTCATCAACACCTTGGTCCACTACCAGCCACAAGATTCTAACAGTACTGTAGCTCAAGATCTTCTCAACAAGTACATTCAAGCTGCAGGAGGTGACGAAGGAAAGCAGTCTGCAAACTTGGTGATCGATGGATCTTCTCATGCAAATTCCGAACCTCTCGCTCCATACGGAAGTATTATCCGAGCTCTAGAAGGTGTCACTATCAGAACTGTTCTAGAAGGTATTGGAGCTAAGCTTTTGGATTCCACAACGGTTACCATCGAAGGTGAGTAATAGAAGAGACCTCATTCACTGCTTCCCAGTCGACATCTGACAAGTTGGAATCACTTTTTCTGCTGTCTCTTATTTGAACAGGAACAACTTTGTGTAGTGGTGAAGGTGGCAACCCTGAAGTTTCAGCAACTATTACTGCATCGAATGCTTTGGTGAGTGACTAGGGCTTGTTTCAAAGTAAACTCCATTCGCTCTTGAGCTGACAAGTCTGTTTCAATTTCTCTCTCTCTCTCTTTCCCAGCCATTGGAGCTCGCTCTGATCCACACTGATGCTGAGATTCACGAGACTGGATCACCAGACGTTTCTGCCAAGGTGGATTACACTTTCTCTCCAGAATTCCAACTCGCAGCGAACGAACAAATGAAGACGACAGATCCAATTCCAAAGGTCCTTCTGAACAGAGGTCTACTAGCCTCTCTTCAACTTCTAGGAAAGAACCTCGACTTCTACTTGCAACTCACTGCACGCGTTGGTGGAGCAAATGGTAAGTTCAAGAGCTGATTCGAGATTCTCTTTCAGTGATTCGGCTCTGATCTCCTTACCTTGTTTTGCTTTCCGCCCTCTGCGAATACAGGATACACAATTCCTGCCTTGCAGTACAGACAAAACAATGTTCAAGCGTTCTACAAAGCTTCGTTCTTGGGAGGTGAGTCTTTTGGCCGAGAGCGAGTTTCAGCGCGCGAGGTGGCGACAAACTTTTTGCTGACTTCTCACTCTGCATCACTCCCTCTTTTCTTCAGTCTCTCTCGGAGATCTGTTCACTGATCCAGCTACTTTGATTGGTGTTTTGTTCCCTCAATTCATCATGAACTTCAACGTGGAGGGTGTGATTGATGGTGAGTCAAATGTCTTGTCTTCGAGTACGACAGTCTCGACGCACGCTTTCTCACCTCTATTCCCTTCCCGTCCCTCTGCTCTGCTCTCCTCTTCTTTTATTTTTCACTCCCAAATAGTTCTCGAATGTAAGTGGAAGAAAAGGCCATAGAAAGAGACGAATCGTCGTCGCACAAGAGGCTCCAAAGTGTTCTGACCTTCTCCTCTCCCCACTCGACTCTCCCCACTTTCTCCTCCTCAACTTCTCTCTATTTTCTCTCTAAAAGGCATTCTGCCGATTCTAGAACCCGCTGGGCTGGGCTGCTCTGACCTTCATCATGTTCACTATCAAGAGTGCTTCGTAATTTCGAGTCGCTCTGACGACTTCAAAGACTCTCGCGTTCTGCTTTCGAATCATCATCTCGCTTTTCCCTTTCATCTTTAGATCTTCGGTTCTTTTTCGACTCTTCTAGAATGCTCGACGAAGACGCTCTCACGCTCGGCTGTTGGTTGACGTTCAGTCTGTAGACTTCTCCTCGTAGGTTTTGGAGGTACAGATTCCTCCATCTTGTTCAGCTTTTGCAGGTAGAAGATCGAAGATTGAAGCATTAGAAGAGTGATACCCATATTGGCAGAGATCGATGAAGAAAGATAGAGTAAAGAAGTCAAGGGTGGGACGACGAAACCTGCTCATTTTGATATGCCTCTGAGTGAGCTCCTTTTGGTTTCTCGGCGTTTAAGATTTGAGAGTATTTCACTGTTTTCAAGGCTTGAACCTTCAAAGATTTTGTCAGAACTGAATGGAATTCCTTAATAGATGAAGAACAGACAGTACTTTTCTACCTCCAGTCCTCCTTCTTACCCCTTCCTAGCCCTTTCCTTAATATCGATCTTGATTTGAAACACGATCCAGAGACCTCTTTCGTCCAGACGTTCCCTAATGCTTCTAGCGAGAGCAATGGGATCCAACTTTCTACTCACCCTCGCATCGAAATGCTTGCCCTCCCCTCCTTCTTTTCTCCTCCTTCTTTTCCTTTCCTCTCTTCTCTCCTGCCTTGTCTTGCTCTTTAGAGCTATTGAGTCTATGTGGACAGACGTGCATCGTTGATGGATGAGAGTGGTTGAGCAGATGATCTCTTGAAGATGATGGTGGTTGGAAGGAGAAGAAGCAAAGCTGAAGCTGCTCCCTCAAAGACAGTCAAAAGAGCAACGAAAGAGTAAGATCAGATATTAAAGGAAAGATGAATTCAGATAATGCAAAGTGACTACAATGTACAAAGTGTGAGGGGACAGAGAGAATGAGAAGATGCCTTTTGGATTGTCAAAATGGAAGAATGGACAGGAAAAGATGAAACAAGGTCAGTAACTCAATCCAATGCTTTCTAGCGGTATCAATGCGAATGAATCTTGAAGAATTCAATAGCAAAGATTGAAATGATGGGGTATCATTGATCAAGAATAAAGAAGAATGTTGGCCTTAGATAGGAGCGAAAGACTTTTTTTGATGATAGGTGTCTACATGTGTGCCTAGTAGAGCTTTTCAAAGATTGAACTACGCCAGAGTTAGATTGTCATCATCGACCTATGCTTCTTTCTTTAGGAAGCATTGGTCGAGATACTCACTGTTTTGGAGTGATGGTGTGGAAGAAGAAATTGACTTGAGCAGAAATCCAAATCTTCTCAGAGTGGCTTACGTAAGCCCAAGCCCTCAGACTTTCCTACCTCCTCGAAGTGGTTGAAAATCTTCCGCACCCCTTCCAGAGAGTTGCATTGGACCTTGCATCATTTTCAACTGTCTTTGACCTTGCGTCAGTAAATCTTTGATCTTTTCCTGTGCGAGAGAGAGGGGAATGGGAAACAAGATAGAACGGAGAAGTTCAAAAGAAGGATAGAGTTGAGGACCAGAATGTGAGAGCGAAAGGAAGCAGAAAAACAAGAGAAAAGTCAACAATAGAAAAAGCAAACACAGAAAGAGGAAGTTCAAACAATAGAGAGAAGTCACTCTTTCGTCTTCATCTTGAGACTTACCAAATCGACTTCATTCCTACTCCTCTCGAAATCGGATCTGTACCATTGAATGGTTTCTCGCCTAGCTTCAGGATTAGGTATATCTTTGAATGGATAGAGTAATACGATCGATGATCAGCATGCCTTTTCGAATGTCTGTCCTTCTCAAGGCAATTCGAAACTCGAGAAGAAATACTTGCCTCTCGTAGCTCTGACAAAGTTCCTATAAAGACTGGTAGCTTTTCCTCTCATTAAGAAATGTTCCAAACTGAGATTATCCCCATCCTTGCTGGGTATCCTCCTTCGATTTGAAGGAGGGATGGACTTTGCAAGTTTTTGAAGAGTGAATCTCATGACGAGCGAAGGGTGAGAGGCTTGAATTTTCCTCCTCGCTTGTCCCTGGAGGTTCTTTTGATTGAAAGTTGGGTTTTACTTGCAAGTCGCTCGGGGAAAAGAAATGCAAGGGGTGAAGAAGAAGGGATAGAAGTGGTGGGCCAAGATTGGAAAGAGCACAGGCCAGAGAATCAAAAAACCTTGATAGACAAGTTTGGGAATGACACTTCTTGACCAAGAACCAACAAGGTAGAATTCTTCTACTTTCAAAATTCTTACTCACTTTCGTCTGGAACGAATCAGCCATCATCAACATTGTCATCACCTCGAAGCAAGAGAGAGAATCTTTCAAGTGGAGCTTCGAGAGCCAAGATTGAGTACTGAGTCAATCATCAACTTCACATCTCGCTCTCTCTCATCCGCTCTAATCTTTTCTAAATCACACTTATTAAGATTTGAAATCTGAATCCATAGAAATTCTGAAGAGATAAACTGGAAGAGTTGCCATGTCGCAGCCTCTAAACATTCCATCTTCCACTACTACTTCAACTTCTTCTACTTGTTCCAATCCCACAAGCATTTTCTCTACATCCTCTAGAAATACAAATTCGCTTCCCGATGGATCTCCAATGTCAATCTCTCCCTCCACAAACATCAACATGAACAGAGTCGCATCTCAATCCTCATCCTCATCCACTCCAAAGGGAAATAGTGCAGCAGGCATGCTCAGAGCCGCTTCTGCAATCGCTGCTCAAGCAAGTACTGGTTCAGCAGGTCTACAAGCAGTAAGTTCGGCTCTGTTGGGTCAAGCTCAAGCTCAGGCTCAAGCTGGTGGTCTCTCTTTTGGAAATATAAGAAGTGAATCTGGAGATGGAATGATAGCTTCCACTTCAACTTCTGTAGATCAAGGAACATTGGAATCAGGTTCAAAAGCTAGAGGAAGTTTCATAAATGGTTTGGAGTCCAATGTCAACTCAAGTTCTTCTAGGAAGCCTAGTACGAATGCTCAATATGCTGCTTCAATGAGTGCTCATATAGGTGGTGCTTTACAAGCTCAAGTCAACGATTTAAACGCTGCTGCTTCTACTTCAAAGCTGGATTTGAGTTTGGATTCAGATCAGAAACAGGTTGGAAACATAGCTGCAAGAGCTGCTGTTGAAGAAGCTCAAAGTCAAGTCAGAGTCCAAGCTTTTCTAAATAACAAGAACAACAGTAACAGTAACAATCAAACGTCTCTAGCTTCTACTTCTTCAAATCAACCTCAACCTCCAACTTCATTTTCTTCCTATCTTTCTCAATTAGGTTTGGAACATATTCCATTACCTTCTGAAGGATTGGAACAATCTTGGGGTAGAGATCCTTTAACTTCAAGCTCTTCACGTCCAAGTACTAGTACAAGTAGAAAAGGAAAAGAAGTTGAATACTGGAATAAAGGAGAAAATAATCATCATCCTTCAATGGGTTTCTCTTTAAGTGGTGTACCTTCTTTACCTTTAATGCCAACTCCTCCTTTACAAATGTTACCTCCAACTTCACCCAATTCCAATAGGAATGGTTTCCCTTTTCAACCACCTTCTTCTTCTAATTATAATTACTTCAATAATTCTACAAGGAGGACTTCCAAACATAAAGTTCATAATAGAAATCAATCTGGTAGTACTAGTTCTTCCACTTCGAGATCTAGCAATGGAGGGAATGGAAGTGGTGGAAGGAATCATTCTTATCCATTTCAAGTGGTTCAAACTCCTGGTGGAACGGCTAGAGCTGGTTGGTGGGTTCCAACTTCAGAAGTCGATTCCGAAAAGAAATCTCAATCTACCCTTTTATCTGGTGGTAGGATTAGTAGAACTCCTAGATTGGATAGAATCGATTCGGATCAAGGTAAAACTGAGGTAGAATCAAAGACTGAAGGGATTCAAGAACCTCCAATCTTGTTTCAACCTAGGTGAGTTCCAGGTCTGTACCTCGCTCTGTTTCAAGAGTCGAGAATTGGGAAGTAATCTCTTGACCTTCGAATGCCAACTTTCTAACATCCGTACTTCCCCTTTCTCTTTTCTTCTCTTTCCAGCTACCACGTCTTTACAGCTGATGAATTCGATTCATTAGCCTCAGCGGCCGCGTATGCAACAGCAGCTCTAACTTCTTCTTCTCTTTCTCAAGATGGAAACGAAACTGAGAATTGGAAACCTTTGACTGCAGAACAACAATCTAGTATTGCCGAACAGCTGAGAGCATGGGCAGGATTAGAAGGTCCTGAAAAACAAGTCGAGGCTAGGATAGCTTTGGAACAAAGACAAGCTCAAATAGTCAAAAGTTTGAATGCAAGTACAACTTTGGATGAACAAGGTTCTCTCGAAGCAGAAGCAAGTTCTAGCAATCTCGAACAGAAGAACTCTGCCATCAATTTCTTCCCGCCAGATTTCGCAAGTCATTATAGAACTCAATTGAGATCTTTGGCTGAAGGTTATTATACTAGACTTTACAAAGACGCTCAACAAGAAGAATCTGGAGAAGCTCCTCAGCCACCTTCTACTTCAACTTCTTCAACCGTTGTTACTACTTCTACTACTCAAGATCCAATGCAAATCTTGACTGAAGCTTCAAACGCTGCTGGATTAGATGTTCAATCCCCACATCTTCGAGATCAACTTCTTCAATACGCTCATGGACTCTATTCGACAGGAAGTACAACTCAACCTTCAACCAATGGAGATCATAACAATTCGAAAACGATTCTACATCCTACACTTCTACCTCTACTTCATACTTTACACGATCTTCAACCGAATCATTTACCTACGCTTTTACTTTTATCTTGCGCTTATTATAGTTCTGGAAATCATTCCGGTTCTCTTTATTACAACAATTTGATTCTAAAGAAAGATCCAAATTATGTGGAAGCAATGTCTAATATCGGTACTACTTTGAGAGCTTTAGGTAGATGGAAAGAAGCTGAAGGTTGGTGGTGGAAAGCTATCAAATTGAGACCTGGTTATTGGGACGCTTATGAAAACCTTTTGGGAGTTTTATGCTTTCCTCAACAATCTTCTGATGGGAATCAGATTTCAACTAGTCAAGGTCCTAGATTTGCAGAAGCTCTCCAATTATGTGACTTTGTCGAAAGTAGCTTTTCGAAGAAGAAAGATCAAGATCAAATTTTTGATAATCAATTACCAGAGATCTTACCAAGTTCTTTACCTTTAGCTCAAGTTCCGAGAATGCAAAACCTTTATTATGCAAAGGGAAATCTGAAATACGTCATTCCAGAACTAGGTTCAGTCCCAGCAGCGTTGGAATATCAGAAAGCTGTAGAAATTTGTATCTCTCCTTCGGAAGACAATTGTTATGGTTTAAGAGATCTGATAGTTGCTACTTCTGTCGTAGGGATACTTTCAATGGGAGCTTCAGTTCCTGGATCTGCAGCTGCTACAGCTTCTTTCGAAGTAGCCGCTGCCATCGGTTTAGATCCTTCCAATTCTCAACACGCTTCTTTAGCTTCTTCTGGAATGTTTTCTTCTTTGATTCCAGGTGGGATTCTGAAATTAGTTCGTAGATCAGGAGATCATTTGGTCAGAATTCTATTGAGATTAGGAAATGGTCAATTGCCTATGATCATGCTATTACCAGAATCAGCTTCCAAATTGACTCAATATCTATTCTCAGACTCAGAAACCAATGGTATCTTACCTTCGATGGCAATTGATTCAAAATCTCAATCCCAATCTCAACTTTCTATTCATCAACAATCTACCTTACAAGCTACTCAAACCACTTCAACAATCCTTTTGACTCTTGCCAAATTGATTCAAGATTCAGCTTCTAAACCTATTTCTGGTCCTCATGGAAGTTTGAATTTAGGTGGTTTACCTCCTTCTATTTCTTTGGTTTTATCTCTTTATTATCTTTCACTATCTTTACAATCTTCAGCTTCTACTTGTAACAATTTGGGAATCTTGCTCTCTAGTATTCCTGTCGTTACTACCGTCATTAATTCTCAAGGTCAACCTCAACAACTTAATGGTCAAGCTTTGGCAATGCAATACTATATGCAAGGCTTAGCTATCGATCCTAAACATCCTCATCTTTATACTAATCTAGGTTCACTTTTGAAAGATCTTGGTCATTTGAACGAGGCTGTTCAAATGTACGAAAAGGCTGTGGAATGCAATCCGACTTTCGATGTCGCTCTAGCTAATGTAAGTGATCTCAAGAATGGTTGAATTTGTTCGACTTAAATGTTCTTACTGACGATGTCACTTTTCACTTCTCCCCTTCTCTCTGTTTCTCGCGCACTCTTCAGCTCGGAAACGCTATCAAGGATCAAGGTCGAACTCAAGACTCAGTCTCTTACTATCGTCGTGCAGTTCAAGCCAATCCTAGATTCCCAGAAGCTTTATGTGGTCTAGTCAATGCTCTACTAGCAGTCTGCGATTGGAAAGAGGTTTACTCTGAAGATCCAAATTGGCCAGGTTGGATGGCTAGCGTTTCCGAATTGGTCTCTTCTCAATTGGATGAAGGTTCTCAATATGGAATGGGAGTACTTCAATCGGAAGGTTCAATCCAACATTGGTTAGATGTCATCGTCAGATCGATTGGAGACTCTCGTCCTTCGACTATAGCTGCTTGGAAGGCTAGGCTGGAACCATTCTATCAGAACACAGATCGACAAGTCACAAAGATTAATGAAGGTTCTTTTACTATTCGTTTGATCGAGAGGTTAATGAAATCTATTCAGAGAAGATGGTATTTAGACGTCTATGGCCAGAGTTTTCGAAATTCATCAGCTTCGACTACCAAGATTCAACCGACTTCAAATGACGTTCAAAAGTATCCAAAATTGAATCTGCCTTCTTCACTTTCAACACCTGCACCCGTACCTTGCGTTCTACCATTTCACACCTTCACTTATCCTCTATCTGCAAGACAAGTCAGATTAATCTCTCATCGAAACGCTTTGAGGATCTCTCAAAACACTCTTTCTCAAATGTGGAGAGCTCCGCATGTTTATCCTCCTCCTCAACCTCCTTCACCAAAAATCAACATTGGTTATATTTCTTCTGATTTCAATAACCATCCTTTAGCTCACTTGATGCAGTCGGTATTCGGTTTCCATGACTTGAATAGGTTCAACGTTTATCTTTACGCTACTACAGCTTCTGATGGTTCCCCTTATAGACAGAAGATCGAAAGAGAAGCTCAACATTTCGTGGATTGTTCGAGTTGGAGTCATCAACAAATCGTGGAACAAGTCATTTCGGATGGAATCCATGTCTTGATGAATCTGAACGGGTGAGTCTTTTTGTTACGAGACCAGAACCTCTCTTTGCATTTCTTGTTCGACTTCTGACTCTCTCATCTTCGACTCTGAACAGATACACCAAAGGAGCTAGAAACGAAGTCTTCGCTGCTAGACCTTGTCCAGTCCAAATGGAATTCATGGGTTTCGCAGGTGGTCTAGCTTCTTCATGGACTGATTACATCGTCTCGGATCCAATCGTGACTCCTCCTTCAGTCTCTTCAGTAGATAGATGGAGATCTCGATCAAATATCGGATTCACTAGCCCGGGAGATTTTGGAGCCGATTTGGATCCTGAATCGTTGAGTGAAGAATGGGTTTATACTGAAAGGTTCATCTACATGCCCTCTTCTTATTTCGTCAATGATCACGCTCAAGGATTCAGAGAACCTACAAGTAGGATCTCTGTGGCTGGTGATGGAATCGCTCATCCTCATCAAATGACAGGTGATGAAGCTTGGAGTGAAGAAGAAGTGAGAAGATGGAAATCCAGAAAGGAAGTAAGTGACTAAAGAGATGAATCGATGCGAGCTCAAGAACTAGAGAAGCCTCTCTGACTTTCGATTTCTATTCCTGAATTTTTTCATCGCAGCTCTTCCCGACAATTCCTGATGATTTTTTCATCTTCGCTGACTTCAATCAGCTCTACAAATGTGATCCAGTGAGTTCTCATTCCTTTTCGTTGCCTCTCTCTGCCCTCGATTGATTGAAGGTATGCCTGACTTTGGACTCTCACTCTCTTTCTTCTTCCTCTCCAAGATGCTGTTCAAGCTCTGGCTTCGAATTCTAGCTCGAACTCCACGTTCGATCCTTTGGCTTCTTCGATTCCCCGCTTCGGGAGAAGCTCATCTCTTGGAATCAGCTCGTCGTTGGGCTGGAGATGAAGTGGCTTCAAGAGTCGTCTTCACAGACGTAGCTCCAAAGCACATTCACATTCATCGAGGTCGTATCGCTGATCTATTCCTCGACACTACGGAATGCAACGCTCACACGACAGCTGCTGACATTCTTTGGAGTGGAACTCCTGTCCTCACTTGGCCAAGGCACACACACAAAATGTGCTCTAGAGTAGCTGCAAGTATCGTAGAAGCTACTGGATTAGGTAAAGGAATGGTCGTCGATTCCGAACAAGCTTACGAAGACAAAGCTGTCGAATTGGCCAACAGCGTCAGCTACGTCTACGTCGATAGAGAAGGGAGATCTCTGGATCCGATCTTGGGATTATCAATCAACGCTGGAGAATTGAAAGCTAACTCTGATGCTGTCGCTGCTCGGCCTCATGGTAATGGAAGTAATATCGGAAACTCTCAGGGTCAGGTTCAAACTAGTCAACCTGTTTCCAACGAACCTTCAACTTTGACTCCTTCCGTTCCATCTCAGCCTCAACCTCAATCTCAAATCGACAAGAGTATCTCTGCTTGGGGGCATCCTCCTCCTCGCTCTTCACTTCAGATTCCTCCTGGTCCTTCGTGCCCTCCAAATGCCGTCTCTCGTAAAGCTTCAGGTTCTCTAGCAGATCTCAGAAGGTCCCTCTTCTTGGCTAGAGATCAGAGTCCTCTGTTTGACACTAGAGGCTGGGTCAGAGCTTTGGAGAAAGGTTACGAAGAAGCTTGGAGGAGATGGGTGGCTGGAACTGATAGGGAGGATTCAGAGGAGTGGGAAAGATTGAGCGAGGATTCTCAAGAGAAGAAGAGCGGTCATATTTGGTTGACGATGGAGGATATGAAGTGATTCTTTTTGCTCTCTTCCTGGGTTTTTTCTTTCTTTTTTCTTTCTAAATAATGTTCTCATCATAGATTGTTCTCGTTCATTATCTGCTTTACTCCAATCATTTGCACTCTTTGCTTTCATTCTTATGTCTTCTATTCAGCATCCCTGTTCCGTCTTCTGACATCTTAACTCATCAATTCATAGAAATCATTCATTCATCTCACTTTAATAGACATGCGTTGGTTTGTTTCGAGTGATTCGGATTGCTTGCTCTAAGAGGCAAAAGAAAGCGCTTTCTCTTCTCTTCTTCATTTTCCTCTGCTTTCTTTCCTATCTCACGTTTTCTTCTTCTAATTATCAGCGTTTTTAAAGCCCCTTTCCTGACCATTTTTGATCTTTTCGTGCTTCTCGCCTATTTGCTCTCGGCCGAGCGCCGCAAATTGGCCTGCAAGAACGGTCTGTGTACGTTAAATTTGAGCGCAGCTTTCATTCGAGGAGGCGGTAGCACAGTGGTAGTTGTAGAGGATTGCAATGTTTGACGATTTCATCAGCGTTTCCAATCATCCTTTGGTCGCCGGTTCAATTCCGGCTCGCCTCTCTCTTTTTGCAATTTCTGCTCTTATGATTTTGCGGTTTCTTCGTGCCCCTACAAGAGCACCTGAACTCTCTTTTTTTTGTTTGGATTGTCTACGCGACCTTCTTTTTCTTCAGAACAGAGCGAAGTGGGCGGAGAGGAAGTCGAAGGCAGCGGAAAGATCGGGAGGGGAAACCCTGTCTGCTCCGAGCGAGTTTTTGATTTCTCAGCAAAAAGTGAGTTGGACCAACCAGAGTTTCTTCTTCCCTTCCCAAACCATCAACCACCAACTCTACCTCTTCTAAAACTTCATCTATTGCGACAATGGGATTCTCTGACGGTGATACTAAAAAGGGAGCTGGTCTATTCAAGACTAGGTGCGCTCAATGTCACACTGTTGGAAGCGGTGAACCAAACAAGGGTCAGTATTCAAATCTTTCATCTTCCTTCGAAAAGGGAGAAGATGCTCCTATCCCTGTTCCCTCTATCTCTTTCTGCCTTCTCATTGCTATTTACTGATTATCTTCTCTTCACTCTTCTCTTCTTCTGATCCCTCCGTCGTTGCCATTACCTCATCGCTACTCCTTTCTTCAAACTTGTGGATTTCTAATCAACCAACGTTCCGCTCTACTTCAACTTCTATCACTCTTCTTCTGCATCACCTCAGTCGGACCAAACCTGCACGGTCTATTCGGTCGTAAGACTGGTCAAGTCGAAGGTTTCTCTTACACCGCCGCAAATGTCAACAAGGGTGTCACTTGGTGAGTTTTCATTTTCCTTCTTTCCTTTTCTCTCTTCGCTTCATCGATGGGGAACTGCGAGGAATAGGGAAAAGAGGGGATAGAGATTGAATAGTAGAGCTTTCATTTGCTCAAAGCATGGCGTTGAGCTCAAAGGGGCTGAAAGGGACAGGATCGGGAGAATGTTTCCCTTTCCTTGTCCTCGCAGAAGGTCGAGGAAGTGGAGTAGAGAGAGCATCAGAGACAAAGCTCCGCTCTATCTCTTTTCGATCCCTTTTGAATCTCTGTGAATGCCATGCGAATTTGCATCTAGCAGCTTTCGACGACTTAGATAGGCTCTGCAAGAGAAGGCGCATCGAGCTCCCTCTGAGGACAAAGCAATTCTTTCAAATTCCAATTCCTGTCTCCTCTTGCTGACAATGCATTTCCAATTCTCTCTTCTCTTTTTGATCATACAGGGGTGAAGATACTCTCTTCGAATACCTAGAGAACCCAAAGGTGAGTCTAGCCTGACAAATGCCATCTTCTATAAAGCGAGAAAGGAAGGAGGCTTTCGCTTCCTCTTCAAACTTGTTTCAAGGTCACTGAATTCCGGACTCTTTCTCCATTCTCCTTCTCAAACTTTGCATTTTTCAGAAATACATTCCAGGAACCAAGATGGCTTTCGCTGGTCTCAAGAAGGAGAAGGACAGAAATGACCTCATCACATGGCTCCGTGAGGAAGTGAGTATGAGCCTTGATGCTTGTCCGACGATCTTCTTTCGATCCCAGAAGAGAGATTCTTTTCCTCTTTGCAAACTTTCCCTATGAATCCAATCTGGATCTGCTTGCTGACCATTTCTCGTCTTCGCTCGCTTCTCTTTCCTTCACAGACCAAGTAAAGAGATTCTCGAGATTCTCTCCACCTTGGGTGATCTGGCAACTCATAGAGAAGTCTATTTAAATAGAAGGCAAGAAGGAGAAACAAAGATAAAAAAGAACAAACACGATTCAGTCCATTTAATAACAGCAAAAACCCATCCACCACTCGCTCTATCTTTTCTTTCTCTGCCTTTCCCTTTTTTTCGCAATAGAATTTCTTTATTCCTTTTGTCGTCTAATAAGCTTCATTTCATTTCTTTTGTCTTGTCTCTTTTTGTGATAATGAACCTCTTTCAAGCATTCAACTATCGAATAGTCAGTCGTCTTTTGTAGAGTTGACAGAGCGAGATAACTTTGATGTGACAGAGAGCGCTCAGCTGCATCGTGAAGGACGATCTAATAGTCATTCTAAGCTAGAAAAAGACGAATGCTAGAGGAAGTACAGACGAAGAAGGGAAGATGAAAGCGAGTGGCGGCTAGATTGAGAAGATTTCCGAGCAAGTTTCGAATTATCTAAGCAACTCTTTTGTCTGTTAACCATCAACCACAATTCAGCAACTTCAAGGATAACAAAGATAGAATAGAAATACACTAATTCACACTCATTTAATAGTTTCAGATTCAATCATGGTGAGTAGAACAATGCAGACCATCAGAATTCGAGTCGCAGTTCTAATCAGCAACAATCATCCCACCTTCTTCTATCTTCTCTCCAGGTCTCTTCCACTTCTCAGTACGATGTAATCGTAGTTGGAGCTGGAGTAGTAGGTTCAGGATTGGCCTACGGTCTAGCAAGATCTGGAAGAAAGGTTTGTCTTTTAGAAAGAGATCTTTCAGAACCAGACCGAATCGTTGGTGAACTTTTACAACCTGGCGGGGTTAGAGCTCTCAAGTTACTAGGAATGGAATCCTGTTTGCAAGGAATAGATTCAGTTCCAGTAGAAGGTTACAAAGTATTCTATGGAGATAGAGCAGTTCCAATTCCATACCCAATCCAACAATCAGAAGATCAAGATAAAGGTGTCAAAAGTTTCAGCGGGAAAGTTGAAGGTAGAAGTTTTCATCATGGCAAATTTGTCAATTCTCTAAGAAACAAGGTTAAAGAATTACAATCTAATGGGAATTTGGATTTCTTTGAATGTACAGTAAAGGAGGTATTGGAAGATGAAAATGGTAAAATAGTTGGAGTTGGTGGATCGATTAAAGATGAATCTGACAATCAAGAATCAACTTCAAAAGAAATCCAATTCCATTCCAAAATCACAATCATAGCAGATGGTTGTTTTTCAAAGTTCAGGAAAACTCACGGTTCATCAATTTCTCCAATGGTCAGATCCAATTTCGTAGGTTTGGAATTGAATCATGCTCCATTGCCTTCACCAAGACATGGTCATGTAGTCCTTGGAGGTGCTGGTCCAGTCTTACTTTATCAAATAGGTTCAACAACCACTAGGATTCTAATCGACGTTCCAGGAGAGAAATTACCTTCTCAATCTAAAGGTGAACTTCAAACACATGTTAGAGAAATCGTCCTTCCTCAACTTCCAGAGGTTTTGCAACCTTGTTTACAAACTGAATTGGATAGAGGTCAGAGGTTGAGAAGTATGCCAAATAGTTTCTTACCTCCTAGTATGCAAGGTCAGAATAAGGAAAATGCTGGAATCATCGTCGTTGGTGATGCTATGAATATGAGACATCCTTTGACTGGAGGTGAGTACAAAGAGAGAGATTCGACAGACGAATAGGAAAGGGCAGAAGCTGAGAATAAACTTCGAGAAGCTGCTATGGAAGTCGCAGCAAGTGGGAATAACCGAATCAGCAAAGGTTGCTAGAAGACATCGTCACAGGAAAGGAAAGACAGCTCTAGAAATATCATCTCGATTTGCCAACGCATACATTCAACATTTCTGACCTTCTTTCCCCATCACTCCTTTCGATATCTTTTCTCTTTACAGGTGGGATGTCTGTCGGTCTTTGGGATGCAGTTCATCTTACCACTGTCCTTGGAGGTTCGGATTGGATCCCGCCTACTCTAGATGGAGCTCCTCTACCTCAAGATCGCAAAGTCGTCAATCTAGACGATTGGAACTCCATCAAACCAGCTCTCAAGTCTTGGCATTGGAAACGAAAAGGTTTGGCTAGTGTCATCAACATTCTAGCTCAAGCTCTCTACTCTTTGTTTGGTGCTGATGGTGAGTCGAAGATTCAATCTCGACGACTCGAAAGTCACTCTTCTTTGCTAGAGCTGACATTTTTTCTTTTCTGAATCTCGATTCACAGATGAGAACTTGGCTGTTCTCAGAGAAGGATGCTTCAAGTACTTTGAATTGGGTGGAGAATGCGTTGGAGGTCCAGTTCGATTACTCTCTGGTCTAGCACCTTCACCTCTACTTCTAGTCTATCATTTCTTTTCAGTCGCCATTTACTCCATCTACACCCTATTCTCACATCCAAGGTTTTATCCCAAGGAGAACAAGGAGAGAGTCCCAACTTTCCTTGAATATCCAGGATTAGCAGTTCAATCGGTTGCTGTTTTCAAGACTGCTTGCGTGGTCTTACTTCCAGTCGTCTTTACTGAAATGAAATCAAACGTACCCAACTTCAAGAAATCCCTCAAATCAAGTAAGAAATCTTCAGGAGTGGCTGGATTTGATCGGAATACGTTTTTGATCATCGCCTGTGCAGTCGCTGCTTGGCTTTATTATGCTGGAAATTTAACCAATTCTTCAATTAGTAATCATTCTGGAAATCATTCTATAAGTCAAGCTTTGTCGGAATGGATCATGTTTCCTAGAGCTAGCGCTAATGCGTTGAAGAGGTGAGGTTGATCAAGATCAAGCTCTCCGTTTCGATCTTATTCTTTTCAGTCTCTTTTGCATCATATCCAAACCTCATCTTATGGATCTCCATTCATCAGTCATATGATGATCATACCTGTTAATTTCTTCCTTCAATTGTTACTCTTTTTGCCTGTACAATACCCGCTTTATCCCCTTCCCTTGTATCTTACACATCACAAAAGTTCTCTCTCTCTCTTCGAAGCGAAGGAACTGAAATGTAAATATCTGGATTCCATTTCTTCTTGTTTGAGAACTTGGAACTGAAGTGTACATGAGATGAACGACTTCCTTCGGAACTGCAAATCGATCGCTAATCTTTTTCTTGCAGAGAGATTTGCTTCGCATTCTTCCTTCTCGAATCTCGACCAACACCATCCCTCCCCTTCTTCTTCGATTCTGCTTCGATTCTTCTCCTATCTCTTCAAGATAACAGTCCAACAACCACATTACTCAACTCAACTCAACAATCCATTCAATCGAGCCCGAACAATCATGGTGGATCCTCTCCAAGTTCTGCCTAACGACCTCATCATCGACCTTTTCTCTCTCCTTCTTCTCTCCACCCCAAATCTCGCACTCACTTCTGCCACTAACAAGTTGTGGAGGGATAAGTTGCTAACGGATCCCTACATCAATAAGATCATAGATCTCACTCAACTCCAACAAGAATTGAGTGCAGAAGAAACCATCCAACTCATCTCTCGTTTGGCTTCGAATTCAACCAGCGAATACTCAAAAGTAGCCAAGGAGCTTCATCTGAACGTAGACTCTTTCGTTGAGAAGCTCCGAGAAGCACCAGACTTCCAGGAATCCGGTCTTAGACAGATGTCCTTCGACTACTTGAGGGGGAAAGAAGACGATTCAAAATCACCTTATTCAGAATGGTTCAAGCTTCTCAATGTCATGTCTTCATCAACTCGCGGTCAGCTCACCAAAGCCTTCTTCAGATCAAACGATCTCATCAGACTAGATTATGACGACGGCTTTATAGGAGATCTGCTCTTGGATACGGCTCTGATCCTGGATGACCAGAACGAGGCTCTCAGAGAGATTCATTGGGTGATTCCCTACTTCCCAATTTCAGTGGAAAGCAGAGATACGGCAAAGGTCTTCTCCGTGGAGAACCCTGATGAGTATATTGCTGAAGTTGCAATGTTTCAATGTCACGAATTCATTCGAGATGTCACTAATTTTACAGGTGTTGGTCTCACGAAGTTGAAATTGGATTTGACAAGGTTCTGGGATCTTCAAAGCATTTCAGAAGAGGAATTACCGACTACTCATCGAAATCTTTTGGAGTTTTTCGAGGAAGTTCTAAATTCAGAAGAAAGCTTGCGAGAGCTTTCCGTGACCTTTAATCGCTTCAACTTCCCAGAAAGTGTTTTCAGTGATCTGGTCACAAAGCTCTCGAGTTTGTCTTCTCTTAGGATAGACTTAGTGACAGAAGTACTTGATGACGAACTAGTTGATGATGAAGATTACAAATTTTCCATTTCTCCAACTCTACCTCCTTTCAAGTTGAAAAATTTCACCTTCAAGTCCGAACGCCATGGAATTGATCAAATGGAATGGCTGGTTGGGTTCGCTGGAAGCACTCTCGAATCTCTGAATCTTTGTCTTCCTTTTGATTCTGCTCTCTGGAGAGTTTCTGCAGATATCTTAATTTCAATCCTCAAAGTCAATTCATCACTGAAGCATCTCACTTTGGAGAATCTGACAATCGTTCACAATCCTACCTCTGCTTCTATGCCTGCCATCTCTCTACCAAATCTCGAATCGATTTCAATCAAAGGAGCCAAGTTGCCTGGATATGGTATCCTCTCCAGATGCTTCATACCTAGTCTCAAACGATTGGAACTCTCACTAACACCATTCCCTTTACCACCGATGATAGAGCGGAATATTCGTTTACTGGACACTTTGACGCCCTCTTGGATGCTTGTTGTTCATCTTTGGTTGAGATCAAGCTGGATGGGAATCTGAAAGGACCGTATGGGAGAGACAGAGTTCTTATCTTTCCAAAACTGCAGATTTTATCTATCTCAAGCAATCAATCAGCATTAGACATGTTTAGTCATTTCAACTTGCATCGTTTGAAAGTCTTACATCTGGAAGCCAAAAACAACACATGTAAACCAAAGTTCTTCTACAGCCTTCTGGTTCTCAGTTCTGAACACCTGGAGGACATCAAGCTATGTGGAATGGAGACTGATCTCTCCGAAGCTGAGACTTACTCTGGATTTCAAGAGTTCCAAGAGTTTCAAGAGTTCCTAGCACTCACCAGATCTTCTGTCAAATTCCCCAACGTACACTCTCTCGAAATCAACTCACTATCAGCTTCATTGGTCAGGCTCCTTCTCAACTCGACGTGTCCCAAAATCTCATCGATTTCTCTGGGATCGACTAAGATGGGTTTCCATCATGCTCTAGTCTTCTTACAGAATCATTCGTCAACATTGGTCTCGTTAGATGTCAAGGATACCGAATTCATCCCTGGAAAGATCGGTTCTCATTATGCAAACAATCATGCTTCGTTCCCGGAGTTGTCTAGCATTTCTGTCGATCCAGAAAGAAACTGGACTTTTCTAGCATCTTTGATAGGCTTGGATAGATCGGAAATCAAACACTTTGAACATCAACCAAATTTACTTTTGGTCAAGGAAAAGCTGGAAAGAATTGCTCCTCAATTGAAAGTGACAAACTTCATCTAGGAGACATAGAGAGAGGTGGAAAAGGTTGATGGAACGATAGATGAAACGGAGATTGAGGTGAAAGGAAAGGAAAGATTGGACGAAGCAAAAGAGATTGAAAGAGACCTGTAGCGAAAGACAAGATGTACGCTTTAATGATCATTGCGTGCCTTCTCAACTTGAATTCCAATCGCTTTGACGGTTCAAGGCCCCATTTCCTATCAGCAACATCTCCTCAGCGCAAGCAACCTTCCTAGCTTGGTGATCTTTTTGCCTCGCACACCTCTCTCTCTCTTCTGCTTTCTCTTCTTCTTTTTTGTTATTGCTGGAAGTGGTCAATACTCTGGGACATCCTGGTCGATCCGTGTGAGCTTGGGCGTTGGACTGGTAGAGAAGGGAGGGAAAGGCAAAGTATCCAGGGAGAGTCCCAAGAAGGCAGCAGAAGAGCGATCAATCAATCGTATGTAGCTGCAGAAAGTCTCACTGATAACAGCGGAATGACCTCTAGATCTTTTTTCTGTGTGAAACGACTTTCGAGAACGAGATCGACCTTGAAGAAGATGAGAGAGAAGGACTCTCTGGTCGAAACGCATCTCCGCGCTCTTTTCGACGTCTGTCATCTTTCGGAGCCTCTCTCGACTCCACTCACCCTTTTTCCTAGATTTCAAAAGATATTTCCAATCCGAAAAAAACCTCGAATGGAGGGTAACTCTCTGCTTAGTCCTCGCAGAGGCCAAAAGGACTCGATTTTCTCTCAAGCCCACAAATCGTCTGTCGAGATTTGAACTTTTGGAAAAACGAGCCCCAAAAATCGCGTTCTTTCGTCGTTTCTCTTCTTCTGTTCTGATCTTTTCTCCGTTTTATCTTCATCTGGAAGTTTTCAGGGAGTCTCTTGTTGACCTCTCATCCTGAATCTCCATGAGTCTCTGGCAAGAAGTGGCAACGCGCTGACCTCAAGAGCAAACTCTGTCCTTCCGGACTCTCTTCTCAATCACTCGAATTTCAACTTCTCTAATTCATCCGATCGATTTCATGAGAAGACACAGTTCAGTTCCGGCGCCGACTCGAAAGTCTACCGAAACTCTCGATAGCTAGCCGTGGCCAATGACGAAGAGATTTCTCTCTCCTAGAATCCTTCCAGCGTTCGCCCAGCGCTCGAAAAGCGACTGAAAGAGACCTGGAAGCGAGCTGGAAGCGAAAACCGAAAACCGAAAAATGTGCCAAAAGTTTGGTCCTGGCTGGGAATCGAACCTGGAATACACGAATGTGATGTACTTTGATAAAAGTTGGTTGCCTTTTGTATTTCTATTCAAAATTGTTTTCCAAAAGATTGATCGAGTACCTGTATTCGCTCGACTGGATTCGCTCAACGACGTCTCCCTTGACTCGTCCTACTAGCGCTCACGCTATAGGAGCTTTTTATCGTTTTGCATCTTTCCTGAATCGAATCGCCTCGTTGGGGGTAGAATAGTCCTAAAGGGGAACAGACCTTCCCCGTCTGTAAGGAAAGCGAAAAGAAAACAATTTTCTTCAAGATCGATTTTTGTGCTGGCTTATGCTAGTATACTGTTGGCAACGATGAATTTAGATTTGCTTTCCCTAAGAGGTCAACGACCATCTACCGCAAAAATCAATTTTGATTTGAGCGAGTGAAGGAGTTTCATCTTTCCATGAGCTAGGCATATTCGATCATAGTATGTGAGACCTAGTATTCTGGATCACCCTAACTTTTTCGGTTCTTTTTTTGTTTCGACGAAAGAAGGATTGGAGAATCGTCTCTTTTAACAATTAATGACCCTAACGACCCTATACCCAAACCGCTGTATTCCTAGTATACCCATTACTGTATTCCTAGTATACCCATAGCTGTATTTCTACTATATACCCATAGCTGTATTTCCACTATATACCCATAACTGTATTTCTAGCTAAACACGCTACTAACGAAAGAAGTCGACCAGCTACTCTGAATGAGCTTAATTCGTCTCTAGAGAGTGATAGGCTCGAGTCTAATAACTATAAGCCTCTGAATGGGCCTCGACCCTAGAGAGGCGAAACACATACTCTAACAAAGCCGAGAGATCTAGTATCTTCTCATTACTCATGGGCGCGACCCTAGAGAAAGACTGACGAACGAAGAAGCAAGCCTTTCAACCAAGACGCTAGAAGGCAGCCGAGTAGCTGTAGCTCTTTTGTTCAAAAGCTTCACTATGCTAACCTGTCAGGGACAGTGCCACGCTTCTCGGGACTTGGTGGTATTTCACTCAAACTGCTGAAGGAAGTCGCATCTCATCTCATGTCGACAGCTGTTTTGATTGAGTCCAGGATGCTTCGATTTCTTTGGAAAGCGAGGAAACTTTCAATACTCCCTGAAGTCGCTCTAATCATCTTGGTGGCAGGAGAAGCCTGACCTCGAGATCTTCTCCTTCAAGTCTCCCTTCTGGTGGCGAGTCGTGCTTGCCAAACTTGACTCTTTCGATAGGCTCTTTGCTGAAAAGCCTCGTTTTCGGACTATTCTGACCATTTTGAGCCATTTTGCGGCTGGTCATTCTGGCGAGCTTGAAAGAGCGTCAAAGCGCTCACCCGCCAGTCTCGACAGAGATTACATCTCTTTCCGTCTTCTTTATGGTCAACCGAACTTTTTTTCGATCTCATTCGTTTAGCAGTTTTCCCTCGAGTATAGCGGTTTTCCAATCTCTGTCACTTCTGGCTTTCTCTGATCCAGAATAGAGCATCTCTGACGCAAGCTCACGTCGTGAAAGACTCTGTTTTCGCCTTCGCCTGCCTTGACCTTGAAGCAAAACATAATCGTTGCTACAGATGTGATTATGATGACGTGAAGTTCATTTTGTAGATGAGTGAGAAGAGAAGTTTGAGCGTTGGTTGGTAGGCAAAGATCAAGTCTATTGGGTCTTGCTGTTCAGCCAAGGGACAGCTTGATCTTTTTGTGATTTTATCTGTATCTGCAAGAACTCGAGGAAACAAAAATGATAGTAGCGAGTCGAGCGGTTGGACGAGAGGAAAGGAGAGGAGAGGCTTCGCTTTGACAGGCAGCTCTCTTTTTGAGAAATAGCACCAAGTCCCGAAAAGCGTGGCACTCTCCCTGCTCGCCATAGCGAAGACTTCGACACAAGAGGTACAGTCATTCGACTGCTCCCTAGTGTCTTGGTCAAAGAATTCTTCGTTTGTGCGTCATCAACTTTTTTCACTTTTCTCATTCTCTCTCTAGGGTCGCGCCCATGAGCAGTAAGCACATACTCGATCGAGTCGGCTTTTTTGTTAGGATTTTTTCATCTCTCTAGGGACGAGGCTCATGCAGAGGTTTGCATAGTTATTAGACTCGAGTCTACCACTCTCTAGAGACGACTTAAGCTCATTCAGAGTAGCAGGCTGGTCAACTTCTTTCATTAGCGTGGCTAGCTAGAAATACAGCTATGGGTATCATGGTAGAAATACAGCTATGGGTATACGAGGAATACAGTAATGGGTATACTAGGAATACAGCGGTTTCGTTATTGGGTCGTGATAGGGTCGTAATTGGGTCGTGATAGGGTCGTAATTGGGTCGTAATAGGGTCGTAATAGGGTCGTAATAGGGTCATTATTAGGCTTTAAAGCTCATGATAGGTCGTTATATGTCATTAGGGTCGTCGAAGATTCATTGTTGGGTCGTCAAAGGGTCATTGTACGGTCGTTATAAGCTCATGAGGGTCATTAGGGTCATTATTTATTAAAAAGAGACGATTCTTCCAATCCTTCTGATCTTTTTATCGAAAAGAAGAACTGAAATAGTTAAGTTGCTCCAGAATATCAGGTCTTACACACGCGCCTGACTCATGGAAAGGTCAAACTTCGACATCACTGGCACAAATCAACTCTGTGCTGCAAGTGAATCTCTTTGTGGGGAAGCAAATCCGAATTAATCATCTTTACTGTCATTACTAGATTGCGTTTATAGCCTGATCACTAGCAATGGGAGCCGTCCGAAGAATTTTCCTCGCTTCCCACATAGACAAAAAGGCTCGATACAGGTCAAAGGTTTCTAACCCCCTTTTAAGGTAGATCAGTTATTTACTCGAAATTTCTGGGGACAACAAGAAAATCTCGAGGAATGAAATCGATCCAGAATTGGCTCAAGATTTCCATTCCAGAGTTGGTTCGAGGCCCAGAGAGACGTTGAGGAAACTATGCTCGACAAGTCACTCGCTGACTTCTCTTGCCTTCTTCTTTCTGTCATTTTCCAATTAGGAACCGACCCACACATCAATCGAGTGGTAGATCTGACAGAACTCAAGCGCGAATTAAGCATCAAAGAAACCATGGATCTCATCCTACGTCTAGCTTCCACCACTACAGATTCTAGCAAAGCAATAGGCAAAGAGATTTGTATCAATGTAGATTGTTTCTGGGAAGCATTCAAGACCTACCTTAAACGTTTACAGCTAAGTGGACCGAGGTTCAATTTTGATGATCTAATGAAAGCAACCGATTGGGAATGGTTAAAGCTCGTAGGGATACTTTCTTCAGCAACTCAGGGCAAACTAGTCAAGATCACTTTCAAATCCCACACGAATCTGTGGTCTGATTATCAATGTGTAGATGGTATGGGAGAAGTACTAGTGCAGACAGCTCGTCTGTTGAAGAGTCGAAAGAATTCCTACTTCAGAGAGATTGAATGGCAAGTCCCTTTTCCAGTCTCTTTGGAAAGTAAAGGAACAGAGAAAGATGCAAGTGCATTCTCTTTGAAGGCAGCTACTGGACCTCCACTCAATTACGACATCGAAAGCTGCATGGAACTACTTCAAGGGGTCGTCAAATTTACAGAAATCGGTCTTACAAAGTTGGACGTAGATCTATCAGATTTCACGGATTTCAAATCACCTTACGAAGACCAAGAAGTTAGAGCTCAAGAAGATATCAAGGAACTATATCAAGAGATTCTGAAATCAAAGGAGAGTTTGAAAGAGCTGAGACTCAACTTCGCCAGTTACACTCTCCCAGAGGAGATCTTCGATGGGTTACTAGCAAAGCTAAGGAATCTCTCTTCTTTAAGGCTAGAATTCGATGAAAGAAGTCCCGGTTATCGTCTCCAAGCTCCAAAGAAACTGCCATCTTTCAGTTTGAGAAACTTCTCCTTCAAGTCCACAATCGCTGGCGTCGATCAATCCGATTGGCTCGTCAAATTTGCTGGAAATCAACTAGAATCGCTAGACATCCACCTTTGTCTTCGCTCAAGGATCCCAGAAAGTGTCATCTCTGAAATCCTCAATGTCAACTCGTCTCTGAAGCATCTGGCTCCGAAGGACTTATCCATAGTAGATCATTCCAACGAGGCCTCGATCGGAATCTTGCCAAACTTGGTATCTCTGGAACTCAACAATCTCAATCTTCTTGGATACAAACTGGTCTCCAACTACTCAATGCCCAACCTCCTACATACAACGTTCTTCACCTCGCCAAAGAGAATATTCCTCGCAGAAGAAGAGAGGTCGGCAGCAACTTGCCATCTCGCGACAATTCTCAGAAACTCTTCTGCATCGCTGGAGAGTTTCAAAGTCAAAGGAATGAAGGAGGTCACTCCACATGACAGAGAGATCCTGTTTCCAGAGCTAGCTACTGTTGATTGCCACGAAATAGGGTTTTTTTGCTCTTTCTTTGACTTCGGTGTTTCCAAGATTGATAAAGATCTAGAAGTTGGAGCCGTCAAGGCGCTCATCGAAGAGGGAGCAAAGAGAGTTGTGCCGAAATTAGATTGGCTGAAGACATTGTGAGAAAACAGTCTTGGAAAGAGATCAGAAAATTGAATTGTATGCTTTCAGCGTCTACAAATAACAGTTACCTGGGATCTAATCTGACCTCTCGCCTCTCTCTTCCCTCCCACTTTCCGTTCCTTTCTTCTTTTCTCCGAGATCTCCAGATCCAACACCAACGCATAAGAAGATACAGAAGAATTGGATGACTGTCACCCAAAAGAAGACTCGGGAGAGTGAGAAAGCGTAAGATTCTGTTGCAGCTTTCTGGACGTAAGCGGGTAGAGTTGGGATGGCTGTAGCGTCGTGTCGGATGATTGAAATGTACTGATGAGAAAATGATGATAGCAAAGGCAATACATTAGTTAGAAGTCAAGGTCGAAAGGTCAAGGAAGCCGATTGATTTGTACTCACCTCTTTCGAACGTTCTCCTCCCAATCTCAATTCGAGTTGTTGATTTAGAAGGCTTTGTAAAAGAGCCCCAGAAAGAGCGACACCGACTACTTGTCCCAGACTTCTAAAGAGGTAGACCATTCCGGTGGCTACGGCTTGATCTGCTTTATCGACTTTCGCCAGCAATGCGATCAAAAGGAAAGTGTAGTTTGCAGCTATTCCGAACCCAGACGGACAAGCACCTAGATATTCTCCTAGTTGGCTTGTCGATTCGTTCCAGAAAGTAATGTAGAGAGTTCCAGAGGCTGCCAAAAGAGAACAGATTACGTTCATTGAGTAATAGCGACCGGTTGATCGCATGTAAAGGCCAGAGATTAAACTGCCGCTCGAAGTGAAGGCAGAGAGCGGTAGAAGATGAAGACCTGAGAGAAGCAAAGATTTGAAAGAGATACTCATCGTCAGTTTTGGCTCGAACTGTTACCCGAGTCAAACGATTCACTGGCTCGGGAATCCTGTTGCATCAACAGGAGTTCCCAGAGTAGAATTCTTGTGCTCGATATCTAGAGAGACAGCGAGACTTGAGTAAGACGAAAGTACTCACCAGCTTCTTTTGAGCTTTGAAGTCTAACAGCTTGAAAGTATATGGCAAAGTTGAAGATGAAAGAGTAATAAGCTATACTAGAAAAGAAGTAGAAAGCTCCAACACAAACTGTCGCTCTCGATTTCAGAAGCTTCAATGGTAAGATTGGCTCTGCGACCACTAGACCCTCCACTAGCACGAAGATAGCTAGGAAAACGAAGGAGGAAAGAAGTAAACCAAAGACTCTTGGATTTGAGAAAGGAAGATTGTCTGCTGATAAGAAGGAAAGCGACAGCAGTAGAGATGAAACTCCTAGAATCAAGAAAAGAGAACCAAGATAGTCGATGCGAGCTAGCTTCTGTCTCAAAGATTGTTCAGAGGCTGGAGTTGGAATCTTGATGAATGTTAGAATGCAGAAGCTTGCGAGTAGTAGCAGTGGGATTTGTCCGAGGAAAGCAATTCTCCAGCCCACAGCGTCAGCGATGATGCCTCCTACTGGCCCGCCGAGTCCAGCGCCAGCCCCGAATCTGTAAAAGAAACATCAGAAAGAGTTTAGATTGAGCCTTTGCGGACATCTGGAAGGACAAACGACAGGCATCGACTCACAAGATATTCGTAAGACCTTGATATACCCCTCTTTGCCTCAAAGGCACCAGATCGGTCAAGATAATGGAGCCGCACAGAAGGATCCCTTGATGGTGAGTAATTAGATGGCAGAGGTTCGAGGAAAGAGGGCATCAAGTTAAGCGATGAAGGATGAAGGGGAGATGGCGAAACGAAGAGATCGAAGCATCTCGCCTCCTGAGAATCAATCTTACTTACCTCCTCCTCCGATTCCTGCAATGGCTCTTGCAACTAGCAAAGTATTCATCGAAGGCGCCAAACCACAGCCAAGCGTTCCCAGCGAGAAGAACGAGACCGCAACGATCATTGAGCCTTTTCTCCCAACGATATCACTAAGCCTACCATACACGGGACTGAAGGCACAGACAGTCAACAGATAACTAGAACCAAGCCAAGCAGACTTTTCAGAAGCATTGAAGGAAGAAGAAATGACAGAGGCGAGGGTGACGACTGTGATCGAAAAGGATCGAATGGGACGAAGATAAGCATTCAGCGTTAAAAGTCAAAGATTCCGATTCATCTTCGCATTGAGTTACTGACCTATTGTTCCATCAGCTGCTGCTAAGAACAAGATGAGCCATAGACTGGCCAAAGCAGGGACGAGCTGAGACCAAGAAAGTGGTTCATGTTCCAAAGAAGTCGTCGAAGATTGGACGGGCGCTGTTTCTTCTGCTTGAGGTTGAGGTAGAAGAGGTGTCGCTTCTGTGGCTGTCGATTGATTCTCATCATAAGTAGAAGAAGAAGAAATAGTCATTGTTGAGAGAGGGAGAAGGAGAAGGAAAAGAAGGTCTTTCAGTTTTTGTCCAACCTTGTTCTCGGGTTTTCGGTTCATAACAGCGAAATCTCTCTTGGCCATCGTCGAGACAAAGAACGAAGACCAAAAGAAGATAAAGATGGTACGTGGTGCAGACTCTTCAAATGTACAATCAAAAACGAAAGCCAGTCTCTATGAAGTTTGGAACAGGAAAAATCTCTCTTGCCTTTTCTTTTCCTCACTCTTCCAGGCTGATTTTTCGACAGTCATAGCTCAAGTCCACTTGAAAAACTGATAAATCTAAAGATAGAAAAGAGGGAATGTTCGACAAATATGTCTGAAGATCAGAGTACAAATGAAGTAGATTAGAAATGAAATCGAAAGAAGGCGAGGCCGACATCTATTGCCACCTGGCCTCTGCGTAAAGTGGATATAGATCTTGAGTAGTCAAAGAGTTATAAGGCTTGGAATCAGAGTTCGAGTAAGTCTTTTCTGATTGAAGCGAGTTTAGAAGACGAACCACGCTGGAAAGAATAAAGTCAACAAAGATGACGTCAACTTTGGTGTCATCAGAGACTGCAGTGGTGTTTCCAGTAAGGGGAGAAGCGACGTAGTCTGGTTGAGAAGCGTAAGGGATGGCAATATGCTGAAGGAAGATGGTAAACAGAAGGGGATGCGATGTCAGAAACGAGTGTCTTGAATTCAGAGTGCTCTTCCCAGACTTTACTTTTGACTTGGTCAAACCTGGCTACTCACTTCAGTATCATCTCCATCATTACCGCAAAGATCACTTGTAACGTAACCAAGAGTCTTTTGAGCTTCAGCACGAGCATCAAGTCTCATCAAATCTTCTTGAGCTGGAGTCAACTCTCTTCTTTCTTCTTCATTTCTAACTTGATTCTTCAAATACTCGTTGAAAATGTGATCGATTTCTCCTCTTGAGTATTTGGATTCTAGTTCAGCTTTCTTCTCAGCTTCCAAAGAACGAGCTGAAGCTGAATAGGCAACCGCTTCTGAAGCTGATCTTCGAGAATTGGCTCCAGCTTCTTCGTCTCCGTTTAGCTTTCCAACCAATTGAGAAGCAGCTGAGTAGGGAACGTCCGAGAGATACAAGAAGGCATCCTTGAATGGACTGACGATGTATTGGTCGTTCTTGGTGAAGTTTCCAGAGTAGATGTCGAATCCTGTGATGAGTCGTAGAAACGTGATGAAGGCAAAAGAGGTCAGTCTTCGAGACATGATTCGATCGCCAGTTGTAAAACATCAATACTCACTTTGACTACCAGAGTTGGCCAGAACGATGTTTGGGATCGATTTACGATCAGGGTTGGAAGTGGAGATGATGGTTGGAAGAACTTCGTTTGTCAAAAGGTTGAGTAAAGAAGAAGTGTTATCAGGAGAATATCTGGCGAGGTAATAATCTTGAGGAGCTTTACCAAAGACTTGAGTCAGATTCCATTCATCAGCGATCTTTGTCATTGCATTAGTGATATGAATACCCTTTGCAGTATCGAAATGTTGATGTTTAGATAGATCCGAGTGGAAAGCATAATTTCTTCGATTGGCATCAATGTAACTTCGAGAGAAGGAGATGTTTCCAGTAGAAGAAGCTTGACTCAAATTTGCAGACAACCAACCGATAGTTTCTAGATATCTTCCGGATTCAATAGCCATTGATCTACCATCGTACTGCACGCAGTCTCTGACGTGACTATGTCCGCCCTGCAGTAAAATTGGGGTCAGGGGATGAACTTTACGAATTGCATCGAAGACGATTGGGAAAGTGTTGTCATCATTGACGGGAGAGTGGCCAATTATCACGAAAGCATCTGGCTCCTGCTTGACTGCATCTATGAACCATTGTTCCTTGACCATCTGATCAGCAGGTTGGACAGAAAGGCCAGCATCGGCTCCGGTGAAGTTCTGAGAAGGGAAGAGAGGAAAGAGAGATGGGAAGAGTCATGCTTCAGTCGTCGAGTCAATTCGATTTGATCAACAACGCTCCGAACCCACAAAGAGAACACCAAAAGAGGTGATTTGGACTCCATGTTTCGTCTTGAATTTGACGAATCGTTCTCCGAAAGGCAACGAGACATTCTTTCCGGGATGATGTGGATCTGCCATGGAAATGTTGACGTTTGAACCCATATATCTTCCTTTTTGTTGTGGAATGAAGTTCTTGTAGGTATCTAGAGCATTTGCGTAGATATAAAGCTACCGATGAAAGAGAGGGGAGAGAGAGAATGGATGAGTACCATTCAATGTCGAAGGAAGAGGGAAAGCGTCAATCGCTCGATTTACCTCGTGATTTCCGACAGCCAACAAGTCGTACTGATTGAATGAGAAACAAAAAGAAGAAGAAATGTCAGATTCTGAGAAGGAAGTACAGAAACATCTCCTTCCGAGTGGAATGACTCACCTTGATCATCGAATGGAACTGGTTGGAAGTATGAGCATCCACTTTTGGATCAGCATCGCTCAATCCAGCTCCGTCATGTAAATCTCCACTGTCAACTATCAATAGGTCTGTCTGTTCTCTATCAGCTTTACGTCTAGCTAGCTCGACGAAGGATGCGAAATCCCCCCAATCTCCCGAATAATTGGGTTCCGGCTCGGAAGATTTCAAATGACCCTGGTACCATCCGTGAATGTCGGTGGTATGAATGATGTTCAAACCACCCTTTGTAGCCCAAGTAAGAGGACGAATGAGAGAGGTACCCCCAGACGGTTGAGTTGCGACTCGATTGGATCTTGGAGAAAGTCCTTGAGAATGATCGATTCCTGGACATGCATTGACCAGATTTACGGTCGCAAGAGAGAGCAGTAGACTTGAAAGAGTGGAAGTCCACATTTTGATGAAGAAGAGGAGGAGAAGGATGTTGGGAAAGATGGAAAAAAGTCGAATGTGTCGTTCGACATCTTTGACTTTTAGTTTTTGGCCCTGACGTCGAACGTGTCCTTATCTCGGCTGGTACTCGGCTGTTCAGAAGAACATGTTCGTTCTTCAAGGAAACATGTATCTTAGAATGTCTCGATGGAAGATATCAGTGAAAGTGGTCCAATGGAGAGAGATCCTGGAGAGAGCGAGAAAAAGAAGAGGACTGATGGATCTTCTTCTTATCTTCAGGGACAAGACTAGGAATGGAAGTGAGACTTTTGTGAGCGTTGAAAACATGAAAAATCGACTGAGATTGAGCTATAGTACATATATGACATCGGACAGAGAGCAGAGAAAGAACAGAAAGAATGGAGGGAGAAAAAGATTGAAGCAAAGAATGCTGAATGGAGTTCGAGATGCCTTTCAATGTGCAATCTTCTTTGTAAGACCCATTCGCTTCTTCTTGCGCTCGAGTTTCTTGGCTGACATCTAAATATTAAAAGGTGTGTGAATGCGAGAGAAAGAAGAGAGAAGTATGAAGAAGAAGGTTGATTGAAGTTGAGTTTTGCAAAATTTCATTTGGAGGATCAGTACCAGTCGAATCGAGTTGACGAGAAATTGATGAGATCCAGAGAAGTATGAGAGATGAGTTCGGATCATCAGGAAGTTTCGAGCAAGAGAAGCATCAAGGGAAAATGAGAAATAGTTGAAGAGAAAGAGAGAGAGAATGAGAGGTAGGACAGAAAGTCAGCAGCCGTCGAGTTGCAAGAGCTCAATCGCACCATCTCTCGGATGTCATTTCGCGGGAAAAACTAGAATGAGTTTCTTGCTTTCCTACTCCGATACTCGTTCAGTCGAGTAAGACTCACCTTCTGAGCCATTGCGCTGAGCCTAGCTTTTGTCTCCAATTTCTCCTTCCTCTCTTTGATAGCTTCCTTTTTACTGTTTGAGCGAGGAGTTCAGTCGAGAAATGACAAGATTAGCAAAATTGAATTAACTATCAGAAATGATCAGAGATGAATCTAGGATGGATTAGGAAAGCAAACCGAGGACAGTCTTCCGTCCATCTTGGCCTTCTTGTTGAAGAGATCATCTCATCTTGATCTTTCTCTCCTTCCCCCTTTCAATCTGGCAGAAGAATCAGAAGTCATTGCACATCTCTAGCTCTCAATGCCCATCCTCATGCGGAGAATGAGGGTCTTGTTGACGCATTCCTTCTACTCACCTCTGAGCAGCTTTTTCCTTTTCCATCTTCATTTCCCTCTCTTTCGTCTTTACCGCCTCGTCCTTCTGTCTCTGTTCCACCTTCTTCTCCCAAGGAGTGAGCCTCTTCAATCCTGAGACATTGTCTGAAGTTGGTCCTTTGGATGTCGACATGTTGATTGAATTGATGGATGGATCGAGTTGGTCAAGAGCAAAGAAGTTCTCTCTCTCGCAAGAGCTTGAAATCTTGCACAGCCTTCGAAGCTCACTATCAAAAAAGAGAGATTCTATTAAAGAGAGCAATAGAATCAACCATAAAATTTCTTGTTATCTTATAGAAGATTGTCAGGTCTTGTTTTACATGTTGCCATGAGAGTTGTGTGTGGGTTTTTTTTGCCTCGTTTGAAAGAGACGGAATGTGTGTGTGGATGAAGAGTGACTGAGCTATAGAATGAGGTCATACAGAGGAAACAGAAATGAAACAAAAGTGAAAAAGAAAAGATGGGAGTGGTACAGAAGAAAGAAATTGCAAACGGAAAAGGAAGATTTTGAAGTTGCATTGAAGAGAATAATTTACTTCTTCTTGTTGGCATCTCCAGCAGACTTCTTCTTGGTTCCACGGACCTTCTTTTGACGCTGTTGGATTCGAGGAACAGAGTGAGAGAGAAAAAGGGAAAGAAGAGATGTTCAGAAATCGAGGTTCCATGCTGGAGAAGACCCATCTCTCGAGATTGGAAATGTCAAGTTTACTCACGTTCTTACGCTCCTTTCTGAGCTTACGTCCAGCGCCAGTCTTCTTCTCGGCAAGTCCAGCCTGATAAAGATGGGGGAGAGAAGGGAGAGGCAGGTCAGTAAATCGTCCAAGTGGAAGTGAGATTGGGAGGGATCTTCTGGTATCGACAGCTCGATATCCTAGGTTTTCAACTTTAGAGTGGTTCATCAATACGTCTCTTCTCCGATTCCGATATGTAGCTATTGAAGTAGAGTTCACCCTCGAGCTGCTATCGAGCTTCTATTGCCCTTCGAATCGAATGTATGCCCTCTTAGAGGGCATCCAGATCTCCAATTCTCCAGAATCTCTCACGCCCTCCTCAAAGGAACATCATCAACGATTTTCCCAAACTCTGATCTAGTTCTCAACATCCCACAGGCCTCCCAAAACACTCACCCTGACAAGACGATGCTTAGGCTCGAACTTCATCGAGTCCTTTCCATCGTAGATCAAGGCGAATCCAGTCGATCTTCCTCCACCAAAGTGAGTTCTCATTCCAAAGACCTGTACGCAGGCAGCGTCAGCCTTGTACATGGTGGCCAACTTTTCAGACAACTCCTTCTTAGAGACATTGGCTCTGGCTGGGTGGATGACGTCCAAGACCATTTGCCTTCTTTGAAGAAGACGGTTGGTTAGGAACTTTCTCGTACGTAGAGTAACTGGAGAAGTGGCGTCCTGGAATCATGAATTGAGTTGTATTTGCATTAGATTTTGGAGGGGATGAGATTGAGGAGGAGAGGTTGGATTTGAGGAAGGGATTGAGGATTCGAGGATTCGAGAAATGAGTGAAAGTTCGAGGTTGGAGTTGAGGATTGAGGGCAATGCGATTGGAATTGAGTGTTGATGGTGATTTGAAGCAGATTGATAAGTGAGATTGATGATAAGGAAGGAGGAAAAGGAGAGAAAATGGTGGTCAGATGAGCAGGCCAATGGAAGCTTGATGGTCGTTCGAGATTCGAAGGAACATGACGGCTGGCTGATTCGAGAAACTAAATTGGAGAATTCGAGACGCTTGACTAGATAAGATGATTGAAAAGATCGAAAGCTGATCTTTGAAGAGGTTTGAATGACTGGCAGGTGATTTCATAGAGAGAAGCAAGTTGAGGATCGCTACCACCTCGTAGACTCTCTACTTCCGGACTGAAGAGAATCTGATGGAGCTATTGACGCTGTTATAGCTCGAATTAATCTATCAGAACTAGAAGGTAGAGAGCGAGCTTGATAGTAAATTCTTCCTTGCCTGCCTCTCTCTCTATGGCTCATCCACCCAAACCTCGAATCAACTGAGATCTCTGTCATTTACTCATCGAATTTGACCTAATCTTTCCCTTCTGGATTCATCCTCCCCATCTCGAGCATCCCTTCCCCTTTCTCCCTTGAGGTTTCAAAGGTCCACCCAATTCTCGAATTCTTCTATTTTTCTTGAGCATGTCCTCCGCCAACTCTTTCCGTCTTGTTGCTTGTTCTTTGATTGCCTTGCGTTATTTGTGCATTCTCGATCGTGGATTTGACTTAGTCATAAGGATTTGATACTGACTGACATTTTGTTCTTGAGGTAAAGGAGAAAGGTAGAAAGGCAAGAAGGGCAGAAAGAGGGGAAAATCTTCTCAGCCTCTCTGCGTGATGGCCTTTCGAACACATCAAAATCACACTTCCATCATTCGTATACATTTTGATTTGGTAGAATAAATTCATTTACAATCAAGAAATTCATGGGTGATTCTTGGAGAGTAAGAGTCAAGCACTCTGGCTTCCCATATGAGCTGGATGAGATGATGGGTTTGTTGTCTCCTACTAGAGACCCCAAATAATCTCTGATGATTTCAAAAGAACCTTTGTCTTTCTTTTGGAAAAGAAAAGGAGGGGAAGAGTTGATTTCTGCGCTGGTCTCTCGACTGCGGCTTACCACTCCTGGCGCAAAAGGGGGGCGCAAAGAGCGAAGAGAGGGATCAATTGGCACTTTAGAGTGAATCTAGATCTAGAGTTTCGCAAAGACTCATTTTCGAGAGAAAGATCAAAGCATCGTCAAAGCTATGTAAGCCTAAGGAGGAGCGTTATCTCTTCAAGGAAGGGAATCGTTCCCACTCGACACGCAGAATCTCCATCAGGTTATAGCTAATGGGTCATCTAGTATCCAAATGAAAAAAGAAAGTAAAATCAGCCCTTTTCACGCCTCAAGAAAGTCTTCGGTTCTTTCGTGAGATATTGACAGCAAACCTTCCTTGAACGAGGAGAACTCGTTCGAAGCCTTATCTTCTAGCCTCTTTCGATGATTCGCTACATTCGATCTCGAACATGTCATCATGATGGGAAAAGATTCGAAAGTTCCCATACCAACGAACCTCTTTCTGGAGCCTTGTCCCACCCCATCCCTTCATCGTAGCGCCAGCAAAGCTGGCAGTCCCCTACTCTAATACGACTGGTTTCTTCATTCATTGAACGTTGAACTTCGAATAGTCGATTCTCTACCCTTCGAAAAAGCAAAGTGCACAGAGATCTCGCCAGTGAAGGCCTGGCTTCGAGCCTCGATGATATAGCTTGCTACCTGCCTTCCTTGGTCATCTCTGTCTCTCTCTTTTCCGTCGGATGAACAATCCTGGTAAAGCTGAATTCTCCTGTTCTTGAAAGCACAGGAACAGAATAGGAAGGAAGCTTTCTTCTAGATTGACATCTCAGATCAGCAGCGTGCAGTGTCATTCAACAGCTCTCCTCAAAGCATAGAAGAGAAGTATCAGTTCGACAGTGTTCAAAAAGCTCAGATTTAGGTCGAAAGGATTCTTCAAATGTTTTGAGAAGTCTTTAGACATTCTTTCTTGAGAGGGCTTCAAGTCAGAGGGTTGCATCCACTCATTGCGCTTTTCTCTCTGTCCCCTTGTATACCTTCGCTGCCTATATGAGCACCGTTTTCTTTGACCTTTGATACTGTTCCCCTACCCCTTTTCTGATCGAATCATCATCGCAGAACCGGCGCTTCCATTCCCACCATCATTTTGACTCGAAGCTTTCTCCAGGCGTCCAAAGATTAGATTCACTATTTCCGTTCTGCCTCCTCTCTCCCGCCCTCTCCTTGCTTTTTTGCACCTGGTTCTTCCAGATACAATCAATTTCTGTATTTTCACCAAATGTCGCTACGTAGGGATGCGCTACACCAGATTTTTTGAACTTTTCGTGAGTTCCATCTGACATCTCGAAGTCTTCTGACGCCGAAACGCCGTCTCTGCTTTTGAAGCCTTAGCTTTCCTGGAGAATCTCCATCCTTCTCCAGATCCTTTTGAATCTTCCAGTCATCCACCTCAGCAGAGAAGTTTTCTGCCATGCTCTCATGCAATCTGAAGTTCTCCTGCAGAGTCGACTTGACTTGATCTGCTACCTCCTGACAAGCCCTCTCCTTGGATTTTCTAGCCAAAAAAAGAAGGGCAAGGCGTTTCGGAATCCTCCTCCCAGAATTCACCTCCCTTTTGCGAAGGAGACGGCCAGATGCATCGTTTCGGTCGAAAGGTGCGTGCGTGAATCCTCCGATGGAAAGTGAAGCAACACCAAAGCTTCGTCCTATGTATCTGAAGTCTTCGTAGAGTAGTATGTCTAGATAGCTCGTACGATGCTCAAGTTTGTGTATCGCATTTCTTTCGAGCCAAGAAGATGAAAGAAGTGGAGCAATTTTTCTCTTCAGGAGGACCAAGCTGGCAGCGCAGCTGGCGATGAAAAAGCTTTTCGGAAAGCCAGCTCCGTCGAGCCTCTGACCGAATGAGCCCTTTAAAGAGATCAAAAAAGGTCCTGCCTTTCCAAATCTTTTCCTCTCCCAACAACCCACATTTCAAGTCTATCTATTAGGTCTTCCTTGAAACTCAATCTTTCAAAGATGGTAGACTCGCGAACCAGCCAACTGGAGAATTCGCAACAAGAATCTTATCAAACAGTTTACCAATCAGCTCATGCACCTTCCACTCCTGGTTCAGGCATCGATCAATTCGTTGATGCACCTCAACCAATCGCAGGAAGTCATCCAGTAGAAAGACAATCTTCAAGAGTCCCAATAGAAACTCTAGATCCAAGTGGTGAGTCGAGAGTGTTGGCTTGATTCTACTCTGCCTACACTCTCCACCCGTTGGATCTCAGCTCATCTTCCCCTCTTGCTAATCAAACCATCTTCTCTCTCTCCTATTCTATCTATTTCTATTAGGTACCGCTGAATTATCTCGCAAGTTGACTCAACATACTCAAGCTGAATCTCAAGATTTGGATTTGGAAAAGCGTCCAACTGCAAACCCTTTTTCTGAAGATGGAAAATTCGACTTGGAAAAATACATGAAGGAACTCCTACAAAGAGGAGAGAGTAGAGGGATCGAAGGTAGACAAATGGGTTTGGCTTTCAAGGTGAGTAAAATAACCAAGATCAAATAATGTTTGGAGAGACGGGAAGGAGTTTGAAAACACTGGAATGTTTGGGTAGAACAAAAAAGATCTTCTCGAAGGAATCCTGCAAGCTCAATACTCTCCTTTCTATCCCTCTCTCTCTCTCTCTCTCTCTCTCTCTCTCTCTCTCTCTCTCTCTTCTCTATTAGGATTTGACTGTCACTGGTGTAGGAGCAGGTGTAACCTTATCATCTTCTCTAGGTTCAGTTCTACTAGCTCCATTCAGAGCTCTGAAACCATCTTCTCTCAAATCCATGTTCAACCCACCAATCAAGACGATCTTACACCAAGTAGATGGTTCAGTCAAACCTGGTGAAATGTGTTTGGTTCTAGGTAGACCAGGTGCAGGTTGTACTTCTCTATTGAAAGCTCTAGCTTCTTATAGAGATGGTTTCAAAGACATCTCTGGAGAAGTCCTCTATGAAGGTTGGGATCATAAAGCAATCGATGGTTTATTAAGAGGTGAAATCACTCTTTCACCAGAAGATGATGTTCATTTCCCAACTTTGACTGTGGCTCAAACTTTGGATTTCGCTGCTGCTACTAGAGCTCCTCAAGAAAAGAGAAGAGTCACACTTGCTAATGAGAATCATTCTAGACCGGAATATATCTCTATGGTTAGAGAATCTATTGCTACCATTTTGGGTTTGAGACATACTTATAATACAAAGGTTGGAAATGATTTAGTTCGTGGAGTTTCCGGTGGAGAGAGAAAAAGGTGAGTAATCGAAATGACATGAAAGGTTTGGTCCTATACTTTTCACTTTCTCACCACTAAACGTCTCTCTATTTTCATTCTTTCTATTCAAACAGAGTCTCTATTGCCGAAACTATGGCTAGCAGAGCTTTGATTAGAATGTTCGACAATTCTTCAAGAGGTTTGGATTCTTCAACTGCTCTCGAATTCGTTCAAGCTCTTAGAATCATGACCGACGTCGGTAAGGTCGCTACTCTATGTTCGATCTACCAAGCTGGAGAATCTTTGACTCAAATCTTCGACAAAGTTTTAGTGCTCTGGGAAGGTCACGAGGTTTACTGTGGTCCAGTCACTGAAGCTGCCGCTTACTTCAACGAATTGGGTTTCGAGAGAATCGATCGTCAAACTACTGCCGATTTCTTGGTTGCTTGTGAGTATTCGAAGAAGATCTGGCTTTGTGAAAAGGGGTCAGAAAAGGTTTGAAAGCCTTTGTCATTACTGATCGTCTTCTTTCGACATCATCGTCTCTCTCTCTCACACAGGTACCGACTTGACTGGAAGAAAGGTCAAGAAAGGTTGCGAAAAGACCGTCCCTCAATCTGCAGAAGAAATGGGAAGAATCTGGAAACAATCCAAACTAGGTCAATCGAACACCAACAACGTTGTTGAATATTTGGAAGAAATGAAGAGAAATCACACTGCAGATGAAAAGAAGAAGTATCAATCGATTGCATTGGATGAAAGAGCTCAACATACTAGAAAAGGTTCCAAATTCCTAATGTCTTGGCCACAACAGATTAGAATTGCAATCAAACGTAGAGCTCAAGTTCAATGGGGAGATATCATGACTCAAATCATCATCATTGGAGCTTCCACTTTCCAAGGTTTAATCATGGGTTCAGTTTTCTTCCAAATGCCAAAGGATACTTCTGGTTTCTTCTCTAGAGGTGGTGTTATTTTCTTTGCTCTTCTTTATAATGCTTTCACTGCTATGAGTGAAATTAACAATTCTTATGGTCAACGTCCAATCGTCATTCGTCATAATAGGTTTGCAATGCTTCATCCAGCTGCTGATGCTGCTGCAAACACTCTTTTGGATATGCCTTTTAGACTTCTTATGGTTACCGTTTTCGACATTTTACTTTACTTTATGACGGGTTTGGTTTATGATGCTGGTGCCTTCTTCATCTTTTGGACTATGACTTTACTTTTGACTTTTACTATGGTCGCTTTCTTCAGAGCTCTTTCTGCAACTACAAAGGCTGAAGCTGTCGCTACCATGGTTGCTGGTCTAGTCATTATCGATGTCGCTTTGTACGCTGGTGAGTATTCGGAGGAGATTCGAACATGAAAGGAGCGAGAGACGAGAGGCTGCCTCGAGACTTGCGTCTCACTTTTCGTAACACACTCTCTCTAAACACTCTCTCTAACACGCACTCTCTCCTTCTCCTTTCTTCCTATTCTCTCTAACAGGTTACGTTATCCCTCGTCCAAGTATGGTTATCTGGTGGAAATGGCTTTCGTACTGTAATCCGATCTCCTTCGCCTTTGAGATTCTCATGACGAACGAGTTCAGGTTCTTGAACGTTCCATGCGCCGCAGGTCAGCTCATTCCACCAGGAGCAGATCTAGCGAATCAAGTCTGTGCCGTAGCAGGTTCAGCTCCAGGTCAAGACATCATTTCAGGATCAAACTACCTCAACTTCTCTTACGGTTATCTCTTCTCAAACAGTGGAAGAAATGCAGGTATCGTCCTTGGTTTCTGGATCGCCTTCACTCTTTGGTACTGTATCGCTTCTGAATTCCAAACTGATCCAGGTGCTAAAGGTGCAGTCATGGTTTTCAAGAGATCCAGTGCTCCAAAGACTGTCCTCAACGCTACTAAAGCCACTGGAGATTTGGAGAATCAAAACGGAAAGGCCGATATCGCTGCTATTGCTAATGCTGAAGCTTCTCCTGAAGAACATAGAGAAGCTGAAGAAGCTGCTGGTAAAATCGCTGTCGGTGATGATGTCTTCGTTTGGAGAGATGTTACTTTTGACGTCAAGATCAAAGGTGGTACTCGTCGTCTATTGAATCACGTCAGTGGTTACGTTCAACCTGGTAAATTGACTGCTTTGATGGGTGAATCTGGAGCAGGTGAGTGCAAAACAATGAGAGGTGCAGTCAAGGGGAAAGAAAGAGTCACAGCATAAACGCTGGACTCAATCTCGAGAGAAGAAAAGGTGAGCGAGTGAGCGTCCAATGCTTGTGCTGACCTTGACCTTGCATTTCTCTTTCTCTTCACTCTCCCGAAGGAAAAACAACTTTATTGAACATTCTTGCTCAGAGAGGAGACGTTGGAGTCGTTGGTGGAGAATTCATGGTCAACGGAAGAGATCTTCCACGTTCTTTCCAAGTGAGTAACGACGAGAAGTGAGGATGAGGTAACGTCAGTTTGCAATTCTTATACTAATTCAGACTCTCTTTTTTCTCATCACGATCCTTTACCTTCACAGTCTAGCACTGGTTACTGTCAACAACAAGACGTTCATCTACCAACTACTACCGTCAGAGAAGCTCTTCAATTCAGTGGTCTCCTCAGACAATCCACCGGTACAAGAGAAGAGAAGTTGGCTTACGTCGAAAACGTCATCAAGATGTTGGAAATGGAAGATTGGGCTGAAGCTTTGGTCGGTCAAGTTGGAGAAGGTTTGAACGTCGAACAACGTAAGCGTTTGACCATTGGAGTCGAACTTGCTGCCAAACCAAGTCTTCTTCTCTTCTTGGATGAACCAACCTCTGGTGAGTAGAAATATACTTTTGAACATGGAGATACGGCTCATTTCACTGACGAAATTATTGATCCTCTCTCACTTTCTCAGGTCTCGATGCTCAAGCTGCTTGGTCTGTCGTTCGTTTCCTTCGCAAGCTCGCTGATGCTGGTCAAGCTATTCTCTGTACCATTCATCAACCTTCTGGTGAGTTTTCTTCGACTTTATCTTCCTTTCTTCCAACCACCATCATCCCCTCTCCTCCTTTTCGATTTGTTTTCGATTCTTCTCCTTTTGCTCATCAACTAATTCACTCTAACACATTACCGATCCGATCCCAACTCAACGCAGGTGAACTTTTCTCTCAGTTCGATCGTCTTTGTCTCTTGAAGAAGGGTGGAGAAACTGTCTACTTTGGTGACATCGGTGACAATTCGAAGACTCTTATCAACTACTTCGAAGCTCAAGGTGGTAGAAAGTGTGGAGACGAAGAGAATGTTGCCGAGTATATCTTGGACGTTATTGGTGAGTACGAAAGGAAAGAGAGGGAAGAATCGATCAATCCTCGTCGACTCCAGCAAACGCTGACTTCCGATTCTCTCTTTTGACTCTTCTAGGTGCCGGAGCAACTGCTACTACTAAGCAAGATTGGGCCAAGCTCTTCCGTGAAAGTACTGCAAACGAACGTCTTATGGAAGAGGTCCGTCAAATTACTAGCAAGTCTTCTGGAGAACAGTCGGCTGAAGAAGAAGCTCGTGGTCATCAAGAGTACGCAGCTCCATTCAGTCTTCAAGTCAAGTTGGTCGCTCAACGTACCTTCCAATTCTACTGGAGAAATCCAACCTATGTCGGTGCCAAATTGGCTTTGAACTTGATCGCTGGTCTCTTTATCGGTTCTTCCTTCTGGAATCAAGGTACTCTCCAAACCACTGCTTCTCTTCAGAACAAGCTCTTCGCTATCTTTATGGCTTTGGTTATCTCTACTTCTCTAGCTCAACAATTGCAACCTATTTTCATTCAATTGAGATCCATTTACGACGTAAGAGAAAGACCTTCAAAACTTTACAGATGGCCAGTCCTTACTTTGGCTTGCATCATGGTCGAACTTCCTTGGAACATTCTAGGTGGTACTCTCTTCTGGTTACCTTGGAACTTTATGATTCAGTTCCGTTCTGGTAGTGAATACACTGGTTACTCTTGGGCTACCATCTGTATCGTCTTCGAATTCTATTTCCAAACTTTCGCTCAAGCCGTCGCTTCTATCAGTCCAAACCCTCTAGTCGCTTCGATCTTGTTCAGTACTTTCTTCTCATTCGTCATCGTCTTCTGTGGTGTCGTTCAACCTCCACCTCAACTTCCAACTTTCTGGAGATCGTGAGTATACTTCGTTGACCTCGCTTTCGCTGTTCGGCGTTTTCTGACCTTCCTTCTCAACTCTCCTCTCTTCAACAGCTGGATGTTCAACTTGACTCCATTCAAGTATCTGGTCGAAGGTTTACTCGGAAATGCCATCGGAGGAGTCCCAGTCCGTTGCAGTCAATCGGAATTCTCGACTCTTACTCCACCTACCGGTCAGACTTGTGAACAATTCTTGGGAGGCTTCTCTTCCAACTTGGACGGAGTTGGAAACACTAATGGAAGTGGTTACTTTACGACTGCTGCTAATGGAGATTGTAACGTGAGTGTTTCGGAGGAGAGAGAGGTGGCGTGTGATACTGGGTCTGACCTTTTCGACTCTCATCCTCTCCTACCCACAGTTCTGTCAATACAAGATGGGAGATGACTTCTTGAGCAGTGTCAACATGAATGCCAGCAACAAGAAGCGTAATATTGGGTAAGTATCGTCGTCGCTGTCGCTTGTGCCCCTCGGTCGAGTCCTAACTCTCTCTCTCTCTTCTCCTCTCCCTCTCTCTCTTCGCAGAATTCTGTTCTCGTATATCGCCTTCAATATCTTCTTAGCATTAGCTGGTTTCTATATCTACAGCGTTCGTAGTCATAAACAAGTCACTCCAAAGAGATCAAGTTCTGCAGTTCAAGGAGAAGCAGCCGCTGGAGGACTGGACAACGAGAACGAGAAGCCTCTCTCCAAGAGCGACTCCTCCGAAGCTGGAGCTGAAATCGCAACTGGAGAACCATCCAAACAACCATCTACCGCTCCTTCTTCTGCAGACAGTCCAGTCATGACTCCACGTCATTGATCGTCTCTGTCTCGCATAAGGTTACCTGTCTCTTCCGTATATAAACATTCCAACTAGAACGTTCTTCGACTTTGTTTTACCCATCCCTTAGAAAAAACCTTTATTCAGTTTCAATAGACTCTTTCTTTCACCTTCTTTTACCCCTTAATTTTTGTATCTTCGAACCTACTCGTCGAAGTAGATCGCAGAAGCGTCTTCGCCTTCCCTTTGTCTTCGCTCAATCTTTCTCCTTTGTTATCCTACTTGGTACCTACTGTTCAGCAATGTTCACTAATGTCAATCTCAAATTAAGTCTGTGAGATCGCGAGAGGATAGAACGAAGAGGAGAGAACGTGAAGACAATGAACCAATCAGACGAACTTGGGCTCCTGCATTCTCCTCTCCTGTGGTGTTTTGCTCTTGAATCTGCAACAATCAAAGCTCTCACTTTCCCTCTTTGGAAAGCCAGAAGCGCCGAGGCATGTCTCGAAACACCGACTTGTCTTTGTCTTCTTCGACTTTTTTCTTCTTCTCTTCCAACCACCACCATCCCCTCCCCTCCTCTTTGATTCGTCTTCGATTCTTCTCCTCTTGATCATCAAGTGATCCACTCTCATCCAACTATCCGAGCTCAATTCCAACTCAACGCAAAGATGACCAACAACGACAACCTCAAAGATCCTCTCGAAGAATTACCAAACGGACTGCTCTCTCATGCTCTTTCCTTTCTCCCACCTGCCTCTATCGCTGCCACTACTGCCTTATCAAGACGCTGGAGGGCAACAACACATTCCAATTCGACTCTTCATAGAGAGGTAGATCTTTCCAGGTGGAGAGAAGGCGAAATGGATGTCATCCTTCTCAACTTCGTCAGGCTCTCTTCTCTAGCCTCGAACAGGCTCGTCAAGGTTTCTTTAAATTTTCAAGGTTTCTTCAACGAAAGGGAAGACGGCACGGCAGAAGCTTTCAATACTTTGTTCACTCATCTTCAATACTCTCAGCAAACTTTGAAGGAGTTCTCCCTTACTTTTGCTTCAGTCAAGAAAGCTGATCCACTTTACTTCATTTATGTGATCATTGTAAGACTCAATTACTTTACCTCCTTGGAAACTGTCGCAATCGACGCTCCTGTTGCTCTACTTCTCACAACCCTCAAGACCGCATTACCTTCGTCCATGAACTTCTCTCTTACCAATTCCACGAGAGCTCTATTCACTCAGCTAGAAATAAGTGTGGTACTCAAAATTTTGAGGTATGTCAAAGAAATAACAGGTACTGGCTTCACCCACTTTTCTCTCCTAGATGGTGATTCATCCGATATAAATTTGGAGATTTTGCAAGAGCTAGAGTCTTCCAGACTTACAATGGAGCATCTGGATTTGACTCATCTGTATACAGGAAGTTCATCAAACGACTCCAACGACTCCAAGCTATGGGAGTACGCTTCCAGATGTCCGAATCTCATCTCTCTTCGTCTTTGGCTCTCAGGTTGGGATCGCATCGAAGACCAGTCTGTGTTAGAAGTGCCTCATCCTGTCACCAAGTGCAACAATCTGAAGGTTCTAGATCTCAAAATACAGGGCTGGCCTATCGATTGGAGTTCGCTAGCAAAATGGGCTGGGAACGGATTGGAGAAACTGAAACTTACTTTGGATTTCAATAGTAGCAGACGCTCTGAATTGTTCTCTGATGGGGACCACAGATCAATTATCCTCAGTTCAAGAAAGACGCTCAAGACTTTAGATCTAAGAGGTATTTACGCCCAAGTGGACTTTAATGAAACAATGGCAAATGATTTCACCTTTCCACAGCTTGAATCGGTTTCCTTCGATGGACTTGTTGAATCCGTTTTTCGAGCCTTTTCCGCTTTAGAATCTCCAGTGCTTCATGAACTCTCAATCATGGGTCAAGTCAGTACCTCAAGGGCTCACAAATGTCTCATCAAGATTCTCGAACGTCATGCTTCAAGACTGGTCAAATTACACCTCAACATCAAAGACAGACTTGAGCCAAGTCTGAGCGATGTCGGTCTCAAATTCGACTGTCTAGAATCAATGACTTTATTCGGAGATAACCCTTGTGTATCTGACCTAGTTTCCAGAAGTCATTTCCCAAATCTGGTCCATCTGGAAAGTTCTTCTCAAGCGACAGGTCTTTTCAAAAAGAACGCCCCGAATTTAGAGATGTAGAACTTCCACAAAACAGACCATATCTAGTCCTTTCGGTTCCTAACGACAGCTTCCTCTTTCTTCACTGATTGTTTCGCCTCGTACATACAATTGTATATCTGGTTTCGCTTCTCGCTTCTCACTTTTTTACTTTAACTCTTCCTCCGTTTTGGCTTTCGTTTTCCACGTTTTCTCGCTTGAATCTTCTCTGAAATTTCTCAGAAACTATTCTGAAGCTATGTAGCCATAGACTGGAGCTTTTTTTTTGATTGTTGATTGTGATTGAGAAGAAAAGCATCGAAAAAGCGTCCGTCGTGCTCGGAGCTTTTCTTCCCTTTTCTCCAACTCCTCCAAACAGAACACTTTTCTCTCCTCCTCTCACCTCAACCACATTGAAAAATAGAACGCTTTACAACAACATCATCAAAGACTCAAGCATCGTTCAACATCAAGTCGAAAACTCGCACTCTTCGCCTTTTGCCTGTTCCAGTTCAACTTGTCAAAGTCTGCTTCATCAATCAAGGAGCAAACACGCCGAAGTTTTAGAGAAAAGAGATTGTCCATTCAAGAGAAAAGAAGAAACGAAGAGCAAACGATTGAAACATGCAAGACAAGACAAGAGGGGGGAAAAGGGAAAGGAGAGTGAGTTTTATTGTGCGAGACAAAAAGAAAATGCAAAATGAACAAAGACGGGAACAAAAGAATGAGAGTTTGCAATCATGGAATGAGGCTTTTATAGAGGAATGGTTGTTATGATGATTAGAAAATTAGATTGGGAAAGTCCATCAAACCGAGGGATGCAGGATTGTAAAAGTCTTGTGTCATTAAGGAGAATTGGAAGTCTAGATTCGATTGATGTTGAGAGATGATTGAAAGCCGAGTAGGAGAAGATTCCAATTGGTGAGTTTTGAAGACCGAACAAATTGTCCATTCCAAAGTTGATTGGAGGATGATGTTCTTTAGATAGCACAAGCCAAAGCAGCTAGAAGAGCGATTCCACCAGCAGCAAAAGTGACACTTCTAGATAGTTGATTGACGGTAGCATCTGAAGAATCACCAGAACCATTTGAACCTGAACCTGGATTGTTTGAACTCTTTGTACTATTGACTGGAGCTGGAAGAGCAGCAGCTTCAGAACCGATAGTTGGATTTGAAGGAACTGACTTTCCTTGTAAATCTCCAATCATGACATGTTTACCTTCAGAAGGGATTCCATCAACAGTTACGAAGAATAGAGCAGGACCTGGAACTACCAAGTTTGGATTGGTTGGAAGAGGATTGACGATAAAGGTAGTGTCTCCACTATCTGGAACTACGTAAGAGTTCTCCAATTGAATGGAACGTTGACCCATGTTCATTGCGTGAGTAGAGAATCCAGGTCTGATGACGTAGATTTGAGTGTTGGCTGCCTTGTAGTTGGCATTGTCTCCCATGAAAGCAGCATTGACAGTGACGTTGAAACTCGAACCACCATATCCAATAGTATTAGGGACACCAGTAACAATTGGACGATCTTCGAAATAGTAAGATGGGTACCATTTCTCTAATTCGTAAGTGGTGTTGAAGGCTTGAGGCGTGGTTCCAGTTGGCATATTGGTAACGACATCGACATGAGGATTCGAACCACCTACGAGAACTGAACCATCTGGCAAGAGCAGGGCAGAAGAATGGTACTGATAGATGGGTAGGGAAGAGAAGTTAGAGAGATAGAAGGACAGGGTCAGCGATAAGACGACCAACGAAAGATCGAAGAGGAACATCTTTCTCACATCTCTCTCCCTCTCTCTTCAAAACTCACCAGACGAGCGATAGTGGATGAACCGAAACCGGCATCGGTCAATCTAGAACCCTTTGGCAATTCAGGATCGTAAAGCAGAGGCTTGTAAGTTGGATCTTGAGCCAAACCTTCAGTTTGAGTACCATCAGACAAGACATTGAAAGAAGTGTTGTAATAACCAGCAGTTCCTTTATTAGCTCCATTGACAATGACCATTTTACCATTTGGTAAATGAATGAATTGTCCCATAGTTCTACCTTGATTCATTTGTTCTTCAGAATCCCAAGCAGCATTTTGATTAGTTGAACCATCAGCGTTTTCAGGAGTGATCGAAGAACAATCGGTTGAAGCAGTGATTCCTAAAGTATTAGTCTTTGGACCAGCGTAATCTCCCCATTCTTGATCATTCAAACCATTGGTACCACCACAGAATAAGATAGTCGGAGTGTAGTTGTTAGCTTTGTTAAGAGGTAACATAGCAGCGGCTCCAGAAGCTGGATAAACACGAACAATTCTATCAGTCATGTCTGGTAGATCTTCGAAAGTGTTTTGTTGAGAATCCCAAATGGTTGTAGAGTAGTTGGCTTGCATGAAGATCTTTCCAGATGGCAGAAGGTAGGTGTGAGCGTAAGAGTTGAGTCCAGAAGTCTTTACCATGAAATCGTTGACTTGCATGTCTCCATCCTTTGGTGGCCAATGTTCGTAAGTAGGATTCGACCCTCCTTGCATGTTGGTTGGAGAACTTGCACCTGGAGTTCCAGAGTAGGCTGGATCGACGTTTGGGTAGTTACGGTTGATGTATCCTCCATTGATGTAACCTCCGATTAGAACGACACTTCCATCAGCTAGACCTTCGATACCAGGATACCTATCAGGATGAGAATTGAGAATCGAAAGAAGACAGAGATTAGTAGGTTGCCTCGACGTTCAATCTCGAAGCGTCGTCCTCTTTTCTCTCTCTCTCTCTACTCACCATCTCAAGGATTGCATCTGGTTTCCGTTCTGACCATCGTTCCAAGCCAACTGAGAAGGATCCGACTGCCAGTCTAACAATCGAACGGCCTTTCTTCCGTCATAATCATAGTATGGACCTGAACCTTCAGTTTCGACAGCAGCTCCTCCCACACCGACTGCATTGTTTCCTCCGGCAACGAAATGAGTTCCGTTTCCTAGAGCCAAACCTGAAGCACAGAAAGTGTTGGTCTCGACTTTGGTTGCTCTTACGCTGTGAGGAGCGAAAAAGAAAAGGGAGAGGGAGGGGATCAATAAAGGACGTCGAGAAAAGATAAGGTATATTGTCGAGTAGACTCACGTATTATCAGCTAGATTTAGGAAACTTCCCCAAACAGGAGTGTTACCATTGTCAAAACTGCTCTGAAAGTTTCCTTCGACCTGGAGAGAGAAAAAGAGAGAAAGAGAGTCAGTCGTCAGTCGGCTGGAAACAAGATGCATATCCTCATCCCGAAGAGAGACTGCAGCTTCGAAGATGACAAAAGCAGTGACACTCACCTTGTCTAGGATGTATACTGTCTGGTCTCCTACTAGACCCATCACTGAGAAGTAGAGGGACGGTGGAGGAGAGGGGCGTCAGTGTCAGTTTTTGCTCTGACCGCTTTGTTCGATTCCGAAGCTTCATCAACCACCAAGCTTCGAGATTGGAGGAATTCAGTCATCACATTCTCCTTTCCAGCATAGAAGTGGCCTGCAACTGAGAGATGTCTTGTCCTACCATGACCCCCTTCTGATCCTACACGGCAGTGCCACTGCAACACGCTTCTGTACTCACTCATGGCCGAAGCCAAAGAATTCTGTTGGACGACTTGATATTCTCCAGGAGCAGCACCAGCTCTCACGCTCGAGGAGAGGAGAGAGATTGTGGCAGCCGAGACGAGAGGCAGAGATGATGAAGAGGATGAGAAACGCATGGTTTGAGATTTCTTAGCCCTCGTTTGTGAGTTTGAAAAGTTGGAAGAGGGCTTCCTGTGAAGGCAGATTAGGATGAGATGGAAGATAAATAAAGAGTTAGAAAATGGTGATTGAGTGAGGAGAGGGATGTTTGCAGACGGTTTGAGGGTAAAGTATGTAGTAGTAGAGTCTTGGCTAAGAAGCAGAGGCATAGAACTGCTGCCGTCTAACGAGATTCTTGAAGTAGAGGCTGTGACTTTGAAGAAATACTTACAATCAGAGTAGAAAGATTGAAGATCTGATGAGGAAAGAGATGAAGTTTGACGAAGAGATCTCACAGAGATCCAAGTGTTTGCAAAAGGGTTTGTTTGCACAGTTTCAACTAGAGTAGAGCTTGAAAAACGATCGATGTTGATGCTGAAGAGCAGAGAGCAAATTCAAGAAATTAGAAGAAAAGTTAAAGAGAAATCGAAATCAAAGGAAATCGAGTCTTGAAGATTTGGTTTGAAGAATGTTTGGCAAAGAAGGTCAAAGAAATGAAGAGGAAGAGGAAGAGAAAGGAATGGCGGAGATCGACGGCAAAGTCCGATTCCCTTCTCTCTCCTTTCTTCCCTTTTCCTTCTTTCTTTCCTCAACCTTTCTTGCTTCCTAGGAGAAATCATTCTTGAATGTCATCTTCAGGAACAAGCTGGCAGCGGCTGGAGAACGAGAGCATGTCTAGCTACAAGACTCGAGTCATCTCCCAACACCTTCTGTCCTCGATCTCAAAGACCAAGAACAAGTCTTCTCCTTTGATTGTCGGTCTACAAGGGCCTCAAGGAAGTGGTCAGTAATTTCAAGATTCGGGTCGTGGAGATATCAAGGAAGGAGAGGAATTGTCGAATTGACCTTGGCTTTGACACTTGACTCTTCGTTTCGTTCTTTGGACAGGTAAGACAACTGTGACGACTTCTCTCAAACAAGTTCTATCTAGCTCGCCTCATAATCTAAACGTAGCTATTTACAGTCTAGATGGTGAGTAAATCTCCTATCGAGATTCAGCCTCATTGTATGCCTCGACTTCTTATAGACTCTCTTCGTCCCCCAACTCCAACTTCGCCTTCTCTTCAAACCACACTCAGATCTCTACCTACCCCATTCAGCTCTAGAATCCATCAAGACTTCAAATCCAAACAACAAGCTCCTACACGGTAGAGGTCAACCTGGAACTCACGATCTCCCTCTAGGAACGGAAATCTTACAACAGTTTTCAAGAATCAATGACGAACTCTCATCTTCATCTTCATCTTCCACCGACAACAAAGAGAAAGTTGTAGATCTACCCATCTATGACAAATCAGCTTTTGAAGGACAAGGAGATCGAAGTTCAGAAACCATTCAAATCAAAGTCCCACCCAAATTGAATTTAGTCATTTTCGAAGGTTGGTGTTTAGGTTTCAAATCTTTGAATGAAACTGATTTGGAACAAGTTTATAATAAAACATCCAAAATCGAATCTGAATCTGGAGTTTGGAAACCTTATTTCTTGAATCATTCCTTGGAAAACTTGAAGGAAATCAATCGGAATTTGAAAGAGTTTGAAAAGAATTGGTATCCTTTTTTGGAGGATTTCATTCAATTGTTACCGGAGTCTGATGAATTAGAAAAGGAATTGGATCCTTTTGGTTGTGAAACGGTCTTCAAATGGAGGTTTCAGGCGGAAGAAGATATGAAGAGTAAAAATGGTGGGAGGGGAATGAATGAAGCTCAGGTTAGAAGCTTTGTTGAAAGGTGAGTCTTTCTCTTTCTTATTCTAGCTAGCTGCCTATTTTCATCTTAGTGAAGTCATATGAAGTAGTTTGACAGAGCTAAGCCAATATAAATGAAGCTTGAAGGGGCGCTCGTCGAGAAGATTTCTCCTACGACTGTCTCTTAATACTGCTTTTCGCTACTTTTGCTTCTCCTCTTTGTCTCTTTTCATCACAGGTATTTCCCTTCCTACGAACTCTTCTCTTCTACTCTGACGAATGTTGGGAAAGAACAAACTTCGAGTGGTGATACAGAATCGAGTTGGAGACCGAACGGGTTGAGGATCGTTTTGGGTTCGGAAAGGGAAGTCAAAAGAGTGGAGAACTTCTGAATGAGTCAGAAAAAACGAGTGAAATAGGTAGATAGATAGAAGCAAAGAATCATAATTTTTTCCGTCACCTGAAAGTCTAATTTCTTGACTGACACAGTTCGAACTTCGAGCGACAGATAAACTCTAGAAATGGATTCCAAGCAACAAGTGATTACCTTCGTTGAGAGAACTGGACTATTTTTACTCAAGGAAGGAAGAGAATAGAGAGAGACAAGGCATTGGAAACCATGCAAAACGGATTGGATGCCTCGACTGAAAGGGTCGACATCGACAACGGTTTCGACTTTTCGTCACGACGACCTTTTCAGCCTGTCTCGTTGGACAGCGGCACACGAGGCAAATAAGTTGCATGGTCACTGAGAAGGTTCATTTCATCAAAATTTAGATTTTGCAACGCATGCCTTGCGATTGGTCGAAGGCGAAGAGGTTCTCTAGAGGCAGTCGCCCTTCCAGCTTCGCGGCCGTCATCGTCGAACCTTCTTGTCTGCTGCTTCCCGGACAATTTAGCTTCTTTCGATCTCGTAAATCCTTCTCTGGCTCTGAAGCTGAAGCCAAAGTCGTCAAGACCATCAAGGTACTCCCAAAACTTTCGCTTTCGTCTCAGAGCAACTGTCACTCGACTTCCCTTTTTTTCTTTTGACAATTTCTCTCTCCCACACATCACACATTTCTTCTTGAGCAGTTTTCTCATCTCCCGTTCAAACGTCATGGCACCTGTAGCAACCAACGAGCAATCTTTACAGCGTTTCACTCCAACGAACAAGCCTGCAAGAAAAGGAAAATTGCCAGTGACTCTCTTGAGTGGTTTTCTGGGTGAGTAATTTGACCAGGTGTATGAAAAACCTCTTCAAATGTTATCAAACTGACAAACGACATCACTCGTTGCGGTACTTCATTCTCAAAGGCGCTGGAAAGACGACTTTGTTGGAACATATTTTGAAGTCTGATCACAAGTTAGGAAGAATCGTCGTCATCGTCAATGATATTGGAGCTATCAACATCGATGGTGCTCTCTTACGTGAACACCAAGTCAGTAAGACCGAGGAAAGAGTTGTGGAAATGCAAAGTGAGTAAAACATAGAGTTGACGAGAAGGTGGCGACGGATGACAAAAGAACAAGGGGTGGAGGCCGAAAGTGACAGTTTCTCACGCTTTCCAATTTTCAATTTTGAATTCATCGATTACCACAGATGGATGCATTTGCTGTACTCTAAGAGGTGAGTGACTGATTCGAGCCGTTGGACCGTGCAAGAAATTCGTAGATCTGACGCTGTCTCTCTTTCTGGTCTCGCTTCAGGTGACCTGCTTGAAGAAGTAGCCATGCTCGCAGAGGACAAATCGAACCAATGGCTCGTCATTGAAAGTACCGGTATCTCCGAACCAATGCAAGTCGCTGAAACTGTAAGTGAGCGAAGCCGCCTTCTCTCCAAAAGAAGACTTTGCGTTCGAGACGTAAATTTTGACACCTTTGACTTTTACTCTTGACATTACAGTTCAGTCCAGAATTCTCAGACATGATGCTCCAAGCCGCCGAAGATCTCAAGGAAGAGATGAAGACCGACAAGGAATTGGCTGAAAAGAACGAGAAAGTTCAGCAGATCTTAGCGAAGGGAGGTTTACCAACCGTAGCAAGACTCGATGCTGCAGTCACAGTTGTGGATGCTAGTGAGTTGCTCGAGACAGAAGTAGATTATAGTTACAGTTCCAAGAATCGAAAAGTCATCTCGATGCTTATCCCTTTCCTCGTCCCTCATCTCCCACAGTCAACGTTCTCAACGACTTTGAGACGGCTGACTTCCTCGTCGACCGTAACGACGCTGGTAACGTACCAGAAGAAGATGATAGAAACATCACAGACTTGATGGTGGATCAGTTGGAGTTTGCTCAAGTCATCGTCTTGAACAAAATCGACATGGTAGAGCACGAAGAATTGGAGAAAGTTAAAGCTCTGATCAAGACTTTGAATCCAACCGCAAGACTTTTACCGTGCAACTACTCTAAAATCGATCTCAGGGAAATCTTGGATACCAATCTGTTCGATTACTCCAAAGCTGCTTTGAGTATGGGTTGGCTTAGATCTCTCAGCGAGGAAGTCAAGCCTGAGACGGAAGAGTATGGAGTGGGAACTTTCGTCTACAGGGCTCGTAGACCATTCGCTCCTTTGAGACTTTGGAAAGCCATCAGAGAAGTCTTCGTTGTCATCCAGACTGAATACATCGACGATGGGGAAGACGGTGAAGAGGACTCAGAGATGAAGAACGGAGAAGAAAGTGAAGCTGAAGACGAGAAAGAGGATAAGGAGATGAAATTGAACCCAGATGGCGACGCTGAAGAAGAACAGGTGAGTAGTGGTAAGGCTTGTTCGAAGATAGAGACGGTTTCTCATTGTCTGTGTTACTCTTTGTCTTTTCTTTCACAGCCTCAATTGAATCCAAAGGCACGTCTTGCTTCCAAGAAAGCTTCCGATGCTTGGTCGACTCTACTACGTTCGAAAGGTTTCATTTGGCTGGCTACTCGTCCAGTCATGTTCGGAGAATGGTCTCAAGCAGGTGTCATGTTGACTATCAGCGGTGGTGGTAGATGGAGATGCGAATCTGATTCTTCCGAATGGGAAAACGATCCAGAGATGAAGGCGGCTATCGAAGCTGATATGCAAGGTCCATGGAAAGATAGAAGACAAGAGATCGTCATGATCGGAACTGAGATGAGAAAAGGTAAAGAAGAGAGGCTTCGCAAGGTCTTGGACGATTGTCTTCTCGTGAGTGACTTGAATGTTTCATTGAATGATGTGAATGATGGTGGTGTTGACACGCTGTTCAGACTTGAGTTCACTCGCTGACGATCCACTTTCTATCCCTTCTTCTTTGCCTTTCTCTCCTTCTTTCAACATTAGAACGACGAAGAATGGGCGCAATGGGAAAGGATCATGAGTTCAAAGTCGAAGAAGCTCAAGACAATGGAGCAAAAGACTGCTGCCTTGGAAGAAATCGTAAGTCGAAGGCCCTTCTCTTGATGCACTTTTGCTTCGTTTTGTTCTACTGCTCAAACGTATGCTGAGATTCTCGCTCTTTACTTACTTCTCCGTATCGCTTCCGGCTCCTTTTAGTTCGACGACGGTGAGTTTTGTGATTGGCCTCTTCCATTTCAAGATCAACTTCTCCAAGATCTGCTGTCGGCCATCAACTTCGGTGGAGAAGAAGTTCCTTGAGGTGTCGATGTCTGACTGTCTCTCTTCTTAATCATTACACCTTTCGCTCCTCAAATCTCATAGGATTCGAAGACTGGGTCGACGGAGAAGATCCAGCAGCTCATGAAGGTCACAATCATTGATGAGCTCAGCTCGAGGTTCATTTCTCTCGTTTTCTTTACCTATTTGACGCTTTGTTTCCCTTGACGTGTTCATGTAGATTCCCGTTCTTCACAACTCTCAAAAGAGGTCCTGCACCTCACCCTAGACTCAAGTCAGTACGTTCTTTTGCTTCATCTTCTCAAGCCTTTCTTTACAATGTATGCTGATTTACAGAAAGATCTCGACCAGTTTTTGCCCTCTGACTTGGACTTTGAACCGAAAAAAGACCGATTTCTCTCCATCTTGAACTCCCCTTTATCTTACTTCCAACCCTTCCCAATGTTCATCTGAGCTTTGGTGATTTGTTCTTGCTGATGAATTTTCCTCTCAATTCTCCTTGAATATCTAGATTGACCAGTTCAGGGAATCTGTGGTTCGAAAACCACTCTACACAATCTTCATCAACTCGATTCCCTCCCAATTTGAGTACTTTAAGATTAGGAAATGTAAGAATTTCTGAACGGTATTCGATAGGAACCTCCCAATGATCATTCCAGAATTTTAGCTCCACTAAGCTCTGATGGCAAGAGTCAGCAAGATTGACCAAACACTTTAAACTTTCTTGACATTCGAATGAGCCTGCAAGTCTGAGTTTGCAAAGATTCGGACAGTCCAAATTAGAAAATAGAGGGTAAATGTCCTGGATATGTCCGAGGCCAAGGTATTCAAGTCTCGGTAATTCGATTCTTGTGATACTGGATAAATCGTAGAGCTCTTCGATCTCTTCACGTTCGTAACCATCGAAGCCCAAAAAGGTGATTTCTAGAGACTTAAGGGTTCCTTTCAAGTTATCTAATAGAAGAGTCAAAATTCCTGAAACGTGACAGTAGTGACCAATACCTCCATCAGAAAGATCGAGCACCTCCAACTCATTTCCAATCCAATCCAAGAACGGTTCCTTTGAGAAAGTGAAATCTCTGATCAGCAATTGCAATTCCTGCAAAGATGCATCTCTCAACATCATCTTATTTGGAAAAACTAATTCATGAATCTCGAAATCATCTTCATCATAAACCGTTTCGAGGAAAATCTTGAGAGAAGTGAGTTGAGAGCATTGTAGGACAAAGTTCCATACGTCTTGAGCCTGCCCTTCGGAGAACGAAGTCAAATCTAAGGTTCGAAGAGTATTTTGTGATCCTGATGATTGGGAAGAAGGTAGAAGCAAGAAAAACGAAATTACAACATAAGGCGAAGAACTTCGCTTGTTTATGAGTTGGCAGATCAACAGGGGAGCAATGGTACGAACCTTCCATTTCCTTCAGAATCGATGGACCCACGTCTTCTCTAACCTTTGAGTACCAATGGGACATCTGAAAGCTGTCGAACCCTCTTTCTAGGAAGTAGCGGGCTGATTTGATGGCTGACAGAAGTTGAGGATCGACTTCTTCGTATTCTATCCTTCTATCGCTGTTGTTGACCAGGGCGAAGCTCTTCTGGCCGGAAACGTCACTGTCTGCCCCGATGGTAAGACTCAATGGAGCTGAAACTGAGATTCTCTTGACAGCCGGAAAGGTTTCGAGTTCAGAAAGTAAATCACCGAGAAAGCTCATCGAACACTTCGCTTCGACTGTGGATATGACATTGCCTGATATTAGTGGAGCATCTACAAGAAGAACAACCTTCTTCAAACTTGGACTGGACTTGAGGAGTTCTCTTTGAATCAGTTTGAGGTTCTCTTTTGCATGATCGATAGGCAAATCAGCAAGAAAGCTAGACAGATTGAGGTGGATCTCGACTACGTTGTTCAGAGCTAAAGAGCTGAGGCGTTGAAGATGATTGATAATCTGGAAGATCTGTACGTTTGAGCCGAGTCTGGATAGATCGATGTGAGAGTGTAGTTTTGGATCAGCTAAGACGAGTTTTCTCCAAAGTCTGGAGACAGCGTTTGAGCTTGCGATTGAGGTGGGTGGGAGTGAAGAGAGAAAGTGAGAAGAGAGTTCGGATGGCAGTACTTCGAATGGATCTTTGAGTGGTTTGTTCTTGGCTACTCGGTCTGAATTTGATCTCATCTTGATACCTCGGCGAGTAGGAGTGTGTGTTGTATGGATGGAAGAAGGAAAGAAGTCGACTTGGACAATGGAAAATTTCTTCACCTCTTCGGTCTTTTTGTATCGAGCACCGAGGCACATCGCACGAACCCCTGACTTTTTATTACATAAAAGTGCCCAGAAAGCTTCAGTGAAGAATATAGATACAGTAGAGTGGAGCAGCGAAAAGATCGGTCATGACTCGAGGTCAAGATCGTGCGAAAGATAGTACATTAGAGCAAAGCAAGAAGAGAACAAAGATGACTACAAAGGATCTGAATCTTCCCCAAGTACATTAAAAGTGTTTTCCAGGAGCTACACCTCTAACAATCAGGCTAGAAATATCCGAACCTTGTCTATAATGATCGATCCTTCTCTTTGGAAGATTGTTCCAATCAAATTGATAACCGTATCCACCTCTTTCTTCACTCTTGACTTTCCCATCATTATCAAAGTCAGTAGTTTCCAACATTTCTTCGTCCACTTCCTTATTCCTTGACTTATTTGAGAAATAAGCTGGAAGAGGTGGAACTGGCGGAGTAGCTTCGGATTCGATAGGTGAAGGTGGTGAAACTACTTGTTGATCGAAAGTTAAAGGTTGAGAGCCTGATTTTTGAATCATTTCGAACTTGGTTGAATCTGCACCCTGACCAGTCTGATTATCACTTTTTGAAGAAGGTTTAGAAGTAGATTTACCTAGAGCGAAACTTTTCCGTTTAAAAGAAATGGCTGAACGTCTTTTGTTACTACTACTGGAAGAGATAAAAGATTTCCTCCAATTCTGAGTTGAAGAATTAGGTCTTGATAGATCTGAACTTGCACCTTGTTGAGCTCTTTTGATCATTTTCTTTCGATCCTTTTCATTTCGGTTCTTCTCTCTGATGATTTGTCTTTCTGAATCCCAAGCGAAGTCTTGAGATAAAGTCCTCGAGTAACGATTTCGCCCTTTTCCCTTTCTTCCTGAAGTATCATTGAGACTTTGGGAACCATTCTGAGCTGAAGTCTGCTGTAAAAGCTTCTCTTGTTCTAATTCCATCCTAGCATTCGCTTCCCTGGCCTTCTGCCTCAACAGTTCTCTTTGAGACTCGGTTTCTAAAGATGGAAAGGCTTCTGATAAATCTCTGATCTGTCTTGGTGGTGAATGATGTAGAGGCTTAAGACCAGAAGGTTGTTGATTGGGAAGGTTCGAAGTTGAGTTGAGATTTCGTTGTTGATGTTGATTGACAGAATCGTTCGTCAAAGGAATTCTTCCAACAGTCTTGAGTCCTCTCCAAGTCCCTCTAGCTCTCTCCTTTCTCAAGTTCAAACTCTTGAGATATTTCGAGTTCTCCCTATTATGACCTAGATTTCTCTTTTCCAAATCTTGGGATTGATCACTATTCCAAGATCTTCTCTGCACATCTAACCAATCCATTTCATTTCTTCTAAACCTTTCCCTTCTCTTATGACTTATAGATCTCAACTCTTTCCCTCTTGAGCCAAAGATTCCTCCTAAAAGAAGATTGAAGAACCCGACAAAGAAAAGTAACCAAGAAGTAACTTCTGGAAAACGATCTAGATAATGTGAGAGTAATGTTGTAGAGATTAAGATTTGAAGTAGACCTAGAGAAGAGGTTCCGAAAGTTGGACCTAGGATTGGTAGACAGTAGGAGAAGAATCGATCTGGAATTCCTCCCCAGCTGATTTCTGTGGAATAGATAAATGTAGAGGGAGAGGAGTAAACAGTTTAGCAAGGTATGGTCGTGGAACAATGGGTCGACACATGAGCTACTCACCACTGAGTAGACAAAGGATAGTCAAAAGTAGTAGGCCGACTCTGTTGAGTTGACTCCAAAACATTCCACCTACAGAAGTTGGAATATCTGTGCCCTGAGATGAGAAGGATCAAGAGAGAGTCATCAGTTTTGACGTTCGACACTTCCATGACAAAGGCAAAGAGCGCTTGCACTTTTGACAACTCACTGGATACACTTCGCATTCATCCAGTTCCTCTGCTGAATTTTCTTTCTCGACTTGAGCTACATCTCTGGCATCCAAAGCCATCATTGAAATGATAGCTGAAAAGGTCATGAGTAGAACGATGATGGATAGTAACCTTTGAAGGTTCAGAAGTAGAAAATTCAAAGTACTTGTTTTGATCACCATTTCGATGTCGAGTGATTATTTTGAGGCTGACTGAGGCCTTTAGTTGTTGAAAGTGATAGTAAGTTTGGAAGTGGTAAGGTCTCAGGAAATAGAGAGTCAGAATCAGAAGAGCGTGCCAGCGCTCTGAGTGTCTTGATCTGCTTAGAAGTAGAAAGTGAAGAAGTCAAAGATGAAGTTGAAGAGTGGATGTGGCTAAAGAGAAAGAATCGAAAAGAGATTATAATAGTAGGTAGAGGTAGTGGAACAAGGGGGGTGGGGACGAGCTGTGCGCGATGCCCTTTGTCCCAGGAGAGACAAAGGGGAGTCGGAAAGCTGAAGTGCTCCACTCTAGTTGAACTCCAGGTGGAGAGTATAGCAGATCGAATCGAGATGACTATCGCCAAAGAAATCATTGAGATCTAATGACGGCTGGGAGCAAGCAGGCGAGGTTTTGCTCTGTGCGTTGGCAGGGAAGATGTGGAAAGAGAGACGATGGCAGTTGGGTGCGAGAGAGTGTGACGAGGGGCGAAGATGTCCAAAAGGTCGTTTAAAGCTGTAAAAGGTCTAAGATGATCGAAAGATGTAAGACTGAAGAAGAAGAGAGAAGAAGAAGGGGGAAGGGAGGGGTCGATGCGCAATGTTCCTTGAAGCTTTCTTTTCGATCGACGCTCACAGGTTTTCTTCTCTCTGTTCTGTCAACAATCTTGTACAGGCAGCTCAGAGTCTCATTCAAGCAAAGTCCATTGGAATCAATTGCAAATCGAATCTATTCCCTTCTGAATGTGAGTCAATCGACACAGACAAGACAGCGAAGGGGAGCAAGAAAGAGCAAGACTCTGTTTCTTCTTGGACAGTCAGAACTGACATGACAAGCTCGACTCTGAGAATCAAGGTGTCGCTGAGATCAGCACGAGATCAAGGAATGATATCCAGATCATGACTCCTATCGTTAGCTGCCATGCTCTTCATCCGACGTTGAATGAGTCGGTTCTCATTCTGCTTCCTTCTATCATTGTGTTTCTCTTTCTAATCTGCGCTTCCCATCAATTCTCTCTCTCTCTCTCTATTATCTATTCCAGCATCCTCTAAATTCCAATTTCTAGAAAATGTCATCCCAACTGAACGGAAACGAAGCTTCAACTTCTTCTTCTTCGACTTCAGCCACTCCATCTCCATCTACTGCTCATGAAGTTGGTTGGTTGTTCGTCCCTCAATATTACACCTTCATGAATCAGAACCCTGGTCGTCTTCATTGCTTTTACACAAAGAGATCCACTTTGTCTCATGGAGAGGAAAAGGTTCAGGACATCACTCCTTGCTTTGGTCAACAGGTTAGTAAGAAGTAGTCGTGGTGGCTGAGGTTCTTCTTCTCAATAAATCCGAGAGAGACAAGTCAGCTAGAGGGCATGGTGTGGATGCTGTAGAGGTGAAAAATAGATTGTGAATGAAGTTTCATTCTGCTGAGAATCTTCCAGTTGCCTCGAGCTATGCAGAGCTGAGGAAGAGCAAAACAAGGAGGATGAGAAAGAAGAAGGAAGGAAGGAGCAGCTCCCTCTCTCATCTCTCACTTTCGAAGCCAGCTGCTTTACCAGCTGCATAGGACGATTGGACAGAGCTAGCCTCTCTTTTAAACGATCTCATGCGAGCTCTCATCAAGACTTATCTGGCATACATTCTAGATCTATTCTAATCTTCTTCATCCACCTCTACCTCTCCGAAAACTCTTCTCAACCCGCTTCTTCAATCTCAGGAAATCCATGACAGAATTACTTCCTTCAATTACCAGGATGCCAAAGTCTGGGTCTCCACCATTGATTCCCAAGCTTCTGCAAATGGAGGAATCGTAATCCAAGTCATCGGAGAACTCTCGAACAACAATGGACCATGGAGACGTTTTGCTCAAACTTTCTTTTTGGCAGAACAACCAAAGGGATACTTCGTTTTGAACGACATTTTCCGTTTCTTGAAAGACGAAAGTGAAGTGGAGGGAGTTGCTGAAGCTTTGGATGAAGAAGCTCAAGAAGAAGCAGAAGCAGCTGAAGCCAAAGCTGTAGCTGAACAACAAGATGCTTTGACTGCTCCTGAAATCCAAGTAGTTTCTTCTTCAGCTCCTGTCGAAGAGAAACCTTCGGAAGTGGTATTGGAAAATGTCAATCAACCTGGTGCTACTCCTCATGTCGAACCTTCTACTGAACCAAAGGAAACTCTTCAGAGCATAGCCGATTCAGTCACTGACAACAGTGTTGCACCAGTTCAAGAGAAATCAGCAGCTCCAGTCGAGGAACCAACCAAAGAAGTGGAATCCGTTTCTACTCCTGCTGCTGCTCAAACACCTTTTGCAGCTCCAGCAGTCGTCGAATCATCAACTCCTGCTCCAGCAGCTCCAACTCCAGCTGCTCCAGCTGCACCAAAGACTTGGGCCAACCTAGCAGCTTCTGGAGCTTCCAAATGGGGATCGAACGTTTCAGCCGAGGCCAGAGCAACTTCTGCAAGACCAGCTCCAATTTCAGCTTCTCCAGCTTCTCGTCCAGCAGTTTCTACAGGTCCAAAACCAGCAGGAAATGGACCTTCTTCTTCTTCTTCGAATCCTTCAGTCTTCATCAAATCCGTCAATCTAGACATTATCTCTCAAGAAGAATTGAGATCAGGATTGGAAAGTCAATATGGTAAATTGAGAGAATGTTCGGTCATTCCTTTGAAAGGTTGTGCTTTTGCTGAATTTGTTAATCAAGATCATGCTAGAAAAGCTATTAAGGATAGTTTACCTGTAAATCAAGGCGGTCAAGGTGGAATTGTTGTGGGAAAGAGAAATTGGGTCATTACTATTGAAGAAAAGAGAGGTGCTGGTGGGAAACCTGGAAATAACCCTGGTGGAACTCGTGGTGGTCGTGGTGGTGGAAATCAAGGTGCTAGAAACGGTGCAGGAGGTGCTCCTAGAAACAATGCTCCAAGAGGTAGAACTCAAGCGTGAGTGTCGAGTATCGATTCGAGAAGACTTCCCTCTCAACTCCTTATCTGACTTTCGATGTCTTTCCATATCCTTTTGTGCTCCTTCTCTTTCAGTGCATAATCGGAACCAAAAGTCAAAAAGGAAGAACATCAATCAAACCGTTCAAAACTACGAATCGAAACGTCTTTTATACACCCGCCCTCTCTCATTTTCCAAGACTGTATTATCAGAACCCTTTCCTCTCCTTCATCAGCTCTCCTATTCATTTCTGTTCGTCGCAGCAAAACCCAAACAAAAGTATCATGTCGTCTCCAATCATTTGACGTTGTTCCTCTGGCACAAATTATATCAATTCTTAACGCTTCCCTCGATCCCTCTCCTCTAGAAAGTTCATCTAGTTCTCTCTTTCGTTGTTTCTTCTCCTTTTTCATCCTTTCCTTTTCATTCATAATTACAAGCAATCGTCATCTTCATTTCTGTGCGATCAGATCTATTTCCTTGACATCTCGTTCTTCGTGACTGTTCTTCAAGTCAGAAATTGAAACTTCTTTCTCGCTCTTTTCTTCTAATGTATGTGCATTCTAGAGAATCTTTCCTGCTTTCAAGAGTGTTCCAAAAAGCTAGAGCTCAGCTCGCTGGCGATGCAGCCTCGGCGCTCAAAAGATCGAAGAGGTGCAGAAGGAATTTTCCATTGTTCCAGCGAATCCTACTTTTGCTTCTTCTCTCCTAACCACCACATCCCTTCTTCTTTGATTCGATTTCGATTCTTCTCCTATCAATCATCAATTCCAGTGATCGTCCTTTCACCGCACTCATTCAAACTGCAGCAACATGGAGACGAAGAACAGCAATCTCAAAGATCCTCTCGAAGAACTTCCTGTCGAGATCGTCTCTCATTCCCTCTCTTTCCTACCACCTCGATCGATTGCAACTGCAAGTGCAATATCAAGACAGTGGAGAATGAATGTGAACGGAAATCCAGCGCTTCATAGAGAGGTAGATCTTTCAAACTTGGGAGGAGGCAAGAACGCTGCAATTCTTTACCACTTCACAAGGTTCTCTTTCTTATCTTCACACACTCTCGTCAAGGTTTCTCTCAACCTGACCTCTTTCTGGGATGACTGGCACGCTTCAAGTGATCAAGATGTTGTGCATCTCGATAGTCTTCTCATGATGCTCATTCAATCCAGGGCAACCCTCAGAGAAGCCTCCTTCAGATTTTCTCGAGGAGAAGACGAACGTCTGGCTGACGGCAACCCGTTCCAGTTTCTTCTTCGTTTAATAATAGAACTTCAAGTTTTCAAAGCTATTCAACGGATCACGATCGATGCCCCTCTACCTCTGGCTTTCAAAGCTGGACGTCAAAAGCAATTCTCTCTGACTAACTCAATCAAGGATTATTCGCCTATCGAAACCCATGAAGTCTCAAAGATTATGAAAGAAGCTAGTCATCTAGTCGAAGGCGGACTCACTGAGCTTTATCTGCTCGATGAAGTTGGGGAGGAATCGGAAAAGGATCAAGTGGTGGGAGAGCTTCAAGACTCCAGCCTTAATACCATTCAGCATTTAGATCTATACTTCAGACGTTCAACGAATGACCGGGAATTATGGATTAATGCTCTTAGTTTCACAAATTTGATTTCTCTTCGGCTCTATCTTTGGGGCTCAGAGGAGGAGGAGATTCTGCTAGAGGTGCCCAAGGTTGTTCCGACATCTAAACTTATAAGCCTCGATCTCAGCCTCGAGCAGTGGGAAGTGGATTGGAAATCGTTAGGTCACTGGATAGGCCACAGTTTGGAGAGCTTCACGCTGGATTTAGATGACAGAGGCAGCCGAGCAATTGAGCAGCTCTTTCAAAGAACTAGCCACTCCGTCAACTTCAACTCTCGAGAGACCCTTCGAATTCTCAATTTGAAGCATATCTCTTATGAATCATCAACGGAGATCGAGTCAGAAGCAGATCTGTTCTTTCCAAGTCTCGAAGAGGTTTCTTTTTATCATCTTAACACTCCTGCTTTCGACTTTTTCTCAAGATTAACGTCTCCCAAGCTTCGCTTCCTCTCCATTATTTCTAAGGCGAACCAACTTGGAGATTTCGATCCCCTCATCAACATACTGAAATCTCATGCTTCGAAATTGGTGGAACTACATTTGAAGTGGGAGATAGATGACTCAATTTTGACCACTAGTGATTATCTCGTATTCAAGAGGCATCCTCTCGAATTTGAGCGTCTGGAGAAGTTAGTCATTCGAAACTTGCCCTCCAGAGGTACTCTCGATGCTTTGGGTCTGGAGGAAAGTCAATATCCCAGTCTGGTTCAACTCTCTTTCTTACCTTATCAGGAATCTCCTCTTACTTATCATTACAATGAAGCAAATCGAAGTATGAGAGCTCTCTTCAGCGAGAACGCTCCCAGGTTAGTGGTTGGACGGTTTTAGTAGGCTTGAACCTCAAGCATCAAATGCGATTCGGTAGATGTGAGATTGAAAGTGCCATTTCTTCAAAGTCTCACGCCGTTTCACGCCGTTCAGATCAACAGGTGAGTTTCAGAGCTTCTCTTTCCGAAGGATTCGAGATCTGTGATTGACGCCTTTCTTCCCTAGAAAGTTCCACCATCAAGTCATCCTAAAAGAAGACTCGGAATCTCAGTCATTCATAATCATTGCCCTGCTGCTTGGGTCTCGGTTCCCTCTAACTTTGCTCTTTCTCACTCTTCTCAACTTTTCTCTCTCTCTCTCTCTCTCTTCGATCGTTTCGCTTCGTCTGATTCACCTACTTGTTGGCAAATCTTTCTTCGTTTTCCCTGATGTTTCCAAGCTGAACGTTCCGGGGGGCTGGATAGTTCACAATCCGAGCAATTCTTTTTGATTGTACGGAAAAACCGCTGATAACAAGTCTGAATCACAACGACAAATGTGTGATTTCATTACTTTGGTTTACCTGAAGCTGAAGACTTCTTTTCATTGGAATAATTCAAGGATCAGGAACCTTCTTGGAGTGAGAAAGAGGGAACAGAAAACAACGGAACATGTATAAAAATCCCACTTTTCGAGACGACTCAGACTTGATTTTGATTTACTGGCTGAGAAATTGGATATGATTCTTGAGCTTTGTTTTCTGAACGAGAGTTTTGATTGAAAGAGCCTTGAGTTTCGACCTTAGAGTTTCTTTCCAAATCGACTTGAGTCGCTCTTTGACGATTTTGGACTGAGTCGTCATCATCTCCGTATCCAGCAATGATGAAGTAGGGGAGGAAGATGAGCATCGAAGTCAAAAGGATCCAAGACATCCATCCAAAGGCTAGAGCAGAGTTGTACAAAGAGTTGCTGTGTGTGAAGAAGGATTCGAAAGTGGGATAGCGAAGGTGCGACAGTGATAGTTAGTCGTTAGATGAGAGACATGATGATGACAAGGAATAGACTGAGAAGAATACGATGAACTTACCAACTTCTGTAGAAGCCATTAGAGAAAGTGCAGTTGAAATTGTCGTGTCTGGCAGAGAGAGCAGCACTACCAGAAAGGAACAGAGCCCAGCTTGAGAGTGGAATTGAACGACGAGGGGTGGGGTGTGTGAGTGAGCAATACAACTTCAAAGCGATCTCTCTCTCACATATTGAGTTTCAGATTGGAAGTAAGCTACCTTGTCATCATCCAAAGTTGAATGTATGCCTCCCTCAATAAGAAATCGTCTCGTACAAACTCACAGGAAGAAAGCTTGAACCATCAAAGATAGAGGACCGACAATCCACTTTGCTTTACTTTTGGAGACGTTTCCTTGATAGATGAGGATGATCATGATAGCAACTGCCCAAAGAAAAGTCTGTTTTGGAGAGAAATGAGAAGATTCGAGGAGGATCAATCTCTTCATCCATCCAACTTTCATGCTCAATCTGCATTCATACTCACAAAGTAGCCATCGAATGCCAAAAGAGCAGAAGATGCCTTTCCAGTATAACCCTATCCATCAGAAGAGACGATTTTAAGGTTAGATCAAAAAAAGATATGGAAGATGTAATTGGATGGCTGCATTTCTAACTTACGTTTAGATTCCAAGCTCTGACTGACAATCTAGTGGCAATGGGTCCCAAGATGATAGAGAAGAGAGCTAGGATGCTCAAACAGAAGATAATGGCGAACGAGTAGGTTGAAGAAGTTCGCATGCTTGAAGTCTTCAAATTATTTTGCTTTCAAGCTGTTGTGTGAGAGGAACACGAAGAAGCGAAAAGATCTCGCGAGTCAAAATCGCTCGACCTCGATCAAAGCTAGATTTCCAGAATCACCTCAAAGTATTTCGATTTCTATAGCTCGAGAAGATCTCAATGTCAATTTGAACACTTTCAAGGGAATCCTTGAAGTGTCTCGACATATTGTTCGAAAAATACAAAGAATACTAAGAGAATCATATGAATGGACTGCCAGATCTCATTCAGCTTGGACAGACGGCCAATTTGAGTCCAGTTCGAATTGTTACTTTGTACTTGGGAAAGGGAATAAGCTACCTTTTAGCTGAAAAAGGTGACAAGAGATAAGGAGAGAGAAACAAAGGATTAATGAGGTTACGAGGAAAAGTCGAGAGTCCTGTTTGCAAGTCAAACTCACCGATCGTAAACAAGTCTGGATAAGGGTGTTTGAATCGAAGCAGATTAATTGAAAGCCATTCCCGTTGTTCTTCCTCAAGACCGTCACTATCCTCTGCCGTATGCTTGATGTCAATTTCTTCAATCATCGAAGAGGTCAGAAGCTCACCTTCGGCTTCGTCATTTTCAAAGAGTACAATTGGAGGAGAAGCGGCTGGTTCTTCGCTTGCTGTAAAGTGACCGTTTGCTGAGAGTAGAACATTTGCAAGGCTCACTCTTCTGTTGACCGCCTTTCGAGCTGCCACAAATGAAGTCAGGGCGAATCCATCGACTGTGACTTGATAGCCGCTTATTGCATCTTGAGTTGAGCTAATCTTGACACTTCTTAGATCCGGGAAAACCAGAGAGTCTTTCCAGCCGCCTTGAATCGTTTCCTTAGAATACGGTGTGCAAAGGGCTAGGAAAGTTTTGGCGAAAACGGAAGATCCTTCTCCTTGAAGATGAAGATCGAGTCTTCGAATAGTGTTACATCCATCAATGGATGAAATGAACTGAGACGCAGAAGTCTCGGGAGAGTTGAGACCAGGAGAGATGCCACTAAGTCCTACCATCAAAGAATGAAGACTATACGCTTGACTGAATGAACTGAGCGAAGATGGCTTCTCCAGGTGACCTACTTTGAGATACTGAAGCGAAGGTGGATACAATTGCCTGAAAAATAAATGCTCTTGTTTGCGTCTGACTGACGGGATCCATGGTAAAGAAAGAATCTCGAGATTAGGCAGGTTTAATCTAGGGATATCCAATAAGTTGTCCGTAGCATCCATGGAAGGGATCCTGAGATCAACGAGGCTTGTGTTTGAAGATAGCAGTTTGATGAGGGAGGTTTGACTGAATTTATTGCTATTGATCAGGATGCCCTTTGTGTTTTGAAGTAGAGTTAGAAGACCATCATTGCATTCGAGATTGGACTCTCCACAGTTCCACTGGAATCTCTCGAATTGTTGGTGGTCTGCCCAAGACGGTCCAACTAGCGCTACGGCGGCATCAAGAGGAGGAATTTTGACTGCACTAATATTACCCAATCTACTTGAAGAGAATACTGAGAGAGATTTGCACTTTTCGGCCAGCTTCCAGAGAGTAGGACCTAGCTCTCCGTGATGAGCCACCTTCAACGAACGTAGAGTATGAACCGACTGTGTCAAGTTGCAGGTCACGAAATACTTTGAAGAATCAACATCTGATACTTGCAAATCCACCGAATGTATTGTGTTCTTGCATCGTTTCTGGAAGAGTTCCAATCCTAAGGAGATCATGACAGGATGTCCTCTCATAGTGAAGCTCCTAAACAACTCCTCATCACTGAGAATCTTCCTTCTCCACTGCTTGGAAACCGAGCTTGCCATCGCCAAAGACGGAGAATCGCAAAAAGAGATAATCTTGATAAAGAGCTCTGGAGAGACTCTCTTGAACGATCCTCTCTTCTCCAGGTTTCTGGCTTCTTGGATTGAATACTCGAGTTCGTCGACATTGGTCGAGAGCAGAGGTTCAGCAACGTTTCCTTGAGCTGTTACTTGGGCATTTCCTTGGACAGAGAAAGCTTTGGCGAGATTGATGTGATGTTGGACCATTCCTAGGTAGGCGAAAGCGGCTCTGAGATGAGTCTGATGAATGGAAGAGGAGACAAAGTCCGAGTCAGAAATGTACACTTCAAAGTTAGAGACAGCTCGATCTGAATACTGAGTTTGAAACTCACCTCGAGACTCTTCTTCGATTCCAAAGCTTTTTCGACGTCTTGAACTGCCTCCGAATACAGGCCTCTCTTTCCCAAGCTGACGCTCCTTATCATCAAAGGTTGGACCATGTCACCAGTTCCAGCTTCGATGATCTGTTTGAGGAGGAGCGGAGAAAGGCAAATTGAGAGGGAAGTCAATGATTTACGTCGAGAACGAAGGTAGAAGGGAGAATTAGGACGAAGAAGGTGCCTCGACTCTGTTCATCTCTTCCAGTGTACTCACAATTGAGCAAATCTCTTCAGTTGTCTTGTAATCCAATCTATCTAGACAGGCTTGGGCTCTGAGTAGTAAGTCTTGTTGAGATTCGGCAGCATGACTTCGTTTAGCTGCTGGTTCGGATTGATGAGCGTCTTCGTTCGATCTCTTGGTCATCTTGGAGCTGAATGAATGCGACCGTTGAGCGGATTGCAGCAACGACTACTCGTATAAATCGCTGTCTATCAAGAGTAGAAGTCTTTTGGACGATGTGCTGTGATGGTTTTGGGAGAGAAAACCAAATCTTCATCTTCTTTCTCTTCAACCACTCGCATCTTATGAGACAATCAGTCGATCTTCTCCCATTACTCTTGTTTTGTTGCCATCACAAGTAACAAACGTCTCAGTTTCAAATGGGAAAAGAAGCAAGAACAGCAAGAGATCGCCCTCCAGCAGCCATCGAGCAACTTCCATCTTCAATCTCAGCCTCTCTTCGTGCTTCCCTTCATCTTTTCGATCTCTCTTCAATCATATCTCAACTAGCACTCAACTCTCTCGATTCATCATCCAAAACCATTCACATCGCTTTGGATCTCACTAACTGGACGGTCTCTTGTACAGACGATGGATCAGGTTTCCACTCTTCCATTCTAGAAGCTTTGGCAGACAAGAACAGACATCAAGATCCAACTACTTCTCTTTTGACGCTTTCAAATGATTCAAATACATGCCATAGCCATTCATCGACTTCGAACGGTCCCGTCAAGTACGGTCATAAGGGTGAAACCTTACTCAGCCTCGCTCAGCTTGGTCTTCTTCAAATCCAATCGATCCCTTTCAACAGAGTTCCTGTCACTTCAAGTCCATCAAAATCGTACTCTATTCATAGTGTGAATCTCAGGGACAACTCCCAGGAATGGACTCTGTTGAGAAAGAGTCACAAAGTTCTCTATTATGGCCCTTCAAAATCCGATGCTTCCCATCAACCCACTTTCGAGCAAAGCAGAAACTCAGCAAATCTTAATGGATCTTCCACTCTAGTCAAGAAAACCACTGTTATAGCAAGAGATCTGTTCCATTCATTGCCAGTCAGAAGAAGTGCTCTTTTGAATCCAAGTTCGTGTAGGATCGAAATCGAGAAGGCTCGGAAAAGTCTGGCAGTGATTGCTCTGAGAGAACCTTCTGTGAGATTCTTCTTCTCAGTAAAGGAAGCTTTGGATGGAGATAAGAAAGTGAAGACTGTTCTCAGTTCAGGAAAGGTGAGTCTGCAACTACTTCTCTCGATCCCCTCTTTCTGCTCGACATCGTTGGGATCAATCTCACCCTCTTCTGATCTTGTCTTTCTCTCTTCTGCAGACTCATTCCCTCGTCTCAAGATTCTTCGCTCTCTTTGGAGATTCCATCGCTCAAAGCTCGATTCATGAACTCTTCGGAACGCTACCTCTCTTACCAACCATCGCAGCTTCTCGTCACGACTCACGAGGGAAGCAAGCTTCAAAGGTCGTACCTTCTCCTCATCAACCTCAGCTAGTACTCAACGGCTTCATCTCTCTAGTTCCATCGCCTTCTAGATCTCATCAACACATCTTCATTCTAGGAAGACCTCTACCTCTCAACTCTTCACTTTCGGACTTCGTTTCTGAAGAAGGATTGGACGCAGTTCTGAATCAAGTTCTGAGTGCAGGAGATACGAATATCGAGAATCATAGGCTCAGCAAGTCGGAAGGCCTGAATGACAAATCTCTTCACGAAGTCATCAACGACGTGTTCTCAAAAAGCCTCTTCAACTCTTCGACCAGTGGTAACAATCCTAGCAAATCTACAAGTCCCTCCAAGCACTCACGTCCAGCTTATGTCCTAGACTTGAAGCTGGAGCTAGTAACAGAAGCAGGTTTCCAGATCAATAAACAGAATCTAGCGAATGCTACTCTACCTCAACGAGAGATCGAAGCCTTCTTGAAGGACAAAGTCTCCGAAGCCCTCAAAGAACATGGTCTTTTGAACTCATCTCCGAAGAAATCAGATCGAGAGTTAAATTTTCATTCTCGTTCTGGTGCATCAAGACCCGTTCAGATGACAGAGTCCAAGAATCTCCCCACCAATCTCAAGAGTGCTCCAAACTCAGAAATCAACAGTCGGGAAGATTCACCATCAGTGAAGAGAAGAAGAACGAGTCGGTTGAGTTTGGGAGAAATCGTCGAACAACAATCGTTATTAGCTGCTTCTCAAGAAAGGAGAGATCAATTGGAAGGAGTCGGAGAAAGTGTAGATCATGAAGATGAAGAAGAAGTGGATCGACAATTACAGGAGCTTCGAGTCGACAACCACTCTCTGCCTAATCAAACTAATCAGAAAGAGCAGAAAGAAGGCTTGGCCTCTGTAGAACTCCAAGGAATGGATCGTTGGGTAGATCCAACTTCGAAACGCTCTTACTTCATCGATCAACGGACAGGAAACAGCTTTGAGTCTCATCGATTCCATCCGAAGCTGTCTGGTTCTTCTACTTCACCATCTCCCACTCGTCGTTCAGGGTTTAAGCCAACTATTCGATCTTCAAATATAGCCATTGGTAGCAAACTCAAGCCACCGCTGAACGAAGCTTCAGAGACTACACCTTCGTGGCTGAAAGGTTTAGATTGGAAGAGCCCAACCTTCGACTTCTCGAGAGAAAGTTCGGATGATTCGATCCCTCGACTCGGAAAAAACAGGGTCTCAAGTATCGACCCCTCTTCAAAGCTCAAAGGCTCTATGAGAGAGTCAAAGAGCGCAAGTCTATTTCAGCAAGAAGAAGGGGAAGATCTAGAGATTCCGAGGAGCTCTCAAAGCAAACCGAACATCAAAGTCAAACAATGGAAAAGTGCAGAGACAAAGAGAAGAGCAAAGCAAACTTTACCTGCAGTTCAAAGTGAAAGCAGGTTTTTCAGTCAAGACGTTCCCTCTTCTCAAGATCAACCTGAAGTCGTTCAACAAGGTCTGCCTCTCGAGAATCTCAAGAGGTACGAATCGAAACCAGTGACTCTCGAGGTGAAATCTCTGAAGAATGCTAGAGTTGTGGCTCAAGTCGACAGGAAGTTCATCGCTTGCGTCCTTTCGGTTGAGAGGAAGATTGAGAGCGCCAACGAAGACTCAGAAGTTGAAGATGAAGGAGATCGAGTTCGGATCAAAGAGGGAGAAGCAGAATCGCTCTTAGTCTTCTTTGATCAGCATGCTTCTGATGGTGAGTTTGACTTGGGTTTCGATAGAACCATGAAGTATGAAGCCGATACTGACTCCGCATATAAACATTTTCTTTCTTTTGCACAGAGCGTGTTCGAATAGAGCGATTCTTATCTCGATTCCTTCTTTCGTGCCGGAATCAAGATCCAGAAGTTCACGTTCTCGATCCACCAGCGAGGCTATCTCTATCTTCATCTGACATCAATACAGTAGAAGCAGAGAAGGAGCTTGTAGAAGAAATGGCTTGGTGGGGCTTGAAGATCGAATCGAAACCTGAAGCTTCTGAACTCGAAGTGTTGACGGTGCCAGAGTTGGTAAAGGAAAGGTTGACTCAGTCTAAGGATGGATTGAAGCCTCTGAAAGAGCTTGTTATCTCTTTGATAGCAGAATGGAAGGATGGACATCGAAGAGAGTTCAGAAGTCGTCGGCGAGCTCTAGAAGCCGAACCTCAAGACAATGACTGGTTGTCGCTATTGAGACACGTCCCTTCTAGATTGTTGGATCTGATCAACTCAAAAGCCTGCAGAGGCGCTATTAGTGAGTCCCTGGTCGCAAAGGAAATTGATGAAAGGTGTCGCCGACCTGTTCGCTGATCGTTCTCTCAATACCCTACTCCCTTCTCCTCTCTTTTTCAGTGTTCAACGACTCATTGTCTCTTCAAGAGAGCTCGAAATTGGTTGAAAGACTCTCAGAAACCAAGTTTCCCTTTCAATGCGCTCACGGAAGACCAAGTCTGAGTCCGATTTGTTCTCTTGGTTTCAAGGACTTGGGGATGAAGATCGCGAAAGATAGAGAGAAAAGACGTATCAATTGGGAGAAGATTGTCGATATGTAAATTTAGTGCATTTGTAACATTAACCCAATTCAATCGAGAAGACAGTCTGACCTTCGACTTTTGGCCTCTTCCCAACTTCCATCATGTCGAAATAAAAGTCGCGCTCTTGCTCTTCAGTGAACCTCATTCGGTCTTCTATCACTGTTCTGCAGAAATGGAGATGCAATCAGAGGCCCACCTTTGAAGAGCGGGGCAAAACAAGCGACAAGGCAATGAAATGGATTTTCGCCGTCCTCCTCTCTCCTCTCAAGCTCTACAGTGTTTGTATTGTCTTGCAAAGCAGGATTGGGATCTGAAATATCTGCCAAAAATGTTGATCCAGCGAGAGGTCGGCCCCTTGGGAAACTAGAAGCAAGAAAGGTGCGAAAAAAGAGTTGGCCCTGGGACATTTCCTGGCGTCTTTGGGAATGCTTTCAAATTTTTTCGTAGAAATCTCTTCAGAATGTCTCTGTATGAATGTTCATGTTACTAAATGGCTGGGAGAAGTGATTGCATTATTGCTAGTGCTGAAGTGTATGGTACAAATGAAACGATTGAGAACGGAAACGACACGACGAGAAGAAACACGCAGTGAGAAGAACCTGGCAGAGACAGATCAGAGGTAAGGAGCCCAGCCAATGTCTGCGAGAGGTAGAAAAGGAGAGAATAGGAGAAGAGAAAGGTCAGCGCTGTCTCTGCTTGAAAGTAACAGAGCGAGAGGCTCGCTTGATAGCAACGAAACTCACACATCTGAGCCAGATTTGTGTTGCTAGAGGCTTCTCTGATGAGAAGATCTACCAGGTGATTGGTAGTGTAGATTTGAGAGGTCGATGAATGTCTGCTGCTACCATCTCCAGTTCGGAGATAACCATCAAGCTTTTGAGCTACAGGATCAAGAGCTTTACGAGCTTCCAAGATACGAGGATCTGGTCGATCAGAGATTTTGGGACCACCCTGAAAAAGAAGGACAAAAGAGTTCGAGGAGGGAAATAATGTCAGAGAAAGGCGAAAGAGCTCACTCGAACTTCTCGTCTTATCGACTCACTTTTCGACCGCGATTATCCGCTCCCCACTCTACGAGAGGATCGTGAACCATAGCTTCTAGAACGCTGACCAGAGAGTCTTTGTTCTCTCTCAAAATTCTGAGAGCGATCTCTGCAGTTCGTCGGAAGACTCCTAGAAGAAAAGACAGGAGAGAGATTGTATCATCAGCATTGAACCTCTGAATATCGTGTCGTAGATCTTTGGACTCACCTTCATATCCAGTCACTCCCATAGCATCGATCATGTTACGTGTCAAACGGAAAGGAACTCGTTCTGGGATTTCGAAAGTCTTACCCTTCTCGAAGATGCAGTTGAGATCGACGTGGACCGTATCTCCCGATACACTATCAAACAGAATGTTCTCTCCATGTCTATCTCCCAGTCTGGAGCGAGTGAAAGAGGAGGAAAGAAAGACGAAGGGAAGTCAGCGAAGATGCGAAATACGTTCGAACCACGCCTTTATCTCCAAACAAAAACTCACCCAAGGACATGTCCCACCATTGACATCACAGCGAGAGTTCTAGCGTAAGCTGTACGAGCTTTCAGCCAGGCTGAAGGCTCAGGCCAAGTATTGAGGAACCATTCGTGAAAGACTGGAGGATATCTACTGAGAACCTTTTCTTCGAATATCTTGCCGGCTTCCTTTGGCTTGCTGCGTCCCTCATCCATAAAGACTCTCAGCTCTGGAGCGTAAAGCGGAATGAGGGGAGTACGACTGCCATAAAGTCTCGCTAGAATTGGACGTAAGCCAACCGTGTTCGGGACCCATTCAATCAATCCACACTCTTCGTTGAGAGTGACGACAGCATAGGTCCTGACGAGAAGTTTCCTCCTACGTGACTCCGAATCACTTTGAAGCACCTTGTTGATGATGGAATCGAAATCCATTAGACGAGCATCCTTACGAAGATCGTCGTTGGGCTTGCAGAGGAAAGGATACTTCTTTCCATCGTTACCGTGGATCGTGAGCTTGCGAGGCTTCTGAAGCGAAGCCATGATGTCGATGGTATCGTCGAATCCAGTGATGTAAGGGAGATCAGAGGAGAATGGTCTGTGGTGATTCGATATGATCCCATTGGCTGGTAGAGTGACGTTGATGGAAGATTGAAGAGGCAGCATGATTTGATGACGTCCGAGTTCCAAAAGAGCAGGTCCTACTACCGAGAGCGAAAGAGTCTTGATGTTGCCACGGATCTCGTAGTTACAGAGCTTGAGAAGCTGGTCTGCGAGACGTTGAGTGGCATCAATCTTTCTTTTCGAGATATCTTTCTCTCCAGCCTCAGCCTTGACCTTGTTTACGATCTCCTTGGCCTTGCTCGAACGATGAGAGTCTCTGGATTGAAGAGCAGCGACCATTCCCCAGATTGCTTGATCAGGATGAGCAACAAGTACGATGGAGATGATCTCCTTGAGCTGCTTCCAGACGTCGTTGTTCTTGTGAAGGATACGAGAGACCAGTTGTGGGAAGACTGCGAGCCATTGGTAGGGAGCTAGCTTTCTAGTCGCTCTCATGATGATCTCGTTGAGCTTTTGGAAAGTGCTCAACCGGGTCTTGGTGCTTTCATCGACAGCTTTGAGATCCTTCGACTCCTTTCCTTGATGTTTGAGTACGACTGCATCTTCTGCTGCGTCGAACCAGATCGTAAGAGCTCTGGGCAAAGTTCGATAGAAGAACTTGGTACCAAAGTGAGCCGAGCGAATGTAGTAGCGGCAGACTCGATATCCAGTGGCTAGTCGACTGACTGGATCAGCGTTCATTTCTCTAGTGTCGTAGAAGCGTCCGTAGTAGTACCAGTTCTTCTCCGAATTAGGATCCAGCTCCGCGCTCTCTTTGTAGCGTGCAATGACTTCGTTGTTCTCGAATCTAGCCGAAGCTTCCACCAGGCGAGCTCGAACCAGAGTCGCTCTGGCATAGGCCAGCTTGTCGAGATCCTTCTCTTCAGCGTTGGTCAGATCGATGACGATGTTGGCCTGTTTCGATCTGGCGATGTGGATGGCTTGAAGTGAATGATTGAGCTCTTGGATCGCAGCTTGACCTTGATCCTCTGTTGCTAGAATCTTTGCTCTCTGAACGAAAGCAAAGGGAGCTTGACATTGCGAGCTCTGAAGGACGGCGCTGTAAGCTGTTTGAATATGGCCAGCTCGTCTTGCGATCTTGGAAGTGGCGATCCATGCTTGTCCGATCTCTGCTCGTAAAGCAGGATTGCTCTCGTGAGCACTGAAAGCCGAACGACGCAGACTGAGGATCGGTTCTCTGGTACGGAAAGAGGGCAGAGTCGAGTTGAGGCGGGAGAGCAGCGATTGATTCAGCTCTCGAAGCTGAGAAGAATCCGAAGCTCTAGCTACCGATCTGATCATGTCGAGCTCGTGAAGCATGTGAAGCTGCATCACTGAATCGTAGACTCTGGTGTAAGAGGTCTTTCCAGCTGCGACGATTGGCTTTCCTAGCTGATGACGAGCCTCCCTGAGAGCGAGATTGAACTCGGCTGGATCTTCTCTACGCATGGCGAGAAGAGCTCTTGCAATGGCATGCTCCGAACTCTGCTCTCCTGGACGAGCTAGAGCGAGAGCAACGTCTTCCCAGTCAGAGAGAATGCAGGCACCTTCGACTTGGAAGGGAGCTAGGAGAGCTTCCCACTCTGGATTCAAGCTCAGAACCCCACGAATGTGAGTTCGCATCGTATCGTAGTGACCGAGATTACGAAGACAGCGAAGGAGACCCAGATGAAGATTGACGTCTTCAGGTTGCTTCTGAAGTTCGACTTCCCAGCAGCTCTGAGCTGCAGTCCATCGTCCTGTGCTCTCGTGCTCGCGAATCTGATGTTCGAGGGAAGGAGCGAAGACCAGAGTAGAGATACCTTCCATTCCGTCTGGTTCGTCAAGACTAGCGTAGATCTTGTGCATGTCCTCGTAGTAGCTCTGGAGGTCGGAATCCTGCTTGGCTCCGGAAGACTTGAGCTCTCGAATGCTTTGCTCGAACGTCAGCAGAGAGCGAGCATAAGCTCGACACTGAAGCGAAGCCTTAGCCATACGCTCTTGCGAGATGCTAGCCATGATAGACTCGACCTGAACCAGAGATTCGTCAGAGACACTGTAATCGCGAGACTTGCGACTTCGACTCATCTCGACGCGCTTACGTCTGATCCAGCTACTCAGATGATCCATGAGACGAAAGATTGTCTGAGATTAAGAAGGAGAGGACAAGAGATGGGTCAGAAACTTATCGAAAGGTAGAGCAACCTAGACTTCAACAGACGTTCTCTGCGAATAATTCACCTGAGCAGTAAGCAGTTTCCTTTCGGCATCGAATCCAGAAGTAGGCTGGACTTGATCTTCCAGAACGGCTTGAAACTCTTGACTGATCATCTGTTGATCTCTAGTGGGTCCAGAGATCATGATGTTCAAGACCAGGTGAGGCAGAATGTATTGAGCGATAGTAAGATCATCTCCTCGAATGACAGCTCGTAGCGTTCCGAAAAGAGTCTTAGCTCGCTCTCCCTTGACTGCCAGAATGAGTTGAGTAGCCCAAGATTGGATCCAGTCTCTGAATGAGTCCGTATGATTGTAGACCGGGTGAGATCGTGAGGTAGGTTGACCATGCTCCACCGAATACTTCGAGTTGAGAAGGGGAGCGACTGTATCGACGACAGCTTTCGGAAGATTCGACCACCTCGCCTTGGCCTTGACTGAAGGAGGTGAGATTCCAGTCTGATGAACCAGAGAAGGAGTGAATCCACAGAACTTGAGGAGCTCCTGAATGGCGAAAGCTAGAGCAGCTTGATGCTTCGTATCGTCTGTGGCTCTGAAGGAGCTCACGAGAAGATCAGAAACGAGCCTGACAGCGAGCTCCACCGCCTCGTCTTCATCTTCGAAGTTGTGAAGAAGAGGTCGAATCGGTTCCTCGGAAGGTTGTTCGAAACGATCAGGATCCACAGCTCCCAAGACTCCCATGCATTCGAAGCAGAGATCCCTCATCTCTGCGTGTTGATCGTCTGTTCGGGTAGCAGTGCTGAAAAGGACGCTGACCATTTCACCGACGAGACCATCGAAGACCGAACCTGACGTGATACTGAACATGTAGTCCCTTCTCTGAAGCAAGAAGGCCTTCAGGTCGTGAAGAGATTGAAGACAGATGGCTGCATGTTCGCTTGCGACTCGAGATAGTAGATTCTTGAGGACTTGCTCCGCTCCCCAGTTTCCGCGAACGGTACGAAGCCTAGCACAAATTTCTGGGATATCCTTGCTTAGAGCTTCGAGACTGGGTAGAGCAGAGATGTGACCTCTCAGCTCGGTTTCGCTGTCGATGACGATGTACTTGAGAATTGCTGCAGCTTCCTTCTTCTCGGCAGGACCGAAGCGAGGCCACGCTGCGAGCAGAGCAGCTCCAGTCTGACCTATGACAGGAACGATTTCAACAAAGCGAAGGTTGAAGATGAACTTGCGCCAGCTCTGAAGGGTGGCGAGCATGAGCTCGTTGACTGAAAGCGTAGAGTTGAGAGTAGCCATGATTTGAGGAGTAACGTCGCTGATACTAGAGCCCACACGCTCGATCAGAGCACCTACGCTACGAGCAGCCATTGCCTTCTGAGAGAGAGACTTCTTTCCGTGAGCACTCATCAGCTCGTCGTTGATCCAGGTGAGGATTTGAAGAATCTCTTGTCGTAGATAAGTCCTGAGAGCTTCCTCTTTAGCGACCTTGCGATTCCTACCGTTCTCAGATGGACCGACCAAGCTTTGGAGATAGTGAAGACCTTCTTCAGCTGCCTGTGCAGCAGTGACTCTAGGGTTGCCCAGTTGAACGATGAGATGACCTAGAAGCTCTCCCTCGCACGTCCTGACGACTGAATTGAGCCTGACGCTTCCGTCCTCAGAGATGCAGCGCTCGAAGGTTTCCAGGCTGCGATTCCTTTCCTTTGGAGCTAGAGCGAAGATCTCTTTGAGAATGGCAGCAGGGTGCTTCATGCAAGTCGTTCCGACGCTTGAATTGCCAGTACCAGAGGCGATCAATCCCAAGATCTTCCCACCGAGCTGAGCTTTGGCGGGGTCGTTTTGAAGAATGATGAAGTAAGGAAGGGTATGGGTAAGAGTTGCGAGTAGGAATCCGTCCGACTTCTGGCTAGTGAGAGCGAGAATCTCGAAGAAGATGTTGGGAGAGGAGATCATTCGTTCCACGACCTGGCAGCTCAGAGTATCCAGGTAAGGAGAGAGAAGCTGGTAATTCGTGACCTTGTAGAAGGTGCTGAGTTGAGCGATCTGGAGGAAGCGCGAAGAAAACAAGAAGAATGAAGTGAAGTCAGAAGGTGAGCCTCATGAGAGAAGAAAGATAGAGCCAGTGCTTGCTTCGTCTTACTCACCTGACAATAAGCCAGTGGCTTGATCAGAATATTTCCACCGAGCTGGAGAATAAGCAACTGGAGAACGTGACGAAGTATCTCTTCACGATGAATTCTAGAGATTGTTGAAAGATGGAGAAGATAAGAGGTCAGAGACTGAAGAGCAAAAGAGACGGAGTGAATGACTTCTCTATCACCGAACTCACGTTCCAAGAAGTCCAAGTCCAATGATGGTAGTCTCGAGAAGCTGAGGTTGATCGACAGTCGTGACTCTATAAGCAGTAAGCAAGCCTGCCACTCGATTCTGAAGAGGTGCGATCTGCCTCGAACCGTCAGCGTAAAGTTCACATTGCTTTCGAGCTACCATGTGAGCGAGACGACCAGCTGCCATCCTTACGCTCCTACTTGAATGCTGAAGAGCAGAACGAAGTAGCGAATCTGTCGAAGAACTTCCAGGAAGAACTAGACAGCATTCACTCTCCGCCTCAGAGGCGTGAACGAGATGACAACGAAAGTCATCTAGCAGAGCTACTGCCAAAGCTGAAGAGCATCGAGGTAAGACCGAAAGAACGTTGCGACATTTCTTTTGAATGGCTCCTACTTGATCATCGGCAGTTTCGGATAAGACTAGAGGAGGAATGGTAGAAGAGCTTGAAGGTAAAGCATCGCAAACATCGCATTGAAACGAAGTACCCTTCGGAACGACTTCATCTCCGCCAATTTCTTGAGTGATACGAAGAGATCCAGCTCTGGAGCAGAACATCTTTGCCCGAGCTCGAAGTGGTAAGACTCGATTGCTTTCGTTTGGATCAGCACATCTGGCATTGAGAGTTTGCTCATCTTCCACTTGAGCCCAACGCAAGACTGCAGCTGATGAAGCAGCTCTTTGAGCTGTACTTGCGATTCTCTTTCTTTTGGACGATGGGAATTGCGTTTGAGTTTGCAGAGCGAATTGGGTTCGACCTTGTTCTCCATCCAGTCTTCTCTTGAGGTTGCTGCTGTCTTGAAGCCTTGGGATGAACGATTCTCTGATGTGAGAAAGAGATGCTTGAAGTGCTAGCTTGTCCGAAACTGAGATCCAGGAAGCTCCCGCTGCCATTTGCAGAGTGCCACCTTCGTCCAAGTCTTCCGACGGCTCTGCTTCCAACAGAAGCGAGCGAAGAGCTTGTTCTTGAGAGCTAGTGATGGGACTGATGTTCGTAGGGAAGCTTTCGAAGAGCAGGAGCAGAGCTTCGAAAGCGCAAGACTTTTTCAGAAAAGGAGAGTAAGAGAAGGTCGTCAAAAACGCATTCAAAACGAAGATACTCAGCCAAAGTCATGTATCACTCACCTTACGCAGCAGCTCTGAATCTCTACTAGCCTTCTCTTCCGAAGTCAAACCAGCTCCACTAGCGACTCCCTCTTCGAATGGAAGTGGTTTCTGCATCTCGACGATGAGCCTATTCGAAAGAAGATTCAGTCTGCTGGAAGCTTCTTGAACAGCTGGAGAATTGGGATTTCCGATTCCTCTGAGAGCCGAAAGAGTCGAACGAAGTACCTTTGTTGCAGATTGCGAAACCTCTTCCTCTCCTTGAAGATACTCAGAAAGAGTTTCCACGGCCAATTCCGAGAGTTCTCTAGCCGCAGACGAAGGAACCGAGTAAGGATGAAAGGGACCTTGCTTATCGGGCGATGGATTCGCCAGAGAAGAGAAGACTCGAGTGACTATCTCTAGTCTCTGCGTCTGAAGATGTTCTGGTAGAGGTCGCTGAGGAAGTAATCCTCTGTTGGCTACGAGATCGCTTCGCCATGAAGAGATGAACAGCTTGAGAGCCAGGTCTGAGAGATGCGAAAGTTCTAGAGGGAATTCCTTTCCTAGAGAGAGAGCCAAAGAGACCACCGAGAGAAAGAGAGAGTAATGGAAAGTGTGAAGCATTTTCGGAGTGATCGAAGGATCTGTCGCTAGAAGAGGAGTGAAACTCGTATGGTCTTCAGGTAGCCACTGAGAAGGAAAGGTGAGATAAAAATTGAATCAAAATCAGTGACTTGAGAAGTAAGAAAGATGAAGACACGGATACTCACGCATCGAGAGATTCCATCACCAACAGCAGGAGGTCTACCTTTTCGACTGCTCAATTTGGTGCTTGGAGGCAATTGATTGCTTTTGAAGAATGTGAGCTCTGGTTTCGATTCTTCCTGAGTCGTAGAGCCTCTTGGTTGTCTAGGTAGAAGTGTAGAAGGAACCTGCCAAGGCTTCAATTGAGGAAATGCTGCAGCGTGTTCGTCGAGAAGTAAGGCTGGAGAAGATAAAGAGTCGTGAAGTTCAGCAAAGAACAAAGGGAGGGAATTGTGTCCCATCTCAGAGCCAAACTCACCTTGAAAGGAAGTTCTAATGAGTTCAGTCAATAGCGCTTGAACATTATCGGTCTGAGAAACAGCTCTGATAGAGTGAGCAAGGATGGTGAAGAGAGTTTCCATGATGGTTTCCCTCAACTTGATGAGACCTTGTCGAGCTTCTGATTCTTGATCTTGGTCATCATTGAGAGTTGATTTGACATTTTCCAATCCACAGCATCTGACAGAGAGAACAGCAGCAGCAGAGATGAGTCGAGGTCCAGCCCAGAGATCGAAGGTTGTGCATCTAAGATCGACTTCAACTTCCTCCTCGTCCTCTTCGGATGGGAATACATTGAAGATGTGATCCAAGAAAGTGTTGGAATAGTCTTTGAGAAGAGATCGAACGCCATCTAGAGCTCCAGAGACTGGGATATTCTCCAATTCGACATTCTCTGAGTGGTGGCGATAGGGTGAGAAGAAGAGAAGTCAGAATGTATGCCTCATTTTTGAAGTCCATGGATCAAAAGGTAACAGATTAGGCTGAACCAAAGTTAATTCAGCTTATTTGGATGAGCCAATTGATATCCAAAAAAGCTCGATTGAAGCTCGAAGACACTCAATCAGTCTCTTGCCATTCTTCCTTCCATCTCTGTTCCTTCTTCGACAATCAAAGATCATTTATCAAGATCCAGATTCTTCAAATCCCTCGTAATCAGAGTATGATATAGGAGAGACACGACCCTTTTCCATCGAGTGTTGCTTGTTTCGAACTCACCAGGAAGGGCAGCATCTTGCAAGCTAGTCATCTTGACGATGTAGCCAAGGACGATAGCTCTAGCAAGAATATGAGAAGTAGGACCTTTTTTATTCTCATCCAACAGACCAGACTTGTCAGATGGTTTCCTATCTACACCGATTAGAGAAATGATTTCATGGGATCTTCCAGCAGCTTTCATGGATTGAAGTCTCTTTCTCCTTTCATCGATGATGCTCGCCACCAATTTGGGATTGCTACTTCCCTCCATCTTGGAGATCTGACTCCGGATTGATGTTTGAAGGAGTAAGACGAGCCTTTTTGGTGAATGTTGCTTTGATGATTGATGCTTTTGAAGACAAGCAACACTTTTGACTTTTCCCTCTCCAACTTATTGCTTCAGATCCAGACAACATCAAATCTCAGCATACATTCAATGGAATCGAAAAGTAAACCTTCACAATCTTCAAGACCAGCAACCAATGCCCAAGTAAATGAAGAGTCGTTGAATGGTAAGTCCTTCTCTCTCTCCTCTCTCCCTTCCTCTACTTCTCCCTCTTCGTTCGCGTCTAATTCCTCACTTTTTCTCTCTGGTCTCACTCTTCCATCCACTCTTTGAAGTGCTACACGATCTCAGTCAGCTGCTCAACACTGGATTGACGCGCGAACAACTGGCTGTCTGCGTCGAAATGGTAGACCAGAACATTCATCCAGAGGCGGTTGCTGTGAGTCTTTTGCAAATGGCTGCTCACAAATCATGCTCTCGTTTCTCACTTGGTACTTCTTTCTTTCTCTTGTTTCGAACTCTCCACACAGGAAATCGTGAAAGCTTTGAGGAAAGAGAGCAAGAAGGCGACGACGACAGCAACCCAGTGATCTTCACGCTCTGTCTCACTTCCCACTTCTACGTATCTTCCTCTCTTTTCCCGTCTCGGCCAAGTGTATTATCAGCAATTCTCCAGCAAAAATCATCTCTACTTTCACGACATCGTCTGAGTGTAGAAAGACTGCGTCAGAGTCTCCCTGAAACAAAACATCGATCCCGTCAACCTCGATTTGAAGACCTCCTTCTTCGATGGGTTTTCAGTTCGCTCACGTCTCGTATCGTGACTTTGGTTTGGATTCTTTTCATGATCGACAGCAAAGAAATCCCCGAGTTTTCTCAACCTTCGATTTGGAGCGATCGTTCTGGGCCTTCTTCGAAACCTTCCAACGTCTTCGGCGCTGTTTCATCTTCAGCTTCTCTTTTTTCCTTCTCGCCATCCTGCCTTCGGTTGCAGCTGCAGCCCATTTCCGAACAGGTCCTGGTCGGGACATTCTTTTTGATTAGCACGAGGATGATTTCGAAACCCTTGAAGCGGTTCTAGATTGAAAACAAACAAACAATTACCTCAGCAACCGGTGGCCTCGCTTACAAAGGACAGTTTTCTTCTTCCAAAGGTCCTCGAAGTCCCAACCCGGCTCTCGCCTCTCCTCGACTCTTTTCCCCTCGAAAAAGGGGTTTCAAATTCTCCAAGTCGAGAAGGAAACTCACCGAAACGGTGTTTGTCGTCGATAAGCAAAGCTCTAGACTCGATTGCAGGGGAAACCAGAAAGGTTTAAAAAGGCAGCAGGTCCAAAAGGAAAACCGTCCAACTTCTTCTTCCCCATCTTTCTCTCTCCACTTAACTCACTCTCTTTTCTCAAACACTCCTTAAACAAAACTCAAGTCGTCGTTCAAGATGCAATTCACTCTTTCAACCATCTCTGCTTCCCTACTCGTAGTCGCTGCTTCAGTCGAAGCTCGTACTCAATCAGCTCGTTCTCATCAAGAAATTATCGAAGCTCGCTCTTACAACGAAGCCAGAACTTTCGGTTCTTTCGGCCTAAGTGGAAAGACTTGTTACGGAGCCAGTCTTCCACCTTGGAAACCAAAATGTCATCCAGGTGAGCCATAATTCTTGTCGAGACGTGTTGACGCTCGCCGCTCGCCTTTCAGCCTTCTGACTTGCTTGCTCCCTCTCTCTCCACTTAGGATGGTACACTGGAAAGTCTTGTGAAGGTCCTTGGTCAGGAACTCCTAAGTGGGATGGCGGAGACTTCAACTTCTGTTCTTTCCCATTCAGCTCCTTCCTACCAATCTGTCACGGACATGGAGGTCACGGTTCCGGAGGAGGATCTGGTGGATCTGGTGGATCTGGAGGTTCAGGATCAGGAGGTTCTGGAGGTTCTGGAGGTTCTGGAGGTTCTGGAGGATCAGGTTCAGGATCCAACCCAGTCTGTGACGACCACTACCAACAAACCTTCTCCAACTACACCACCGTGGCTACTTCTGGAGTATACCAAGGTCAAACCGTTGGTGCTGCTACTATTGACAACGACAACTACTTGACCTGTGAGTTGAAGAAGAGCGATGATGCTTTGTCTCAGCTCTGGTTGTCTCACCTCTGCTTCTTTCTGACTTCGCTCTCTTTTCCCACTATTCTCGCTTCTTCTTTTTCTTCTTTTGCCCTCTTCTCTTATCTCAGACGGTTTGGTCGACACTGTCGATGAATGTCTCAACGTCTGTGACCAAATCGCCACCTGTCAATTCGTCAACATCTACCAAGAGTTCAACTCGACCATCAAGGACTCTTACGGACCTGGAAAGCTCACTTGCGCTGCATACAAGGCTTGTTCGGGCACGGATAAAGCTAACAATTACGGGGGCCAAGGTTAGTTATCCAATAGAATGGAGAAAACCAAGGAGAACGGACGAAGGAGGGAGAGTTTGAGCGGCAGGTGATCTTGTCCTTTTCTGATTGGTCTACTCACTCAACCGCCTACTTTTCTCTCCTCCTTCACTCTTTTACTCTATCTCTGACCTCGCAGATGATCCAACTTACATCGTCAACTCTCAAGGATGGTGCAAGAACGGTGTCTGCAAGTAAGCGATCGTGCTTTCTCCAAAATGGACTCTACTCTTTGAGCTCTTCTCTCTTTTCGACTTCTTTTGGATCTGAATGATCGCTTTGTTGTTCATTCTTTCTTTGCCCTATTTTCACAATATATTATTTATCTTGTCTCAGTTTTACATCTCTCCTAGAGCTGAGTGAATCTGTTCAGACTTCGCATTCAGCAAGCGAGCTTCATTTCATTTTCAGTCGAACTCTGAGCAAGTAGGTGAGACAGTGTGACCTTGAAGCTTGCGGCAAATAAAGACACCAGACTCAATTTGACTCTTCAAGGAGTCTTCTTCGAAGGTCTGGAGTCCTCGATAGCCTTGCGCGGATTTGTCGACAGCCGAGATTCCTAGAGCCTTTGGTCGTCTAAGAGGGAAACTAATCAAAGTTGAACTGCTTGCATTGCGAAGAAAAGAAAAGTTCTGATAAAGTCGGAAAAATAAAGAAAACGAAAAGAAAGGAGATCAAATGGGAGACAAGGCGCAATTTCTGCGAGGTAAAGATGTAGAGTCTGAAGGCGAAAATGAGAGCTCGAGGGTAAATAGTTGAGATGGCAGAGGTATCAGGGAGAGAACGAAGGAGGTAGATAGCCGAGAGATCAAGCTCAAGGAAGGAAAGAAACGGAGAGAGAGAAAGAAGTCTCATCATCATCAACGAGTCTTTTTTATGGAACTGGAGCACACTTTCCAGACTTGCAGTAACCAGTTGAGTCAACGACGTAGGTAGGATCGTCTGTGAAGAAAGAAGCCCGTTCACAGAAGAATAGAGGGAGGAAAGCAAGAAATTGAGTGAGTACACAAGACAAGAAGACGATAACAAGCTTTCGCTCGCGCTCTCCCTTCCGTCTTCCTTCTCCTTGATATTTTCTCGCAATGTCTGTTTACTAACCCTGACCACCGTAATTGTTAAGAGCAGACTCGCCAGAACACTGCGAAAATAGAGCGCAAGTGAGCTTGCCTTTACCATATCCGTCTTTGATGGTCGAGTTGAACTCTTGGTACTGTTCGAGACGAGATTACGAGAAGAGTCAGATTGATAGTCCAAAGAAAAGACAAGACGAAAGCTAAACTCACAATGTTTACGAAAGCACAGTTTTTGACATCGTCACAGGAGTCTAGACATTGTTGAGCAGTATCGACCAAACCATAAGTCAAGTAGTGTTCATTGTCGATAGTAGCGGCTCCCACTTGTTTGCCTTGATAATATCCAGTCTTGGCGATGGTAGTGTAGTTGGAGAAGGTTTGTTGATATTCTCCATCGCATACTGGACTTCCGTTAGTTGGCTGTGTGTGTGGAGCGGAAGTGGTTGGAGTAGAGTGGGTGTGATGAGGTGGCTTTTGATGGTTGGAATGAGTTGGCTTGGAGTGACCTGGCTTTCCTTTGCAAGGAGTATGCTTTGGTTTGTGTGGTTGATGAGATGGTCCATGAGGTCCGTGATGACCATCGTGCTGTAGAGAGAGAGAGAGAAGATCAGAGAGAATGGGGAGAAAGAGAGAAGACGAGAGAAGTCAGCGTCTGAGCGAAACGATGCATCGCGCTTGAGCTTGAGATCTCGTTTAAATTCCTTGAAAGGATACAACGAGGAAGAAAACTCACAGGAGCATGTGGCTTGCAGCAAGACCAATCCTTAGCGTGAGGTTGTTTACATTGATCCTTGTCTCCACCGTCCCAATGCTTTGGTTGATGATGAGCAGATCCGCATTCGGAACCAATGTACCATCCAGGATAGCTATGCAAGGGTAAGAACAAGAGTAGCAACAGGATGGTCAGCATCGCTAAAAAAGCACTCGAAAAGAACCGGCTTTCACGCGGTGCGACGGAAGGTCTTTCACTTAAGAGAAGTGTTACTCACCATCCTGACTTCCAAGGAGCGACTGGCGAACCATAACACTTTTCGGAACTGAGACCATCATGACCATAAGTTCTAGCCATCTGAGCATGGTTCAGTTCTCTTGGAGATTGTCCAGCGAGGACTGGAGCGAGGACGGCCAGAACTGAAAGAAGTGGAGAGATTTGCATCTTAACTCGAGTGATGAAGTTGAGGCTTTGAAGTAAAAGAGTGTGAGAGAAAAAGAGAGTGTGGATTCTTGTCTGAAAATTTGAGAAGATAGTGAGAAAAGGAGTAGAGAGTAAGAGAGAGAGAGAGGTGTAGATGGAGAAGGAAGAGAGAAGTTCGATCCAACATTCTCGATGCCCAATCGCTTGGTTTTGCGTTTTCTTACCTAATGCGACAGGTCCAGCAGAGGTTCTAGAAATCGAGTTTGACAAGGTCCCGGCTTGTCCCTGCTTTTGCAATGCAGGTTCACCGAATCGAACAATCAAAAAAACGGGGAGGACAAAAGCTCCCGCTTCCAAGCGCTGTGCTCTTTCGAGGCACGATTTGCGAACGAGCAAAAAGAAAAAAAGGCGATTGCTGAGGGGATCGGAGAAAAGAAAAAGAGAGAAACCTTCTTCTCGCTTGCGGATTTGTTTGTTTGTTTGTCGTCCCTTGTTTCGTTTCTAGACTCGATCGTCCATAGATTTTTCCTCTCCCGATTCCGTTGGCCTCTTCTTCCTTCCGCTCGAGCATCTCCTTCCAAGTATTGCGTTCTCAGTTCTGCTTGGTCTTCTATACAGATAGCAGGAACTTGAAGCTTGCAAACTTTGAGCAGGAAGCTAGGGAAGAGCTGCTTCAAGGATGATGAAATCTTTCATTCAAGAGACGAGAGGCCATGCAGTAAATCTTCTCTCCACAATCTTCTTCTCTTCGACAATCTACACGAACTCTCGAGAAACGATTCAGACACGCGATTCTATTGCAGATTCGTTAAATGACAACTAATCATTCTAGATCAAACCCATTCTCATTCTCCTGACTTTTCCCTCCGAAATCGAAGAAGTCTTCTCTTCTCATCATCATCAACCCTGAAGCGCTCTCCAATCCATCTAAGAACTTGAAGTTTATATGTCTAGACACTCATCTTCATCTCAATCTTGGACTGCGGATTGTAATTCTCAATGACGAAGTCTTCATACTGGAAGGAATCAATGTCTGGAACTTGACGTTTGAAAGTCAAGGTTGGGAAAGCGTTTGGAGTTCGTTGTAATTGAGCTATCGGGATCAATGAATTGACGTCGAAAGGTAGGAAGTGATTGAGAAGTTGGAAACGGATGGAAGAGTAAGAGACGAAAGTCAGTTAAAGAAACATCGACCTGACTTGATTCACTTCATGGAAGCTTCATTTCTCGTCGATCGTGTTTTCTTCTGAAATTCTAGAAATCGATTCTAGAATTCAAAATCAAGAGATTGATTAAGAAGGGCAACTCACTTTTCAAAGGATCCACATGATCCTTATAAACATGAGCGTCACCCATGCTCAAGATCAATTCGTTAGCTTCACAATCAGTTACATGAGCCATCATGTGAGTCAACATGGCGTAACTTGCAATGTTAAAGGGGACTCCCAAACCTAAATCACAAGACCTTTGATACATTTGACAAGATAACAAAGGTTTGGTTCCTTGAGGACTGTTTGGAGGTGGTAGAGAAACGAAGAATTGACAAAACATATGACATGGTGGAAGTGCCATTTGATCGAGATCTAGAGAGAAAGATGAAAGAAAAGGCGAGAAAAACGATGAGTGATTAAGATGAAAATATAGTTTGAGAAAAGAAAGTTCAGATCCTTCTCTATCTCTTCAAGACGAAGGGATTTCTCTCTCTCTCTCTCTCTCTCTCTCTATCAAACTCACCAGCAGGATTCCAAGCACTCATAATGATTCTTCTATCAGTAGGGTTTTCCTTTATTTTCCTAACACATTCCGCCAATTGATCCACTCCTTTGCCACTATAATCCGTATCACAATCCTCATATTTAGCACCGAAATGTCTCCATTGGAAACCATAAACTGGACCTAAATCCCCTTCTCTTCTATGACCTAAACCTCTAGATTCCAAGAATTCCTTCGAACCATTTCCATCCCAAATATGAATTTTCCTATCAGTCAAAAGTTTGGAATCAGTTTCACCTTTGACGAACCAAAGTAATTCTTCCAAAACTCCTCTTGTGAAGACTCTTTTGGTAGTCAATAAAGGTAAAACATTGTTTTTCAGATTGAATCTTAATTGAGGAGTTGGAGCGAATAAAGCTAGAGTTCCAGTTCCTGTTCTATCTGGTCTTGATTCTCCAGTTTCAATCACTTTTTTAACCAAGGATAGATATTGATCTTCTTCATGTTTTGATTGTGAAATGGAAGATGAAGGTTTAGGACCAGTCTTAGAACTGAAGATTCCACCAATAGCAGGTTCATCGAAGGAATTATGAGTATAAGTCAAGACTGCCACTCCACCAGCATCTACTTCGAACAATCTACCCATCGGTAAATCCAAACCTAACCATCTTGCAATGAAACATCGATTGTAATGTCCATGAGCTACTACGATGATATCCCCACCTCTCTTGATGACTTCTGGATCATTGGTCGTTTCGGAATGTCCTTCTATGACTGCCTTTTGTAAGGACTTGATTTCTGAAATAAAGGAATCTATACGAGAAGTGATTGAAGAGGCAGATTCTCCGGGGAAATTGGTTGGATCAGTGGTTGAATCTGGAGTTCCGTCTACCCAAATGTTCCAATCGGGTCGATTGGCTCGGATTTCGTGAGTCTGAGAAAGGAGAAGAGGTGGAGAGATGGGGGGTTAGAAAGAGGAGATGGAGAAATGACGATGGGATAGAAGTGAGAAACACGTACTTTGAGACCCTCGTAGGCTGTAAGAGTAGAGAAGAAAAGATAAGAGATCACGTCAGAATTGAAAATGGAAACAAAACACGCTTTTGGAAGGGCATACAGTCAGAGATAGAGAGACTAGAGGTAGATAGAATGGCTTTTCTCTCTGTCTCTTCTCCAAATCTTTCTCTAATCTGAATCTGATCCCTATCTCAATCAATCTATATCTCTCCATTCCATATCACTGCTAACTCACCTCCATAATCCCATTCCCTACAATCCTGTCTGATCTGAGGTTTGACCATTTCCTCTCTGTCTTGGTGCGAGAGATGGCTGAGCATGAGTTCGAGAGTTCTCCTACTCCTGAATCTCGGGGAAGTGAAGATGTGACTGACATGCCTCGTATCTACAACCTTTGTACCGTCTGCGCTGACGATGGAAGGAGCCAAATCCAACATGACTTGTTCACCATTGGCAGTGAGATGTAGATCAGTTCTTCCAGTGTGTTGACCAGACTTGGACCATTCAGTCTCTCCGTGACGTGCTAGAATCACTCGTGGCATAGATGGCTTCTTGGGAGGTGTGGTCATACTGAAGAAGAACGAGGAAGTAGTAGAAGGTGATGGTTGGTGGAGAAGGACAATCATATCTCTCTCTCTCTCTCTCCTTCATCCATATTCCATAATACTACTCTACTCGTCATGCCGAATCGAGTGACGCCATTGGATTTGGCTCAAGGGAATGAGAATGATTCAATTCTATTCACAATCCTAAGTTCTCTCTTTCCTCCAACTTTGATCTCCATCTTGGCCAAAGTCTCAAACTTTCTATGGAACACTTTGTCAAGCAATCAAAACGAGTCAGTCTTCCTAAAACCTCATAACTTCTAGTTCTTTCATTCAGTCCACTAACTTCATCATTCTCTTGCTCCTCTATTCTATCCTCTTCAGTCCATCCTCATGGCTCTCTACACTTCTACCTCCTCTACTATCTCTCTTTCTACTCTACCTCTCTCTACTCGCAGCTTATAGGACAATGAGATCCACAGTTCGTCTATTCATATTCACTATCAAATGGGGAGTCATTTTAGGATCATTGATCGCCATTTATGCTGTCTATACTGGATCGAATCAATCCCTGGATAGCATGGGTCAAGTGCCAATCAGTAGAGGTGGTTTGGTCAGAGGCGTCGGAAAAGCTTTGGGTTGGGCTGGTGCTGGTGAGTAGAATTGTATTGGATTGTGTGTGGCTTGGAATCAGAAACAGTCGATGCAAAAGAATCGAATCAGGGAGAGGGAGAAGGTGCTTGATGCTCTTATCAAAGGACGTGGAAGAAGGTATCTCTTCACTATCCCCTAAGAGGTCATCAAAGCAGGAGATCACTTTCATTTCAAAGTGAGATTCAATAGATCATTGATCAAGAGGTGAAAAGATTGAGTGTATGCCCTCTATCTACCTTCTACTGGGATGCCTCTTTGTTCTCCACTTTCTCCTCGACTTATGCCCACTTCTCTCTCGAACCGTTTTCTTTCTTTTCTCTCTCTTTTGGTTTCCTGATCCCTCAGCTATATTCGGGAATCGCTGATCGTTCTTCTCCTCCTTGGACGTTTCCTCTTCTCATTCCCATCTCTCGCTACACATGCAACCAAAATTTCAAATCGCAACTGCTCATTCTTTATCCTTTCTTTTGATCGAAAACTTCAACCATCAAAAACTTGTTTCACTCTCTCTCTCTCTAGGAAGCATGATACCTTCTCTATTAGTTTCTGCTCTTCCATTCCTCAATTCTAATGATCAAGATCCAGTCAGAACCAGAAATTCGAATTCCAGAAGCAGGACTAGATCTTCAAGAAGTCAAGGAGTGAGAAGAAGTCCAAGGAATAGAAATCGAAATTCAAATGATGATAATGAAGATGATGACTATCCAGATCCGAACTCTAATCCTTTAATGTCAAGTCTTGAATCATTAGTAAAGAACCTTTTGAACAAGAATCCTCTTCAACAAGATGATGACGATGAAGAATCTTATTATCAAAGGACTGGTTTGAGAAGAAATTCAATCAGATCATCATCGAGAAGAAATAGAGGTTCCGATAGAGAGAGATCAAATCGAAATGTTGGGAGAGAAATAAATCAAGCCATCAATGATTTGACTGGATTGGATCTGAATCTGGACGATTTGAATAGGGATGGGAATTTAAACGTGGAGGATATTTTGAGAAAGGCTAATGATTTGTTGGATGGTGGGAATGGAAATGACAGAGGAAGAAGGAATGCAAATAGGAATCGGAATCAAGATGATGCAGGTGGATTGATTCAAGGTTTAGTAGGAAGTTTTTTTGGAAGGTGATTTGGACAGAGACAAGTTTCCAACTTTTGCCCTTTCAAGTATTCCCGGTCATTTCAAAGTCTCCTTTTGATTGATAGAAGTTCTCATTCTTCAAGCTTCAAAGTCTCTCGCCTTGGTGGTCTCACTGTTCAAAATCTTTCGTCGGCTTCACTCGTTATGGATTCGTCTCTCACTTTGTACTTCTAGTTTCTTTCGCAACTTTCTTTCTTTCTTTGGGTTTAGATAGAAGGATTTGGATTGCTCTGTCCAATTTTAGTTTGACCGACTTCAGGGGGAGGGCGTTTTTAGAGGAGAGGTGCTGTCGCGCTGTCGCTCAGAATCTCCATTGTCGACGATTTTGAAGCTTTCGATTCTTCCTTCTCGCTTCTTACTTCTTTCCTTATTCGTTTCGAACTTTCAGATTTCCAAGTTCAACTTTCTGCTTCAACAGGTTCGCTCAAGAAGAAGAGTGCATCGATAGATCTACTCTTCGTCAAGGCGCTCAGATTGGTCCTTCGCAAGCACCTCTCTTCAAGATGAAGGTCTACCAAAATCTTCTTCTTCCTCTGGCTTTGCTCTCATCAAATGTCCAGAATGTCTTCTCTCAGAAAGCTGGCGGATTCGAAGTCGTCACTCCAAACAGTCTAGCAAGTGCAATGAGTATATATCTTTGAATTTTGGCTGAGCGGTTCGGTCGCTCTTCTTTTTCGAGATCTCTGACTGAAAGTGATACGCATTTGCGCTCTTCTCTTTTCCTCTCTGTCAAGTGATGGGTTTGATCAATCAAGGTGAGAACAGAAAGGCAAGGTCGAAGAGAATGTCGAAGTCATCAGAGTTCAGTCACTCACGTTCGGTCCTTCTCTTCTTTTCTCGGTTTCTTCGTCATCACGTTTTCTCATTTCTTTTCAAACAGACTCCGTATTCATCATAGACAAATTCGAAAACAATCCGGACAAATTCGACTCTAACAATGCACCGGTTACGGGAAGTATCTTGTCTTTGAAAGACAACACTGTCAGAGCGGTTCCGATTCGTTCGAACGCTTTCTGTGCTACTGCGAGTCTCTTAACTAACGGGACTTGGGCTGTGTTTGGGTGTTTGGTGGGAATCAAGCTGTGGGCTATGGAGGTACCAGCGTCACGGATGGTACAGGTCCTTATTCTGCTTTCGATGGAAGAAAAGCGATCAGGCTGATGAACCCTCAAAGGGATAACGATGATTTGGTTTGGTTGGATGATGTCAATCTTCAGATGGCTAATACTAGATGGTACGCTTCGAGTGAGACTTTGGCGAATGGTGAAGTCGTAATCATAGGTGGGGCTACTTCTGGAGTGAGTCGAGTAGAACAAAATGAATGAGCTGTAAGTTTCACTCGTCTCGATGTTGACTTCTTTCTATCGACTACTTCCCGAATCTCACGCTCTTTGCAGGGCTACATCAATCGTAACACCATCAACACAGACCCAGCTTATTCTGATGAGTCATTGCTTCGAAAATCTCGTCGGCAGAAGTCCAAGTCTTCGTTGCTGATCTCTGATCCTCGCTGCTCTTGTTCTCAACCTTCTGAGGTGGTGGAGCTGATCCGACATTCGAATTCTACCCCTCGAGAAATGTCCCTCCTGCTGTGTCTCAATTCATGGTCGAAACGTCTGGTAAGCATGATCACTTGATCGTTTGTGAGAAATCTTTTCGAATTCCCTGTTGACTTTTCTCACTCTAATCTCAAATTCTCTTTCGACAAAGGACTGAATACCTACGCTCATGCATTTCTGATGCCTTCTGGAAAGATGTTCCTACAAGCTAATTGGTCAACTACGCTTTGGGATTACAACACGAATGTCGAAGAGAAACTGCCAGATATGCCGGATCGTATCATTCGAATTTACCCAGCTTCGGGAGCTACTGCAATGTTACCTTTGACTCCTGAAAACAACTATACCCGTAAGTCGAAACTGATTCTCTCCAAAAGATCCAGGACATTTGAGCCCGAGCTCACTGGACTTGTCTTTCGCGCTCATCTTCTTTTCTCACAGCTACGATTCTCTTCTGTGGTGGAACAAACGGTCTCACGGAAGCTCAGTGGGGATGGTATGGTAAGTTGAGGGCATTGAAAGCTCGAAACCTTAGAGTAGAACAGTCCTGCTTTCTGACATTCTCTCATCGATTTCTTTTGTCTTCTACAGGTGGACCTGGATCTAACATCCTCGACATTGCCGCTTCTGACGATTGCTCTTCTATTACTCCCGAATCTTCGGACGGTACATTCAACAGCAGCGTAGAGTACGTTCGAGAAGAACGAATGCCAATCGGAAGAACGATGGGACAACTCGTTCATCTACCAACCGGACAAATGGTCATCGTCAATGGAGCAAGCAAAGGTACAGCTGGTTATACGAATGCCACCTACAACACTGTAGGTGGGGTTTTTACGGAAGGATTGGCTCAGGATCCAGTCTATCAACCTCTTCTTTACGATCCTTCCAAGAAGAAAGGCTCTCGACTTTCCAACGAAGGTTTCAGTTCTTCTAGTATCGCGCGTCTGGTGAGTTTAATCGATGTCTTCGGTTTGTTGATGATTCTTACTCAGATGGCTGACTCTTCTTTCTTCGTTTTTCACTGGACGTAATCTTTTTTTTTTCATGTGGATATCAGTATCACTCGACTGCTATTCTTGTTCCGGATGGTTCGGTTCTGATCGCTGGATCCAATCCACATCAAGGTAAGTCAGAATCCGTTTCCTAAGAACTCGCTACATCGATTGAAGACTTTGATGACTTACTCTTGTCAAATCTCTCACTGTCTACTTCTCCCAGACGTCGCTTTGAACATGCCTGTTGGAACCAATCCTCAAGCCTTCAACACTACCTACGAGATTGAGAAATGGTATCCTCCTTACTACTTTGAAGATAGACCTTCGCCTCAAGGAGTTCCAGAAGAGATTGGGTATGGTGGTAATACTTTTAATGTCACGATAGATGCTACTTATATGGGGTCCTCATCGAATTATAAAGCTAGGAATACGAAATTCATGGTCATCAGACCTGGATTCTCGACTCATGCAATGAACATGGGACAGAGATCTTTGGTGAGTATTTGAGTGAAGTTCCGAGCAGGGAAGAGCTCAAGAAGAAGGATGATTGCGTTGACAACCGGTCACTGACTTCTGCCTTTATCTCCCTTTGCTTTCTTCTCAGCAACTCGATCACACCTACACTGTCAACGACGACGGAAGTGTCACCTACATGGTCAATCCAATGCCAACTAATCCAAACATCTTCGTACCTGGTCCTGCTCTACTCTTCGTAACTATTGCTGGAATCCCTAGCATCGGCAAGTTCGTTCAATTGGGAGATCTCCTCAACAAAGTCCTTCCAGCTGAAGTAACTATCGGAGCTGAACCGACAACACTGCCTTCTCCAGTCAACAAGTCTGCTTTCAATGACGATCCTACCAAGTCTCCCATCGAAAATATCGGATTTGCAACCTTCATTGGAAGCATTGCTGCCGGAGTAGTCGTGTTTCTACTTCTACTTCTCGGGATTATATGCTGGAGGAGACGCTCAAAAGCGAAGAGAAAGACGAGATCTCTGCCTATAACAGAGTCTCCTTCGACTGATTTGGCTTCTAGTGGAGTTGGTGGAGGAGTAGCTGCTCAATGGAACAATCGAAACGGAGATTACGAACGGGTACGCACTCCAAACTCGAGCGTTCATCAACAGTTCGATGCAAGTCCATCCAGACAGAGCTCAAATGGGGCTCTCAAATCTCAGCTGGACCAATATCAAATGAACGATTATCCTTCTCAAGGCTCTCAAGCATCAAACAATTGGAATTATCATCAAACTCCCACTACTATGAGTCCAGCTTCCCATCTACCGGCTTATCAAGAACAGCATTTTCAGTCTCAATCCAGTCCTCTCACTCACGTCAACAACGAAAATGCTTACGATCAAGGACAGTATAACGAATCAGCTACGAGCAATCTCAGCCTTCTGACTACTATCAGTATCAGGATTCAGTTCAAGCGCCGTTGGTGGCGAGTCCAGAAGCTCAATTTCATCGTCAGCCTTCGCAAGACGGGTACGGAGGATTCATTGATTCCTACGCTCAACAAGACCATCACCCTTACGCTCGTTAACGTTCTGTCTTCATTCGAATCTCTATCTCTGCTTTCTTCGACTTCGGGCTTCTTCCCACTACCTCTCCAACCAAATGGACAGTCTTTTCCATCTATTTGAAAGTGATCGCACATCTTGTTTTCTTCTTCGGGAGCTCTCGTAATCTATCTACTCTTTGAATACTCTTGTGTAAGTCGCGAACAAGGCTGAATCTCAAGCGACCTTTAAAGATGGAACAGCTCATCGACTATCGGGAAGGAAGTTGTGGATTCTTGATTGAGCTGCAAATCTTGAGGATGGGAGCTTTGGCCTGGAAATCATCAAAAAAAACAAAGAAAAGGCTGACTGAAATGTCGAGAGACGTTCCAGAGATTGAGAGGCGTTGAAGAGAGAGAGTGGGTGTTCGCGCGCAAATTTCGACTCAGGAAGTTCTTCTCCTTCAAGATCTCTCGCGCTTTCGCAAGAATGAACAGAGCCAAAATGGCTCATCATGGTCTCAATAGTCCGAAAACGAGGCTTTCCAGCAAAGAGCCTATCGAAAGAGTCAAGTTTGGCAAGCAGGACTCGCCAGGGGTAAAGAGGTCGAATGCGAACAGAGTGTAGGCGACATCTGATGAATTGCTGCAACTGCACTGACAGTAAACTGAGCTCGGTGAACATCAACAAAGATGCGTCGAGATGTCCGAGTGGTCCAAGGAGAGAAGACTGAAGATAGAAGCAAGAGAGTAGAATCAGAATGGAGACCAGCAAGAGAAGAGTCAAGTGGCAAAAAGGCGAGTTCTGAAAAAGAGAGCGAAAGAGGAGATCTCGAGGTCAGGCTTCTCCTGCCATCAAGATGATTCGAGAGACTTCAGGGAGTATCGAAAGTGTCCTCGCTTTCTAAAGTAATCGAAGCATCCTGGACTCAACAAGAAGTTGTTGAGGTTTTGATCGTCAAAACAGCTGTCGACATGAGATGAGATGCGACTTCCTTCGGCAGTTCGAGTAAAATACCACCAAGTCCCGAAAAGCGTGGCACTCTCCCTGATAGGTTAGCACAGTGAAGCTTTTCGACAAAAGAGCTGCAGCCACTCGGCTGCCCTCTAGCGTCTTGGTTGAAAGGCTTGCTCCTTCGTTCGTCAGTCTTTCTCTAGGGTCGCGCCCATGAGTAATGAGGAGATACTAGATCTCTCGGCTTTGTTAGAGTATGTGTTTCGCCTCTCTAGGGTCGAGGCCCATTCAGAGGCTTATAGTTATTAGACTCGAGCCTACCACTCTCTAGAGACGAATTAAGCTCATTCAGAGTAGCAGGCTGGTCGACTTCTTTCGTTAGCGTGGCTAGCTAGAAATACAGTTAGGGGTATATAGTAGAACTACAGCTATGGGCATATAGTAGAAATACAGTTATGGGTATACTAGGAATACAGTTATGGGTATACTAGGAATACAGTAATGGGGTATACTAGGAATACAGCGGTTTGGGTATAGGGTCGTTAGGGTCGTTAATTGTTAAAAGAGACGATTCTCCAATCCTTCTTTCGTCGAAACGAAAAAAGAACCGAAAAGGTTAGGTTGATCCAGAATACTAGGTCTTAGATACTATGATCGAATATGCCTAGCTCATGGAAAGATGAAACTCGTTCACTCGCTCAAATCAAAATTGATTCGTGCGGTAGATAGTCGTTGGACCTCTTTATAGGGAAAGCAAATCTAAATTCATCGTTGCCAACAGCATACTAGCATAAGCCAGCACAAAAGTCAGTCTCGAAGAAAATTGTTTTTTTCTCGCTTTCCTTACAGACGGGGAGGGTCTGTTCCCCTTTAGGAGTATTCTACCCCCAACGAGGCGATTCGATTCAGGAAAGATGCAAAACGATAAAAAGCTCCTATAGCGTGAGCGCTAGTAGGACGAGTCAAGGGAGACGTCGTTGAGCGAATCCAGTCGAGCGAATACAGGTACTCGATCAATCTTTTGGAAAACAATTTTGAATAGAAATACAAAAGGCAACCAACTTTTATCAAAGTACATCACATTCGTGTATTCCAGGTTCGATTCCCAGCCAGGACCAAACTTTTGGCACATTTTTCGGTTTTCGGTTTTCGCTTCCAGCTCGCTTCCAGGTCTCTTTCAGTCGCTTTTCGAAAGCTGGGCGAACGTTGGAGGGATTCTGGGAGGGAGAAATCTCGTCGTCAGTTGGCCACAGCTAGCTATCGAGAGTTTTGGTAGACTTTCAAGTCGGCGCTGGAGCTGAACTGTATCTCATGAAGCCGATCAGACGAGTCACAGAAGTTGACGTTCGAGTGAATGAGAAGAGAGTCCGAAGGACCGAGTTTGCTCTGGAAGTCAGCTCGTTGCCACTTCTTGTCAGAGACTCATGGAGATGCAAGAGGAGAGGTCAATAAGAGACTCTCTGAAAACTTTCAGATGAAGATAAAACGGATGAAAGATCAGAACGGAAGAAGAGAGAGGACGAAAGAACGTGATTTTGGGAGCCCGTTTTTCCAAAAGTCCAAATCTCGACAGACGATTTGTGGGCTTGAGAGAAAATCGAGTCCTTTTGGCCTCTGCGAGTACTATGCAGAGAGTTGCGCTCCATTCGAGGTTTTTTTTTTTTTCGGATTGAGTTCATCTTTTGAAATCCAGGAAAAAGGATGTGTGGAGTCGCGAGGGGCTCCGAAAGATGACAGACATCGAAAGGAGCGCGCAGGTGCGTTTCGACCAGAGAGTCCTTCTCTCTCCATCCTTTTCAGGGTCGATCTCGTTCTCGAAAGTCGTTTCACAGAGAAAAAGATCTAGAAGTCATTCCGCTGTTATCAGTGAGTCTTTCTGCAGCTACATACGATTGATTGATCGCTCTTCTGCTGCCTTCTTGGGACTCTCCCTGGATGCTTTGCCTTTCCCTCCTTGATCTCCACCACCAACACCCAAGCTCACACGGATCGACCAGAATGGTCTAGAGTATTCATCACTTCCATCAGTAAAAAAAGAAGAAGAGAAAGCAGAGGAGAGAGAGAGGTGTACGAGGCAAAAAGATCACCAAGCTAGGAGAAGGTTGCTTGCGCTGAGGAGATGTTGCTGATAGGAAATGGAGAATTTGATCGAGGAACGTATTGACTACACATCTTGCAAAAGGTAAAAAAGGCGCAGAAATAAAGAGAAAAGAAATGCAGATGTTAGTCAGAGATCGTGATTGTCGCGCTATCGTTCTACGCTTTGGACAGAGAATCAAATCAACTCACCAGATGTTTGAATTGAGATCTACTTGGAAGGAGTTTTGAATTGGGTCAAAGTTTCACTCAACCATTCAAATGCTACTTCATCGTCTCTGCTAAGGTATTCATAGAGAGTGCCGGCGATGTCAATAGACTCGATGACGCAACAGATTTGAGAGGATTCATCCTTTTCTCGTTTCTCTTGTTCTTGATTTTGCTTCTGTTGTTGTTCTTTGTTGATTCCTTCCGCTTCAGTATCCGATTCTGCTTCATAAGCATCACTCAAAGTCCTGGTAGTAAACCGTATGGTGGATTCTGGCTCTTCACAAGCTTCAAAGTCACCATTTATCGAAAGAAAGACGTTGTGAATTGAGACTTTTCGATTGAGAGCTTTCCTAGAAGCGACAAAGCTGGCAAGGTTGACCATACTCAGCCTTAAATCACCAACAGCTTCAGGCATTCTGGAAAGTCTCACCCTCTTCAGGTTGGGGAATAGAACCGAATTCTTCCATCCAGCCATGACGTTTTCTCTAGACAAAGGAGTAATGGTTGAAACCAATTGATTGGTAAAGTCTGATCCTCTTTCACCTCCAACTCGGAGAGACAATTCTTCGATGCTATCCCAACGATAAATATTTTGCAATAGTAGATCAACCGAAATTTCAACGTCTTCCGCTTGATCATCAGCGTATCCAAAGGTGCCAATATCGAGAACTTTGAGGTCTGGAAGGGAGCTCAAGCGACCTAAGTAAAGTGGGCTCTTCACAGAACCCAGCCAGAGACGTTGAAGAGAAGGAACCTCTAGCTGTTGAAAGAACACCTTCTCCTTCTCGTATTCACTATCATTCAGAAGGGGAAAAGCTAGAGTTAGATCCGTCAAGTTCGGTAGGTTGAGTCTTGGGATGTCCACTTTTTGACGATCTTTCGGTTCCAAAAAATAGGGCACCTTGACCTTGATGAGGCTCGGTTGAGAGAGTAAGTTGAGGACAAAATCCTGTTGAATCCCATGAGAACAGATTTCGACCACCTTTGCCTTTCGAAGTACGTTGCAGACGTTCTTGTCACACTGAAGATCGACAGATCCACAATTCCAGACAAACGTTTCCAGTTGTTGAGGCTTCCATTTACCACTCATGCGACTTGAGTGATAACTCTGAGAGGTTTGAGAGGGAAGGATGAAACTTGATGAGGCTGCATCTATTCTGGTTGAAGAGAATGTGCAAAGTAGAGGACACTGTTCAGCCCCTTCCAATAGATATCTACCTAGACCTCCCCTGTGACAAGCTACCAAAGAGCGAAGGCTCTTTGAGAGCTCATCGATTCTTCTCTTAAATGCTTTGCCTTCGAATTCCGAAATTCCGAAGTCCTCTACCTCTATCTCTATGGAATGAATGGAATTGTTGCATTTCTCGCCAAAATACTCCAAGCCACCGAGAATCGACGCGAGCTTTCCTCTCATCTTAAAGCTTCTAAAGAATTCTTTGTCTCCAAGGATTGAACTTCTCCATGATTTGGAAGCTCCCGTGACCATGGCCAACGATGAGGAATCGCAAAAGCTAGCGATCTTGGTGAAGAGCTCTGGTGAGACTCTCTTGAAGGAGTCTCTCTTGTCGAGATCCCTTGCTTGTTGAACCGAATCTTTAAGCTCCTCAACATTAGTCGAGAGGAGAGATTCATCGACGTCTTGTTGATTAGCGGCTGCTTTGGCGAGATCGAGATGATGTTGAACCATTCCTAGGTAGGCGAAAGCGGCTCTGAGATGAGTCTGATAGATGGAAGAGGAGACAAACGAAAGTCAGAAACATATACTTCTGATTGGATCACAGCCCAATCTAAAGATCTCAGAGTGAGAACTCACCTCGAGACTCTTCTTCGATTCCAAAACCTTTTCCATATCCTGAACCGATTCCAAATACAGGCCTCTCTTTCCCAAGCTGGTGCTCCTCATAATCAAAGGTTGGGCCATATCACCAGTTCCAGCTTCGATGATCTGTTTGAGGAGGAGCGGAGAAAGGCAAATTGAGAGAGAAGTCAATGATCCAGGTCGAGAACGAAAGTAGAAGGACGAACGTCTTATCGAAGGTAGCTCCTGTTCAAGCGTCTCAGTGTACTCGCACTTGAGCAAATCTCTTCAGTTGTCTTGTAATCCAATCTATCCAACGAGGCTTGGGCTCTGAGTAGTAAGTCTTGTTGAGATTCGGCAGCATGAGTTCGTTTAGCTGCTGGTTCGGATTGATGAGCGTCTTCATTCGATCTCTTCGGCATGTTTGCAAGAAGATGTTGTGAGATCTTTCGTTTTTCTTCTAGAAGAAAGACAGTTGGAAGTTTGCTGCGTTTTGACTGTTGTGTTCCAAGATGAAGAAAGAAAGTTTCGACTTTCGACTTTCGTCCAAGAACTTCCAACATCGAGAACCATCAATTTTCTATCTCAGCTTCCTCACTTCATCGAGTAAGTCCAATGCTTACTTCTCTCAGAAAGTCCTCGTATCCAGTCAAATAAGACCAAGCTTCGTCCTGGCGTGCTGATTACTAAATCCCAGCTCTTCCATTTCTACTCTTTTTCCACAGCTTCCATCCCAAGGTACATAGACTTCTTCTCCAACTCTCACTTCATCTCTAAGTCAGCGAAGAACAATTTATCAAGCATGACAGAGCCTCAACCCGAAAGCGAAACTCCAACAGTCCATCCATATGACGAGTGGCTCAAGAATTTGATCGACGAAAAAGTGTCAGAGAACGCTGGTGAAACCATCACTGGAGTAAGGTTCGGAGAAGAATACGATACACTAGAAATTCTAAACAAAGGAACGATTCTGAAAAAGGTCAAGGTGGTTATTCCAGACGAGTTATTGGAAGAACATCTCATGAGAAGAAAAGATGCAGTTTTGGAAGCTCTACGAAAAGGAACTACGCCTTATGTTGTCATGGAAACCAAGTAAAGATGATAGAAATGGGCAAGTTTTATGCCCTTACGAGCTAAGTTCCAGTTGAAAAGAAGGGTTGTCGAAGCGTTTCAAGGTCGAATTTCGTCTCGGTTTAACTTTGGTAGAGAGTAGAAAATTCCCTAACTTTCCTCTTCATCACAAAAAGCACTATTCTTGTACTTTCAGTTTCAATCTTTTGTGAATGGAACCAATCTCAGCTTTCTGAGGCTCTCGGTTCCTGGACTCCTTTTCTCGCCTTCGAAATTGACAGTCGACGCTCTGTCGTTCAATCTCAGAGAGGTTGGAAAAAGAAAAAAAGCTTTGAAATTCTGGGGAAGATGATATAGCAATCAATGTTTAATGAAAATTTGTTTGTAGAACGGGAGCAGAGAGAGACAGAGACAATGTATGGAAGAAGGTCTTATATGAACAAGAGAGAGAGAGAGAGAGAGAAAGGTATTGACAACAAGCATCGAAGAGGCTCGGTTTCTCAAAGAGAGATAGGAAATTAAGTTAAGAGAATGTGAGTTTGAAACGAGAGTGTTTTAGACGAGAAAGAGAGAATTGTCCTGGCTTTTTCTTTCGATTCGAAGAAACAAGCCGATAGAGAAAAAAAGAGGGGGTCAAAAGAAAGAAAAAACACTCGGAAAAGAGAGAGAGAGACGCGAGAAGGAACCTTGGAGTGTAGGGCAACTTTTTTAGAAGTTGTAAGAAGCGAAACCGATTTGTTTGTTTTCATAATCCAAGACGGTGTAAGCTGAATATCAAAAAAGAAGAGGGGAGGGAAGCGAAATGTTAGACAAAGAGAACCGTAAGAGATAATCGAAAGGTCTCATGAATGACATCCTCTCTCTCTCTCACTCACCATTTTTCAACAAGCTCAAACCGAAAACGACTACTCCTCCAGTATCAGCGGCCATAACAGCCGAGACGCATTTCTTACTACCATCTGAATCTCTACCTAAATTCATATCATCTGAATTGATTTTGAATTCAGTACCATCTTTCAATTTAAAAGTTGCATTAATTTCTTGAGAACAAGGAAAAGTGAAATAACCATTTTCCTCATCATAACTAGAACCTTTTACACCATTATGGAAATCTTTTGCTTGTTGAACAGGCATAGCGATAGAAGAAGTACCAGTATCAACAATACCATCAATTCCATTAGTTCCCTTATCATTTCCAACAAATAAAGAATCAAAAGAAAATTGCCAAAAACCTTGTTTAGTTACTGGAGTATAATGTAAATCACCTTTAATTAAACCATTGTTAATAGAACCAATAGACATTTCAGATTTATCAATAGTATTAGAACCAGTTCTACCAAAAGAGAAACCAATCAATTGTTTTGGGAATTGATGTTGAGTAAATAATCTTTGTAAAATTGGGATTTCTTTTCCAGAGGTTATGGATCTGAAACCTAATCCCATGACTCCTTCAGCTTGATCTGTTCTATAATCTTTGGATAATTTAGAGGCTTGTGCAACGGTTTGATTCGAAATTTGGATTCCAGAAACTGAAACTGTATCTCTGAAAAAACTTCCTGAAACTCCACCAATACCATAAGTCAATTGGAAATCCTTGTTACCATTGGCTGAATAAGTGGAAGATTTCGAAGAATCAAACTTTTCTGACTTGTGAGAGCAAGTCTTGGATTTACATTGGTTGGAAACTACCCAGAAATCTGCAGAACCAGAATCTGGATTGACGTTGAAAGTTTGTCCTGGAGTTCCTACGGTTACTTGAGCGCTGGTGATTTAAGAAAAGAAATGAAGGAAGAGGGTAAAGATCAGAAGATTGACGGTTGACATGGACTTTGACCGTCACCTCACGGTGCTCCTCTCTCATGATCCTCCTCCCCTCTCTCCTGACGACCGTCGACCGTCTCAATATACGAGACATTTCTCCTTTCCATACGATATCCAACAATCTTTGATACCAATTACTCACAAGAATTCGATATCTTGACCAGCAGAGACTTGATTTGACAATTTCTCAGTAGCAGCATTAGATTTGACCTGTTTATTCTTTTGTTTCTTAACCTTTTTATTATTGACATTACCCAATGTAGGAACCTCATTCTCATTCTCATTCTCATTAACCAATTGAGAACCTTTTGAAGAATGACTAGTTTTATCATCTAATAATCCACCTCCAACATCATCATCATCTGTTGTTTCTTTTTCTCCATCAAAGAAATTCTCTACGACATCATTGAAATCCTCCGACCATTTTTCCAAGAAATGTTTCTTATGTTTCAAAGCCAAAGTGGAATTGGAAGGATTTCTAGAATATCTATTTTCAATTTGAACCAATCTTCTATCCAATTGTTTGAAATCACAAATGGGTAAATCGGATCTACCATGTAAATAAGATGATCTATGGATTGAAGAAGATCTTTTACGTAATGGTAAACGAATGGAATCTTCAACTGTTGCAGAGGTTAGAGTAGTGAAAGTTAGACATAATGCTAATAGAGAAGTGTAGAGAGAAAGAGAGAATTTCATCTTGAAGTAACTATTTATAAGTGATTGAAATTGAGATTTGTTCGTTTGTGTGTTGTAATGAATGTGTTGAGAGACTTGAAGAAAGACTATATGGAAACAGAAATGAAAGTCTTGAGGGATTCAATTGAGTGAGTGAGGGCCTTTGTTTGAGAGTTGGCAGGTTTGAGTGGGAATGAACAAAGGAGATGCCAAGTGACAAGAGAGCGAGGGATTGAAGAGAGCGTTTCGGATCAGAAAGAATGACAAGAAATATGAAATGGAGTAGAGATAGAGAGAGAGCAGAAGTTGTTTCGTTGAGAGGACGACGAAAAGAGAGGCTTGTCTGTCGTTAAGGAGGGATGAGGCTGGCTGCAAGGGGTAAGGTCCCAAAAGAATTGACCTCTATCTCTTGACTTTGTTCATCTATTCCGTCGCTATGGAAGATTCTATTCTATTGTTCTATATCATCACCCAACATCCTATACTTGTACACGATGAGGGGTAACCAATGACCCCCCATCTCTTCAACTCACCTAAAGACTAAGAATAGAAGAGTTGGGTAGGACGTGAAGCAAGGAGACCAGCCTGCAAAGATTGAAAGCGACTTGAAGATTGGATAAAGTTGAAGCAAGTGTGTTGAAGTTGAGTGTTGAGAGAGAGAGAGGAAGGAATAGAAAAAGATCCTTTCCTTTTGTTGGGTGGAAGAAAGGGGAGAGAAGAGAGAGAGCCACATTTCCTAAAATAAGTCGCTGGCTGGCTGCTCTAGCGCCACAATTGCGGATGATGGGTTGACGTGCAGCAAGCAGCTCACGACTCAAGCCAACCCTTTGATTATGATTCCGACTTTTACATACTTTGATCAATCGACATTGGATTCCAACCATCCTTCATCTCGGAACGCACTGGGATCATGCTTGAGCTTGACTCGGCGTATGGCTCGGTGGTGATGTGAGCCAAAGTAACACTCTTCCTCGAGAGTCCAACACTTGCCATCACTATCTACTTCTACTTCTTGTCAATATGGCCTCACCTTGCCCTCGTTCACCCAAAGTGGAAGCTTGGTCTCAGAGTAGATTTGCACCATCTCTTGATCCAACTCAATTCAATTTGAATTCCTCTTCTTCGCAAGTTCCACTTTCTCCAATCCAATCTCCATCTCATTCCAGATCCACAACCACGACGGATCAAGATGGAAATCAACATCAACAGTTGGCTACTACTACTACTTTACCTGAAATTGAATCCATCTCACTATCAAATACATCAACAACAACAACAACTACCAGGAATAGTGAGAGGAATGACTCTATTCTTCAATCTCAATCTCGATTAGAAGAAGCAGATTCGATTTCTCTACAAGATTTAAGATCTTTATATTCCAGACCAACTCTAGGTCCTGGTTTGATCACTGAAACTCTAATGACTACTCCTCCTCCAAATAATAGTAATAAATCAAATCATAGATTAGCTTTTGGATTTGGAACTCCTCAAACTCCAACCCCTTCCACTTCTACTTCTCCAAATTCAGAATCATCTCCTTCAATCAACATTAACAAATTGAAAACTCCTCCTTCTGTTCAAACCAGTAGATTCGGTTATGGAGGTCATAATCGAATAGCTTCCCTTTCTTCTAATCCTTCTAATTCTCCACTCAATCCTTCCACTACTACCAATACTGGGTTTAGGAATAGAACCACTTCTAATTCTAGTAATGGTAATTTAAATAGTGGGGTGTATTCTCCAACTCCTAATACGAATACTAAGAGGAGAAGTTATGTTCATGCGGCTCAAATGGAGAGGAATTATCCTCCTGTAAGAGTATTGCCTTTGGAAGAGAAAAGGAGGATACTGGTCACTGGTGGGTGAGTACTTTGGAGAAACTGAACTTTTCAAACTTTTATAGAATCGAGAGAGCTTCTTGTTTCGATGAGAAAAGGAAGGAAGAGAGAGTCTTTGAGAGATAGAGATATTGGAAAGGAGTGATAGCTATGCCCAATCCGACTTCGAGTTCTAAGACTTTTTTTTTTTTTTTTCCATCTATTTTCTTCTCTGCAAATTCTCCAAAAAATCAGAGCCGGATTCGTAGGTTCTCATCTGGTGGATAGACTTCTCTTGATGGGTCATGATGTCATTGTCATTGATAACTTCTTTACAGGAAGTAAAACTTCTCTTTCCGCTTGGGTGAGTTGAGTTTTTTCTAGCGCTATTCTTCAGAAGGAACCTTATGAGAAAAAGACAATGAATTCAGAGTTCAATTGAAGAGACAGAGAGAGAGATCGATAGCTCGCCTCAATTCTCCTTTCGCTGATTGTCAAATCCTTTTCTTTCCCCTCCTTGGACTGAATTTTTCACTCTTCCAATCTAGCTTGGTCATCCCAACTTTGATTTGGTTCGACACGACGTAGTCAACGCTATTTTGTTGGAAGTGGATCAGGTAAGAGTCAAGAATTTCTCTCTTCTCTCGAAAAATTCTCAAGACCTAGCTTTCTGAATTCGAATCTCGCTTTCTACATTCAACGAATACATCTTCTCATATACTAGGTATATCATTTAGCTTGTCCTGCTTCTCCCATTCATTATCAAGCCAATCAGATCAAGACGTGAGTTGAAATTTTTTCGTCAACGAGAATCATTTTAAGTTGCTTTGGATTTAACATCTTCTTCTCTTCCTTTTTCCCGATTCTCGACCATCTATACAGGATAAAGACGAATTTCTTGGGAACTTTGAATCTTCTAGGTTTGGCAAAGAGAACCAAAGCTCGATTCTTGTTGGCTAGTACTTCTGGTAAGTCTTGTTCTGTTTTGTTTTGCTCGCTCTTTCAGTCGATGATTCTCCCAGATCCAAATTGTAAGCTGCATTTTCTTCTCTCTCTCTCTCTCCTCAAAAGAGGTCTATGGAGATCCAACAGTTCATCCTCAACCTGAAAGTTATAATGGAAACGTCAATCCAACTGGTCCTAGAGCTTGTTACGATGAAGGAAAGAGAGTGGCAGAGACTTTGACTTGTGAGTTCAGAAACGTAGGACTAGAAGGCGATTTTTCTTTCTCCTGACCGAGTCTTTTTGATATTCTCTTTATCGTACTGTCTATTCAGATGGTTATCTCTATCAAGACGATGTAGACGTTCGAGTGGTGAGTGATAGCCTTTCCAAGACATCGATTCTGTCTTCAGCAAAAGAGATCGTTTGCTTTCGCTAAGACGAGAGAGATTTCATCCATTCTCATTCGTTTCCCAAATCCATCTGCATTTCTTCTTCGTCCAGGCTCGAATCTTCAACTCTTATGGACCTAGAATGCATCCTCAAGACGGTAGAGTAGTTTCCAATTTCGTAGTTCAGGCATTAAAAGGAGAACCATTGACGATTTACGGTGATGGTTCTCAAACCAGATCCTTCATGTTCATCCATGACTTAATCAATGGTTTAATCTCTTTAATGAATAGAGAACCTCAATTTGATCCAGAAGAGGGTAAATTCGAAAATGTAGATGTTCATTCTCCAGTTAATTTGGGGAATCCTACAGAGTTTACCATTAGAGAATTAGTGGATGTCGTTCAGGAAGTAGTGGAAGAAGTTAGGAAAGAAGAAGAAGCAGACTTGAAGAAGGATTCCGAAGGTGGTGATGAAGAGGGAACGAGGACAAGACAAGTTGAAGGAGAAGGAGAAGGGGAAGGAGGATTTCAACTTCCCGAAAAGATCAAAATCGAATATTTACCAATGCCGATTGATGATCCTAAACAGAGAAGACCGGATACTACTAGAGCTAGGGAATTGTTGGGTTGGGAACCTAAATGGTCTCTGAAGGATGGACTCAAGGAAATGGTCAAATATTATCGAATGAGAATCGAAGAGGGAAGTCTGTAAGCTTTTCTTTACTATTTTTGGTGTTGTTTCATTGTATATTATACTCAGAAGATCATGCTTGGATAGATTTCTGCAAAGATGAGTTCGTGAAGGCAAGAGCTTGATATCATCTACCTTGTTTTCATAGCTCTTGATAAACCCAATCATGAAATCTTGAGATTCTGAAGTACAAGTACAGGAAACGATTTCGAGCAGCTCTCGCAAAGAGATCAATTTGAGCTGAAAAGCTCATAAAGCGACAGAATCAAAATCAACTAGAGAAATATGAAGATAGAATCTATTAACGAGGAACCACTCCCTTGATTTTTTATTGTTGTTACAGTATAGCTTCTATGTGAAAGAGTGAAAGAGGCGATGAAAGAGAGAGTGGAAAGTGAAAGGTAGCGCAGACACGGGACGAAATGATTAGAGAAGGGTGACACTGAGAAGACCGAAGGACGAAGTAGATACTATAAAAGATAAATGTGTAAGGCGTATGTGTAAAAGTGTAATAAGTAGTCGGTTAACAAGATCCAGACTTGCACCATCCTTGAGAGTTGACGATGTAGGTTGGGTCATCTGCGAGAAGTAGAGAGAAGAGAGAGAGAGAGACGAGGGTGAGCTCAAGCTTCGAGAATCGAGTCTCAAAAGATTCTCATCGATCTCTGAATGTCAAGAACTAACCTTGGCCACCGTAGTTAGTCAAAGCCTCTGTCGACGAACACGCCTTGTATGCGGCGCAAGTGAGCTTTCCAGGTCCGTAAGAGTCCTTGATGGTCGAGTTGAACTCTTGGTACTGTTTGGAGGGAAGAGTAGAAAAGGAGGGAGAATCGAGTCAGAGAGAAGCTTCGAAGAGAGTGTGAGAAGAATAGTGAACAGAACAAAAAGAGAGAAGACTCACGAGGTTGATGAAGTCACAGTTCGAGATTCCGTCACAGACAGCCATACACTGAGCTAGAGTGTCGACCAAACCGTCTGAGGAAGAAGAGAAGAGATAGAAGTCAGAAAAGAAGAAAGAAAGAAGTAGATAGCGTCACTTCTCAAGACTCACAAGTCAAGTAGTTTGCATTGTCGATGGTGGCGGCACCTACGACTTGCCCTTGGTAGACTCCAGATTGAGCCACGGTGGTGTAGTTGCTGAAGGATTGCTTGTATCCGTCAGAGCAGACCGTTCCAGATCCAGCTCCAGTTCCAGAGGTTGGAGTAGAGCCAGCAGCCGAAGTGGTAGAAGTGGAAGTTGCAGAAGTCGAAGTGGTAGTGCAAGGCTTGGAAGTGATTGGATTGGTTCCACCGTTGTTTGCTCTGCAGAATGGGATCGAGCTAGACCACCATTGGTTACAGAAGTTGAAGTTGGAAGGGGTCTGTCTTGCGTAACAGATTGGCAAGAAGCCTGACCACCACTGATTGCATAGATTGAAGTCTCCTCCGTCCCATTGAGGCAAGGACTTTTTGCATGGGGTTCCCAACCACCATCCAGGAGCTGCGGATGACTTCCATGGCTTGGTTGGAGCTCCGTAGCAGTTCGAGGAGGTCAAGCCGAAGTTGGCAGAGTTGCGAGGCTCCATAGAAGGAGAGGCTTCGACGACGGCGGATGGAGAAGAAGAAGATAGGACGAGGGCCAAAGAGGCAGCGATTGGTAGAGTGAACTTCATTTTTGATGAATAGAGTGAGAGAGAAGAGGTTGAGATCGAGTAAGATGAGTAGCTTTGAAGGCTTGAAGTGGTAGTGGAAGAAGAAGGAGAGAAGAGAGAGAAGATGTTTTGAGATGGAGAGACGAGAAAGAAAGTGTCGATTTTGGCCCTCTCTTTATACCTTTTTTCTTCCAAGTTCTGACTGCTTAAGGTATTATTGATCTCGACCAAATCCCCAACTGTGACCTGCGTGCCTTGGAGGATGTCAAACACCTTCCAGATCATTTGGGATTTTGCGTCTCGAACGAAAGCAGATTCGGACAAATCTTGAAGCAGACGATTCAGAGTCTAACTTCTAGACCAAAGTCTCAGTTGCATAACGAACGTCGATCCACAGGAACAGAACCATCTGCTTACGGAAGCAGTTAGAAGGTCATCGGAAGAAAACCAGAGAGAGGGTACCTGTCTCGCCACGCAGCCAAACCAGCTCGGGAAAAGCCTGTCCGAGCCTGTCCGAGCCTGTCCGAGCCTTCAACGAAATTTAAAGACGTCTGGATCCGAAAGGAGAATTGCCTCTGGTCTGGAAGAAGAAGGATGACGAGGGCGAAGTGCCTGAAACCAAACAGAAAAAAGCGAGACCGTCCGTTCACCGTTGTTTGTTGTTTCAAACTTGAGCTCGGAGAATAGTCGAGCCCCAAACAAACAAACATATCGACGAAGCCGATTGTCGTTCTCGAATCAATCCGAAATCCACAATAAAGACAAATTACGAAAGCAAACAAGGTTTTGGTCGTCGATCAGGAAAGCCGTTAGAAAAATCGCTCTCGGCCCAAGTCGAACAAAACTTCTGGATGAAACTTCTTCTGGACCTTTGCTATCTTTGGCAGCACCTTCTCGTCTTTCAAATTTCACTTGCAAATCCCTATCACTTCAAAGTTTCAATATTCAAGAGAAAGCAATCGCCTTGCACAACGTTGACTTTTGCTAATAAGCGATAGACTTTGTTTTTTGTCTCTCTTGTCCCACCTTCCAATTAACTCTTTCCCTCTCTCCCTCGCCCCTCAAGCTCCCCAGACAGCAGGCAAGTGAGTACTTTGATTCGAGTTCCATTCAAATCACCAAGCTTCTTTGCTGCTTCATCATACTCACCTCTTCCTTTTCTTTGCCCTTCACCTTTCTGCCAGTCTCCACTCGACGCATGACTCGCCAAATCAGATTCTCCACTCCTAGGAATTCTACACTCTCTGAAAGCTTGGAGCCTCAAACGTTCGAATCAGCTATCGACACTCTTTCATCCAGACCCGAGGAGTTGTTGGCTCTACGTCAACTACGTCAAGCCGTCGATTTTCTCAGTAGACACTCTTCTGCTGGATCTAGAAGGAAATCAACCAACAACCAAGAGAGTTCAGATTCTACTTCACCTAGCAGAAAATCAATGAATCTCGCAACACCTCGGACCTTTCAAGTCAAAAGAAAGCCAGTCGGATCTTTCTTGGATGATCCTTTCGAGTCGAAGAGAGCTGCTGCTTTGGAAAAAGAGGTTTACGAAGCTGAGGAAATCGCTGGAAGTTCAACTCTGAAGGAGGTTTATCTGGTCCAAATTTCCAAAAGCGCGGTTAAGAATTTGAGAAGGAAACCAGTCCCATCGTACTTTGAAGGAAACCATCGTCACTCTTCGCCTTCAAGCTCTTCTTCTTCTTCTTCATCTTCAATTTCACCTCCTTCAACTCCAGAGCTTACCTCCACAAGTCTCAGGTCCAGATCAAGTAGGTCTTCAATTTCTTCTCTTGAAGAAGAAAGTGATGGGGATTTGAGCTCTTCGATGGACTCATCGGTGGATCATTCATCTAGACCAGTCCGACCTTTGAGAAACGAAAACAGGTTACCTCTTCAACAGATTAAAGTCAAGGAGCTTCCATCATTCATATTTACTCAACACTCTTCAAATTTGATTCATATCCCACCTTCAGAAACCGGTGCAGAGAGAAAACGTCAAGGAATGCTATTTTATTCTCAATACTCAAATCCTTCTTCTTCTTCCATTCACTCGAGTTGCTCAGACGACGTAGAAGAAGTATTCCTCGACGCTCTGTCTCAACTTTAATAAGTAGCTTGTTCTATTTCCTAATACGTTCTTACTTTATACTATGTCACTAGGCCCTCCCTTAATTCTCTTTCGTAACAGTTCTGTTCTCGCGTCTCAATACTAACAGCGTTTGATTCCCCTTAGACTTCCGCTTTGATTTTGTGGATCTTTATGTTACCGTCTCTGCCAATCTCTTCTCTTCTAAACGTTTCTTGAATCTCTCACGTTCTCGGTATTCTCTTTGGTCAATGTAATTGGTTCTCACTCCTTTTAGAAACACGTCACCTCCTTTGCGCTTCACACATTTCAGTAGCGTTCGACTTCAGAATCTGAGTAATTGCAAGACTGTAATGGACGATTGCTAAGATGATACTGTTACTTTACAAGCAAGAGGATTGCAGCTTATACTGATACATTGAGCGTTGTTTTTTTTCCATCGCTTGGAAGCGCTTCCCACAGAGTTTCCTTTATAAATCTTCTTATCGATTCTCACAGATGCATATCCTCAGTTGGAGCCAAAGCCATGTATTGCCATACCAGCTTGACTCCCAAATCTTCATCTTCTTCCTTCACCTCTACAGGGACTTCTTCTGTCTCCACTCGATTTGAACCTTCACCTTCGACCTTCTTGACAGGTGCACCTTGATGAGCTACTTTTCCTAGACCCAGAGAAAGTTTCAAAAGATTCGGAGCTGGAACAAAGTTCAAAGGTTTGAGAGCAGTTTCCGAATCTTCACTCGTTCGATCTTGATCTTGATCTTGAGTTGAAGAAGAGCTTTGAATGTCTAGAAGAATGTTTCCAGCCGCGATGTCTGCCATCGCCCAGGCTTGATAGCCTGCATTCAAAGCACCGAAAGCATTTGCAACATCTCCGATAGCGTACATGTTGGTGAAACAAAGAGTGTGCTTCTTCTTTTCCCCTTCTCTTACTTCGTTTGAGTTTGAACCTTCATCTTGATCTTTACCTGCAACTTTCTTGTCCAAGAAACAATCACAATCTCCACAAGGAGCTTTGAAATCGAAAGGCATTTGACTCAATAAGCCTTCATCTCTTTCGGGTAAAGCGATCTGTAAAGTTGATCTTACTCTGATCAATCTACTTGAAGGATCCACTGACGATGGAGAGAAATCTGCCAGTATCGAAGAAGAAGGTTGTTGACCGGTACAAAGAAGTAATAAATCAGCTGTAAAATTCGAACCTGAAGTAGTAGTGATTCGTTTCTGATGAGGAAGTAGAGGAGGTAAATTTGAAGATTCAGGAGGAGAAGTATTTCGAGAGAGATTTGCATTTGAGGTTGAGTTGTCTTCTTTGACTCCAGATCCTCTTGGACAACCCTCAGTAGTTGCCAATCGTTCTCCCAAGACTACGTTGACTCCCAGCTCTTTCAATCTCTCTAGGGCAATCTCATGGATTTTGAAATCGAAATTCGGTAAGAGTTGTTTCCTGGAATGAATCAAAGTGATCTGTTTCTTCTCTTCTTCTTTCGAATAAGTTGAGGCAATGTCTGTTGCTAGCTGAACTCCCAGAGGACCACCACCTACTAGGACTATCTTTTGACTTTCTCTGATTCTATCTTGCATCGATTCCATCCAAGAGATTCCTTCTGATTTCGTTCGAGCTTCGGAACGGAGTGGATCTGGAAGATGACTACCTAGAGCGTAGATCAGATGTGTGTCTGGGAAAATCAAAACAAACAAGGCAAAAAAGGAAGTTAGCGAAGCCTCTTGACTGATGGTAAAGAAACGAAGACGTGGAGCATACATACTTGTAGATCAAATCGTTCAGAAAACTCACAAGGAATAGAAAGAGAATCGATCCCCCACAATTTCTTCTTCTTCTGCTCTGCTTGAGAAGTATCTTTGGTTGCTTGAGGAGTGACTAGTACGTGAGTGTCTGTGATTCTAGTCACTGATGCTTGCAGTACGATATGAGGAGCAGCTTCGACTCCTTCCTCTGACTCTGATTCTGGATCTTCTTCTTCATTCTGTTCTTCCACTGCATTGATACCTTGAGTGAGATGTTCAGCTCCATCTCCGCTTTCCAAAGCTTCCTTCAAATCCTCGACCACTATCGGAGGTCTTTCGGCTTGATTCTGATTCTTCTCTACAACATTTGAACCCTCTCGAGCTATCGAAGTTGCAATCCCAACTGCTCCAGCTTTTGAAGAGGCAGATTCCAATCTAGTCTCTGACCAAGATTCTCCTAGTTCGGTTGCGGCAGTTGAAGGACTGCTATTGGAAGTTTTGCTAGAAATCGATCCCTCCACCTCACTTTTCGAATTGGTTGAAGAATCCAGACTCTCGCTACTTCGTCTCTTTGATTTGCTTTGAAGTCTCAGACTTGGACCTTCTGATTGATCTTGAAGGTTCGTTTTGGCTTTCTTTCTACTCTGTCTTCGAGCTGGACTATCTCTAAAAATGTGAGAAAACGGAACATATGCTTTATGAGCATGGCCAGGGAGAACAGAGAACCTGGGGAAAGCGTAGAGATGGTTGAAATGGGAATTCCTTTCGATTAGAATGACTCGATGTGAAGGAGGCAACTTGTTGGCCAAGACCTGTAAAAGAAGAGGTAGTCACACAAGGCAAGTTGAAGATGAGTAAAGATCGCTCGCTGGCGCTGTTTACACATTGATATAGTAGTACGAGACAGTAGTTTGCATCACCCTCATGAATCAAGTTAGAGAGAATGATCTGCTCTATCGCTGGGAGAAGTAGAAGGTAGCTTGTCCTTTCTTCTCTTTCTTCCTGTCTGCTTGTCCATCCACCTACTCTCTACTGCCCCTCTTGATGCATCGTTATAACGATCTATCTCTACTCACAGAAGCTGCGTGCATTCCACCATAGCTGCCACCGAGTACTAGTACGTTTTTGACGTTGGATGATTCAGCTCCAGCTGCATAATCTGAATCAAGATGAAGATGAGATTGATCCATACTCGAGTAGCAATCGATTCTCGGTGAATGGCAAAGAGTCCTTCTCAGTCCAAGAAAGGATCTCAGTAAAGAATTGCTCTTGAAGATAGGAATGGTTGAAGAGGAAGAAGTAAAAAAGGTATGAAGAGTTCTGAGAATCTAAGATCTGGAGCTGATAGCAGCAATCTTTCTTGGCCGAGCTCATGCCCGCATCCCTGATTCGATCCTTCCCTTCAAAAATCTCATCCTCTATTTCTCTCGCAAAGCTTGGTCTTGATTCTTCATCGACCAAGGTCAAGTCGACACTCTTTGTTTTACGAGCTCGCTCAGCTCCAGCCTGTCCCTTTTCCGCTCTCCATTCGTTTTGTTTTCCCTCGAAGTCACACGACCACCTCTTCAAAAGTATTTTGAATCTTCATGAACTTGACATGAAAGTTCGGATCAAATTTGATCAAACGTATCTTTGACAAATTTTGACCTCGACTTTTGAGCTGGCGACTGAGATTTCTACTCTCGCCACTGATGTTGACAAGGTTTCTTCTCATCAGAAGGAGACCTCTTGGGAGCCATACCAGCTGAAAAATCCACCTCTACCTTAGCACTACAAAGTGATGGTACTGTGCGTGATCTCTCTGAGCAAACAAGACTCTCAGCTTCAGCGAGTCTCTCTAGGGCTTTTTTTTCAAGCACTTGCCTTGTCTTTTCGGATTTCCTCCTGCTCCTCCACCCGAATTGCAAGGCGTCTCTCTGTCAGAATGAACTCGAGGAACGCATGTAATGCAGAATGCATGAGATCGATCAAAGCAGCCTGCCGTCTAGTATAAGGCTTAGCCCAGGAAATGATGCTCGAAACCTCGCTGTCTCGACGTCTAACGTCTAACAATCGCTCGTCCGTCCTCGAATCAAGACTTTCGCGCCTCTCTACTCTATCAAGATGTTCTCCACTCAAGAAAGGATTTAAGTGGGTCATAAGGGGAGCCCAAATCGCGTCTGCTGACTGCAGACTCGTTTTGCAGGAGCCATCGGAGCTTTTTCATCAAACTTTGAAGCTTTGATGCTGGATTGCCTGGAAAGACGAGGTCCTAGGACATCGAGAAGGCCCACGGTTTCTGCGGAAAGACTTCTCTACGCCCTCGGGCAGCTGTTTTCCAGGAGAGAAGAGCTGCAGAACGGGGACGGAAGGATCAAGAAATCGAGATCCGAATCTCCTGCGTCTTCGAATCATGACGACACTGCGAACGAAATGAAATCAAACTTCCTGATACAAACCTTCTCCACGCCCACATCGTGCTTGTGGCTTGAAAAATCACAGGAAAGAAACATACGCCAAGAAGCGTTTCATGCTCTGCAAAATTGTCAGCAGAAGCCACCGGTCGAATTTCTATCCCTTCGCGTTTGGTCAACAGCAGAAGTGAGCTCGATTGTTTGGCTATAAATGAGAGGCAAACTTTTTCGAATTCTTTCTTTTCCAGTCCAACAACTTCAGACTTCTTCAACAATGCTTTCCAAGACTATCCTAGCCTCTCTCTTCGTCGCTTCAGCTCTCGCAGCCCCATCTTCTGTCTCCAAGAGAGACATCCCCAGCACGGGAGGAAAAAGTGTCATTGATGTTATTGACTACTGGAGAGCTCAACATGGTGTACCAAACTTGGAATGGTCTGACCAGCTGGCTGCCAATGCGTGAGTCGTCTCGATCGAAGTGGTCTTGGTGTCGTCGTTTGAGACGCTCTCTCTGACCTCTCCCAAGCTCTCTCTCTTTTTCTCTTCCTCTCTTTTCCCTCTCTTACTTCTCTCCTCTTAAAGTCAAAAGACTGGAGACGATGATGGAGGAAACGTCGACAACCAACAACACGAATTGAACCCAGGTTCTTACGGTCAAGTAAGTTCATTGTCCATCTCGAATCTTCTCAATCTTGATCTCGCAAATCCTGACAAGCCTCTTTCTACTCTTCTTTCATAGGTCATCGGACCAGGACGCTCAGACCAAGATGCTTGTGGAGCTGACTTCGATGGTCAAACTCCATTTGGATTGAACTACGTCGCTTGGTTGTGTGAAGGTGAGTGAGATTCTGTCGATTGTGAAGGACTTGAGAAGCAGGCTGAAGAGGTTCAAAGCGCTGACTCGACTTCTTCTTCCTCTGCTTTTATCAAATATAGTCCCATCTGACCCAGAGTACAACGGAAACTGTCAGAAGTGGTTGGATTTGGCTGGAATCTACGTCACAGGTGAGCCTCGACTCGAGTTGAAAGCTAGCACGTCTCTTGATCTCGTACTTACTGCTTCCCTCTTTTTCTTTTTTGCAACTCATCCAGGAACTGGTCACCACGACATTTTGACCAACCCTGACTACAAGACCATTGGATGTGCCTACAGCAGAAACCCAAACAAGCCTCAATGTGACAAGTATTCTGGTCTCTGGGTCTGTGACTTGGGATACTGAGCGGTGCGATTTTATTCTCCCTCGTTGAGAAACTGTTAAATTCTTAATATTTGGTGAATTTTCTGTCAGAGTCGGAATCAGTGGGATACAAAATGGGAATCTCCCCTCCAACTCAACTTCTCCTTTCCCATCTCAATCTTGTTACTTAATTTTTACTACTAGCTGCTCCTTTAATGTCACCTAACTATCGATCTCATCTGAATTTATCCTTGTCATGAGCTGGATTCTATCCTTTCGTGTTGAGATAGACCTTTGAAGCTTTAACCCTGAAACGCGGCGCGCGAAACAAGGCTTTTCTGCCAACGCTCCTCTTCTTCTCGAATTGGACAAATCGCTCTTAAGAAATTTTGAAAAGGATACACATATCGCACCCTATCATCCTCAAGAGTCTGTCATGCAACATACGATACGATTTCGATGGCTCGAGCGATGGCAGCCTTGAAGCTGAAAACTGAAGCAGTCGAGAACGACTCCAGCTTCATTGACATCTTGACGAACCTTGTTTGCTTTCGTAATCTTTCTTTTGCCTTTGCATTCGGATTTCATCAACAAATCCTGGGCGAGCCTAGGCCGGAGAGTTGTTTGGTTGTTTGTCTTCGGTGACGTTGATGGCTTCACTTTTCTCCCGCCGAAACGGTTTCATTTTCTTTTCGGTTCTTCTCGACCTTTGTTTGGTTTCAGGACGAAAGCGGCAGTTCAAGTTTGTTCTTACTTAAGCTTTTCCAAAGGAACCGATTGCCTGGGACTAGACCAGACTCGAAATTTTCCGTTGAAGAAGAAAGCAGAGACAGAAGAAGGTCATTCGAAACTTTTACCTGGTTGCCGTCGATCTGCTGCAAGCATGCAGACAGAAACCTCCTGCAATCTGGAACCCGAATCGAGATGCTGGATCGAGAACTTCAGAGGATAAACATCAAGAAAGAGTAGGGGAATGGTCGAATAGAAGAGATAGGCAGGGAAGAAAAGGTATAAAGAGAGGGCCAAAATCGACACTTTCTTTCTCGTCTCCCCATCTCAAAACATCTTCTCTCTTCTCTCCTTCTTCTTCTACTACCACTTCAAGCCTTCAAAACTAGTCATCTTACTCGATCTCAACCTCTTCTCTCTCACTCTACTCATCAAAAATGAAGTTCACTCTACCAATCGCTGCCTCTTTGGCCCTCGTCCTCTCTTCTTCTTCTCCATCCGCCGTCGTCGAAGCCTCTCCTTCTATGGAGCCTCGCAACTCTGCCAACTTCGGCTTGACCTCCTCGAACTGCTACGGAGCTCCAACCAAGCCATGGAAGTCATCCGCAGCTCCTGGATGGTGGTTGGGAACCCCATGCAAAAAGTCCTTGCCTCAATGGGACGGAGGAGACTTCAATCTATGCAATCAGTGGTGGTCAGGCTTCTTGCCAATCTGTTACGCAAGACAGACCCCTTCCAACTTCAACTTCTGTAACCAATGGTGGTCTAGCTCGATCCCATTCTGCAGAGCAAACAACGGTGGAACCAATCCAATCACTTCCAAGCCTTGCACTACCACTTCGACTTCTGCAACTTCCACTTCTACCACTTCGGCTGCTGGCTCTACTCCAACCTCTGGAACTGGAACTGGATCTGGAACGGTCTGCTCTGACGGATACAAGCAATCCTTCAGCAACTACACCACCGTGGCTCAATCTGGAGTCTACCAAGGGCAAGTCGTAGGTGCCGCCACCATCGACAATGCAAACTACTTGACTTGTGAGTCTTGAGAAGTGACGCTATCTACTTCTTTCTTTCTTCTTTTCTGACTTCTATCTCTTCTCTTCTTCCTCAGACGGTTTGGTCGACACTCTAGCTCAATGCATGGCCGTGTGTGACGGAATCTCGAACTGTGACTTCATCAACCTCGTGAGTCTTCTCTTTTGTTCTGTTCACTATTCTCTCTCTTTCCCTGAACCCCCTCTTCTGACTCGATTCTTTCCCCCTTCTCCTTCACCCTAAATAGTACCAAGAGTTCAACTCGACCATCAAGGACTCTTACGGACCTGGAAAGCTCACTTGCGCCGCATACAAGGCGTGTTCGTCGACAGAGGCCTTGACAAATTACGGTGGCCAAGGTTAGTTTTGACATTCAAAGATCGATGGTTATCTTTTGAGACTCGATTCTCGAAGCTTGCGCTCACCTTCGTCTCTCTCTCTCTCTCTTCTCTCTACTTCTCGCAGATGACCCAACCTACATCGTCAACTCTCAAGGATGGTGCAAGTCTGGATCTTGTTAATAGACTTCTTTCACACTCATTTCCCCTTCTTTTCTTTCACACTATCTACTTTCGTCATTCGGTCTTCTCAAGTGTCACCCTTCTCTAATCATTTTGTCCCTAGTTTGCGCTACCTCTCACGTTTCACTCTCTCTTCATTGGCTCTTTCACTCTTTCACATAGAAACTGTACTGTAATAACAATAAAAAATTAAGGGAGGTCCCCGCATCAATAGATTCTTATCTCCATATTTCTCTTGCTTGCCCTAGCTATGAGCTTTGTCTGCCTACTCGGATGAAAGCTTGCATCTTCCGAGCCATCTCGATCAGAAAAGCAGAAAATACAGAACATATCAAGATTATTTGCAATGTTGGACATATAAAACGCCGAGCCCAACCGAAGCGCCGATGCTTCCCTAGACAGCAGGCATTCTCTTTTTCCATTCTTCTCTCTTGACCACCACCATCCATTTTCTTCTTCGATTCGTTTTTGATTCTTCTCCTATTGATCTTCCAGCGATCTCATCTACTCCACTCAACTTATCTCAACTCAATCCATCATGAACACAAATCACGACAACCTCAAAGATCCTCTCGAAGAACTACCTTCAGAGCTCTTCGGACTTTCTCTCGCTTTCCTTCCACCCAAGTTCATCGCATCTTCCTCCGCAACATCAAGAGGATGGAGATCATTCGTGAATTCGAACCCACTCCTCCATAGGAAGATGGACTTACTCAAGCTAGGAGAAGGCAAAATGGTTTCCATCCTCTATCATTCAAACCGAATCTCTGCTCTCTCTTTCGATCGCCTGGTCGAGATCTCACTAGATCTCACCTCATTTTGGCAAGAGCATTTAACTACTAAGGAGCCCTTGGCATCGAATCTCGAATCAAACATCTCAAACCTCGGCGTCCTCATGCTGACTCTTTCCAAATCGAAGGCAAGTCTCAAAGAGATCTTCATATCCATCACAGCTGACAGCAAAGACTGCGAAACGGACCCTCTACCATTCGTTGGCGTTCTCATTGAGAATTTTCAATCTTTTGATTCTATCAGAGTCATGGAAGTACAAGCACCAACCGGTTTAGACTTAGACACTTCAAGAGCCCCAGGTCACAAAAGATTTCTTCTCTACAATGACCTTGGAATAAATGAACTAGCTTCGAGGGAGCTGGAGCATGGTGGAGAATTGTTAAAGCAAGTGAAAAACTTTGTGAAAGGTGAAATCGTTTGGTTCCATGTAAGAGAGGATCTCGACGATGATCATGATTGGGGCCCTCTATCTTCAACTGGAAGTCTCAAAATTATGCAAGAGCTAGAGAGTTCCAAATCGGCACTTCAGTATTTGGATTTGTGCAATCTAAATCGAGAAGATGACCCACTTTCCTTGTGGTCATTTGCGCTCAGCTGTCAAAATCTAGTCTCGCTTCGTATCTCCCTGACTCAACCTCTATTACCGCCTTTACTCCTAGAGGTTCCTCAGACTACCCTCAAGGCTGCGAATTTGGAAGATATATCTCTTACTACAGATGGCTTCGATATAGAGTGGAACTCTTCTCTCTTGAACTGGATCGGAGATGGTTTGCAGGACATCCATCTCGACATAGGTCTTATAGAGGTGGATGAAGGTGATCTGGTGTCAAGTGATGTACCAGACTTAATCTTTCTCGGCTCCATGGATGCATTAAGAAGGATTTCAGTCAAGAATATCTCCGTGAGAGCGGAATCTGCTGGCTACTGGATCGAGATGCCAAATCTAAGCTATCTAGATCTGACCTTTCTCGATCATTTTGCTTGGGACTTTTTCGCAAGGATTAAATCTCCAAATCTTCGAGAACTGTTGCTGAGGGTTGAGGACTACGATATGAGTCTCTTTACAGACTCAATCGCTGGACTGAACTGCCTTATTGACCTCCTTCAAAACCATTCATCAACTCTCGTCCTGTTGACTATCGGCTTGGGAAAAGTCACTTGGGAAGACCTTACTTCTTATTCGGAACACACTTTTGACTTCAAGTCTCTTCATCAAATCGGATTCTTCTCATATTCTCGCCAAGGGAAAGATGGCGATATCTTCAACGAATGGCTTTCAAAATCTCGCTTTCCAGCTCTCGTGAATATCGATTGCACAGAGGACAGCGAAACTCTTTTCAAAAAGAATGCTCCACTACTACGCCCTCGTTCACAATGGATTTTCGAATGAGCAACCGTAATCGAGTTTTGCTCCAGACTGAGGTGTTTCTCGTCTCCTCTTCCCAATAGCAATCGTCTCCTCTTTCCGTTCTAATGTCAAGTGAACTTCCGTCTTTCCTCGCCCTCTTTTCTTTCCTTCTCGTTTGTTCTTCCATGTTGTTTGAGTCGTTTCTCAAGTTCTTTCCCTTTTCCTAGTACAAACCTTCTCTCTTTTTCTCACTGCTTTGCTTATGTCTGACCCAGACGTCGATCAAGGAAAATGCTCGAGAGATGATCCTCGAATGAGTTGACAGAAGAGAAACGTAAATAGTACAAAAGAAAAGCAGTCAAAAAAAGACGAATCCTCAGAACCTATACCTCTCTTCCCTCTCTCCAGACGTACCACCTTTCTTCTTTTTCCCATCGCCAGTCCCACCTTTCCCATCTCTTCTCCTACTTAGCTCTTCTCTAAGTTGACTCAATTCCTCTCTTTCATTCGAATTGGATCCTCCAATCGTTCCACCACTAGCAGCCAGATTGGCAGCTCTTCGAGCAGCTTCGTATCTTTCCTGAATTTCAGCTTGAGAGAGAGATTCCAATTCTGAAGGATCTAGAGTCAAAGAGACGTCTGAAGTATGTTTTCGCTGTTAGAGAAGAAATGGAAAGAGAGAGAGGATGTCGGAATTCGAGTTTGAGACGAAAGAGAAGAAGAAAAGCAGCCAAAAGTCTCAATCTTCAAAAGAATCCAACAAAGCCAATCAATTCTGCTCTGACTCACTTTGGTTCCTCTTTCTTCTCTACCCAAGACTTGAGGAGCATTTCCACTAACTCCAGCTCTTCTAGCATTACTAGATAGATCATAAATCCTATCACTTCCCATCATTCCCTGACCATTCAAACTCTGTTCTCTTTCTTGAATGACTTGATAAAGTTCCTTTGGACCATCATTATCATCACCTTGATCATCTCCAGTTCGATTCTGAGCACCAGCACCAGATCTAACGTCTTTTCTCAATTCCATGAAACCAGGAGTTTCCAAACCACCAGGTAAAGTAGAAGTCACCGAATGAACACCAGAATCAGATCTTGGAGTTTCCAAACCATCTTTTAATGGAGTTTCCAATCCATCTCCAATTTCATCTCTTCCACCTTGTCCTTGTCCTTGATCTTCCTCTTCTTCTTCTTCATCACTTTCTTCTTCTTCTTCATCTTCTTCCAATTCTCCCCATAATGGTTTCTCTTCTTCTCCTAATCCATTAGCATTATCAGGATTGATTAAACCATTATTGATATAAGTTGGATCTTGTTGTTGTTGATAAAGATTTCCCATGACTTCAGGAAAGATAGGTTGACCAAATTCATTCATTGGAGGTCTTCCCCAACCACCTGGATGATAACCCCATTGAGCTCCATCTGGAATAGGTGAATTCAAACCTTTGATTTTCAATCCTGGATAATTTGGTGGTGGTCCAAACCTTTGCATTGCAATCAACCAAGGTGGTGGAGCTAGATTTGGTATACTTAGAGCTTCAGTCAATTCTTTACTCAATTCTCCAGGTTTATGACCACTGAAACTCTTGATTTCATTCTCTTTACCTTCGTAATAAACCTCTCCGTAGGGAGTTAGAGTCTTTGGTGCAGTTTGAAACCTGAAAAATGCATCGTGTAACTTTTGATAATCTATGTCGATTTTCCCCATTTTAGGTTGGACTCGCTCCCTTGTCTTTGATTTCAAGGATTGATCGGCTTCTTTTTCTTTCAAAGCATCTTTCATCGTCGAGATTCCAGTGTCAGCAATGTAGCCTGAGCAGAAGGAAAAGAGAACAGAAATGAAAGAAAGATGGTCAGCGCAAAAGACTCTTCGAGATTCGAAAGCCAGGAGATACAGATCGACGACGTGCTCTTCGAAAGAGCTGCCAGATTCATAGAGGTTGTTCTGATTTCTTTTCCTTTGTATGGAAAGACTCTCGCCATCATCGTGATTCTCGGAAGAAGCTCATGTTGAGCATCTCTGTCTCGAATCACTTTCCCTCCAAAGTTCCATCCTCTCCTCTCCTCTCCTCTGCTCTACTCACTAGGCAACCTATATTCAGCCTTTTCTATCCCTCTCTTGTTCTGCAGATAATCCCTCTTTAGACTCCAATGAGGAGGGATTGGAATGGAATTCCTGAGACTCTTCAGGCCAATCAACAATTTAGGATCGTTTGAATTGACGTCTGAATATTCGACCAATTCAGGTTTTGAAACCATTTGTTTCAGTTCCGAGACTGTCAATCTTTGTAATTTCTTCAATTTCCTCTTGGAAATCTGTTGTGGTTGTTGATTTTGTTTAGTAGAGTCATCGGATAGATCTCCTTCATCGTCTGAATAGAGGATTTCACCTCGATGGGCTAGAGGGTCACTCTTGAGAAGGATGGATAGAGAGAGGGAGTGAATGAGTGTTAGTTCAAGAATAGATAAGAAGAAATAAAAGAGAGAGAAAGGATGGAGGATTGGGTGGAACTCTCTCTGTCTAACTCACCTTTGAATCTTTATCGGCAGCTGCAGCTTGAGAGTCTTGATCTGGATTGAACTTTGCGAATACATCTGCAAACTGTTTATAAGTCTCATCATCTTGATCTGCAGTCGACAAAGGAGTTGGCTCTGGCACAAGAGTCGAGGTGGATTCAGTGGCTGCTGATTCTGATTGAGATGTCGTCTGCGTCTGCGTCTCTGTCTCTGTCTGTGGATCAGGCTAGATGAATGAATGAGAGAAGATAATGATTAGTAGTTAATTCAGTAATAAGTAAGAGCAGAGTAGATCAAGATAGACACAGTGATGACTGACCTGCAGCTTGTCTTGCTTCTTTTTTGCTCTCCTCTTTGCATTCTTCGACGTCGGCTTGACTCCGTTGATGTGAGGAGTAGAAGAAGTAGAAGTAGAAGAGGATGCTACTGCACTCATTCTAGATAGAATAAGAGGATAGGATAGAGGGGTGATGCTGGTAGGTAGGACCAGATTCTGGCCAGAGCCAATAAATTCTCTTTCTTCTTTCTTCTTCCTCTTCCTCCTCCTTTACGCAGCACCGCCAGCCAGCATACTTTACTATCCAATAGTTTGATTTGCTCGAGCATTACAGGCGTGCATTCCATCCCTCTCTTCTCATCCATTCACTCTATCCACCACCACCTTCTACTAACTACTTCTACTTATTCAAGATGGCCCCGTTCGCCAAACCAGAGACGGTTCTCAAGAGATCTGAAGAATTGATTGGAGTTGGTCAATCCCAAGCTGCTTTACAAGCTCTCTATGAAATATTCACAAACAGAAGATTCAAACAAACCCCCTTGACTTCCTTACAACCAATCATGATCAAGTTCGTAGATTTATGCGTAGATCTAAGAAGAGGTAGAACTTTAAAAGATGGTTTGGTTCAATACAAAAACGTTTCTCAAAACACTGATCCCGCTTCTATAGAAGTAGTTATCAAACATTTCATCAATCTTTCTCAAGAAAAGGTCACTATTGCTCAAAAGAAGGCTGATGAAGCAAATGCTGCTGCTGGTCTGACCAAGAAAGATCAAGGAGATCCAGACGATTCAAAGGCTGCAATCGATGTGGAAGATTTGGAAGAATCCGAAACTCCTGAATCAATGTTACTTGGAGCTGTTTCTCAAGATGGTAACAAGGAGAGATCCGATAGAGAATTGTTGACTCCTTGGTTGAAATTCTTGTGGGAAGCTTTCAGAACCGCTTTGGACATTCTCAGAAACAATGCTAGATTGGAAGGTCCTTACCAAGTGAGTACAAGATGATGATGATGATGGATTCATAAATCGTACAAAAGATTAGATGGGAGCTATAGTCGAAAAGCGAAGGGAAGGAAGGAAGAGCGAAAGTCGATGGAGGATGGGAAAGAAAATCGCTGCTGGCCCTCTCGCTCTTCTTCTTTCCCGCGCGCCAACGTTGAATGGACATTCTTTTGGCCATAGTTATCGAAGTATGGAATTGGACATTGTCAAGAGACTTCTGTGAACCGAGGTTGCAAGCATGTCCATCCTGGGAAAGATTCGAATTGCCTTTTTCTTCTCTTCTTCCTTCCCGCTCGTGATCCGTAGAAGACTGCTTCTTCTGCTCTGGTCTTCGATAAACCTCGACTCCCTTTTCGATTCCTGTTATTCTTTCCGAAGCTGACTTCTCTTTATTCCTTACTCTTCCACCGTGCCTCTTTTCTCTCCCTCTCTCTCCATCTCTGCTTCTCCAGCAAATCGCTCATCAAGCCTTACAATTCTGTCTCCGTTACCAACGTAAGACTGAATTCCGTAGATTATGTGATTTATTACGTACTCATTTACAAAACATTGCAAGACATGCTCATCACACTCATGCCATCAATTTAAACGATCCGGAAACCTTACAAAGACATTTGGACACTAGATTCGCTCAATTGAATTCAGCAGTCGAATTAGAATTATGGCAAGAAGCATTCAGATCGATCGAAGACATTCACAATCTATTGACCATGACGAAGAAATCTCCAAAACCTTCAATGATGGCCAATTATTATGAGAAATTGACTAAAATCTTTATGGTTTCAGACAACAATCTATTCCATGCAGCAGCTTGGAACAAGTATTATCAAATTTCAAGATCTTCAGGTATGATCAAGACTGAAGAAGAACACGAGAAAATGGCCAATTTCGTCTTGTTGAGTTGTTTAAGTGTTCCAGTGATTTCTTCTTCTGCTCCTGGAACTGGAAACATGAACAAGAACAAGAGTGATTTCTTATTGGGAGATCAAGAATCTAAATCCAGAGTTGGTAGATTGACTTCTTTAGTAGGTTTGAACAAGACTCCAACTAGATCTGGTTTATTAAAGGAAAGTTTGTCTAGAAACTTGTTGAGAAAGGTTAAACCTGAATTGAGAGAATTATACAACATTTTAGAAGTTGAATTCCATCCTTTATCGATTTGTGAAAAGATTCAACCAATCATTTCAAAGATTTCTAAAAATGATAAAGAAATGGAAAAATACGTCAAACCTTTACATTCGGTGATTTTGACTAGATTGTTTCAACAATTATCTCAAGTTTATGATTCTGTAAAATTGGACAAGATTATGGATTTGGTTTCTAAATTCGAAGAACCTTTTAATTATAATAGAAATCAAATTGAATCTTTCGTTTTGAATGCAGCTAAAAAGGGTCATTTGAATATTAGAGTGGATCATTTCGAAGAATCAATTACTTTCATTGATGACTTATTCGAAACTGAAATTCATCCTTCCTCGGTCACTTCACAATCCACTTTACCAGGTGGAGGAGATTTGGTTAAATTACAATCCACACCATCTGAATTGGTTAGAACTCAATTGACTAGAATTTCAACCTGTTTGGAAACCGTTTCCAATTTGATCGATCCTTCTTTACAAGAAGAAAAGGAAAAGATTAGAAAGGAGAAATTGAGTAGAGCGGTTAAATTGGCAGAGGAAGAACATGAAAATGCATTAGCTAGGAGAGAAATCTTGTTGAAGAGAAGAAATCTTTTGAACGAATTGGCTAATAAGAAGAATATTCAAGATGCAGAATTGAAGGCTAAGAAATTGAGAGAACAACAGGAATTGGAACAAAGGAGAATCGTGGAGGAAAATGATAGGAGAGAAAAGGAAAGAATCAGAAAGGAAATGGAATCGGTTAGAGTAGAGGAAGCGAAGAAGATGGCTATGACTTTGAAGGAGAAGGGTGGTTTGAAGTTGACCGAAGAGGTGAGTAATTGCAAGACTGCGAGATTCGATAGTGGTTTATTCCGTTCTTATTGGCCGATGTCTGACTCGATACCCTTGTTTATTTGCTTTTCCTCTTTCACAGGAATACACCAATCTCGATGCCGACAAGCTCGTCAAGTTGCAAGTCGAACAACTGGAGAGAGAAAAGAAGGAACTCTCCGAACGACTCAGAGTCATCCATCGTCGTATGGATCACACCGAACGTGCTTACCGTAAAGAAGAATTACCACTTCTCTCTGCCGATTACGAACGTCAAAAGGCAAACGATCTTCAAAATGAAAAGACTGCTCGACAAACTCTGCTTCAACTATCCAAAGAGAAGCATGCATCAGACATGCAACTCAAGAAGAGATTGGAAAGAATCCAACCAGATTACAAGGAAATGAGAAAATTGATCGAAGGTAAAAGACAAAGTGAATTTGATCAAAGAGAGAAAGCAGCTAGAGAAAAGATTGAAAAGGAAAAGAATAAGAGAAGAGAGGAATTCAAATTGAAGAAGGAACAAGAAAGATTGAGATTGGAAGAGGAAGAAAAGAGAAAGGCGGAAGAGGAAGAAATTAGAAAGATGAAGGAAGAAGAAGAAGCTAGATTGGAAGAACAAAGAAGAATTGAACAAGAAGCTGAAGCTGAAAAGGAAGCTGAAAAACTGGCAGAGATTAAAGCTAGACAAGCCAAATTGGATGAAATTTCAAAGAAGCAACAGGCACGTGAAGCTGAAATCGAAGCTAAACGTGCAGAAAGAGAAAAGGAAAGATCCAATCTATCTTCTTCAACTTCATTCAATAGAGATTCTTCCCCTTCAACTGGTGGTGGAGCTTGGAGATCCAGTAGAGGTCCAACTGGTGCTGTCGCTGAAGCTAGAGCTGCTCCTGCTCCTGTAGCTGCTTCTGAAAGACCTTCTATCATTGCTCCAAAAGCTGGTGGTTGGAGAGAAAAGGAAGCTGCAAGAAAAGCTGCTTTGGCTGCTGGAGGAGATCCTTCTACTACTACTACTACTACTCCACCTTCTTCGGATCCTCCTTCTCAATCTAGAACTCCAGCCCTCAACGGTTCTTCTCCTTCTGGTTCTCCTTCTCCAGCTTCTCGTGAAGCTCCTCCTGCTGCTACTCCTTATAGACCTGGTGCTGCCGCTGCTGGTGGAGGAGGTTGGAGAGATAGATTGGCAAAGAAGGAAGCTGGAGGTGCTCCTCCTTCCTCTTCTAATGCTCCCCCTTCCAATGCTACTGCTAATGGATCAGGTGAAGCTCCAAGCTCAGACGGTTTCACCGAGGTCAAGAGAAGTACTGGTGCTTACAGGTGAGTGATCGCTAGGGTCTACGAGAAAAAAGGCTCGGGATTCCTTCTCGAAAAGATGTTCTAACAGAAGACTGACGAGTTTCCCTTCCTTTCTCACCTCTTTTCATCTTCCTTACTCTTTGTCAGACCTCCTGGAGCTCGTCGTTAGATCGTTGGACAACGCATACATTCTCTTCAAAACGAGAACGATTCCAATTCATTCAGTTTAACACCTTTCTCTCGTCGCTCTTCCATAATTCCCGTTTCTATCTTCGCTTATATATAGATGCTTGAACCCAACAGTATCTGTTAGTCTTTTAGTTTCCCCTATCACTTATCTCTTTATGATCATTTATACGTGCTCTCCTCCCCTGTTTTTGATGCCTCTCGATTTTCCTTCCCTTCGCTCACCCTCACCTTATCTTTTCCTTCCAAAACCCCCCAAAATTTTCACGAGAAATCTTTTCAAAAGTTTAGATCGATATGTCGCATCGCTGCATCTCTCATTTCTAGGTCATTTTTCTCGTCATCACTTCGCTCCTATGTGCCTTTCAGTATCGACCCACAAAAAAGAGTGTTTCGAATATATGAAGCTTTCTCTTGTTCCCTCGTCGATCCTGTGTTCATCGTGAGCTAGTCGATTTCAAGATAACCGCCTTCCACGAGTCTAGACTTTGAAATCTAACAGGCACCTAATAACTCATCTTTAAACCTGGATGATCGACGAGAGAGAGCGTTGAGCCCATCCCTCATTCAAGAGCCTTCTCCAGACTTTTCTGCCTTCACGCTCATCGATCAGGTCCAGTTTTCGAGTCGTTCTAGAACACATAGACGAGGTGCAAACTAGAGCTAAGGTTTCCGAACCTCGTATCAACAGACATTCTTTCGAAGAAAGATTTCTTTGAAGGAGAAGGCGTAGCGTGAGGTATGAGCGTGACCCCTTTCTTTACCCTCCCTAATTCACCCCTGAACGCCCTTGAAACATCTATAAAAGCAGACGATTTTATTGTACCTTTTACGATCCCCCACTTTCTAGTCAACTCTCATTTTCTACTCTACTTCTTCTTTCGTAGCTGGTCTACTCTCTTCAAGAACAACTTCTCTTCACACTCCTTTCCACTTCATCAGTTCAATTCTCACCTATTACAAAATGCAATTCATCAACTTCGTACCTCTAGTTCTCGCAGCTTCTCTCGTCCAAGGTGCTCCAATCACTGCTGTGAGTATCTTTCTTCGCGCTTCGGATCTTCCACAAGTGTCATGTATCTGACCCGATCGACACCGCGTTCTCTCACAGGAAAAGCGAATGGCTGTTGGTAACGAGAACTATATTGTCCCATCTAACGGAGACTGGTCCTCTGATAAGTTATGGGCTGAGCGTCAAAGACTCTACAGAGAGGTGAGTAAAGAGTGAAGTAGTGTTGACTAGAAACAAAGAGATCTCTGATGACCCTGTCTTACTCTTCTCCTTCTTTCTACTTTTCCTCTTATCCCAAAGGTTTCCGGTTCTATTCACACAAGAGACTTCCAAGATGAAGATTTGGAGAAGAGACTCAACGTTCCATTTTTTGCCGCTCGTGTTATCAACTGGCTCGGTAAAATCAAGGTTTCCAAAGAAGCTCTTCAAGAAAGGGATTTCCAAGACGAGGAGATTCATGAGTTCATGAAGAGATTGGTCGAGTCCGATGTAGACTTAGAAGAGATGGAAAAGAGACAAAACGTTCCCTTTTTCGCAGCTCGAGTTATCAACTGGCTTGGAAAGATCAAAGTATCCAAAGAAGCTCTTCAAGAACGTGACGGATCAGATTTGGAATTAGATGAATTGGAAAAGAGGCTCAGTATTCCATTTGTCGCAGGTCGAGTCTTGAACTGGCTTGGAAAGATTAAGGTCTCGAAGGAAGCGCTTCAAGAGCGCGATGTTCTTTCTCACCCTGATTTTGATCTTCTAGGTTTGTAGAGAGCATTCATACCTTTTATGTGCTCTATGAAAGTTTTTTGTGTAACTTATCTATACCTCTGTGAGGATTCAAAGATTGTTGAGATTTCTGACCCAGGTTGCTATTTTTCGCGCGTCTCGGTCGTCTGTCCTGTCTCTCGACGACACTATCTCTCGATCTTTCAAGCAGTTCGAGAACTCAACGTATCAACTTGTAGAGGGAGTCTATACACATCCAATCTTCCCCAGCCAGAGTATCGACATTTGCCACTTGTAAGCCGAACCTTCTGTTCAGCAGTTCAAATGGTAGGTCTGTCATGCTATCTTGCTTTGACCCATGGCTATGACCTCATCAAAATTTTCGTAGAGAAGAAAAAAGAAAATTTGTTCTTCACTCTTCTCTTCCTTCTTTCCACACCTCGCTCATCTCGAATGGCGAGACAAACTTCCACTCCGGTTTCACCTTCACCATCGCCTTCTCACGCTCCCGCTCCTTCAATCTTGCCCAACAAAGAGTGTCTAGACTGCAAGAAACCTTGCAGAACAGCTCCCATCTACCTAGATTCTCCAGTTCCGCTCTCACAAATCAAGATCGCAGATCTTCACCCAATTTGTACGAATTGTCAACAATCCAAACACTACAACGGTCGCTCAAGATTCCGTTCTTCTTTGAAAGATTCAACCGTCAGAGCTATTGTTGAAAAGTACGAGCTAGAAGACTTCAAAGGGGTACTATGGGAATGTGCTATGATTCTGAGTGGGTTTAGAAAGGCGATGGGTCCTGGAGAAGAAGAATCGAAGGATCTTTCGGACGATCAAAGTAGAAGAATGGACTCTAAAGGAAGAAGAAATCCCAGAAAAAGTGCCGGAATAGAGAGACAAGTCAGAGAGGCAAAGGACGCTCTGGATGACAAGAGAAGAGAAGAAGAGGACACTGCTCAGAAGAACAAAATCGAACAAAGAAAAGAATCAGTCGCGGAGGAGATCATCACAAGAATTCGTCCTTCGGAACCCGTAGAGAAGCAAAGAGAGAAGCTTTCAGCCGAAGATTTGAAGGGAACCCAGTTTCGAGATTCGAATGCAACGTTCTGGGACAACATTAATTTTGGATTGGGAGACAAGCCGGATTGGGCAGAGGATGAAGAAATGAACGAGTGAAGAGACACGAGACACATCGTGAGTTTTCTCCTTTTTGGTTTTCGTTTTTCTCGCGTGGATGCTTTGAGCATCGATGTCTAAAACAGCTGCTGACTGATCTTCTGTTTTTCTCGCTTCATATCTTTTCTACACCTCTAATCCTTGAATTTCTGGCAGTTCCTTTAAACTCATGTTCGAAATACCCTGGCTCATCCGAGTCGACTTTCGTAAGAGGATCCAAAACATTCGTCGTCATATAACTATCTTTTGTATTCACTTCTGATGAATTTGGTTACTTTGATTTTGAGCTGTGTCTGGTAAAGAGTCACTGTCTTCGGTGTGTCTATACCAGTATGCTACGAAGTGCTGCTGCCTTCCTCGAGAAGGAATGTTCCGAGAGAACAAAGTCTCGGATTGGTTCAGATACAGACGAAACAAATAGGTTCAATCGAAACTCAGATTTCATTTCAACTTCAACAAGTGTGCGAAAAGTTCAAATACAAATGCAATTGCAACATGAGAGAGCGATTAGAAGGTTGGTTCTGCGTCGTTACATCCGATGATGAAGGCTTGTGGTTGGATTGGACCTGAGAGTTCTTGGTTTGCGACGTTGTTGACGTACCTGAGAGAGAGGAAAGAAGGTTGAGAGAAGGGAAGATTGGAGAGGGGTAAGCTATTGAAACACTGCGTGTCGACAGTTTGAAGATCTTGTCCTTCTTCTCGGCTCGCTGTGCTCACCAGATATAATGACCGGCTTGCTTGTCACCGTAGTTGATTTGAACGGTACCAGTGGTTGGTTGGATCAATTGGACTCCCAATAGAGCTCCTTTTTGACCGTTGGCAATCTTCATAGCGGAAGTGTCGGTGGTTGAAGCGTCCGAGGAGTGAGTTTGAGAGCTCGAGGCTGAGAAGGAGAAGATACCAAGATCCAATCCGACTTCTTCAGAGACGGTCATAGTGGTAGAGACGGTGGAAGTACCAGAAGCAGAGATTTGAACATCTCCAGTAGCGTTTTGACAGTTACGACTGAATAGAGAGAGAAAATGAAGAGAGTAAGGTCAGTAACAAGCGATGAAAGTGCGCGTCGGATACGTTTCTCTCTCTAGGACTCTCAAACTCACGTGAACTCGTTTCTTTGAGTACCTTGATAGTAGTAAGACTTCTTTTCGAAAGCATCACCTGTATGAGGGAAAGGAATGGGAAGAAAAGGGTCAGTATAGGTCTCGAGAGCTGTCTACTCGCTTCTTTCTCTCTCTTCCTCCCTCTTTCTTTCTTTCTCCCCTCTGCATCTCTTTTATGTTCCCTCACCGTTGTTTCCATCCTTGTTCCAGGTACAGGTGTCTGCTCCTTCTAGTCTCTTTGAGTTAGTCTTTGGGCAAGAGTTGAGAAGATCGTGGATAGATGGATCGTCACGCTTGGCCATGCGTGGAACTGGTAGACCGGTTCTCTTGTCCATCAAGACAGCAGTAGTCTTGTCAGTAGCGACCAATCCACTTGGGCTTGGAAGAGCCATGACGGAAGAGAGAGAGACGGAGAGAAGGAGAGCAGCGAAAGCAGAAGTGAATTGCATCTTGAAAGAGTTGAAGTTGAAGTTGAAAGAGATTTGAGAAAAGAGAAAGGTTGAAGAATTAGAAACAGATAAATCGCACCAGGCGGATTTAGAAGATGAAGAGAGAGAAGAAAGAGTTGACGAAGGTGAAGAAATTTGGAAGAACTGGGAAAGGCGTCTGGCTTTTATAGCTTTTCTCTCTTACTCCGACTCACCTTCTCGAAATCTCTCTCTCACCCGTTCAAGCATTCATGCTGACGTACATACTTCTTTCATGCGATTCCCTCGTCGGCGTCGAACTCGATTGGCGAGGAGAAGAAGAGGGGTGGAGTTAAAGGGGCAAAGAATCGACGGCGCCACATATGCTTCGCTCGAGTCTCACGACCAACTTCTGGGTGCCAAAATGAAGCTGAAAATAGACTTCTTCTGCAAATCTGAACGCGAGAGTCCTGCAACTCTCATCATCTCTGACGCCGCCACCTCCCGATCTTCAATGCTTCACGTGGATTGGCGCTATTTTACGCCTCGAGAACAACACAGTGCTGCCTGTCGGCTTCAGAGATCTCTGGATTTCCATAATTAATGCGGTCAAGAAATGCAGGGTCGTAAGCGAGCAAGAGGGCGCACGAGTTGGCTGAGTTTCGAACCTGACATCCCCAGTCAGTGACGTCAGCTTCGTGGCTGGAGGTAGGACAAGAACGGGAAATCGTATGTAATGTTCGCAGAGGCGTTCTTGAGAAGTTGTACACAGGAAACTCAACTATAGAACCAGGAAAAAGGTATAAAAGGACAGACTGAATCGCCATCTGTCCAAAATTTCCCTCACCTTCGTCAACTCTTTCTTCTCTCTCTTCATCTTCAAAAAGCCTGGTGCTTTCTTTTCTTCTACTTCTCTTCACTTTTTTTCTTTCTCAACTTCTTGCAAGTCAATCTCTTTCTTCAACCTCTTCAAAATGGTCTCTTACACTTTCGTCACCCTCTCTGGACTAGTTCTAGCCGCCATGTCACTATCTGCTCCAGTGGCAAGCAACAACTCTGGTGTTCCTTCTGGAATGATCGCTCGTGATGATGCTCCATCCAACTCTCAGTTGATCAACGACTGTCCAGGTGGAAGCACTCAGTGAGTATTCAAGTCGGAGAAGGGATCGAGAAGAAGTGCAAGCATCGCATTCAACGAAGACGACACAATTTACTCATTCTCTTCTCTCTTCTCTCTTCTCTCTTCTCTCTTCTCTCTTCTCTCTTCTCTCTTCTCTTTTCTCTTTAACAGCAACGCTGACAAGTGTACCTTCGAGCAAACCGGAGACGATCAAACCGTCTACCAATACCAACTCTCAACTGGTGCCTACAACTGTGGAGGATCGACTGAAGACCAAACCACCACTGCCACCATCACCGACTCTGTCACCAACTCTTGGACTGTTGGAGGAGGTGCCGGTGTMTCTGCTGATGGAGGAGAAGAGATCCCAGTMGGAGTCTCAGCCAAGATCTCTGTCACTTACGGTGGAGGATCAACTGAAGCTCACTCTCTATCCAAGATGGTCACAGCCAAGCCAAACTCTTCTCAATACTACATCCAACAAAAGCAATTCACTCGTCACAACGGTAGAATCAGAGTCAACTACGGTCACACTGTCGGTGGTCACTACATCTGGTACCTCAACGGATCCAAGAACGATGTCGAGACTGGAGATGTCGTCAGCGTGAGTAATACGAGGCAAGTTTCGATTCGTCTCTCTTGAGTCTGCTGACTGACTTTCTCTTCTTCTTTTCTCTTTCCACAACACAGGATGTCTTCACCTTCGACTGCTCTCAAAACGTTCAAGAAACCGTCAACTCTTGGAACAACGACCCAACCACCAGAAAGATTCAATAAAGGGTTTTAATCGTTTGGGATTAGAGAAGCAGACAATTGAAACGCTTCGAACTTCCCTTTTTTTCCAGGAGTCAGAGAGACTTGAGGTGTGACTTGTACTTTATAGCTTTCAAGCTTTTGTAGAAATCTTGAGATCACTTGCAGAGTTGACAAATCTTTTTGACCGATAGAGTGACTTGTCGAAGGTACCCTTTCATCTTCTTCTGCTGACGTTGATAACTTGGGCCTGTCTTGTGAGCCAATCTTCTTCAAGATCTTGTTTGCCGCTCAATGTTCGAAAGCCCGAGGTAAATACAAGGAGATGGCCCAATTGGTACGAAATGCAGAAGCACTCAGCCAAAGAAATGAGAAGAAATGGGTCGGTATAGGTCTCGAGAGCTGTCTACTCGCTTCTTTCTCTCTCTTCCTCCCTCTTTCTTTCTTTCTCCCCTCTGCATCTCTTTTATGTTCCCTCACCGTTGTTTCCATCCTTATTCCAAAGATAAAAGGAGGAGGAGAGGAGGAAGAATCGAACATTCTATGCCGAACGAACGCTTGGTTCCGAGAGCTCCTGATCGAAGATGAACTTCTTCTCACACTACCACCTCCATCGATCATGTCGAAATCGCGATCTCTACCATCGACATTAAAGTCAATAATCCACTCGCCAACGTATTCGCTGAGCAGGACGGCTGCCTCTTCGATAGCGGGCAGAGGTAGAGCTCCAGGTCCATTACTCTCTCCACGCAAAGAAATCCTGACTTCCCTCTTTGTAGGTCTTCAATCGGATGCAACTTCAAAAGGAGTGGCTTTACCAGAATGGCTGTCGTTAGCAACTGCAACTCTCATCACTTTGAATGCAAGCGATAGTCTCAAAGCTCTTCATTCCTTCGCTTTGGAAAAGGATAAGATGGAACTACAAAACAGAGTCGATATGGCTTGTCTCATGAGAGAGGTCGGTTTGAAATGCATTGGTTTCGTGGGCATTCCAAAGGTGAGCATAGATCTAGAATCTTCGATTGAAGGGTAATCGTGGAGATGGAGAAGAAGAGAGAAAGATAAGGCTTCAAAGATCTCCACTACTCACTACCTTCATGATTGGGTAGCGAGAGTCTATGTTTGCTTCTCCTTGAAATGAGCTTAGAACTTGATATCCTGAGGAACTTGCTTTTCAGTCCTTGGTGGCCATCTTATCTGATGTTCTTCCTCTTTGTCCTACCCTCTTCCATTCCACTCTTCTCGACAGGTAATCAACAATCTCGCAGCTCTAAGGACTGCCGTAGACGAAGACGCGGAACTAGCAAACTCACTGCCAAAGGAACCTCGAAGGTAAGTCAAATGACGAGCAGAAGTGTTCGCTTCTTCTGAGAATTCAATCTCACGAGCTCATCTTTCTTTCCCTTTACTACAACCAAATCTCTCTCTCTCTCAGAGCTATCAAAGATTCTTTCCTACCGCAAGTCCACAAAGCAGGTTATGATCTTTGGGATGACATCTATGATCCTCATTCCTCCAAATTGATCAAGATCCTAGGAAAATCCCATCCAGATCTACCGATTTTCATCGTAGAAGCAGAGTACGGAAATCTATTTTCATCTCCTAGTTCCTTTTCTCCATCTCCCACTTTATCTACTGCACCAGTATGGGAAATAGACAGATTAAGGACCTCCATAGTTGCCATTTCTTCTCTTAGATCTCAAGGCGGAGTTGCACCTCAAGTGACTTCTCACGTTTGGGGATTGATGAAAGCTTCAAAGAGTTTGGATTCCAAGGCGGAAGGTCATAAAGGTAGACAATGGTTGACAACCGAAGAAGGAGCTGAATGGATCATTAAAGCTGTAGATGGCATTTGTGAAGTTGTTGAAGGTAGTGAAGAAGGTGATAGAGAGCCTAGTAGTCAGGAGAAGAAGAAGAAAGAAAGAGAAAGTAAGCTGTAGAGTCGAAGAGGACGTCATAGAACATTTTGTTTGCTTATCAAATCTTGCATCAAATCAATAGATCAAGCTTCGATTCCATGCTTGTGCGAGAGTATTGTAGGAGGCATGCATCTCATCGTCGTCGATCATCTTCATCCCCTGCCACTCCATGTCTCAGCTTGATAGGTGTTTGGAAAATAGAACTCTTCCCTCCCCCGACTTGCAATTTTCTTACTCTTGTATTCTCACTTTAAACTTTATATCTTTCGTTTCATCTTCATTCAAGTCAAGAACAACCAAGCATCAAGAACCTCTGCAACTCTCAATCGTTCGCCCTCTGTCAAGCTGAGTCTCCAAGCCAAAGTCGATTTTGTTGCGTCTCCAACTTCTACTTCTAGTACGAGTTGCAGCAGATCCCATTCACCAACGACATTGATCAGTGAAGAAGAAGCTTTAATCAAACAATTGAAACAAGAAGAGAGGAATCAAGCGTCTTCACTTCGTCGACCTTCGATCCCAAGTCGTCTAGATCTCAACCTTTGCACCACAAATAGAGATAGAGTCGGATTGACAGAATTAGAATCTGGAAATAATCTCAATTTCATTTCATCGAATTCATCTTCATCTTCTTCATCTCCTTCATATAATTACAATTCCCCTATCTCTAACAATTCCAGACTATCGCTTCCATTAATCCCATCCGTGGCTTCCCCTCGTTCACCTTCACTTTCATCTCCCACGTCCTATCACTTCCCTCAAAGTTTACCAAGTAGAAGAGTTGCTGGATCTGGAACTTATAGAGGAAGAGTTTCTCAACAATTGATTATAGATCGTAAGAAACAAGAAACGCTTCACAGTTATCTTCATTCCATCTCTTCTTCTTCATCATCATCAAGCAACTCAAGTATCAAGAGACCAGTTCTTAGTAGGAAGTCGAGAAGTGCCCAAGATTTGAATTCGATAGATAAAGAGAATCAAATACTTTCACCAGCTCTACCGATTGGAATAAAGAGACCTCAACTCGCCTCTTTGAACAGTGAACCATCGTCTACTCTTTCCAGATCCATTCATTCTATCTCAATCTCAGCCACTGCACCTTCAACTCCGACTGTATTTGAAGAAGATTATCTTCAACATCAACAAGAATTGAAGACAAGTTTCAGTCCAAAGTCGATTCAACCAACAATCTCTCCACGAAAACCGACTTCCACTTCTTCAACTTCGACCACCACCACCACTGCTGCTATTGAATCGATTCCTACTTTGATCAGCAGCAGACGATCCAGTGCAGTCTCAATCCATTCAAATCCAGATTCAATTCACAATCACAAGCAGCAAACAACTACTTCATCCAGATTCTTCTCTCTTCCAAAGTTCACCTCTCCCTTTTCTCCAGACGATTCAGATCCAACTCAACATTCTGCTGAACAGAAATTCAAAGGCCAATTCTCTTTAAATCAAGATCAAGATCATCAAAGATTATCTCCAACTTCATTCAATCTAAACCAATCCTCTTTTCAGACTAGAAGGTTCAGCGATTCAAATCAAAAGGTCAGATTGGAGCAGCTGGATATGAGTGCTCCAAATCAACAACAACCTCCTAATCAAGGTGGTAATCCTCAACAACAGTTCCAGAGACCTCCTCCTGGTCAACAACAGATGGGAATGCAGAGACCTCCTCCTCAACAGGCAGCTTTCCAAGGTGAGTTCAAGTTCAGAGAGGGTACGAGAGCGAAGGTTGCCATCGAGATTCGAGCCAGCTGGCAGAGCTCAAGGCATACACTTCGCTACAGATTCAGCAGGGTGGGATTGTGTAGATTCACTTCCTATCGATCAGAATCGGAATGGATGAGGTTGCGAGGTGGAAGGTCAAGCTCCTGCTAATCCGAGCGAAGCCATCCACTTTTGCTTCTTCCTGCTCGAGATCATCTTATCGATCCGAAGCTCTGAGCTTCCCTAGATCCACCTCAACTTCCGAATCTGAATCTGTTAAGCTTCAACTATCTATCGGTTTAATCTGAAGAGCTCATCGCTGACCAAAAGACTCTTGTGCATCTCTTACCACCTAATCTCCTTCTTCCTAGGTCGACCTCCATTCCCTCAAGGCCAAGGACGACCTCCTCCTCCTATGCAACAAGGCCCAGGTGGAATGCCTAGACCTGGAAGCGTAGGTCCTCGTCCACCACCACCAGGAGCTAGACCTGGAATGCCACCTCAAATGAACTCTCAACAAGCTGGAATCCAAGCTCCTCAAAGGAATGGAAGTCTAACTCCTGGTCCTCCAGGTCAACAAGCTGCAATGCAAGGTAGAGTCAGTCCTAGACCTTCTATGCCTCCGATGCAAGCTGGAATGCCGCCTCAACAACAACAAGGTAGACCTCAGATGCCTCCGATGAACATGGGAAATGGTAGACCTCAGATGGGAATGCCTCCTCAACCTCAACCTCAGAATAACATCCAATCTCCTACTGATCAAATGGCTCAGATGAATCTCGGATCGAACCCTTCTCAACCTCAATCTGCTGCTGCTCCAAACGGAATGTCTTCTCCACCACCTCAAGATGGAATGGCTGGAGGTCCTTCTCGTACAAAGAGATCAGCCAGAGCTTATCATCAACAAGAATCAGCTCAGGTTCAACAAGGTTATTCTCAGGATGGCTATGGTCAACAACATCAGCAACCTCAACAACAACAACAAGCTTCTTGGCAGTCGGAAGCAGCAGCTAGAGTTGCAGCTTACGAACATCAATTGAATGGACCAGAAGGAGGAGATTCGGCTTTGGATCAAATCCCAGGTCAACAGAATCAAATCTCTCAATCTCAATTAGCATCAAACAATGCTAGAATGGCACAAGCAGCTCATGCACAAGCGCAAGCTCAAAGAGGTCCTTTACCTGCTCAAGGTGGAGCTGCAGGATCCTTTTCTCAACAAATGCCAATGATGGGAGGTCCAGTTGGTCCTCAAACTCCAGGTCCAGGTTCTCATCCTAATCTAGCTCCTGGAAGTGGAATGCCTCCAATGCCAAACAATGCTTTGCAAAACGTTCAACAAGCTCAAGGTCAAGGAGGAATCAATCAGCCTCCTCATTCTGCTGGTCAGAGATTCGCTGGTCCTAAATCCAAAATCGATCCGGATCAGATTCCAGCTCCCGTCGAAGCTCAGGATTCAGATCAGGAATATTTCGATAGAGATTGGTTCGCTACTTGTGGTAGAGGTGGCTTACCTTTGAGTACGACGGAATTCGGAGCTGTGGATCAAGGTGAGTTTTCGAGAATGTATTCTCTGTCGATCCGAAACGATGTTTCTGTGAATCGACGTTCGTTACTCGTTCTCATCTCCCGTCTCTTCTCTATTCTCGTCCTTCACTTTCTTTCAGGAAACTGTTCTCCAAAGTTCATGCGTCTCACGACTTATAGCATGCCTCATTCTGACGAGCTGGCAGTCACTTCTCAACTTCCAATCGCTCTCATCATCCAACCTCTAGCTCAGCAGCGAGCAGACGAAGCCATGGTTCCAGTCGTCACTTGTGGTCCAGAAGGTCCACCTCGTTGCAAGAGATGTAGAGCTTACATCAACGCTTGGTGTGTCTTTGTCGAAGGAGGTCAGAAATGGGTTTGCAATCTCTGTGGATCTGCAACGGAAGTTCGAGCGGAATACTTCTGCAACTTGGACATGTCTGGTCGTCGAGTAGACTTTGATCAGAGACCTGAATTGAACTATGGAACTGTGGACTTCGAAGTTCCAAGAGAATATTGGGCGATTCAATCTCAACCTCCTGCTTCGGTCTTATTGCCAGTAGCTCCAGCTAGTACTTTGACGGAAACTGCTCATCTTTCTCCAAGACCTGATGAGAAAGCCAATGGTCAAGAAGGTTTCTCTGGTTCGACGATGGGTCTCTCAGGTCAAACTGGTTTGGCGGCCAAAGCTGCTACGAAAGCTGCTTCCGATGCTCTAGGAAAAGTAGATCTCTCAATCGGTCCAGGTGGTAGAACTACAGTCAGAGCTCCAAGACCAATGACTTATCTCTTCGCTTTGGACGTCAGTTACTCCGCTGTTAGATGTGGATCTCTCAAGGCTTGCGCTGAATCGATTCGAGAATCTCTCTATGGTCCAAGAGATCCAAAGGAAGGTGAAGAGAGAAGAGATGGAGAGGAAAGGAAGGAAATCAATGAAGATGCTCCTGGATTTGGTATTCCTCATGGTTCTAGAATCGCTTTCGTCACTTTTGATAGAGCTCTTCACTTTTGGAACTTGACTCCAAGTCTGGATATGGCTCAAATGTTGGTCGTTCCTGATATCGACGAACCTTTTGTTCCTATCAGTGAAGGTCTTCTTGCCGATCCTTGGGAATCCAAGTGAGTGTTTAATAGAGAGATTCGAAGTTCCTCTCGAATCTTCTTTCGCTGACATTTGTTCTCTCTTCCTCTCTTTCTCCAGGCACCTCATCGAAAGTCTCCTAGATCAGCTTCCGACTATCTTCGCAGACAACATGTCGGCTGAGGCGGCGCTGGGAGCTGCTGTTCGTGGAGCTCAAGCTTGTCTTTCGACGATTGGAGGTCAAGTCAACGTTTTCCTTTCGACGATTCCAACTGTTGGACCTGGATCTCTCAAGCATCGAGAAGACACCAAGCTCTATGGTACTGACAAGGAGAAGAATCTCTTTGCTCCTCAAGATCCATTCTATCGTGAAGCTGCCGAAGAATGCGTTGAAGCTGGAATCGGAGTCAACGTCTTCTTCTTCCCATCTCAATACATCGACGTAGCAACTGTTGGTCTCTTACCTGGTCTGACTGGTGGAGAACTTTACTTCCATCCAAGATTCGATCCAGTCAGAGATGGTGTCAAGCTTCATTCTCAAATCCAGAGATGCGTCTTGAGAGAAGCTGGTTATAACGTCACGATGAGAGTTAGATGCTCAAATGGTCTTCACGTAGCTCAACATTATGGTAACTTCTTCCAGAGGAATACTACAGATGTGGAAATGGGTATTTGCGATGCTGACAAGGCTATCGCTTGTTTGGTCAAACATGAAGGTAGATTGGATGAGAAACAAGAAGCTCACTTTCAATGCGCTATGCTCTATACTACTGCTACTGGTCAGAGAAGAGTTAGATGTCATAATATCGCTGTGCCGGTTACGAGTCTTCTTGGAAACGTCTTCCGTTATGCTGATATGGATAGCACGGTGGCTTACTATGTCAAAGAAGGTGAGTTTCGAAAGTACGAGGAGAATAGCTTCTTTCTCGCTTTGTTTCTCCGAGCTTGTTGCTAACCTATCGTTCTACTCTTCGATATAACCATTTCATCCTTCAGTCATCTCTCTCGCTCAGACCAAACCTCTCAAGGAAGTTCGTCACTATCTCACTGAGAAGTGTGTCAAGGTTCTTCTAGCTTATCGTCGTAACTGTGCCTCTTCGACTTCTCCAGGGCAATTGATTCTTCCAGAATCCTTCAAACTCTTCCCTCTCTATGCTCTAGCTATCAACAAGACCAAAGCTGTCAAAGGAGGGAACGTCACTTCCGACGTTCGTACTTTCTACATGAGAGCTTTGAGAGGATTGGGAACGGGAGCTACCATGGCTCTACTCTACCCTCGTATGGTCTCACTTCATAACATGTCGGAAGAAGATGGTTTCCCAGTTCAAGTCACTCACGAAGACGGATCTACTTCGACTGGAACTAGGATCAAGACTCCTCCTCTTATGAGACCAAGTTATTTGAGAATGGAAGCTCATGGTGCTTATTTGGTTGAGAATGGTGATATCTGTATCATTTGGATTGGTGCTCAAGCCAATCCGAAGTTGTTGGAGGATCTTTATGGAGCTAACAGTTTGGATGAATTGGATCCTAGGATGGTAAGTAGGCTTGACCGAAAGTTCTTCATCAGCTCTGAACTTTGAGGGTCGTACTGACTTTTGCTTTCTCATCTTTCTTTTTCTCAACTCTTCAGACAACTCTACCGAAACTTCCAACTAGGATATCTCAACAGACTAGGAATCTAGTCGCTAGCTTTGCAGCTCAACGTTGCAAGCCAACTCTTCCAGTTCTAATCGCAAGACAAAATAGAGATGGAACTGAAGTCGAACTAGCCAACAACTTGGTCGAAGATCAGAATAATGACGCTATGAGTTACGTAGATTATCTATGTCATGTTCATAGAATCATTACTTCTGAAATGTCTGGAGGTGGAACTAAGGAAGAGGGAGAATCGAGTTCGCTTTGGAGAGGTTGGTAGGATGGAAGTTGAATCAAAAGCAAGCAATCGAACATTCCGTCACTTCAAAATTACTCTCTTAATCTTTATTGTCGAGATAACTTTACAGTCGCTGTTGACTTCTCTCTTCTTCTAGTCCCAAAAATGTTGCTTCTTCTCGTTCTGGTCAATCTTGTTGTTCAAAGATCATATCTCTCTCGCTAGAATCTGTCAATTTGAATCGAAATAAAATGAAATCGCTCGCATAACCGAACATCTCGAGCATCGAATACGTCTGTTGCTCACTTCTCTTTCGATTGGGTTGCGAGCATTCGAAGCAGACGCTCGAATCGAATTTGAGCTAGATCTTGGGAGCTTTCGCTTTCCAAAACGCTCATTTTCTCCAGAAATGTCTGTAAATCATTAGCTGAAGACGAGAGAAGGAGAATCAGAAACCAAAACGAAACAAGAGACCGAAAGGTCCCTTCGTTTTCACACCGAGAATTCTTAATCACGAAGTGCAGCGAAATTTTCTCCCCTGCATTCCTTTCTTCCTTCTCTTCTTCTTCTCTTCAATTTCTCTTCAATTTCTCTCCAAAACACCTAGAAATGGTATCATCTAATCCTCATTTCAATCAGTTTCTTGTCGATCAGATGAGAGGTCTTTACGGATTTCACCTGATAAGCGTTTCGTAAGTGAAATTCAGCAGATCCGGCTTCTAAGTTCTAGGGACTCTTTCCAGTTGACTGATAAATCGTGAAGTCTCCTTTTCAGGGTCAGCATTCTTTTGGGCGGATTCAATGTGGCCCTTTTTATGAGCTATTGCTATATGTTCTGGAGAAGAGACAAGTTGGTCACCAAGATATGGGCCTCATTAGTGATACTACTGAATCTCGCCACAGTAATCATAGCAGTCTGGAGCTCGTGGTGTCAAGCTATCACCATCTGGGTACAATTCCACGTCCAAGAGCGCCTGAGAGCCCTCACTGCTATTGTAGGATTGTCCTCTGCGGTTATGTTGTAAGTAGGGGCAAACAGAGTTAGCTGTGCTCTGACGAACTCTGCCTTGATTTTGACGTCTGCTTCCCTTCTCCTCGCTTTGATCTCTCATTAAGGCTAGTTCAAATCTTCTGGTTGAGCTGCATACACCGTTTGATGGCCAGTGCTCGCAGATTCAGATGGTTCATCATTGTCCCATCAGCGTTTCTGTCTATAGGTTCCTTTGGAATGGCCATCTTGGTCGGCGCTTTTGGTAGATCTGCCAAATTCACTCATCATGCGAATTATCTCTATGGTAAGTGGTTCTGCTTCTGAGATGAAGTGACTCTAAAAATGCCGTTCAAGAGTTTCATACTCTTTTTTCTTACATCTCCTCTCACAGGTACCGCCGAAATCTGCTGGCTATCTGCCGCAATAGTCGTGGACTTTACTATACTAGTCACTCTTCTGATCCAACTCTATGGGCTAAGAAAACGAGCGACGAATGTGAAAAAGTCTATCTCCCTTTTGGGCTGGATCTTCGTTGCAGGCTCGATCGCGTCGACAGGAATTGCAGCGTTTGAGATTGCAATCCAAACTGCTCGAGTAAGCCATCCTCTATAGATTTAGCTCTGCCCCCGTTATGCCTACTGCAGTGGTTGGGAGCTGACTTTTGAAATGTTTTCACTCTCCTTTCTTCGCCCTTCCAAAGATTTGGTCATTCGGCACTCAGACCTTGTCCCCTCTCTTCGCTTCGGTTTATGCCTTTTCCATGCTAGCTATGCTGAACGCAAGAACTACTTTCTGGGAGAATGGAGAGATCTCAAACAAGGAAGCTCCCGAAATGATCTTTGTTCAAACTTCAGATCCAATGTCGTTACCCAGCTCTCACCCGTCGAGGATGTCTAACGCCAGAGGAACCACTTTATCAAGCAGCAGAGGAGAGTCGAGTATGAATGCTTCCACTGAAGACGAGGCTGAGAAGTTTCATAGGCACACAATCCAGGTTGATAGAGAAGCGCGAAGGCAAACTGATTTTGGTACTTTGAGTGAGTAGACTTGAAGAGACTGAGCTCGAAGGCCTCAAGCAAAGCCTTGATGTTATTCGTGCGATGCTCGAACTATCAAAGAGTTGAAATTATCTGTTCCAAACTTTTTCTCACCTCCTTGGTCTTCTTTCCAACTTCTACCAGCTGAGCCTTGAGCAAATCTCGAAGACCACCTCTCTCAACGACAAGCGTGCTCGTTCGAACCTTTTTCGCTCGATTCTTTGCCGAAGAGAGGGCTTCGAAGGCACCATATTACTCTTATCTTGACCGTCTTAGCTCGAGAATGGTCACCTTTGTATATCGTAGCGAAATGAAGTGTCAAAATCGCCCCAGTCTTGCGTTGATGCTTGATGCGTGCTGCGAGAGTATGAGTATACTCGTAACACCTCTCGAATGAAGCTTATGAGATTGATTCTGTACAGGCGAGCTAGTAAGCCAGAGACGTTACAAAGACTACTTTTTGAGGACGACTCTGAACGCAGAGAGAATCGTTCGTCTAGACCGTTGAGATCGAAGCGGGCGATGAAAGTCACGACGCAAAGAAGAGAGGATCTGACGAAGTGTAACACAAATCGAAAGAAAGGAAAATCAGCATCTGAATTTCAATCAGTATGGGATCGATACTGCTTATTCTGCAGACGGAAGGTGAACGGAAGAGTTCTTCTCCCACATCTCCCGCTCACGCTCGTTCAAAAGCTTCAGCCACTCCAAGGGTCAATTGAAAGAGGGTGCAACTTTCAAAAGAGAACATTGAGCTCACCGACTTCACGAAATCCGAAAGAGGCCTTCCCAATCGAGAAGCCAACGTCAGCGAGGTTTGGACTGACGAGCTGAGTTGAGAGACTCGTCAGTCCCGTTCGTCTTCCTGTCGAAAGCTGGATTGGGAAAGCAGTCAGAGAGCTTCGAGATCGAACGAGACAGCAGCTTGAGAAGTGTCAGCCAGAGTCTCGAAATCCTGTCTCGAAGACGTCAAATGTCGAAGAGAGTCGAGATTGGAGAGGGATGAAAATAGCAGCCAAGGAAAACAAAGTCACAGACGCACCACCAAGAGCGCTTCACCTGGACAGATGAGATCTTGCATAGGAGACTGCTGATCTGTGTGCATCTAGTAAAAATTAATTCAAACAAAAAGAGAGGGGAGGGAGGAGAGGGTGTTTATCAGTCGTCTTGGTGATCGAGGACCTCGGCTGGTTAGCGGAGTTTCTGCATTGTCTTCTCTTTGTCCAAGCCATCTTCTCTTCTTTCCCTCACATTCACTCCCTTCTCTCTCTCTCTCTTTCTCTTTTAACGCTCGTTATTCACTAACAACCACTTTCTCTACTAACTACAAACCCTTCCACAAAGCTCAACAAGCGCCGCGCGCAGAAGAATCCCCAACTTTTTACAAACCCACCTCCTAACTTTCTATCAACCAACCCCCTAACAACCACACTCACACAGCAATCATGCAGAACCTATCTATTCGTCTACTTCCCTTCCTCTTGGTCGCCATGCTAGCAATCTACGCTGCAGAATCAGAGGCAAAGACTTGCAAGGCCAAATCTCACAAGAACGTCAAGACTGCAAACAAGGCCGTGAAGCAGGACGACTCTTCATCCAAGTCCTCTTCCTCTTCCTCTTCTTCTGGTCATGTCAAGCAAAACTCTGGAAAGCACGTCTCTACTACTCCTCCAAGGGGTAAGGCTGGTGTCGCTGGTGGTCAATCCATCAACTTCCTCCAGAAGGGAACCCTTTCTTGGTACACTGATTGGTGAGTATCTCTCTATCCCTTCCTCCCTCTCTCTTCTTCCCTCTTGATATCTCAATCCCAATTTCTAGATGTTTGACTGATCGTCTCTCTTGCGCGCGCGCACTCTCTACTCTCACAGGACTCCAACTCCAGCAGTTAAGGACGACAAAGGAATCGCACTTGCAACTATGATGTGGGGTCTTGGAAAGACTTCCGACTCTGGAGGAGTTGTCGACAACGACGCTGAACGTTTCGCTGCTTTCAAGAAGTTGACTCCAGGCAAGTACAAGTACGTAATCGGCTTCAACGAACCCGACATGAAGAGTCCTGGATCTGCTGGTTTCTTCTCTGCTGAAGAGGGTGCCGATGCTTGGAACAAATGGATCGTACCTCACGTGAGTACCAAAGATAGTGTGTAATGATTGGCGATTCATAGAAGTGCGCGCGCTGGCTTTGAGAGAAGAGAGGGTAGACAGCGACCACCTGGTGAAATGGACAAGGGCGTTCCCTTTCTACTATATGCCTCACTCCTTGATTCCAATGCTTACTCTCCTCTCTTCTCATCTCAATCCTCACAGGGTGAAGCCGGATCTGTTCTCATCTCTCCATCGATGGCCAAACAAGCCGACGAAACCTGGTTGAAGCCATTCTTGTCCAAGGTCTCTCGTCAACCAGACGCTATCGGAGTTCACATTTTCCAAAACGACCCTTCCAAGGTTGGTCGTATCCTAGACCACTTCGCTCAATACAACAAGCCAATGTGTGAGTTTCAGAGCAAAGACGAACCAGGGTCTCTGTTTCGAATCGACGAGAAAGAATCGACGAAAAAGAAGGAACCACCATCAATTCTGACTCGTTTCTCTTATCTCTCTTCTCAATGAACAGGGATTACCGAGACTGCCTGTATCAACTACCAGAACGGAGCTCACGACTACTGTACCAAGGAACAATCTGACAACTACATCGCCACCGTCATCGACATGTTCGAGAAGGACGACCGAGTTGCAGCCTATGCCATCTCTGACGCTTACAACGGTGACAACATGGCCTTGACTCCAGACCACAATGGATCCAAGTTGTCTTCAGCTGGTCAGACCTTCAAAGCTGCCATCGCCAAGTATGCCTCCAAGAGATCTTTCAGCGAATCCCTTGATTCAACCTCCAAGTTCGTCAGGAAATCAATCGGTTCAAGAAGACACCATGCTCACGCTCAAGAAGCATAAATCTCTCCATTTATTTAACTTATACGATATTAAAATGGAATTCAAAATATAAATATAACAAATAGAGTGGATCATATTCAAGATGGAGGGATTCAGAAGAACTTAACGAAACGGTTTCCTTATTTAATGACCTTGATGGCCCACTTGTTTAAGAAAACAATTTCACGATTACATTTACGTTCTTCTCATCCTTTCATTAGCTCATCAATAGATCCACAACAACTCAACTCACATTCACCGCCAGTCGTTCTTGAATGTCCCTTCTCCGTTTTCTCTTCTTCCGTTCTTACATGCCCACTCTCGTTTTTTATTACTTTCTCGTGTTCCTTCAACCTTATTCTCTGAGCTTTGTGTTTCCGTTGTTCCGTTCCATACTTTTTACCCATTTTCACTCAACAAGTCTCCGTATCGTCGTTTCTCTTCTGATAACTAAGGATGAGAAGAACTGGTTCTTCTCTCAATGTCCTCTGTTTGTTTTCCTCTTTTTATCTTCTTATATATTCTTTTGAACTGGAATTATTCTATTCCCTTTTAAAATCTTCTGTGAATGCGCTTTGGGTCTTGAGAAATCTTGCGAGAGAAATCGAGAATGAGAAAATCTCTCTCTGCCCACAACACTCTCAAAGAACAACAGAATTCATCCAGTCGGAAACCGCGTTTGCAAGGTTGAAAATCAAGAGAAACAGTCAAGAAACACGTAGAAAGAATGCCTAGGGAATTGATTACTTTGCAGGCGGGTCAATGTGGGTGAGTAAAGATAGATTAGAGGGAGAGAGAGAATGAGGATAGAGAGTGGATGGAATGAATCAATGTAGATCTTCGCGATGCACGAGCTTCTTTTCTAATTGGAATACTTCCTTACTATAGGTTGAGCTCGTAATGACCTCTTATCGATCGCCTCAGAATCAGATCAGAGGTGTGGAGAGATGAAGAGGAGGTGAAAGAGAACATCACAATCATCCTAATCTTTAATCCATCTTCTTACTCTCCTCCTCAAACAGAAACCAGATAGGATCTCAATTCTGGGAGCATCTTTGCAAAGATCACGGAATCTCCAAAGATGGTACTCTGGAAGAGTTCGCTCAGGAGGGGATGGCAGGAGATAGAAAAGATGTCTTCTTTTACCAAGCTGATGATGAGCACTACGTTCCTAGAGCAATTCTCGTGGATCTGGAACCTCGAGTGAGTACTCTATCAGTTCTTTTATGATTCCATCGAATGGCAAATGCAGTAATCGATGGACGTGAATGAAAACTGAAGACAGACTCTAACTTGCTGCCCATCTCTCCTTCTCCTCGCCTTTCCCTCCACTCAATTAGGTGATATCGGGAATCTTATCAGGTCCATACAAGAATTTATACAATCCAGAGAACGTATACACTTCGAAAGATGGTGGTGGAGCTGCAAATAATTGGCAATTGGGTCACAAATCTGCTGAGAGCATAAGAGATGAACTCATCGAGATGATCGATAGGGAAGCCGATGGCAGTGATAGCTTGGAGGTGAGTGAAGATTCAAAGATGGCTTTGATCCCGGTGCTGAAATTCGAGAGACTAAAATCAGGAAGAGAGGAAAAGAAGGGTCATGAGAGACAAGCCTTGATAATGTGCTTCGAGAAGTCGAGCTCTCCTCCCCCTGGTTTACAATGTAGCGAAATCTACTTGAAGAGCTTTGTCTAACCTTTACAATCTATATCTTCGTCTTTGTCAGGGATTCATGCTTCTACATTCGATCGCTGGAGGTACTGGCTCTGGACTTGGTTCTTATCTTTTGGAAAGTCTGAACGAACATTACCCCAAGAAGCTCATTCAGACATATTCTGTCTTTCCAAATACTGGAGAAGACGAAGGATCGGATACAGTGGTGCAGCCTTACAATTCGGTTCTGGCTACGAAGAGATTGGTGGATTGTGCAGACAGCGTCGTCGTTTTGGATAACGCTGCTCTGAACAGAATAGCTGCTGACAGGCTTCATACTCAGAATCCCAGCTATATGTGAGTAGGGATACGAAGAAATAAAAGAAAGGATTTGATTTAGGCGTCTCTTTTCGGAGCTCTGAAGCTGAAATTTATTTCTCGAAATCCTCTTTCTGCTCCCTCAGTCAAACCAATCAGCTCGTCAGTACTGTGATGGGAGCTTCGACAACGACGCTCCGTTACCCTGGATACATGAACAACGATCTAGTAAGTCAAAGCTGGGATGCTTGTCGCAGCGAGAGCGAGATCGAGAGGTAGCTAAAGCTGAATGTATGCGTCTCTTAAATCTTCTTGTTTCAGGTCGGAATGATTGCATCTCTAATCCCAACACCTCGAGCGCATTTCTTGATGACCTCTTACACTCCTTTCACTTCGGACAACGTTGATAGAGGGAAGGGAACACTCAAGACTTCAGTTTTGGACGTCATGAGAAGGCTACTTCAACCCAAGAATCGAATGGTTTCGACTCCAGGTTCTTCAAAGAGTTCTTGTTACATCTCGGTCTTGAACATCATTCAAGGAGATGACATCGATCCAAGAGATGTTCACAAATCTCTTTTGAGAATCAGAGAAAGACATTTGGCCTCTTTCATTCCTTGGGGTCCTGCTTCGATTCAAGTCGCTTTGACTAAGAAATCTCCTTACGTTCAGTCTACTCACAGAGTCAGCGGTCTCATGCTCGCTAACCACACGAGTATTGCCAGTCTTTTCAAGAGGACTTCAGATCAATACGACAAGCTGAGGAAGAGGAATGCTTTCTTGGGAGCTTACGAAAAGGAAGGTCTCGAGGTTTCTCAATTGTAAGTAATGACGGTTTTTGGATCCGGAAGGGTCGTGTTTCCGACTTTCTCTGAATGCTTTTCGATTTACGATATTCAACTTTCCCAGTGACGACGCGAGGGAAACTCTTCAAGAATTGATGGATGGTGAGTTCGAATGAGAAGAACTCTCGAAAGAAACGAATCCAACGATCTCAAGCTGACTTCTCTCTTCATTTCTTCTGTTTCTCGCATCTCTGAATGTCAGAATATCGCGCTGCCGAGAGTCCAGACTGTGAGTCTTGAGTCTGTTACCTGCTTTCGTGCTTTTCTACTTCTCTCGATTCAAGAACTGACCGAATGATTGTCTCTTCTCTCTGCTTTCGATTTGCCTTTTTTCCCTCTTCTGCTCAGACATCAATGGTCGAGATGACGATCACTAGATCTTGGTGTTCTCTCTTGTTCCATTTACCACTCGACAAGCCTTTCTCATTCTCGATTCCATCTTCCGCTGTTTCGTCTCCCAGATCTGATGTAATTGTAGCTTACAACTTTTGTTCAAACGTTAAAGAAATACAACGTATGTTTCAGAAACACAAATGAGATGTTCTTTCATACGAACGGCAGTGCAGCTCACCTTCAGACTTCTTGATGGTAGAGATCAGTCTCGCTCATCTTTGAGAGCGGCTATAGAAGACCTCAATTCGAATCAAACGGAAGTCAACAACGATGCAGCTTTTTCGAAGCAAGGGCGACTGAAAAAGAATGATGATCCTAGATTCACTAAGAGAAGGAATCTGACTCAAGTACGGTCCAATTTTCAAGGCTCAGCTGCAGAAAGCCAAAGAGAACGCAGAAAATGGCCACGAAGCACGGAGCGAAATTCAAAGAATGGGCTTCAATTAGCTTCAGATTCACTGATCAAAGAGAACTCGGAAACTCCAACACTACTCACTTAAGGTGCCAAAATCAGTCTGCCTTCGTGCTTCTCTATCGACCTGGATTGTGTGCCTATGAAACTTTTCAGTCTCTTCTTCAGTGGAAGCACAAGCACTCGATTCGCCTCTGCTTCTTGAGAAAGTAGTGCCGCTAGAATGAGACATTTCCGGTGGCTGAGAGGTTGGCAAAGAGTCTGAAGTTTGAACAAAGAGCATTTCGGGAGCTCCCGAGATCTCTCCATTCTCCCAGAAAGTCGTTCTCGCGTTTAGCATAGCCAGCATTGTAAAAGCATAGACAGGAGCAAAAAGGGAACCCATGTCATACGTGCCGTATCCAGTAAACTTCGAAGGTTGGAAATGCGAATGCGACAAAGTGCTAGACAGTTAGAAAAGCAAGTGCACAAGCTCGTATGAGTGGAAAACAAAAGATATGACTTACCTGGCCTGTTTGAAGTGCAATTTCCATCGCTGCGAGCGCTGTCGAAATGATTGAGCCTGAGAGGAAGATCCAACTCAAGACAGAAATCGGCCTTCTAACATTTGAAGATCGTTTCCCCAAGGTGATGAGTTGTGACAGAACGGTGACAAGTATAACAAAGTCCACGACAATAGCGGCAGATAACCAAGAAATCCTTGCTGTGCCTGCGAAGCAAAAAACCAGAGAAAGAGAATCAAAGCAACAATAAGAGTGAATCAAAAGAAAAGAAAGGCGCCGAATCGAGCTTGAATGAGACATTGACGTCATTACAAAAGAGATCTGTAAACGAAATCATTCTGGACTTACTGACCGTCCAGATATTTTTGGTGATGAGTGAATTTGGGAGCTACAAACCTATCGAAGACGCAACTCAAGATAGCCATTCCAAACGAGCACACGGAGAGAAAGACGGATGGGACAATGATGACCCATCTAGCCTTCCGAGAATCTTTCATCATGCGGTGAATACATCCTGAAGGGATTAAGGAGGAGAAGGTAGGAGGGTAGAAAGTGTGTTTGACGGAGAAGTCAGTTCTTGCTCGGTTGTACCAAGACTCCAAGCTTCTTGCCACGAGACCAGTCTTTCATCACCCAGCCAGAAGATTTGAACTAGCCTAAATAAAAAGGTTTGAGAGAAATAAGGACGGATGATTAACGGCCTAAGTCAGAGCACAGTGCCACAGTCCAAACTCTCGCTATCACTCACATCATGACTGCTGAGGACAACCCTGTCAAACTACTTAGAGCTATCAATCGCTCTCTTACATGTTCATACAGGAAAACGGTGATAGATTGACACCATTGACTCCAGACATCCGTTACCATCGTTGCGACATTTAGTAATATCACTAACAAAGTCCATATTTTCGTGACTAATTTATCCCTTCGCCAAAAGAGGTATACGTAGCTGACGAAAAGAGCTACATTGAGCCCAGTTATGAAAACACTGACGCTGAAATGAGGAAAGACATATCTCGTTAGCTGGGAAGGCAAAGTGCAGCAACATCTTGGTTCTTTCGACTCACGAGCCTGTGATGAGTTGGAATCCATACAACCCTCTTATATGAGTTACATAAGATTTGTCGATTCGAAGATTTCCTGTTGACATGGCTAATCTTGAAGTAAGAGGAGAGGAAGAATGGAGGAAGAAGAAGAGGAGAGATGGAAAGAAAGGAATGGAAGAGATTAAAGTGGCAAATTCCGGTTTGTGAAAAGGAAAAGGACCACGCGTTCGTTCTCCAGCCAAAAGTTTTGGATGAAAAATGACTGTAGAAGTTTGCAAGGATCGTATTCCAGACACAAGAAAGAGGCGAGCTTTGCAAAGCTCAAGAGAGAAGAAAAGAGATCGTCCATTTATTGTTTCAGGGGTTAGGGTAGGATAAGAAGGTTGACACGGAAATCATAACAACAAAAAGAGAGACCGATGCAACGAGAGAGAGAAGAAAAGAGAGTACAATTCAAGAAAGTTTTCGATTCGTTAAGAATGGTCGATGAAGGGAAGGATTAGAGGAGATTCGATGTTAGGAAAGAAGAGCACAGCTCTTGCCATTGATGGGATGATTGAACAAAAGAAAAGGAATTCCATCTATTGAAAATTCTTATATTCAGCAAAGAAGACCAGGTAGAATCAGTCATAATGTCCATTTGATTCCTTAGACCAAAGCAGCAAAGACTGAACCGAAGGCGACTAGAGCGATGGAAGAAGAGACCATCAAAGTGGAAGCTGAGTTACCGTTTCCAGAAGATGAACCACCAGAGGAAGATCCAGCAGTGTTGCTTTCCTTTGGACCAGATGAAGTCTTGGAACCCTAGAAGTGTTTCAAGGAGAACGAAAGCAAGAAAAGAGCGGAAAAGAAAGAAATGTAATCAGTCAAACAAAATCCTTTCACTCCAGAACCAAAGATCGTTACTTCTTTCCGAAAAATCAAAGTTTCATTCTATACTCACTTCAATAGAGCTAGCAAGAGCTTCAACGCTAGCCGAAGGAACAGCCGAAGTTTCAGCAGCGCTACCAGTTGGGTTACCTCTAGTGACTTGAATATAAGAAGCAGCTACCAAATCCAACTTTGCCTCTTGAACATAACCTTGCAAGTTCCAATTGTTTTGTAAAGGTTGAGTAGAAGAAAGGTTTGAAGGAGCTTGGAAATCAGATGGTTGTAAGTAAACCAATTGAAGATATCTATGAGCTGGATCACCTTCTGCTGGGTATGGAGCATTGTAATCAGTGATTGCTGGAGTTGAATTGGTTAGACCTGAAGAGGCGTAAGTTAGATCGTTTGCTAACCTGGAAAAAGGGATGAGGGAGAAGGAGGAGTTAGGAAACCATGAGGTCGAGAGAGATGAGAGGAGGGATGAGAGATGTGGGATGAGAGATGTGGGATGAAGGGATGAGGGGGAGTTTGAGAAACTTACATGTGACGAGTGACACCATCTGATAGATTGGATGAGGAAGAGAAGGAGAAGGGAAAGCAAAGATCAGTAATTGATCTAGAAGAGAGAGGGTAGGCAAGGGAGAGAATGGATACGGGCACTCTCTGCTCCTTCTCTGATGAGATTGTCAAGGTGTTATTGATTCCGACTGATATTCATGAACAGAGCTGAATCCATCCGACTAGGAAAGGAGAATCTCTGTTGCCCTTCATCTTGTCCGCATTGTAAATTGCAACCCCACGCTTGGCAAACTCTAACTTCTCCTCATCTCATCTATTCCCTCTCCGTCCATCTACTCACCTTGGTTAGAACCAGGATAAGAAGGATCAACGAAAGCCACGGTATATTTAGCGTCACCAGCTGGTTCTTCTCTGAATTGAACCTTATAAGTAGGAGCGGTTTGCAAAGCATCTACACCAGAGAACAATTGACCCAAAGTAGCTTGAGTGTCACCAAAGTTGACGGTCAATGCACCAGTCAAGTTTAATGAAGGGATAACGTCTGGTACGATTTGAGCTGATTGGAATTGAAGAGTAGCATTTGCGATTTGAGTGGCTACCTCGTTTGTTGATTGAGAACGAACAGAAGAGATGAAGAAGAGAGTGATTGGTACAAGAGTTGAAATCATCGTGATCAGATTGGTTGAAAAGATTGTTGAATAAGTTGGATTGTGGTTTGAAAGTTCTCTGAACTGTTGGAAGGCTAAAGAGAAGGAATGTGTGGTGAGAAAGAATGAAGAAGGGATGAGAGGTGATGCAATGTCGAGCTAGCCAGAGTCGAACTGTTTTGGGCGAACGCTGGGCAGGGCACGGTCAACAACCCACTTATTCACTTTATCGACAGAATTTCAATCTGGAATCTATTCGATAGAAAATACACAGTCTGATGGAGCATAGTCGAAAGAAAGAGGAGAGGGCGGCCAGGGCGAGATCTTGTCGATGACGTTGGGTCGAGACTCGAGATTAAGGAAGTGGATAATGGATTCTTCGAAACAGATCTTGAACTCAACCAACAACCATCTTTACTATCTTTTGAGTGAAGAATGTTGGACAATCTCACAATCTTTACTCAAAGTAAGTCATAATCTGGTAGCAACAATGGAGGAGAGAAGGATCAGAAGTGGCAGGGTGGATTGCTCTATCTGTCTCTATCATCTCATCTCTTTCCTTCCCATTTCTATCCCTTTCTACTCCCTTGATCTGTTTCAGCTGGACATGTCTTACATTCCAAAACATTCAATCCTCAACTTCAACTTTCATCTCTTCTCACCACTTTGATTTCTCAATCCTTACTTTCTTCATCCTCCAATTCTGCAAGATTAGATCTAGATTCCCATACTTTACGATGGGTTCAATCCAATGATTTACAACTCATTTTCGTAGTAGTCTATCAAAGAGTATTACAATTATCTTACATTGACGAACTTTTATCAAGAGTAAGAGATTCTTTCGTGCAAACCTTTGGTCCATTTTGTCAAAAGTTGGTCAAATTAACAAGTGGTCAAGGTAACAATTTGACATTCAATGATGAAGAAAGATTGGAATTCAAACAAAAAGTTACAGATTGGGATAAAGATTTCATGAAAATGTTGAGAGATTTGGAAAGGAATGCAGTTTTGAATTCTAGAAGAAAGGTTAGTAGTTCAAATCATCATCTAAATCTTAAGGATAAAGATAGAGATCCTTTGTCTGAAATCAAATCTGAAGACTCAGATTCAAATCAAATCAATGGCAATGGAAATGGGAAGGAGGATTCAGAAGATAATCAAAGTAAGAATTTGGATGCCTTAAGAGCTAGATTAGGAACTCCAACTAAGGGAAAGAAGAAAGGGAAAGGAAAGAATAATAAAGATAAAGAGGAAGATTCTTTGACAAATACTAGACCTAGTACTCCTGGATCTGGAACTGATACTCCAAAGAAGAAAAGCGGTGCAAAGGAAATGAGAAGATGGGATGGTGGTGCTCCAACTACTGGAAATGGGATTTTGGATTTCAGTGCAAGTAATGAGAATAACAACGAACAAGATTCAAAAGAGATAGAAAAAGATTGGGTTAATAAGAAGAGTTTGGGTAATGTTACTAATGATGGAGTGTATGAAATTAAAGATGTGGAAGGAAAAGAGGATGATGAAGAAGAGGAGGAATCGGATGAAGAAGATGAACAAGGTGAAGAGGATTCGAAATCAAATTCAAAAGGTGGTGGTTGGTTATCAAGTTTCACATCTTCAAATTCAGAATCAACATCAACTGGTGGAATCTTCTCAAGATTAACTTCCTCACGTTCCCTAACTTCCAGTGATTTACAACCTGCTTTATTATCAATGTCTACTCATTTACAATCCAAAAATGTAGCTTCAGACGTAGCTACCAAAGTATGTTCATCAGTTGAAAGATCATTATTGGGAAAGAAATTGTCTTCCTTTGGTTCTGTAAAGAAAGAAGTCAGATTAGCTATGGAAGATTCAGTCACTAGAATCTTGACTCCTAGAACTTCTACTGACATTTTATTGGAAATTAGAACCAAAAGATCAGAGATTAAATCCAATTCATTGGCTTTGAAGGATGAAGATTCTTCTAAACCAGATCCTTATTCAATCACTTTTGTTGGAGTCAATGGAGTTGGGAAATCTACTAATTTAGCTAAGGTTGCATTTTGGTTATTACAAAACAAATTCAAGGTTTTGATTGCTGCTTGTGATACTTTTAGATCTGGTGCTGTAGAACAATTAAATGTTCACGTCAAAAATTTATCCCAATTAGATGTAGTTAAGAATATCAAATCGGATGAATCGGATTTGAATGAAGACGGTTCTTCAAATCGAATCGAATTGTTTCAAAAAGGTTATGGAAAAGACGCTTCTGGTATTGCTAATTCTGCTTTGAAATATGGTAAATCAAATGGTTTTGATGTCGTTTTAATAGATACTGCTGGAAGGATGCAAGATAATGAACCTCTTATGAGAAGTTTGTCAAAATTGGTCTCGGTTAATAATCCTGATAAAATCATCTTTGTAGGTGAAGCTTTGGTTGGAAATGAAGCTGTGGATCAATTGACTAAGTTTGATAAGGCTTTGAAGGACTTTAGTGGTTTGAGTAATCCTAGAGGTTTGGATGGAATGTTGTTGACCAAATTCGATACTAGTGAGTTTTTCAAAGTTCTTTCCTTTGAAGGAATCTTCTCGTTTTTCTCATTGAAAGATTACGCATTTCGATTGCTAAGAGATAATCTCGGCTTGAGTCTTCGTTCCATCTTTACTGATTCCGATTTAATTTCCACTCCCATATCTCTCCTACTTTCCCGTTCTATTAGTTGATGACAAGGTTGGAACCTGTTTGACAGCCACTTCCGTAACGGGTCTACCAATTTACTTTGTTGGAGTTGGTCAAACTTACACTGACTTGAGACAGCTTCGTGAGTTTCGATTTCGCTGAAGCACTGGAATTGGAGATATGCATCTGACTCAAAAACCTCTGTCTCTCCTTATCTCTTACTCATTGCTGCTTAATTTACCGCCATTCCCAATCGGATCTTGTCTCCTTCAGGTGTTCGTCATGTCGTTGACGCTCTGATGAGAGATTGAGGCGGGCGAACAGGTGGATCGATTGGTCTTTTGTCTTTGTTCTTCCATTCGAGGAAATGCTCTGTCTATAAGTGAAATTTTTCAAGAATCTTTTTCTTTGCCTGCTCTTCCCTGTGCTTGCTTTCGAATCAGCGCCTGTCCAGTCTTTGACCACTGTCTGTGCAAACTTTCTTTCCGACATGGTCGCCTCCCACTTCTGCCTTATTCCGTTCTCTCTGAACCGGACGGAATGAGCATTCGGCTCAAAATCCTCACGGGCGACCGAGATCTATCATGGAGAGTGGAAAAAGAAGGGACCTGTCAGATGCAATTTGCGCGCAACAAGCTCGCTTTTCAAGACCTGTCTTCCTTGGGGATCTCTCTGCAGACTTCCTTGATTCTTTTTATCTAGCCTAGAGAGCAGTCGACTGGCTTCTACGTTTTTGTCGAAGAGCTTCACTGTACTGTTCAGTCAGGGAGAGTGCCGCAATTCTATGGACTGGGTGGTATTTCTCTCAAGCTGCTCAAGTCTCACCTTACATCTAGAGCTCTTTCCCACACGCAGACACGATCTTCTCCAAAAAAAAAAACGATTTGATCCAATCTGTGCCATTCACATCCATTGAGGTATGCTCATTCATAGAGAGGGACCGTCTTATTAAGTCTTGACCGCGTGATGTGCGAAGACTTTATTTGAAACTTGCAAACCTTCAACTGCTTCATCTTCCATCAACTAGGAGTATTCAATAGGACTTCTCCATTAGGTGAGTCTATACAAAAAGTTCTCAAGTCAACATCCCTGGAGTGGTTGAGAGAACATATCTGACCCAATGTTTCGTTTCCTTTCCATCCTTGCACCATCGTCTTTGCTGCGCATTCCGCTATTCTCAATCTACGAAAATTTCTTGAGGATTAAGTCTACCTAGGCAGCAACAAGGATTCATAACCCTCACACTAATATGTCAGAGTTCTGTCTCAAAGACGATTCATCCAAAGATCCATATGTCATCTGGGTAAAATCAGTGTTCAAAAAGCAGATAGCTGAGAATGAGGGTTTAAGAGGAGCCAGGTTTGGAAAAGATTACGATACTCTGGAACTGTTTCGAGAGGGAAAATTCTTCAAAACTGTCAAAGTTGAGGTACCTCAGGAGATTTTAGAAGAACACCTAAGAAGAAGAAAGATTGCTGTTCAAGATGCCATTCGAAGGGGAGAAGTACCTCCAGTCCTGACAGATCCACAATGATTGTTCCTTCATTCTCACTGATTTTTTTGATTCAAAGTTTGACCAGGGCCTAAAGCAGAAGCTGAAGGTGAAGGTTAGTTCATTTGTCTATTAAGGAGACGTTATATATGAAACAGTTTGAACGATTGCATGTCTCCTTGACCTAGGTCTGATTCTGAGTTTGATGAAGATAGCGTTTGACTTCGAGTCGCCAAAGGATTAGGTTATTCATCAATTTCGAAACTGTCATCATTGGTGAAGCAATTGCTTCAGTGACTGCCAACTTGTCTGCACAGATGACCTTCGAGAATGCATCGGCTGGTAAGATTAGCAATGAGATTTTAGAAATACAGGTTGAGATCTATGAAATGCAATGATATGAAAAACGCGTAAGTATGCAGTGCAATAGAGGATGAGAAGGAGAAGAGTCGTCAGAGGGAAGGCAGTTCAAGTCTTTACGATCCGACCGAACCTGCTTGTTTCTTTTCTGAAACCTTATCTTTCGGCATGTAATACTGAAGAACATTAAAGAGAGGAACAGAGACGTTGTCAGAGTAAGCACTCATTTTACAATCCGAAAACTTCGCTCGTCATCTATGAACAAGAAAGCAGAAGGGGAAGAAAGATCGATCACTCTTACTCACTTGATTTCTGAATTCTCGAGGGTCTTGACCGTACTGAATCTTTTCTTTCTCTGCACCTCTCTTGTGTTGAGACGGAGTGATATGCCAAGGTTTCTCGACCGATTCGGAGGTTGATGTTTGACCATCCGTTGAAGGAGAAGAGGGAGATGTCGGCGGCAGTCTTTCCATCGTCACGAGCTGCGAGAAGACAAAAACCAAAGGAAGGTCAGAAAGCGAGGATGTTGTACGTTCGGTGTCGTCAGAAAGCTGCCATAGACTTTCCATCTTCCCCCTTCTTTAAAGCCAGTTCTTCCCAAGCAATTCAAACCATTTTTGGTAAACTCACTCTTCTTCCCCATTTTCCGAACTCTTGCAAACTATGAGCAATCAATTTGAAATCTTTACTTTCAGGTAATTCAACTGGTTTCTCTTCAATACCAGTTTCATTACCTACTCCAATTCCGAAAGTTTCGACTTCAGTCATTGTTGGGATCCAAAAGACCAATCTACCTCCAGGTTTCAACAAAAAGGCAGAGAATTCCAAAAGATCGGAAACCAGATCTAATAAATGATAAGGTTGAGAAGGAGGTACGTAATCGGGTAAAGTATGAGATGGAGTTCCATCTGGTAATAACCAAGGTTCAGATTTGAGTTTCGATGGATCTTTTCGACCTAATCTTTTGGCTCCTGCTCGGACTCCGTATGGAGCTGAGAGCAGAGAAGAAAGAGACAAGGAACGAGAAAAGATGAATTGAGATGAAAAGGCCTTTCGTTAGGAACCGGGAGGTTGGGAGGAAGGATGAAACTTAGGGTTGGGGGCACTTACGATCAGTCACTATCGCATCGAAGATTCCTCCAGTTCTCCAAGGATGTTGAGTCATATCGCAACCTAAACAATCCATTATCTTGCCTTGAAGACCATATTGACTCGCAGATCTCATCACTCCAGTCTTTTCGTGTTCTTTGATGACGAAAGGGGTGGGAAGAAGAAAAGGTGGGATAAACAAAGAAGAGAAGAGAAAAGAATCAGAGATGAGGCCTTCAAGAGCCAAGGAGAAAAGAGAAAAAGGAATCCATGACTTGGAAAAGCCTGCTTTGTTGACCTTTTCTTGATACTCACGACCTTTACCTCTCATCATTCGAATGTCAATGTCACTCCCACAAACCATTGAACCGAAAGCTGCACAAGCGTACAACATGGAACCAGTTCCAGCGAATGGGTCATACACGAAAGTTGAAGGACCCGCCTATTTGAGTAGATTAGAAGCAGAAGGAGACAAGAGAGAGAGAGAGAGCTGAGCAACAGAGAACCATCGATCTCGAAAAGACAACTCTTCATTCGACTCACCAAAGCCATTGAAGCCATTATCAAGCTCATTTCCGCCTCCATACTAGTATTACCAATATAAGTTCTCTTCTTCAAATCCAATCTATTGATCAGATTCCTACCCAATTCTTCTTCTTTAGAGATCATTCTACCCAAAAAGACCTGTTTGGGTTCATCATAACTTCCCTCTTCTTCAATTTTCTCCTCCTCTTTAGTCTTGTTCCTTTTCTGATTAGGATGTAATTTCAAAGGATTCCCACCAACAGGCTTAGGGAAATCGAAAATGATTGACCAAATGAATTTTGGATTTTTCAAATCTATCCTACCTTTGAAATCCATATAAGAGAAATCTTCAATGATTTCCCTTAATTTTCCAAAGGATTCATTGGATCTATTATGTTTGATTACATTTCCTTTCCAAGTCAATTGATCTGATTGATAGGTTTGCCATAATTCTTTTGCTTTATTGGATTTGTTTTTCAAATGTAGATTTTGGAGATTAAGATCTGAAGACCATAATTGATGAATGGATCTTACGGTGATTAATCTTTTTGATAATTGCAAAGCCAATTCATCATTTGGAAGATGAATTAAAAAGAAAGGAGAAGTTGTTGATGGGATCCAATTGGAAGTTGTCAGTTGAGAAGATTGAGAAGAGAGATTGAGCTGCTGTAAGTTTGAATCTAGATTTCGAGATTGATTCAAGGATTGTATTTCTAAAGGAGTTGGAATCAAAGCATAATCTGAGTTCAAATAAGTCAAAGCAGATTGCAATTCGGGCAATCTGAAGGAAGGATTGGTGCCTGCAAAGTAAAGAAGATAGACTGGCCCGATCTCTTGAGCTGAACAGCATCCTCTGCTTCGAGGCGGATAACAAATTTCTATTGTTTCATTCTGATCCATATCAAATCAGTTCTTGCTAGAGCTTGTCGCTTGAGGCTTGATGTTGGCTTGGTTATAGGCTATAGATTGGCAACAAGAAGCTCGAGTGACATTCTCCTCTTGTCCTCCTTCCAACCATCGTCATCCTCATCTTCACCTTCTTTCTCTTCTTGACTGCTACTTCAATCGATTCAGATTTATTCGCTCACGTTGCCTGGCTAACTGACAATCATGTCGTACTTGGTTGGAGGTTACAACAATGGCAATCCAAATAACAATGGCAACAACTTCAACAATAATCAACAGCAGCAGCAACAACAACAGCAGCAGCACAATGGCAATGGAAATGGAAACGGCAATGGGAATGGTAACGGAAATGGAAACGGAGAGATCAACAATCAACAACCTGAATACACTCTGGCTGGAATTCTACACTTCTTGCAGACTGAATGGAGAAGGTACGAGAGAGATAGAAACGAATGGGAGATCGAAAGAGCGGAAATGAGAGTGAGTTTTACTGAGAGATGTGGATGAGATGGCAATGATAATATCTTTCGAAAACGATAGATATCATCCTCGATGGAGTGGGAAGAGTGAATCAAGGTCCAAGGGAGGATGGAAGGATACCATAAGTCGTCTTTCATCCTGTCTCGAGATCTACTTCAAAGCTAGTGATCTCATTGTTTGATATCAAACAATCATGGTCACACATCGCTCGATCCAATTCTGCCCTTCGATCTTGAAGAGATCTTCCAAGATGATTAGCCTCTGACCCTCTCGTTCTTCTCCCCCCTCTCCCTCTCTTCTCTCTCTCTCTTCAAAAGGCTCGAATCGCTCTATTGGAAGGTGAAAGAAGAGGTGTAGAGAACCTAAAGACTGATCTTATGCGTAGAGTCAAAATGTTGGAATATGCTCTTAGACAAGAGAGGTGAGTCTCTTGGATTCCCTTCCTTCTTCTTGCTTCTCCACAGAAGAGCCCTTATCTTTTCCCTCAATCTTCCTTGGAGTGACAAACAATCCCTATCTCGAAACTGACTTTGAACTATCGTCTGATGATGATATTCCAATTCTCCAGATCCAAATATCTATCCTCTTCTACAAATCCAATCCCAGCTGCAAAGCATCTCTCTCAGGAAAAGACTGCTGCTGCAAGCGCTTCTTCAGGTCGTAGTAGTCCTTCTAGAAGTGAGGCTGAAGTTGGTTAGTATTCAGTTCCCAATGGAATTTGCTCTTCACGCCAAGTGGGTTCTACAGGAACCTTGGATCTCTCTAATCTTCCTCTCCTCTCTCCCTCTGTCATCTGTTTCGATCTTGAAACCTTCTTCTTACAATTCGTCATTGATGTAGAGCTAGTGAAAGGCTCTACTTTCTCAACAAACACTCTCAATCAAGCCCCTTCGACTTTCTCTACTTTGGGTGGTGGCGGAAATACTGGAACTTTCAACGTTTCAAATCTAGGTGGTCAAGGTCTTTCTAGACAACCTACTTTGGCTGGTCTAGGTGGAAAGGATGGAAAGTCTAGAGCTAAGAGTAGAGATTATTTGAAGCAGTGAGTTTGTTCAAAGAGAAGTGGTAAGGATGGAGATAAGGGAGGGAAGGGAGACGATGAGGAAACAGATGAGAGAGATAAAGACTTTGCTTGACAAATGAACTCTCGAAAATATGAGGCATTCGCAAGTTTTATAATCAAGCTCTTTCGGCAATTGTCGAAGCGACAACACAATTCGGAATCTGAGCAGAACTACTTCTTTCATCTCCCTTGGAATCTCTCTTTTCCGTATCCCTCAACAGATGCCTTCAAGAAATCTCTTACTTGACCTCAGTCACAACTCTCAATCCATTGCCAGATCGAATTATCCCCAACGGATCCACCATTGGAGGAATCAACAATGGGAGTTCCGTTGGAGGATTAGGTTTAGGTGGTACGAATCAAACCACAAGTGGATTAGCTTCGAACGTAGGATCGATTCAAAGGCCAAGAAAGATCTTGAGTGATAATGTTCCTCCAACCAATACGATCGCAGTTCAACAACATCAACAACAATTGGAACAACAACAGAACTCTTTGAGAAAGAATAATCCTCAACCTCAAAGTACTGGTCAGAACAATTTGGGATTGGCTACAGGTGTTGCTGCTGCTGCAGGTGGAGTTGGAGTCGGAACTGCGAATGCTTTGAAAGTCAACAGAAAGGATTCTTTAGGCTCTAAACCTTCTACTGAAACGGTTCCGGAAGAAGAAGGTGAAAATGAAAGAGAAGTAGTTGAAGAGAACCAAACTTTAGAGAAATCCAATGATCAAGATTCTTCAATTCCAACAAGTGAAATTTCATTGAATGATCCGGAATCCAGTAGTGGAGATCACCCTTTAGGAGTAGAGAACGAGTCTAACCCTTCATTGGAAGAGAATCAAAATGACAGTGGTGGTGGGAGGCCTCTCTCGCCCCAAGATAACTTAATTCCAACTTCATCTTCTTCCGATGATAGTTCCTCAAGTTCAAGTAATGAATCTAATCCTTCTACTGAAGATGGTACTTCTTTGGCTTCTTCGAATTCGGAAGAGGATTTCGAAGGGGATCAAGTCACGGCAATCTTCAGACCTGGTGGGAAAGGTGCGGAAGCTGGGAGTTTGGTAGATCAGAGTGATTGGGCTAAATTGAAGGAAGCTGGTTTGAGAGAAAGAGAAAAGAGAGAACTTGAAAGGAGGAAGAGAGAAGGTGAAGCTTCAAAGGTGAGTTCAGTAGGGTTTTGAGTGAGAGAAAGTAAGGAGAAATCGAAATTGAGGGACTGATTGAAATCTTTTTTTTTTTTTTTCGTTCTTGACAGACTGCTGAAAATCACGCTCAATTAGCTTTGACATCAGAAAGAGTCAACCAACTATTATCTAAATCTACAAATCCATCGGATGGTGAAGATGAACTTTCAAATTTGAGTTTACCAAATCCAGAAGATGAAGCATCCTCAACTGCATCCAAAGATTTAATAGATGAACAAAATCTAGATTCTCAACTATGGAAATCAAAGAAAGTTCTGCGAAGTCATTTAGATAGTGTCAGATCGGTGACTTTCAATCCAGCTTACAATCTCAACAACTCGAGTACTTTATCCATCGTCTCAGCTTCTGATGATAATACGATCAAGATCTGGAAATTGGATCCAAGTTCTTTCAACTCTAACAGTATGAAATTGAACTCTTTGGGAAGTAATTCGACGACTGGTGGAGGAGGAAATACCAATGACGTTCATCCTTTCATGACTTTCAGAGGTCATTCAGCTTCTATCACTTCATTGGCGATTTCAAACAATTGTCAGAAATTGTTCTCTGCTAGTTTGGATTCCAGTATCAAGGTTTGGAGATTACCAAAGCTTAACAATACCTCATCCATTAATTCTAGTTTGAATGCTGGTACTGGAACTAATGGTGAATCTTATCAACCTTTCGATGACACTTTGGAATTGAATTCTTTAATCGGTCATACTCAATCCATATGGGACATTTCCATCCTACCAAGTGGTTCAAATAACACTTCAGAAGAGGATGGAAGTTCGACATCTAATGAATTGTTGGCTAGTGTCTCTGCAGATGGTACTACTAAGATTTGGAATGTTCACGATAAAGGTTATGAATTGAAATTGAGTTGGGATTACTTCGGTAACGATTTGAATGAAGATTCGATTAAAGAGAAGGAGAAGTTTGAAGAGGAAAATAAAGATAAGGATGAAGAAGGTAGGATTTCATTACCGATTCCAACAAGCGTTAATGCTTGTCATTGGAATTTGAAGACTGTCGCAGTTGCTTATTCGAATTCTATCGTCAAGTTGTTCGAGATTGAAACTGGTAAGGAGGTCTTGAAATTGAGTAGCGATGAGACTTATGGTGAGTTTTGAGTGAAGCGTTAGAAAGAGGTTTGACGATGTTCGAGAGAGAGAGACAGCTCAAGGTTTCTGACTCCTTTCAACTGCACGCCCTCCATTCTTCTTCTGCAGATGGAACTGATGCTACACAGATCAACAAGGTGATAACACATCCAGCTCTTCCATCACTGATCACTGCTCACGAAGACAAGTACATCAGGATGTTCGATTTGAATACTGGTGAGTATCACGAATCGAATTCTGTCCTTCGATGTCTTTGTACAATTTCTCATCTCTCCCACTCCATCGCTCTGAATTTCCCTTTTATCAGGTTCATGCACCCTATCAATGCTAGCTCATCAAGACGCAGTCACTTCTCTCGACATCGACCCAGCTGGATTGACTTTGGTTTCTGGAGGTCACGATTGTTCAGTCCGATTCTGGGATATCGTTGGAACTACTTCGAATTCTAAAGGATCAGAACTTTCTCTTCAAGAGAATCAAAGTTTGAGTGGGGGTAATGGAACTTCAGCAGCTTGCGTTCAAGAGATCACTGCTCATCGAAAGAAAGCTACTGAAGGAGTTTTGGACGTCAAGTATCATCCTACTGCTCCTTATTTCGCAAGTGCGGGTGCTGATGGAGTCATTAGAATCTATGGTTAATAAAGAAGAAGAGTTTATCAGGTCGAGATCTCGTTCTCACTGGATGTTTATTTCTATATCAAAAAAGAGAAAGTCTCTTTCTCATGTTCCTTTCAATTCTCGCTTCCTTTTTCAAAAATCTCTATCCTATTCCGTCATATCATTTTTGTTTCCCTGCTCCAATTCTCATATTTTCAGTCCGCTGTTTCTCCAGTTACAGTTCACACAATGTCTCCGTTCCGATGTTTGTTTAGAAGGCGAAGGTGGGCTGGAAAGAAGGCTCAAGATGCAGGACGCATTGAAATTTGTAGTAGAGTAGATTTCGACATCCAAAGTGAAACAACTTACGGCAAGTTAAAGCATAGAAGCAGGATACCTGTCTGCGTGGTCGTCAAGGAAAAAGAGGACGGAAGAGAAGTAGTCCTGCTCACTGGACCCATTCCTCTAACATTTCGCGAGCGGCTTGCCCTGTCCCTCACCGAGCCAGATTCCAATTCAATCTGATTCAGAAACGAGATTAAAAGTCCTGTGGGGAGAGGCCATCCGGAAATTTCCCCCTTCGAGGTGACGTCATTGTGGAGGTGACGTTGATCGATGCATAAGAGGAATTTTCTCTTGGATCTTTCTTCTCCTTCTTCTTCTTCTTCCCATCTCATCTTTTGACAATCTCATTCTTCAACAACTTCCAAACCAACAACCCTTTACTAATCTCCAAACAACAATGAAGTTCTCTACTCAAATCTTGGCCGCCGCTTTGGTCTCTGCAGGCGTTGTCAACTCACAAGGACTAGGTTGGTATCCTGGCTGAAGTCTCGATTTCTATGTTCAGGAGAGGATACGAAAACTTGAAATTGAGATTTAACAGCATCGCAAAGCACAGAGACGGCCAGAGTGGAGGTGTTTGCTTGGACTCGAAAAGTCGCACAAACACTGCCCATATCTTTGAACTCTTCTTCTTGTTGGCAATCCTTTGAGCTTTGGATCATGTGCCAGTCACTCAAAGATATCCCTGAAGTCGTTGAAAGGGCAAAGAAAACAGCTGGATGAGCCCTCGTTGTCGTCGAAGGGTTGAAATGAGCGGGTTTTCTCATTCAACTTTTTCTGCTTCTCTTGTCTTCTGACTGTCTCGATGCTTCATTGTTCTCTTCATCTTTTTTCTTATGTTTCAGGTGGAGTCATTGGATCTATCACCTCTGGAGCAGCCAGTGTAGGAGTGAGTTTGCGAGAAGTCTGATCAATTCAGTCAACCGAAACTTCCGCTGATCACTCTCCTTCCTTCTCTTGTGAACTTCTAACTGTTCTTCAGACTGAAATTGCTTCAGGAGCCACTGGAGCTTTCGGTACCGTTACCTCTGGGTTAGTTCCAAGGATCTTGTATAAGAGAGAAGATGGGCAATCCATCAAATTAACTTTGCCGACCCTCTTGATCTTCTTTTCGCTGCCCGCACAACCACCAAACTCCCTCTATCGCCTTCTACTTGATTCTTTCTTCCCTTCACTTCGAAAAGTGCTGCATCCGTAGCCACAGATGATGCAAGTTCAGTCTTCAACGGAATCACTTCTGTAGGTTGACCATTGCCCTGCTTGCTCGCTGAGTCGTCAGTCCACTGATTGTTTCTTTCTTTATTTCTGTCTTACTCCATTCTATTATTCTACCCTGACAGACGATCGTGTCAGGTGGAAGCTCGATTGCAGTTGGCGCATCGACTACCTCAACTGTTTCTAGCTCATCTGCTACCCAATCCGCTTCCCAAACCAACCAACCAGACGGAGCCTTGTCTTTGAACAGCAACTACGGATGGCAATTTGGAGTATTTGCTATTGCTGCTGTTGGTGGAGCCGCTTTACTCTAAGCGAATCGTCTTTGAGCGCATCCTTCTGCTGAAATATGGCGACTCAAGCTCAAAAGTGGACGTTGAATCTTTTCGAAAGCGATCTTCTCAATTGTCCATTACTTCTCTTGACTGTCAAATCGAAATTTTCCGATCTATGTTGTTTATCTCTCTCACTTACGCCTTTTCTAACTAATTTCTCATCCAAAACAATCTTCATTTCTTCTTACTGTTGTAACAACTCATGATGAATAAGGAATCTTTAATGTTCGACAATATTCCTTTTCACGAGTGTTTGATTTATGATGATTAGATTGGGCCTTTCAAGCTTTCAACTAGATACGATCGATAGTCAAGATTGTTCTGTCCAAGCTTTCGGCCTCTTGAAGTCTGAAGTGGTAAGAAGGGAAAGGAGCTCAAAATTAAAGCGTTTAGGCAGCATGGACAAGAACGAAAAGTAAACGAAATGCATTGCGGACGGATTAGAGAGTAAGACATGCTTCGAGCAGTTAGTGTAGATTTTGATCGCGAAACAGAAATCAGGAAAGGGAAGCGAATGAGGCGAAGACAGAAAGCGTATGAAAGAGACGATTGGAATGAGAACTTCCAGAAGGATGAAAAAAAAGGAGTCAAGTTGATTATAAAAAGAGCGATAGATTAGATGATAGCAATAGAGACTGTTGGACGTTGACCCCTTCCCAATTCAGCTTTCGACATCTAGTGAACTACTACCATTATTTCGACTCTCATCGGCTTGAGGATGTTCATCTATTCTAAGACTATTGCTCAAACCATTCGAAATAGAATTACTAACAGAAGCAGTTCCAGAACTGTTACTATCAGTAGGAGAAATTGACCTTTCGATTTCAGATCCACTTTGAGATTTACTTTCCGAATCATCAGAAGTAGAATTACTCAAATTCGAAACTCTTTTAGGTAAGGGATGTTTTAATTTCCCACCTCCACCACCACCACCACTTGAATTAGAGCTAGAATTCGAGGTAGATCTTGAAGAAATGGAGGAAATGACACTTGGAGAAGGACTTGAATTTCTAGAAATGTTCAAATTTTCATTATTGATCTCATTCCTTTGTTTATCTCTTTCAACTATCCAGTCTGGTTTCATCGGTAATCCATTTGAACCTGGAACTATGTTCAGAGTGGTGATTTTCGGTGAAGTTCTTTCTCGATTGTTTGAAGATGTCTTCCTTCTTGAAGATTTCGATGAAGTCGACGAGCTTGACTGTGAACGGTTCAATTGCATGAGAAGTGAAAGTAGAAAGTGGAGATTGAGAAGAAAGAAAGAGGATCAAAAGACGCATCAGTAAACGGAATCCTCCAACTATCGTTTTTTGCCTCTACTCGTCTTCAATCTCCTTCTCAACACTTGATCGAGTCACTCACCGAAACACTAATCGAACTTCCAGGGGTCATTCTCCCAGCCTCACTAGAATCATCACCTACACCTCCCAAACCGTCTCTCAAACCATTGAAGGTAGAATTGACAGGTAAAGGTAAAGGATTTTTCCAACCAGTCAAATTCAAACCAGTGACGTTTTGTCCAACGAATCTCAAAGGTGGAGTATCCAAAGAAATATTTCCACTAGATCCAATAATCGTCGTCGAACTACCTCCCAAACCCATTCCCAATTGATGAACAGGACTGGATTTAGATCTAGAAGTAGAATTTGAAGTTTGAGAAGATGATCTAGATAATGGGAAACCAGATCCAGGGACGTTTTGAGCAAGATTATTTCGATTGAAGAAATCAGATGATGGTTCTTTGACATTACCTGAATTTGGATCATATAGAACTTTGTTGGAACTCGGGTTTCTTATTGATGAACCGAGGTTGAAGTTCGGATTTGAATTCCGTTCGTTTAAAGAAGGATCAAATTGATTTGGAATGTTAGGATAAGGTTGAGGATTGAAATTAGGATTGAACATTTGAGGAATTTGGGAAAAGTTTTGTTGTTGTTGCTGCTGTTGAGGAGGATAATGCTGCTGCTGCTGATGGTTGAATTGAGTTGGATAAGGAGGTTGGTATTGATTATTCATCCCTTCTGATTGAATTGAAGGATACTGATTCTGATTCTGATTTTGAGGTTGATTCGGACCTTGAGATTGGAAATTGTTTCGATTTGAATGAATCGTCTGATTTTGATTTTGATTTTGATTTTGATTTTGATTTTGGTTTTGGTTTTGGTTTTGGTTCAAATTCCAAGTCTGATTTTGATTCGAATTCTGATTGTGATTTGGATTGGTATTTGAACCAGATCTACCATTTTGATTCGAACCAGAACTCTTTGGGCTTCCCAATGGAGGATATTGATCTTCATAACTTTTCTCAATCTCTACTTGGTGAGGTTGATTTTGATTCTGACCTTGACCTTGATTCTGTCCCTGTCCCTGTCCTTGATAATTCCCATTATAACCCAAATCTGGACCTGGATAACCATTCAGTTCTTGATTCATCATCATCATGTTTCGACTAGGATCAAAAGAAGGAGCACTACCTCTCATATTTCCCATTGTGACTGGGAAATTCATTCTACCTTGATTAGGAGGAAGTTCTGAACTATAATAACCATTATTACTACCCTGACCGAATTGTTGAGGAGTTGATTGTTGATATTGGAAAGGTATAGGATCAGAACTTGGATTCGAATAATTCATAGATTGATGATTTGGCAATGTTGAACTTTCTTGACCTGGATAAACGTAACTGATTCCATTAGTAGGAGCTTGATGAATTGGTAAACAATTGATTCCTTGAGGATGTTGTTGATGAACCATTCCCATTTGATTTTGACCATTCGTTAGAATAGGATAATTACCATTTGAAGAATTGTTGTTGTTATTATTATATCCACCAATTCTTTTCCCAACACTTGAGAATCTCTTTTCAGTTTCTGCAAATCTTTCCAATCCAACTTCAATCTCTTTCTCTTTCTCCACCTCAACTTGTTCTTTTTCCTTTTCTTTTCCTTTCGAATTCTTTTCCTTTCTAGAGGATGATTTTGAGGGAAGAATGATGGAATTGACAGAAGAGATGGATTGGAATTGAGAAGTACTTGACTCTTGTTCCCCAACGATACTTGAAGAAGATTTCAACTTGTTTTCCAGTACTCCATTGATGTTTTGAGAAGAAGTGGATGATGAACCTCCAGGAGAAATGATGCCTTCCAAATTCTCATTGATTTCCTCTTCCTTTCCAAAGATTCTCTCTCTAGCTTCTTTATAGGCTCTTTCTCTTTCTTCTATCGTCATTTTACTTCTATCTTTTCTACTCAGACCAGTAATGTTCGAAGTCCCAGCACCACCACCACCACTGCTGTTACTCGTCGAAGCTTCACCCCCATTCAAATTCGAATTCTCACCATCACCACCGTCTAGATTGATTTCCTTTTCGCTTTCTTCGGTAGAATTCCTACTGGTAGATCTACTAGTAGCAGTAGAATTGACATTCGAATTGACATTTGAGTTATTGATTGAATTCGAGGAACTAGAAGAGCCAGAGATGGATCTAACGGAATTGTTATTTGATTTATCACCTCTTCTCATGATTCTAAAAGTCATGTTATTACCAGATGGAGTTGTCGGAGTTGAACTGGAAGGAGTTATAGATCTATCAGTCTGTGATAAAGATGATTCAGTTTGTGAAGTTGGATTTGAAACGATTGAAATTGGAGGATTAGAAGATGAGGATGAGGATGAGGAAAGTTGAAGATGAGTGGGAACTCTTGAATTTGAAGTCTTGATGATTGAAATGGTTTTGCTTTGTGGATCTAGATTGTATTCTAGATTGAATGCTTTTGCTGAAGATTGAATCTGAAGAAGATGGGAAAAGCAGAATATGGAAAAGTGAGAACCAAAGAAAAGGAGATAACCAGATAGATTGGAAGGAGGGATTGCTACTCGTCGTTGAACTTACAATGTTTCTCTGATGAGATGGCATGATTGGGAATTTCAAGCAGTCATCTTTTAGTTTACCGTTTACCAAGTCTATGAATTGACGATTGTGATGGTCTTGAAAGGACTTATCGATTGGGGAAGAAGGCGAGAGAGATGGAGAAACAGAGGTGGCTTGAGTGTGATTCTGATTGCTACTCTGTTCTTGTTGATCTGAATGAACTGATAAAGATTGGATAGAAGAAGAGATAGAATCTGCAGTTGAGGTTGAAGCTAGAGGAGAAGCTGAATCAGAGTTCAACGAGGTAGGATGAGGATTGCTGTCAAGAGTAGAAGCTTTCGAGTCGGTCGAGGCTGATAGTGAGGCCATTTTGGACGATCGATTATGACTGCTGAACTTGAGACTCGAGAAAATAGCAGTTGAAAAGTAGAAAGAATCGAAGCAGATTTAGAGTGGGAAGAATGAGAGACAGACTTTCCCTTGCTTCTCTCTCGTCTCTTCTTTGATGATGAGGTTTGCCGTGACTTTGTTCTGATGGCTATCTGCTGTTCTGCTATTAATCAGATCTGTTCAGTAGCGATCTTGAAGATGGGCGAAGGATTGGTTGGGTCTGACGATGATCGATGAAGAGAAAGCCAATTTTGAAACTCTTTCCTGCTGCCACCCTCATCTTACTAGCTCAGTCTATTCCTTCAACCTACAGCATCTTATATCTCTCCAAATAGACTCACAACCACAAACAAGCCAGGCATCCAAGCATGGCATCTTCTTCCTCAAGTAGGACATTACGGAATGATGAAATCAGGACTCCCAACCTGGCTGCCTCTTCTTCCTCTCTTATCCCTTCAAATCAACTCATCTTCACTACTCAGGATGAATTGTCAGATTCAGATCCAAACCCTTCCTTTCAACAGAGTCAGAATACGAGTGCGAGTACAGAGATAGAGATAACAGATTCTTCCAGTAGTCATCATCCTCATCATCCCAATCGACCTGCAGTCTCAGTTTCCCATCTTTCCACTTCGGCTCCAAAGGGAATCCCAAGAACTTTCCCTCCTCCTCTGACAAAATCAAAATCAAAATATTCAACAACAACGACGACGACGACGACGACGACGAGTGATAGCAAATCATCAACTTCCACTCAATCCACCACTAATCCTTCTTCCTCCTCTCACTCTCATCCTCATGATGAACCAATCGGATCCTATCAATTACCAAATGCCTTACACATAGACATTGCTTTCTCAGATCATCCACCTCCTCCAGGAAGTAAAGTTGCAGCTCCAGTCTTATTATCAACTAAATCCAATCCTCCAACCTGTTATTTCTACGAAGTAGATGAAACCAAGGATAGATTGAGAACTCAAGGTGGTAGAGGTGTAAGTCTGTTACCAAGGGATTGGAGATTGAATCAAAGTAGAGATAGAGATCAAGAGACTTATTCATACCATGGTGGAGAATACGATCAGAGGAGAAGATATCAGCATGATGGTGGGATTAATTCAATGGGAATTAGAGCTGGAATGTCTATGGGAACTCAATTCTCTAATCCTAATTCTAATAGTAGGTTTGAGCCGAATTATAACAATACTGGGATTAGGAATTACAATCATCATAACATGAATATGGCAGAACCGCGGTCAAGGAAGGATCTTACTTCAAGATCTTCATTGAGTAACCAGGGTGCAAATCTCAAAGAACAAAATCAAATCCCAATTCCCTCCTCTTCTTCTTCTTCTTCTTCTTCTTCTCAAATCATTCAACCTGAAACTCACCAAGTCAATTCTACATTTACTCAAATCCCAGAATCAACTTCTGAAAAAGAACCTCCGTCTTCTTCTTCCTCCTCAAGCCAGAATCTCAATCCTTCTTCTTCTACAACAAGTATACCTTCCTTTTTACCACTTGAATCTTCCTTATCAACTTCAAATCTAACTTCTGATCCTTTATCTTCAATTTCTACAACTCCAACTACTACTCAAACCAATACTACTGATAATTCAACTTTGAATTCAGTCACTACTTCTTCCTCTTCTTCCGATTCTTCCACTGCTACTGAAACTAGTAGAGATGAGATATCGATTGAATCCAATAAAGATGAAATGGTTTCTACAAGTATAGAAGGTGATGCGAATGGGAATGGTGATGAGGGTGTTGAAGAAGTTCAAGGTGGAAATGAAGATGATTTATTAACTCCAACTTTGAATTCTATATCTAATGATTTGATAATTGTTGAAGATGCAGAGAAGGTTGAAGAAGAGAATAGCTCAAATGAGGTTATTGTGGATGCTAGTAAAGATGATAACACTTCTTCAAACCTTGGTACCACGACTACAAGTACAACCAAACCAACTCAAGCTTGGGGAACTAAGAAAAGCTGGTCTACTTTGGCTACTCCTTCTCCTTCTCCTTCTATAGCTCCAACTCCAACTCCAATCCCAACTTCTCCTTCAACGACAAAATCTCAAAAGAACAAATCAGCTTCATCTTCCTCTTCACCTTCGATACCAAGTTCAAATCCAATTCCAACATCATCTTCATCTATTCCAACATCATCTTCATCTCAAACAATCACTTCACTTCCAGTTCAACATCAGAATTCAGTACCTCCTTCTACTTATGCTTCTCATCTTAGACCCATCAAACAGAATCTAGGAACGATATTGAGTAATTCTCATTTGAATTTCGACGCTCCTTTGACTATTCCTAGAGGGTTGATCAATAAAGGGAATCTTTGCTTTGCTAATTCCGTGAGTATAACAATCATTGTTTTTTGACTATGTCTTGAAAGACGGTTCTCTTCTATTGATGGCTTTTTGCTGACTGCCATTCTTCTTTTCTTCCACGATTGACTCTGAACAGATTCTTCAAGTACTCATCTTCTGTCCGCCATTCTACAATCTATTCAAATTGGTAGGAGAGAATCTATCTCTTGATCTCAATAACCAAACTCCTTTGATGGAAGCTATGATTTCTTTCTTGAGAGAATTCCAAATCGTTCAAGATCCAAGCACGACAACTTCCATCTCTAATGGGAATGGAAACAACAATAGTCGATCGGGATCAATCTCTTCGAATGTTGGAAAGAATGGACCTCAGATAGTCAATGGAGGTAGAAATGATAATGGGTTGAGTGATGAAATCATTTCAGAACCATTCGTTCCTGAATTCGTCTATGAAGCTATGAGATTGAACAAGAGATTTGATACGATGAGAGTGAGTCATACTTGAAGAAAAGAACCACCCTTGTTCTCTCATTCACTCCCTGACCTTTCCATTCAATCTCTCATTGTTTCCCTTTATCTACAGCGTGGACATCAAGAAGATGCGGAAGAGTTCTTAGGATTCTTCTTGGATACTCTTCATGAAGAATTCCTATCTGCTATCAAGAGATCTGCCCATCGACTTTCCGCTACCTCGAATTCAAACATCAATGGAGTCGAGGCAAAGCCCAATGGAGTCAACGGATCTTCAGCTGCTGAAGTTGGAGACAATGACGATGATAGGCTCTCTGAGACTGAAAAGGAAAGAGAAGTCGAAAGGCCTAGGAGTCCAGTTGAAGAAGACGATGAGTGGTTGGAAGTAGGTCAGAAAGGAAAGACCAACTTTACTAGGACTGTGAGTGTCATTAATTCTTTATCGAATTGTTCTATTTCTTTCGAAGGAAGCCTCCCAACGATTTCTCACCTCTTCGCTCTCTGCACTTATTTTCTCCCGCTCTTCAGACATCAACCGCATCCTCTCCCATCACCAACATCTTCGGAGGAAAGTTCAGATCTATGCTTCAAGTTCCAGGGTCGAAAGGCTCAGTGACGTTAGAACCTTATCAAGCTTTACAATTAGACATCGCTCCGCCTTCAGTGAATACCATTGAGGATGCTTTGAAGCAATTGGTCCTACCGGAAATCGTCCATGGAGTTAGACCAAATCCAAACTCTTCAGTCTTGGTAGATGCGACGAAACAGACGAGAATCGAAACCATTCCTCCGATTCTAGTCGTTCATCTGAAGAGATTCGGTTATGACAATGTTGGTGGAACTGTCAAGAATTCGAAGGAGATTAGATATGGAAGCCATCTGAAGATTGGAGAGGATTTGAGGAGTCTGAGTAATAGGGGTAAAGATGAAGATGGAAGGTATAAATTGTTCGGAGGTGAGTTCGATTCTTTCTCTATGACTCACCTCTCTCGAATCTTGTCTGATCTTCTGTTTTGACTTTCTTTCTTTTTCGTAGTCGTCTATCATCATGGAAGATATGCAACTGGAGGTCATTACACTGTCGACGTTCTCAGACAAGATGGTTCAAGTTGGGTTCATATCGATGACACGACTTATCATTCAGTCTCTGCAGATAACGTTTATGCTAATTCCGAAAAGACTACTTGGGGTCCAAAGAGTCATGACGGTCTAGCTTATCTTCTATTCTATCAAAGAGAAGATTTGAGCATCTCGAGAAATGACGTCTCTAAACCTTTGAAAGTCAATGGACCGCCTGCAACGACAATGACAAACGGGTGGAGCTCTATCAATCATAACGTTGATTCTAGACGGACAATGCCGACGAATAAACCATCATCGATGTTGAACAATAGAAATGGTTTGGTAACTCCTTTCGGTCAAGTCGAGAAATTGGCTCCTCCGTTTATCCCTCAGAACAACAAGTCGAAGAAATCCTCATCTTCCAATCAGAATCAGAATCAGAATCAACATCAAAGTCAAAATCAGAACCAATCATCGAAGAAATCAAATCCAAATGCTGATAAGTTCAACTCGAGTTCAACGTCTTCTCCTAGTCAAGTTCAACAGACTCCACCTCCTAGGAAAACAGTACCGGGTGCAGCTCCAAGTAGCAACACAGGAAAGAAATCCAAGAAAGCAAATTCAAACCAAGCCCCTCAAAAACAGTAGGCGAGACGTTGTTCTCAGTCAGGTGAAGTCATCTCTTCAAAATGTTCTCTTCAATTCTTTACTATAGGATTTCCTTCAGTCTCTCTCTCTCCTCTGATGCATCGTCAATGTTGATTCTTTATCATTCACATTCAAAAATCACTCAAAATCACTGCCATCTGTTCTTGCAACTTATCAATTCAAAAATAGCACAACAGACAACCAACCAAAATTCACCTCAAAAAGTCAATAGCTTCTTCTTCTCTCAACGAATATGTAGAACAACGAGTCCTTCTTTCTCTCCTCTTTTGCCCTTTAATCTTTGTGGTTCTCTTCCTCTTTTGCCTCGACTTGTTCCCTTAGCTGTAGTTGTTGCTCTTCTTCAGTATTCTCTAGCCTCAAGTTCGTGATTCCATCTCTCTATCTCACACACACCCCGATGTTGTCGACGAGTCCCAGATTCTAACATTTCTTGCAATTACCATAATCAGATTCTTCCGTCTCGTAACCTCTCCGTCCGAGATTGAGATACTCGCTTTGGGGTCGGAAAGAGTCGATGTGCGATAGACAGAATGAGTGAATCCATCTAGGTAGAGAGAGGGCTGCAGAGAAAGTCGAACATGACGTGAACAGAGGAGAAGAAGAGCCAGTCAATTTATGAACGATGCAGAGCACTTTCCGCTCGATTCTACTCACCCCTAGGGTCATAATCTAGAGATCTCTATTAATATAGGGATGCTTGAATTCTTTCAAATTTTCTTCCAGCCATTTCAACGCATTTTCGAACCTATGCGTTCCACCATATTCCCGATCTGTTTGCGAAATGTCGACTGATTCCATCACTGAGCAAATTTGAGCTTCGGAAGAAGAAAAGATGACGTTTCTCTGCGCAGCCGGTTCTTGACAGGCTTCATACTGGTTACTAGCTGCCCAAAGAACGTTTTCTGGAGACACTCTTCTTGCTACGGCCTTTCTTGACGCTACGAGACACCCTAGAATGTTCGCACTAGCCAAAAGCTCGTGAGTTCCTCCTCCTCCTAAGCGACGACTGAAAGCGATTCTCTTCAGATTGGGGAAGACCAGACGGTCTTTGAAGCCATGTTCGATGGACGTACTCGAGAGTGGAGTGATAAGTGCTGAAAAGTGATTGCAGAAGTTGCTAGATTCTCGTCCTTCGAGTTGGAGATGGATTTCTTCTAGATTGCCCCAGGTTTTGATTGCCCACACCAGATCGTAGGCTACCATTTGACCGTCATAGTCACTTTCTGGTTCCAAACCTATTTCTAAGGACGTGATCTGCTTGCATTTCAGGCCGCTTAACGTCCCCAATATATCCAAGTGACCCAAACCAAACTCAACCAGCTTGGGAGCCTTGAGCTTCTCGAAGAAACTCTCTTCATCGGCATCCTCGTCCTTCAATGGTACCTTTCCCAAGAACAGGAGTTCTAGTTTTGGGAGATGGAGATTTGGAATTGTGAACTCTAATTCTGTTTGAGTTAAGACCGAAGGGATCTTGACCTTGACTAGACTTTGACCTGCAGAGGAAGAGAGAAGTTCGATGATCCAAACTTGATTTACTGTACAAGCCTTGCCTAGTTCGACGACCTTTGCTTGACCAAGACGAGATAGGAGAGCATCGTCACAAACCAGAGAGACAGAGTCGTCTGTCCAGACCAATTTGTCCAATTGAGCCTGCCAAGTCGGATCAGCTCCCAACGCTACTGGATTTTGAAGTATTGGAAGGTTCTGATCCGCGAGAGGCTCTAGAAGCGTAGAAGATAACACAGAAAGTCTATTGCATTTCTGAGCCACTGTCCAGACGTCTGCACCCACATCGCCCGAATGAGAGACCTGGATAGAGCGAAGAGTGTCCTTTGAACGTGAAAGACACGAATCGAAGTCATTCTTTTCAATCTCGTCGAATTGGTCGGTCACCTCTAGGTTAACGGAGTGAATGGAGTGCTTGCACTGAACGCCATGCCTCCATAGACCATCGACGATGTTCCGCGCCTTTCCTCTCATTGTGAAGCTCCTGAAGAATTCCGTGTCGTTGGTGATGAGATCTTTCCATGATTTACAAGTAGCTTCAGCCATGGCTAGAGACGGCGAATCACAGAAGGAGACGATCTTCGTGAAAAGCTCCGGAGAGACTTGTTTGAAGGATCCTCTCTTCTCTAGATTTCTTGCCTCTTGAATGGACTCTTCCAATTCGATAATGTTCTTTGACAGAAGTGCATCATCGTTTTTTTCCTGTCTGATACCAAGTCCACTTGACTGATCAGAGAACTTTTTAGCGAGATTGAGATGATGTTGGACCATTCCGAGATAGCTGAAAGCGGCTCTGAGATGAGTCTGATGAAACGAAAATCATTATGACATATGTCAATATCAATACGATACATTGATCTAGCCCGTGTATATCTCGGTTCTCAAAGGAGAAAGAGACAACTCACCTCTAGACTCTTCTTCGACTTCAAGGCTCTTTCAGCATCTTGCAATGATTCGCAAAATCGTCCTCTCTTTCCCAAGCTGCTGCTTCTCACCATGAGAGGCTGGACGATTTCATCCCCACCAGAGTTGATGACCTGACGAAAGTAATAGGAGGAGCATGGTTGCAAAGAGAAGAGGAGGATAGAAGAGACAAGTCAACTGATTTATCGTTCGAACGAAGACAAGGGAGTATCCTTCTTTCAAGTCCTCTATCAGCGCATTTCAAGTACTCAGTACTTACATCCGAGCACAACTCTTCAGCTGTCTTGAAATCTAATCTGTCTAGTGAAGCCTGAGCTCTGAGGAGCAGGTCTTGCTGAGATTCTGCTGCACTTCGCTTCGCTACTGGCTCGGATTGAGAGTCTTCGTTAGGTCTCTTTGGCATCCTATAGATCTCTAGAGGTGATCAGATACCTTGAAATGTTGGTTTAGATTCGCACTGTTGAGTGTTGAGGTTGAGCGATGGGTGAAGGAAGAAGAAAGAAAAGACAGTTTCACGAAAGTCTTTTGAACTTGTACCATCACAACCTCAAAGCATTATGGTCTTCGTTCACATCGTTCTAGTAAAGGTAAGAACAAAACAAAATCTTCAAACGACAGAAACTTGTCCTCGATCTACAATCTTTCTCCGACTCGTTCAACTCCAAAGCGACTAGCGAGCTCCACTTCGTTCGTGCTTCTTCTCATCTCTCCTTCTCCCAAATCCTGATCTCTCTCCTCTGCGCTATCTTCTTTACTTTCTACTCAGGTCAAAGCTCAAGTTCTCTCCAACGGATACGAGGAATTCGTAAAGAAAGCAGAGACTCTAGCCGATCTTGAGATTAGCAAAAAGGTCGTCAAAACTCTCAAATGGGGACCTCCAGTTTATGACCAAAGAGCCCATGGTTGGAATTATGGATTGTATTCTACTTTCGACAGTAAAGCCGATTACGACCAATACAAGGTTGACGAAGGACATGCGAAGTGAGTGGAAGGATGAGACATTGCATGAGCACGAAAGATTGCTGTCTCTCTGCAACCGAATTGATCAGTTCCAACGCTTTTGTTGCTTTTTGTTTCGTCTTGATGCCCTTTTGATCTGACTGTTTCTCTGTCTTTCCTCCCTTTTCGGTCAATTGCTTCCTCTCCTCTGCGTTCTTGATTTCTTTCCACTCTTTCTTCTTCGCAGCTTCGTCAAGCAAGTCCTCTTACCAAACGTCGATGATATTCTAGCTTACGATATCGAAGTCTAAACGGTTCAAACGTTTTCCAAAGCCAAACATCTAAGAGCACAGATTCCAGATTCGGTGCTAGATCTTTCATCTGCTTTTCATCTTCTGCCATCTCGAAATGCTGAAACATCCACAACTTACAACACCCTCGTTTGACAGTGTGTTTTTCGAGAAATACGAGCACATGATGCAAGATATTGGTACAAGCCTAAAGTAAATCCATCAATCCAGCCAATCGTACAGAACCACGAGATCTGCGAGCTTTCTCTCCCACCCACTCTCTTTCCATCTCGAACTTTCTCTTCCAATCATTGCTTGATCTTCTTCATCAGACTCATTATATTCAGGTCCTAGCCAAACTTCCGAATCTCTAGGTTTGCTAATGATAATGACAGGATCAATGCCCATCAGACTCGATTCTTTCAAGAAGGTTACGCATCTCTCTGGAGTTCCTAGCCCGAATTCACAATGTCCTGATCCACAGACTGCAAACACTGTGTCGACAGTTTCAACCTCTTGATACCGATCCTCGTCTGATGCTGGATTTGGAGTTGGTGAAGTTGGTTCGTCAACTGATTTGATCGATGCAGAGTCTTTCGTCTTGATCTTCTCTTCTACTTGATCTTGATCGTTTTTCAAAACCTCTGAAATGACATGAGCGAAATAAGAATCTTTCAAAGCTTGAGCTGGAGAGAAACCTTTACTTTCCGGAGGTGGGATTGGAAGTCTAGAAGTTGGATAAGGTGATGACGAAGTTGAATCTTGACCATTCTCCAAAGCTGGAAATGCAATAGGTCTATCAGGATTCATCAAGCCTTTCAAGAAAGCTCTATGATCCTGACCTAAATTCATAACTTGATCCCATTGTGTAAATTCAGAGATCCCATCCCGATTCTGATTCTGATCTTGATCTTCAACCTCATTCATTCCTTTCCCCTCGATAGCTTTAACTCTGTCCTTCTCCAACTTTTTAACCTGCTCAACCCCTTCCTTCATAATGATTTTAGCCCAAGTTCTCTCCGGAAAGCCAGCCCAAATCTTGATGTCTAACTCTCTAGCCAAAAGTAAGAGTGGAGCGTAATGTTGTAACTGAAAACCTTCTTTCGATTTCTCCAAATATTCTTGGTTCAATTCATCGAAGCCCATTTCTCCAGGTTGGAATTTAGACAGGGAAGATTGAGAGATTAAAGAGAATTGTTCCATGATCAAGTTTGGTCGATAGATTGTTCGTCGTGTGCTTTTCTGCCTTGATTCTTCGGTATGATTGATGGATTGAGGTTGAGAAGCTTCTTTGCAAAGTCTATCATAGTCGTATAGAGCTTGTAATTGACTTTTCAGGACTGAAGGTTGATGATGTTGTTCTCCGAAGAAGACGAGTCTTGGAAGTCGGTTTGGAGAGATTTCTTGATAGAAGGAGGAGAAAGTCTTGGCTGGTGGATTAGTGGATGGATCTCTATTCTGTAAGAAGTGAGACCAGGGAATAGATTGAGCGTTTTGGAGAGGATTAGAAGAAGATGCTTCTGGATTGGAAGTGGAGGGATGGACGCAGGTCTGCCTCAATGTTGGCAACTTGTTTCTCTGAATGAATTGAGGCAGAGTGAGTTTGGAAATGAGATTGGATATCTCTGTTGATCCTGAGGTCATCTTCTTCATCAGTCCAAAGGTAGTAAGAGAAGGTGAAGAAGTCGAAGAACTTTGCAGTTTCCTCTCTTTCACCCACGTTCGAGTACAACACTTGGACCGGAAACTCGACTTTCGAGTCACTGCTGCTGCTCAAAGCAGACGAATAGAGCTGCAGAAGTCGAAGAAATCCGATAATTGTACAAGGCAGCCCAGATCTGCAAGCAGTCAAGCACACAGTAATGACTACTTTTTCTAATCAGAGCAACACTTCTACGATTTCCAGTTCCCTTCCTTATCTTTTACTTTCCTTTTCCTTCCATCTTCTCTATTTATCCTCCATCTTTCAAATCTATTTCACTTCTCCAGTCGTTCATCCTTCAAATCGATTCTCTTTAATAGACACTTATCCTTCAGTCTCTACCAAATCATCAACTAGAAACCCACCTCTGACTACTTTGGAACAATCAATCATTAGAGATTCAAAACCTCCTGCTGAAAGATTGGTTTTAATTGTTGGAGATGGTTTGAGAGCTGATACTGTATTTGGTAAACATGGTTGGGAATCTTTACCTGATTGGATCAGGTTTGGTTTGATAGAGAATCAAGATGGAGATGGAGAGAATTCATCATTCCCTAGAGCTTTGTCTGATGATAGATCCTTATCTCAAGCTCAAGAACAGAGAATTAGAAGACATGAAAGTGATAAATCTAAAGATGGGGGAAAGGAAAGATATCAAGTAGCTCCTTATATTAGAAGAATGGCTTTGGAAAAAGGTGCTTGGGGAATCAGTCATACCAGAGTTCCTACAGAAAGTAGACCTGGTCATGTAGCAATGATAGCTGGAATGTATGAAGATGTCAGTGCTGTAACGAAAGGTGAGTAGGAGGTAAAGAGATAGGCAGAGACACGGAAGAAGCCGATGAAAGATAGAAACCGATGGATAGAGTTCTCGCAGATAGTGATCCTTCTGTTCGACTTGGGATCCTAGAGACTCCTTCAGAAGCTACCGAACTTAGTCAAGAACTTTGAAAAAGGTCTCAAGTCGCTCACATTGGCTTCGTTCGAAGCAGAGAAGTCGCAGAAAGCATTCGAAACCTCACTCTAAGAATCTAATCCTTAAGGTTTCTCTATCGAATAAGATCTTTTCTAATTTTTGTGGTTTTTTTTGCTAGTCTATTTACACTGCTTACCTCTTTTCGTTTCTCCTGGGTTTTCTTCGTTGAATTTCGATGCCTTCTCTACCATTCTCGTACCTCTCAGGTTGGAAACAGAACCCACTCCCCTTCGACTCTGTTCTCAATCAATCTGCGAATACCTTCGCTTTCGGATCTCCCGATATTGTTCCCATGTTCTCTAGAGGTGCTACAGAGGACAAGGTAAGACAGTGGTGCTATAGAGAAGAAGATGAGGACTTTACTCGAGGTGAGTTTTCGAAAGGCTCTTGAGTGTCTTGCTTCCAAATCGACTTTTCTTTCTCGGTTGACATCGAAGCCTCTTTTCTCTTCTGTTTCTTCGATTTCAGATGCGACTCATCTGGATATTTGGGTTTTGAATGAATTCCGAAATCTTCTAAAATCCTCAAAATCCTCTCCATCATTGACTTCGACTCTCAAAGAGCGAGGTAACATTTTCTTCCTTCATTTATTAGGTCCAGATACAACTGGTCATACTTATCGACCGTTTTCACCTGAATATTTAGGAAATACAATGGTGGTGGATTCAATCGTTCAAGAAGTTGAAAAATTGATGAAGGATTATTTCAAGGATGAAAAGACTGCTTTCGTCTTCACTGCTGATCATGGAATGTCTAAATTGGGTAATCATGGTGATGGGGAAAGTGATAATACTAGAACTCCTTTGGTCGTTTGGGGAAGTGGAGTTAGGAAACCTAGATTGATAGGAGAAGGAGAAGGAGTTGAAAGGAAATTGAAAAGGTTTGGATCTGATGATGAACAGGACGGGAAACAGAGTTGGAGAGTGGAAGAAAGAGCAAAGGATGAATATTTTAGAGGTTGGGATGGATTTGATGAGGTTTGGAGAGAAGATGTAGAACAAGGAGATATCACTCCTCTGATGGTGAGTCGAGCTTGAGAGTCTAAGGACTGGATTCATCTCGATGATTTCTTCAGAGCCCTGATCTTCTCTTTTCTTTCTTGATTGAACCTTCAGGCTTCACTTTTGTCTCTACCTCAACCTGCCAATTCTGAAGGAAGACTTCCTCTAGATTACTTCGATACTTCTTTGGGAGAAGAGCATAAAGCTAGAGCAAGTCTCACGAATGCACTTCAAGTCTTGGAATCATATCGAGTGAAAGATTGTGATTATCCAAAAGCAGACATCGATCTATTCACATTCAAGCCTCTCGGAACTGACAGTGCTTCTTCGCTCACTTTTCTTCTTCCCATTTCTCAGCTCAAAGATCCTCAAGATCTCTATCTTATCAGCCTTTCCCAGCATTGGCACCTGGACCAGCTCCATTGTTCAGAAAACCAGGTTCTCAGCAAGTATCTCAGATTAAAGCTCACATCGCAACCAAACAATATTCTAAAGCTCTGATTCTGTGTGATGAACTCATCACTTCGTCTTTGGAAGGAGCTCAATATCTTCAAACGTATGATTGGCTACTGTTGGTCTCTATAGTGACTCTAGGCTACCTAGGTTCGGTCTTCTATGGGTTAGTCTTCGTTTCTAGAAAGTATGCTCTTTTACCTCAAGAATCAAAGACTTGTCCAGAATCTCTAGGACTAGGATCTGCAATCTCTTTCCTTGGTTTAGGGGTCATCAGTCTGAAGTTCTTCCTAGAGAAATCTCCAATCACTTATTATCTTTATGCTGTCTTCCCAACCTTCTTTTGGGGTAGAGTCATAGATCAAAGGAAAGTCTTTTGGATCTTGTTGCGAAGGCTGGTTTCTTCAAGTCCAACATCCTCTTCTTCTTCGACAACAAGTTCTCTAACAATCGGAAAGACAATCAATGCTTTGTCTAAATTGATCGTGCCCCTTATCCTTTCCATCTTCGCTTTGGAATTGATGGTCATCGGCTATCTTCATAGAATTGCTTGGACCATCGGATTCTTCGGTTTAGGTTTCTTGTGGCCATTTTGGGGATGGTCTTCTGAAACTCGAAAGAGAAACGAAGCTTTGGTTATCGCTTGGGGAGGAGTCTGTACTGTTACAGCCATGTTCACCTTGGCTGGAACAGAAAAGGAAGAGAGTCGAATTGGACTGTAAGTAATCTCTGTTTCCAGTTTCTATCTCTCGAGACTGACTTGAAGATTCTCGCATTCTAACACACATCTTATCACAGAGCGCTTTCTGGTCTAGTCTTCTTGATCGCTGGAATGGTAATCCTCAACTATCCTTCTCTCTTCTTGAGCGCCTCGGAGGAAAATGGGGCTTCTAGATTGAGCTTCTGGAAAGCGCCTGCACGAGTCGTCTCAGACTCGAAATCATCGTCAAGTTCAGAGAAAGTGGTTCGACAACGAGATCCACATCTTGAGAGAACCGTCAAGGTTTTGGGAGGTGAGCTAGTGATTCTAGTCATCAGTACTTTGGTGACATTGAGCTCTTCGAGAAGTCTACAGTTCAAGAAAGGCCTGCCTTTGGCGAATCAATTGATAGGATGGGGTGTACTCGGTGAGTCCAGATTTCTTCAAATCTCTAATCGCTTCTTTGTCAAGACCGATTCTAATCTTATCTTCAACCCTCGCTCTTCATTTCTCGATTCTACAGCTTCTTGTCTTACTCTCCCGTTCTTCTTAGGCTTTCAGTCACCTATCAGCTCTCCCTCAAACCCGCAACTCAAGATCTCTCAACCGATATCTCAACGTCTAACGATCTTCATCTTCGCTTTTGCTCCAGTCTTTGTCTTACTCTCGCTGAGAGATGAGACTTTGTTCTTCTTCAGCTATATTGCAACTCTACTACTTTGGTCCAAAGTGGAAGGAACTCTCTGTGAAGAATCTCAAAGAGAGAGAATCGACAAGGAAGTAGAAGAGAAACAGCGAAATGGAGTCGTGAATGGAATACCAGAAGAGAAGAAAGATAAGGAAATTGAGAAGACTAGAACTCTGAGATCGAGTGAGATCAGAACTTCTCTGACTTTCTTATTTTTGCTTCATGTCGGTTTCTTTGGAACTGGTGAGTCTCTCTCGAAGAAGCTGTCGAACAGACTCTCGAAAGGAGACACATGCTTTTCTTTTTCCGACCGCTGATGAGAGCATTCTTTTCGAACTGCCTTCTGTCCTCATCTCTGTTCAGGTAATGTCGCCTCGATCTCTTCATTCTATCTATCACCAGTCTATCGACTAGTCCCAATCTTCAACCCATTTTTGATGGCGACGTTACTACTTCTCAAGATCCTAGTTCCCTTTGTCATTCTCTCCTCCATCTTCCAAGTGCTCTGTCTATCGCCTACAAGAACACCGCCACAAGCTTCAAGGTCAACAGACAACGCTCAAGCAACCAGAAAACTCAAAGCTTCTTTGATGGAAGGACCCGAACTTTTAGGGAAGAATTCTTCGGGTGGTTTAGGTTTGAGAGATTCTTTCTCTTTGACTCTGATAGCCTGTATAGCTGCTGATGTTCTGGCGCTGAACTTTCTGTTCACCGTTAGAACTGATGGAAGTTGGTTGGAAATTGGTAGGACAATCACTCACTTCGCTATGGCGAATCTTTTGCAGATCTTCATGTTGGCTTTGGCTACGCTGAGTGAAGTGGTCATGGGCAAAGGGAATCTCAACCTTTAGCTTTCATCTATCTCAATGTACATTCTCTTCATATCAGTAATTTTATAGACTTGCATTGTGGCGTTCGACAGTCTTTTGGGAGAAACGATCTGTGAAGATTCGAAGCTCTCTCTCGACCATCGCCACCACCAAAAAGAAGTTTCATCTCTCGACAAGATCCTACAGAGCTCTTTGGTCTATATAGATGTAATTCTCTGTCGACTCATCATCAAACAGTCGATCAATTCAGTCAGCATAAGCTGAGAAGATCAGGTAGCAAAAAATGGCCCGAGTTTCAACTTTCAAGGCAATGAAAAGTGGTCCATCTCCTCAAAAGAGCTTGGAAATGCTCGTGAAAGTAGTCAAGATGGCTGATTCTGTCATGAAGAAGTACAATATGGGTGAGTAGAGATGAAATAGAAGGATGATAGAAGAATAGAGAGCTGCAAGAGGGATTCGACACAGAACAACACTTGAATGAATGCATCCCAGTGGCAACCGAGGACAGAAGCTGGCCTGTCGATCATTCAAAGTGGGTGAGCTCATTATTCAGACTTTTGCAGCTACAAGTGTCAGAAGAGTTGACTCAAAAGAGCAAGAGAATTTCAGAGTTTCAAGCGAACTCAGCTGTGCTTGCATTCTTCTCCTTCGATTGAAAGAAAGAAAGAAAGAAAGAAAGAATCCATAGTCTTTTTCTCTTTCAAAGGGCGTAGGATTTCAAAAGAACTCTTTTTATACTTAACAATCGACCTTTCTGTAGGCTGTCAACTTCTTGTGCTCCTGTCCCAAACCTCTACTCATTCTTCTTTCCCAAAATTCTGTTGCCTTCTCTATCAAACCCCTCACAGTCATAGGGATTCTTCAAGAATTCTATCCTTCCAATACAAGTCTACTTGGAATGAACAAGCTCAAGGGTTTCAAGATCTACCTGCGTCTACGCTGTCCTTCGAACAAGAATTCTTTCCTTCCACTCGATGAAATTCTCGACACCTTACTTCACGAGCTCGCTCATAACGTACATCCTTCTCATGGATCAGAGTTCTGGGACTTTCTGGAGACCATTACTCAAGAGTTGAAGGATCATGGACGTCAGAATCGTGGAGGAGATGTAGATCCATTCTTCTGGTTCGACTTCTGTGCGTTCTATCTTTCGACAACCACTGATTCTCATTCTCTCCTTCACTCTCTTCTCAAAGAATCCACAAGCTCCGAAAGCACTTGTCAAAATGACTCCATTCATGCTTCTACAAGAAGAACTCAAGAAAGAGAGATTGTTCTGTCCTGCCTCTTTGGTTGAGAGCAAAGCGATAGAAGAAGAATGCAAGGTAGAGGAGAATTCAAACGGAACATTGGACTTAGCTGGAGATGACATCAAAGACCAGCTTGGAGGTCTTGAAAATGATCAAGAATCGAAAGCCGCACTCAAGGGTCTAGATGAGGAGGAATCATCTTCGAAAGAAGGTGAAAATGGAAAGAGAAAGATTGAAGTCATCAGTCTCGATACTTCGGATGAGGATTCAGATGGCGAAGGAGAGAAAGAAGAAGTCAGATCAAGTAAGAAGAGTCAGCTTCTCAAATCTAAAGCAGAGGACGATTATGATTCGGTGACTGAAGACGAAGACGAAGATCAGAAAGTAGTCAAATCGAAATTCTCAGGCTCTACTAGAGAGGGGAAAGGCAAAGAGAATGAACCTATCAACAAGAAGTCGAAGATTGCTCCCACGATCAAGGAGAGATCAAAGTTGGAAAAGAATAGAGCTTCAGGGAACGATTCTGATTCAGAGACGGAAGAGGATGAACCTCAACCAGAGAAAGTCAAGAGTGACGTTCCAAAGCCAAGCAAATACATAGACCAGATTCTCAAGGCGAAGGAAAAAGCTAGATTGAAATCGAATGGTGTCACTGCCCCGAGTGGATACGTCAATCCCAAGATTGAAGTAGGGAAACCATTTCTGGCAGCTACTTTTACACCTCAACATCCAGATAATCCAAATCCAGCTCCAGTTCAAAATCCAAATCCACAATCACATCTACCTGCTCATCAAACTTTCGCAAATACGCCCCAAGCAGCTGCTCTCACTCAAAGATTGGCTGATCTCGCAGCTCGCGTACCAGAAGAGCTGAAATGGCACGCTGGTGACCCCCAGGGGACGAATCCTGAATGGAAATGCAAGAAATGTACATTGATCAACATTCCAGATTCATTTAAATGTAGTGCATGTGGTGAATATAGACCTGGCGCGAGCTTCATGACAGAAATGATGCACGATGGCTGGAAACAAGGCAAACCAGGATTTCAAATGACTCCTTTTGGGATCGTTCTTACCAGTCAAATGAATTAGACTATAATAAAGGTTTCTTCTTTCTCCATTCTCACAAGTGATGTAGTCTCAAACGATTTTCAATTTGTACTTTTATCTCATGACTCTTTCGTAATAGCATTTCTTCGTTCGAATATTGCCTAGTTCTCTTGCGGTGATCTCCCTCAGCAGATCTAGCACCTTTACTGAATGATACTTTTGAAAAAGAAGGAAAGACTTTGTCTCGAATGCTCGAACGCTGAACTGAACGACGATTCGCATCGAGGCGAGAAGGGGAGAGCGAGCTCTTCATCTTTCTTTCTTCCCATCCTCTCATCCTCTCAAGACATTGAATTGAATTCAATCCTCTCAAGACAGTTATTGACTTTGGATCTTCTCAAACGTCAAGCACAACTAATCGCATCTCTATTCAATGTCAAGAGGCCTCAACTGCTAGAGGATTGAGTGCCATTCATTCATCTTTCCAGCTCGCTCTGCATTTAGGAGCATCCCGACGATCTGACTCTTTTCTCTTCACCACTGGATTGGAGGTAAGTCGATAATCGGAATCCATCTGATCCAAATTCCTTTCCGTTGAACTCTCTTATCACCTCTCTGTGTCGCTTGCTTGCGTTCGTTCGTTCGTTCGTTCGTTCTTTCGTTCGTTCGCTCGCTTACTTCTTTACACTCTTCAGACACTGGAAGCAGAGCTTTGAGAGCCATCCACCTCGACTAAATCTTGCAAACCTACTTCATTCACAGTATCAAAGATCCACTATGGCTTCGATCAAACTGGATCAAGACGCAAGTCAAGACGTCGAGACCAAAAAGGCTGGTCTCGAAAAGCTCCCATCGGAGATCGCTGCTTTGGTAGCTGGATGTATGGACGAATGGAATCAAGAATTCGAACCTGATCCTCAGGCTTCCCAGAAGGTTCACCCATTCAGACGCAAAAGGTGAGAATCAGAGCGTCTTCTCTTTTCTCTTCTTCTCCGGAAATCATGGCTCGCTTCCACGACTCCTCTACACATACCCCAATTTGGTGAAAAAGTTCTGCATCTATACCCATCATTGCTCTTTTTTCTGACCAGCGACCCTTCTTCTTTATCTCTCTCGATTGGCAGAGATCGAGCCTTTACCCTTCGGTCACTTTTGTGCCTAAGCCAAAGTCTTCACTGCACTTATCTGCCTTTCTTACTTGCAAATGTGAGATTGGAGACACCATATCTTCATTGCATGCTTAGAGTATTGAGGAGAGCACCTGAAGCTCTGGAGGCTCTTCGCCATCTCGAGCTCTCGGAAGATGGTTCAGCAGAAAATCTCGAGTATGGCTCGGAACGTCACCTCGTCAGAGTCGCCAAAGAGTCAGTGATCTTCCAGAAACTTGGCGTTCCTTTAGCGCAAGACGCTCGAATTATGGCGGTTCTAGCTAATCGCACAAGAGCTGGCTTGGCTGGCAATTCTCTGCTTTCGCTCCATCCTCTTCTTCCTCAACACCATCTCCTCGGAGTTGAAACCAAGGACACCGTTGGAAGTGAACTGTTGGAATCTCGTCGAGTTCTTGACGCTTACTTCTGCTCCGGCAGAGCAATCATCCTGGACGCAGTAACAAGTCTCGAGTCTCTTTCAACGAGACTGGTCCACATCCCCTTCTTCGTCAAAAGAGTTCCAGGAGGAGTCGCTCTCTTGAAGGGATTGCAATCTCTGAAAGCAATCAGCATCGAGAGAGCGCAAGAATGTTTTGAGACAGTCAGCTGTAATCTGACCGCCGTCAAGGCCCTTTGGATCCTTCTATTCCTTCCCTCTCTTCAAAAGGCCGATCTATCCTTCACAATCTGGGACAAGGATGGCAAATTCTTTGATCAACACTCTGAGCTCTGGGCGATGGAGGGCTCTAGCAAGTTTCAATCGAACGTCAAAGACCTGGCCTTGAGATTTCACTCGAGTCGCCCTGCAAAGGACATGGGATCTCAGGCTACGAGAGAAAGAGAAAGAGTGCTGAAGACCATTCTACTTTGTCCTTCCAGCTTAGATCATTTGAGTTTAGAAGTTTATAGAGCCGGTTCAAGTCCTGACCTCATCGGGAGCGATTTCATCTCTATCTTGAAATCATCCTATTCAACGTTATCTACTCTCGATCTAAAATGGGTTTGTAGTAGGCCAAACGCAACTGAGATGCTCCGATTACTGAATTTCAAGAACATTAAGAAACTCATGATTGATGCTCTTTGGATGGTAGGGCTGGAGGCCGCAATCGATCGACGTCAAGACGTGATAGACTCGCAAATTTTCAAGAACAGTCCTATTGAAGAGATTTGGTTAACACAAGTTGATTGTGCCCCTGATCATTTCTCTGCGGAAGCCGTTTTAGCTACCTGTTTATCTAGGTCGCCCAAGTTCAAGACTCTCAAGAAGATTTATACACGTAGAGATCAAGATGTTGAACAAAATATTGCGAGGGTCAGGGGAAGGGCAAAGCTGGCAAAGGTGGCTGAAGAAGATGGGATCGAGCTGATTGTCATTGACTGAAGGAAGAGGGAAGGAGAGATGTCGACGGGCCGAGTCTTTTGTCAAAACGATGATTCGCGTTCCAGTTATTGCACCCGACAGAGAATGAAAGCAGAAAAATTTGAATTGTTCATTGATGTACCCACACTAGACAGAAAAAATGCAAAAGAACTTCCCCGTGAGATCTAATCGAGCTTTGGAGAACAGAATCCATCTGATCTCCTTTTCTTCACCCATCCCTTTCCCCCTCGCACTTTAGTAGATGTTCCAACTCTTTCTCCATCTCATTCCTTGCCATTTGGTAGTGATCTTACCAGCCATTCCAAAGGCAGTACCGTTGAACCAGCAGAAGACCCCGATGACACTTCCGATTGCTAAAAGGAAGATCAAGTTCTTTGTCCTTTCAGAGAGTGGACTCTTTGTAGATGATCTACGAGAAGAGTAACGAGCTGTCGAATCGTTCCAGAAGAAGTGATCAAAGAGATGACCAAACATCAAGACTGCAAAGTAAAGAGTTGGAAGCTGTGAAAGAGTAGGAAAGGGTCAGCGAAGGAGATCAAGAGCCAGACGATGGAAACGTAGAGAAAGGAAAGGGACTGACTACTCACGTAATGATGAATGTAGGTAACTCTTCCCATGAGCAAGAACGGCAGGTAATGGAAGAACCAGCCCAATCCAGCAACTTTTCCGACGTAAGTGAATTGTTCCCAATCTCTTGGACTGAGGTCCACATGTCTTCTTTGAAGTCTAGCTAGATAGTAGAGCAGAACGAAAGCGAAGGCGATCAGACTAGCAGAAGATCCCCACCAGATCACTGGATTTCCAATCAAATAGTACTTGATGCTCTCATCTCCCCAACTGTTCATACGGAGTCCATTCCAAAGCCAAGGCCAGTCGTAAGGAGAAGAGGCTAGGATGTCTTCCTTGTCAGCGTCTGGAATCAAAGCGTTGTTGGAAGTCATCATAGCTACGTTGAGATGAATGAAGTCACGTAGGAATGGAGATCGATAGAACTTGGCGTTACCAGAAGGAACTGGAGAAAGTGGAAGGGAAGGAGAAAAGAATTGAAGATTTCGAAGTCAGCAAAAGAAACGAGCTGGTTTCTCTCGAGAGAGAAGTGAGCTTTCTTTCTTTCTCGCCAGGACCTAATAACTCACGTCTTTCGTTCCAATGACTCTCAATGTTCCAGTAGGTGTGCTCATCAGAAGGATTGTTTTCTTTATCACAAGAGACCTCGACTTGTTTCCAACCCCACTGAGGCAGAACAGCGTTGGCGGCTCTGAGATAACAATTGAGTAACTTGTGTCTAAATCTCATTCTGGTGGTCAAACTTCTGACGTGATTCCCTTTGACTCCTTTACCCAAAGCTGTATCATCAACAACTTCCACGATCCAATAATCGTTAGCATCTCCGATGGTAGCATCTCCATATCCAGAGACTTCGTAATTCTCCTTGGTGATAGGAGCAGCGATGGTATGAGAATGGAGATTCCTTCCAGTCTGAGCATGAACCAAACGAATGGTATCTCCACTCTTTAGCATTCGAACCTCGTAAGTCGAATTGGCATGCATGTAATCTTCCGGTAGTTGATGCTCGTCTTCCCAAGTTGGAGTGATGATGAACTCGTTGTTGTTGTCCTTGTAATGATAACATGTCACTTGTTGTTGTTGAGAACCGACTGGATAGGTTTGAACGTGAGAATGAAGTAATCCACCTCCGTAACCCATGTTCTTGAAAGTCACCTTTGATCCGAAAGCAGCTTCCAATGGACTGTTGCCAAAGTCGTTTCCCCTCAGATGAGCTTGGAACAGACTGCTCATTTGAGCATCTCCTGGACCCGAGTGACTGAGAATGAGGAAATGAGCTTTGAAGGAAGCCATGTAGACAGCGACGGGAACGACGATTAGGCAGAGAATACGAGCACACCAGTGACGAGCGTAAGTTCGCTGATAAAATGAAGAAGGGAATGAGGGGAGTTTCAAAGTCAGTTCTCGAGTAGCACCGAAAATTAGAGACCTAGCGCACTCACGACTGGCATACGAAGATCTCCAAATTTGTTCCAAAGATCTTCGATCGTGTAAAGACCAACGAGGGCAGTGACGAAGAGACCGACCCACTTGACACTAGCCACACATCCAATCGAGAGACCGGTGAATGCCAGCCAGAACCACCAGATTTCGGTGAACGATCTAGAAAGAGCAAGGACAAGAATGAGATGAGAAGAGAAGGGATCACTCAGCCAAGAGAACCGCAAGGGCTAGACCTCGATATTGACTCACCTATCACGATTCCGGTGGATCTTGACGAGACCATGAGTGGTAGTGAAGGTGAAGAATAGCAACATCGAATCCAAAAGAATGAAACGAGAGATAACGAGCCAAGCGTTGTCTAATCGAGGAAATAGGCATAGAGAAACCCAGCATCAGTTTGGCAAGTCTAGAAAGAAGGAAATCGGATCTCTGAACTCACCGAGCAGAACCATGATGGTAACGAAATGTCTCGCTCTCCAATTCCAACCCAAAGCACCAGTGGTGGAAAAGGCGATTGGAACCATAGCCACACCAAACATTGCCAAGATGACTCTCATTCCTACATAGTTGACATCCGCAGGATAATGTTCACCAGATTTGAACTCGAATTGACCTGTATAACCAGAGAGAAGACCTGCTAGACCTACTAGCATCTTTCCGAGAGGTGGATGAACGTCGAAGTAGAATTCTTGTTTGAGATAATGAGATCCGAACTTTCCGAAATGGGCCTGAATGGTTGAAGGGGAGGAATAGAAGAGGCTTTCTCAGCTCAAAAAGTCTGAAGGACCGAGAGACGAGCAAGATGAAATAATTGAAAGATTGGTGGAAAGCGAAGGACTTACCTCATCCCAAATGACAGTTGCGCTCCTTCCTATCCTCCAAAGACGAGTGATCAAACTCAAGACAGTGTAGAGAAGTAGGAAGAAGGTCTCGTTTGAGACGAGTCTGAAAAGTGATTGTAGCTGCGAGATGGGAAATAGACAAGAGACGTCGAGTGTCAGCTATCAATGAGGTCTCTAAATGTTTAGTTTGAACCAGGTTGACTATCCCTAGCCTTGAAAAGAGACAGGAAAGAAGTTCAACGTTCAAGGCTTGCTTTGAGTAGATCGTTAAGGCAAATCTCAGAACTTCTAAGCAGCTCACGCAGGACTTTCCTCGCCCAAGACTACAGCTTTGTTCTCTACAGATGAGGTTTCGTTCGAATCTCTCATTTCTCTTCTGATCTATAAAGAAATGAAGCCTTTGTGTCCGAAGAGATAGACGGAGAGAGCTCTCGTCTTTGCCTCGTTGGTTTCTTCCTGAGCTTGGATTGTCGTACCTCCTCTATCTCTTCCCTCATAACTCAAGCTATCCCTCCAATCAAGACCGAATCAACTATAAAATCTACTCCAGATCGAATCATACAGTGATACTCACTGGACTTGTAGGAGGTTTCTGAACAGGAATGAGGTTCGCATATTTGCCCTTGTTTGCCAATCCAATCTTTTCCTGGAGTTTATCCTCTCCGACTATGACAGCTGGAGTATTGATAGACTGACCATTGCTCGAAGTTGGTCTGACGTAAGGATCGAAGCCTCCTGCGAACCTTTTCTTGTCTGAGATGGAAGAATCAAAGTTACTCATTTGATATTGTGGTGGAGAAGGAGAAGTGGAATGGATTGGAATCGAATCTTCTTCTTGATTGTAATGTCGATGAACTTCGTATTCCGAATCAGATTCTTGTTGTTGTTGATGTTGATATGAGTTTGAATCGTTTGTAGAGGAATTGAGATTGTAGGTTAGATGAGCTGGTCTGTTGGAATTGTCTCTGGATGTCAATGGCATCAGTGCCTCGTCAGCTCAGAACTGAATGCTTGCTTGGGTTCTACTGAGCAGATTCGATAATCTAGAAATAGACCAAGAGCGAGGAAGGATTAGTATGCCAGCGAATCCAAGGGAATGCTGCCGATAAGGACGAGAATTCCTTTCTTTTCTTCTGCTATGTATCTCTGTGCCAGTATGTACTTGACTTCTACAGCTTGAATTCTCTGACTTTCGATTCTCCAGACTTGTTTTGAATAGCAGTTCCACTCGATTTGCTGGAGGAGGAGGTGTTGGTCGAGAGTCAAGAATGTTGCTGAGAAAGAGTCTCTTTAAGAAGCGCTGCTCGCCAGCACGGGTCACTTTCAGATTCGGACTCCGTTCAAAGTAGACAAAAGCTGGAGCTTTCAGCGATTAGAATTGAAATTATGATCTTGGTTCACAAAGAAGTGTAAAGTACATTGGAATGGATTTGGTTCGAGACATTGGGTTTCTTTTGGTTGAGTTTTGTTCACGAAAGAGAGAGAAATTGATTATTTACGAAAGACGGATACCTGAGAGAATCACGAAGTGGCGATGTTGTCGGAAATGATTTCAGAATTCTGTGTGCGAAGACGAAGGGAAGCGATGGAGGAAAGCACGAGAAAATGAAAGGGAAGTGAGAGAGAGAGCGAATGATTCCGTCAGAAGATTATCTCGAATGGCAATGGACCGATCTCTCTCGCTTGTTTACTCACCTGAGAATTTGGATCACGACGGACACGCCAATACTTTTCCAAAGTGGCTCCTTTGCTGTGAAGACTGTTCAAGAAGGTCTCGTCGTGAGTGATGACGATCAGCTGGAAGTTGGCTTGATGTTCACGTTCCTTGATCAATCTGGAGAAATGAGAGAAAGAAAATTTGGACAAAGTGAAAGTGAAGTCAGTTTCAATCTCAGAAGGTACGAGCGACTGATTAGGAGATAGAGAAAGCACCTCCCATAATACTCACTCTGCAAGACTTGTAGCCAAAGCAGAAATGTTTTCCGAATCCAAGTTGGTAGTAGGTTCATCCAAAGCTAGGATCGAGCAGTTGTTACTGAAGGATTCTTGCAAAGCTAGACGAATGATGATGGAAGCCAAAACCTTTTGTCCGGCAGAACAACGACCTCTCATGTCCATTTCGATTTCATCTTTGACCATACAGACTCTATAGTTGTAAGAACGTTTGTCTTTACCTCCTTCGCTTTCGGATTTGATCATGATCTTGTCGATGTCTGCAGAGATGGAAGGCGAAAGTGTAGAGATCTAGAGTCGGTCATATGAACAAGTCAGATTCGAGAAGATCTCGTCAACACTCACCAGTTCCTTGATAAGTCTTGGACCAAAGTAATCCCAATGCTTGATTGATCTCTTCCATCTTGTAAGAATGGAACTTCATGATGGCTTCATCGATACCTTTGGCATACTTTTCGAGATCCTTGTTGGCATAATCAGAAAGCTTGACAGCGATGAGCTTGGAGAAGTAATGTTTCTTGACATCTTTGTATTCGTCTTTCAGCTCGGCTTCTCTACCTTTGATTTGAGATTTGATACCAGCAATTTCACCTGACAGATGTTGGGCCTATCATAGAAGGAGAGAGAGGTGAGATAGAGCGATCAAAGTCAGACTTTGAAAATTGGAAAGATTCCCTCGTTTCTTCGTCGTCGATCAATCGAAGTCACTCACCTCTCCGTTCATCTCATTGACTTTCTGATTGTCTCTCTGATATTGGTTGTTGAATTCTCTAGAAGCAGTACGAGCTCCTTCGACGTCCATTCCTTCCTTCTCAGAGTTGATGGCATTAATCTCCTTTTCTAGTGAACGGTATCTGATGTTATCGTTAATGTTTCTCTCGGTAGCTTTGGATTCGTTCAATTCCTTGTTGATTGCAGCTGCTTCCTTGTCTAAGGTTTCAATCTCGGTTTGAATGGCTTTGATACTATTCTTGTAACCATTGATCTTGTCTTCCATTTCTTCCAACTTTGCCAAAGTACGAGACTCTCCAAAGGCACGAACACGTCTGTGGAGTTCACGAATGGAGTTGAAGTTCTGTTGGACTGAGTTGACTTTACGAGAGAGATCTTCTTCGTCTCTTTGATGTTCAGTTCTTGCTTTCTCTAATTCGTCCGAAGCTTTACGAATCGGAGCAGCGGCTGCTTCGAGTTCTACATCGATTTGCTAAAAGTGTGGAGAGAGGGAAGAGAAAGGAAATGAAGAGATCCGTCAGAAAGATAGACGTGGTTCGAGATTGAGCAAGTGGAAAACAGAGGTCAAGCCAACTCACCTGAACGAGCTTCTCTGCTTCGCTGAGCTCTTCGGCGAGCTCATTGACTTTGAGTTGAAGATTCTCTCTCTTTGTTTTCTCTTCAAGAGCAGATCTATAAGCGAGTTCAGCTCTGTGGATCCCACGTTCAGCAGCAGAGATCTTGTTACGGAGAGATTCACGTTCATTCTGTACATCCAAGAGCTCACGTTTGAGCTTTCTCCTGCAAGACGAGGAAAGAGAGAAAGTCGACGAAAGAGCAGAATCAGCGACGACTCAGTGAGGAACGACCTGACATTTGCGCCCTTTCAGGTCTCAGAATGCTTACAATTGATCAGCCAACCCATCGATGCTCGCTTGGACTTCGTTTCCGGTCTTCAAAGATCCAGTGGAACCGAGATTCATTTCAATGTCATTGACGTCCTTCTCTGCCTTCTGTCTCTCATTGAGAAGACGACCAATCTCTTGAGCAGCACTTTTGAGAGCTTGGAGATCACGAAGGTCCTTTTGTAGTCTCTCGACGTCGGAAGCAATCTAAGTGGAAGAGGAGAACAAAAGACAGAGATCAGATCAGGTCGACTCTTGAATGCATCCTAAATGTCAGAGACTCTGAATCGAAGAAGAGACTCACCTCTTCGGCCTCCTTACTAGCGACAGTCAACTTGCGTTCCTCCTCCTCGATTTGCTTACTGAGAGCTGGAAGTTCTTTCGATTTGATAGAATCTACCATGGTCTGTTTTGGAATCATAGCCTTGATTTCCTTCTGACGTTGCTGCCAACCAGGAAGATCATTCTTTGCTTCCAAGATAGCTTCTGGATTACTAGAGATCTTACCTTTGAACTGGAATGAGCAAAGAGATCGGATAAAGGGGTGGAGATCGATTGCACAATGAGAACGTAGAAGAAAGAGCAGATGTGTCACTTCCGAACAAAGCCAAACTAAACTCACATGATCTTCAACGATTTGCATCTCGGAATCACTGACACCACGATTACAAGCCTCGCAGACATGATTCGACTTCAATTTCTTGAGCAGCTCCTTGAAGTAATTGGTCAGATGTTCTCCACCTGCAATCAAATCTTCACAAGCTTTGACTTCCTCTTCGACGACCGACTGTTGAAGTTGTAAAGTGTCTCCATCTTCAGAATTCTTGGCTAGAAGATCCTTGATGGCGGATTCGGCATCTGAAGAGAACGATAAAAGACGAGAGGAAAATCTTGAGAATCAGCAAATATTTCAAACGAGAAAAGTTCGATTACAGATTCCGTCAACTCACCTTCCATAGCTCTAGTCTTCTCGCGAGACTGCTTTCTGGCAAAACCGAGAGTAGACTCGATCTGTTGAACAACCTTGTTCTTCTCAGTCTCCTTGCGTTGGACGTCGCGTAGATCGCTTTCCTTGTTGGAGATAAGACGAGAGACTTCGGATTCCATAGTGAGAGCTTCAGGTTCAGATGACTTGAAGCGGTAGAAGACATCGCGATTGCTCGAAAGTCTGTCCAAAGGGGCAAAATTGAAAGAAGCTTGGTCAGCATCAACAGCTTCTTTCAAAGAAGACAAAGATGGGAGTCGCTGAACAACGTTTTTTGATACTCACAATCTCTCCACTCCAGACTTCTTGTCCTCGACCTCTGTCTTCTTCATGTGCAATTTAGCTCTCTGTTCCGCTTGTCTATTCAAAGCGTTCAATTCGACAGTCAACTCTTCTCTCTCATCATCTGCAGACTTGATAGCTCTATTCTTCTGTGTAAGCTCTTTATCAAAATCTTTACTAGTCAGTTCAGCTTGAAGAGCTTCGTGTCTTTTCTTTGCTTCGTCCACCTCCTTCTTTCCAGTTGTGTCATCCATTTGAGAGACCGGGACGACCTCTAGATCATCGATGGCTTTCTTGCGACGAGATTTGATACGACGCTGTGGTTCCAAAAGAAGCGAAAGGGTAGAGGAACAGTAAATGTTCAACGTCTGCGATTCGATACTCCAACTTTCAACGCCGAACATTTCTGAACCTCTCAGACTTACAGCAGTGTCGGAAGCAGATTCGCGAGAAGCTTGCTTTGCACGTTGATCAGCACGTAGGTTCTGATGAGTAGCAGTCAATTCCTTCTCCTTCGAAGAAGCAGCTTCCTGTAAAAGCGAGAGAGAAAGTCCATCATCAGTCATCTTCGAGAGCAGTCATCGATGCTTTCAAACCAAGACCTCGACTTACTTTCATTCTAGTCAAAGCATTCTGTTGTTTCTCCAATTCGTCTCCCAATCTCTTGGTGAATTCTCTGATCTGATCATCACTCAAACCTTCCATATCGTAACCTTTGATTCCCATTTCACTCGAGATTCTTCTGATCTGTCTCTCTCTTTCCACCAAAGTATTCTCATGATTCTTCTTCTCAGCTTCTAGACTTCCCTTCTCAGTCAAAGCTCTGTTAGACTTGTTTTCCAAAGTTCTCACTTCATCCTTCTTGTTGGAGATCTTTCTGGAAACTTGATCCAATCTAGTTCGATTTGTATCCAAGTGAGACTTGAAAGATTCCTTACGACGACGAAGTTCTTCGTCAGATTCTGTGACAAGACGATTAAAGGATGGAAAAAGAGCAATTAGGTCTGACATCGAGCGCAAGAACGAGAGAAGGTGATCAGAGATTCGATTCTCTACGACTTACCATCGATCGGAGTCATGGTGTCCTTCAAAGATGCTAGATTCTCCTGGTGAAGTTTCTCCTTGTCTTCCATAGCTGTAACCTTGTGTAAAGTTTCTTTGTACTTGATAGCCATATCATAAGTAGTTTTGAGATTCTTTGTGGCGACAGCGATTTCGTCTTGTAAATTCTTCAATTCTTCATTCTTCTTAGCTAAATTGTTTTCCAACTGAGACTTCTTTTCAACGATTGCATCAGCTCTTAGTTTATCTGATCTCAATCCTTCCAAAGTAGCATTCTCGACTTTCAACTCTCCAACTCTAGCCTTTCTCAAAGCTTTGATGTTGTCTAGAGCTTTGGTCCATCTCGTAGCTTCGAAAATGTCGTCGAATTTCTTCTTTAAAGCACTTGGTTCTGATAATGGCCAATTTGAATCTTCTTGATGACAGAAAATGACATTGTCTAGAACTGCTTTGGAGACTCCTAAGAGTGATGGCATCTCTTCGTTGATTTCAGCACACGTAGTCGATAGAACGGAACGCTGGAAAAAGGGGAGAGAAACGGAAAGAGAGACGATATCTCGTCAGAATGAATTCAAAGGATGAGGAAGTAGTCTCTGAAAGTAGGATTCACTCACCTTTGCTTTACCATGAGCCTTGTTGTAATCGTTGTCGAAGTTCAAGATTCCTTCCAAAGTCTTCATAGTGAGAGCACCAGTGTTTCCTTTGGTGGTGACTTGGAGACTTCTGACGCAGTTCATTCTATCTCCAGCAGTGTTGAAGAAACGAAGACGAACTTGTGCTTTCACTTCCTTGGCGCGAGATAGCTGTCAATAGAGGCGGAGAAGAGAGGTTACAATCAGTAATCACTCATGAATGAGAGATAGAGGTAGAGGAAGCAACACACCTTTGGATCGTGAATGAATGCCCCTCCTTTGGTGTTTGGAGGGAGATCTCCAGTGGTAGCATACTTGAGACACTCGATGATAGTCTGTGAAAGTGGAAGAGGGAGGGAATAGATCAATCGAGAGGGAGACAAGGCAGAAGAAAGATCAGTGAACCAGAAGGGAGATTGAAACGACGCTTCCAGCATCTTCTGGGTGACAATTCTTGTATTTATAGTATTCTTTTGGATGTGAGAACTATTCAAAGGTAGATATGAATGTGGTTAGAGCTGTCGCCACCCACTCAGTAGAGCTGCCACCATATCCTTGCTTTCCATCTTGCTGTGCTTTCCGTCCTGCCCTCTCTGTCCCTCTCCTGAGTCTGTTACGATTCGCAACGAGCTGTGATACGATTCAGCAGTCTACTTATCCTAGCACTCACAGTCTTTCCACTACCATTGGTTCCGACGATGAGAGTGAGAGGATTGTAGAATTGGATAATGTTGGGATCCTTCTCGTCAAAGGAACGAATCCCACGAATGGCCATTTCTGCGTGAGTAGATGTACAGTTTGAGTATGATAGGGAAATGTCATGGTCAGTCGAAGTGGACATCAGACGACATCGTCGAGGACGGTAATAGCCAGAAGAGATAGAGAAGGTAGGGCAGCAAGGTCTCTCTACTCTTCACAACTTGCTATCACTTCTCTGGCATTTCTATGGTCGTACTCACTGTCGATTGAAGCCATGATTGAGATCAATTCCTGAAGGTTTGATGAACCTCGAAGCAATCTTTATCCTTTTGTTCAAGAGTGTCGAATGTGTTGCTTTCTCTCAGCGCCTAGCTCGCGTCTATGCTCCCTTCAACCTCGGTGTGGCTCGGACTTTGAGGCAAGATTCAAAAACATTTGATTGCTCGTTCTGCAAAGTAAATTCGATTCTGATAGCTTTCGGAAAGAGAGAAAGCCAACATCAAAAGAGAGAGAGAGAGGCTCTCCCAAGGCTGGCTGTTCTCGACTCTCGAGTCTCAAGCTCGTTTCTTTCTTATGAACTTCTCCCCAACGTCCACTTCATTTTCAGGCGAAGTGTTCAAAATCTTGACAGCGAGCTCGGTGTTGACCTTTTCCAGGAAAGCCAATGGAGAGAGAGGAAAGCGATCACAGACTCGGAGTTGTCCCTTTCATATGAAAGAATGCCTCGCTCTTCTCCACCATTTTTGGGTCGTTTTGAGAAGCGATCTTGTTTTTCTTCTTCCTTCTTTACCAACTCCATCTTTCCCTTTCATCCCTCACATCATCTACTACACAACCTCAGAACATGAGCTCAACAGCGCAGCACAAGCCTTTCAAGGCTCATCATCCAATGCCTCTCTTATGCATAGACAATGTCATCTATCTTCTCAACTTGACAGTCTTCTCCCCACTCTCTTTAATCCTAATCCCCGCTTTGATCTACTATCTATACTTCATTCACGAAGATCATCAAACTCTGACTTCTCAATTCTATTCCATCAAGAGTACAAACGATTTCAGTCTACTTTCCAAAAGCATCCAAAGATCTTTCTCATCCAGAAATAGTTATCCAATCCCAACCTTTTCCGAATTGAAACTCTTATTATGGTCAAGTTCTTCACCTTTCAGAACCTTGAAGAACTTTTATCTATTCTCTCTCGTCAAGAACCTCAACTCTCTATTGAACAGACTCGCTAGAAATCACGGCGCTTGGCAAAGGGATCCTATCAATTGGAAAAAGGATACTGTAATCATCACTGGAGGTGCTACTGGAATCGGTAAAGCTTTGGTCGAGAATTTATCTCAAGTCCATCACGCGAAGATTGCAGTTTTGGACATGGCTCAGCCAACTTATAGACCAGCTCCAAAAGGTGCTCCGGAAATTCTTTACTTTAAAACTGATGTTTCAAATGAAGAACAAATTAAAGGGGTAGCTGATAAGGTCAAAGCAGTTTTTGGTGATACTGCAGCTGTTTTGGTTAACTGTGCTGGAATCGCTAATGGGGACAACATCATGGATACAGATCCAAATTCTGCCTTGAGACTTTGGAAGGTCAACACTTGGTCTCACTGGATCACCTGTAGACAGTTCTTGCCATCTTTCATCGCCAACAATCATGGTCATGTTGTTTCTGGTGAGTGTTATTGAGATGCTTTCGAGATCAGATCTGAAGGTCCAAACTCGCGAGTTTCACTGAATTTTCATTCTCCGTACCTGTCTTCTTCTTTTATCGCCTTCTTTCTCCTTTTGCAGTCGCCAGTGGAGCTTCTTACGCTTGTCTTCCAAGCATGAGTCAATACGCAGTTTCGAAAGCTGGAGCTCTTGCCTTCCACGAAGTTCTTTCTGGAGAATTTAGAGCTAGGTAAGTACTTTTTCTTTTGCTCTCAGAGTCAAATCGAAGTGTCTTTTGGGAGAAGGATTCAGCCTCTATGAGATTGAAGGAAGATGAAAAGAGTATTTTCTGACCTATCGCTCGGCCTCTTACTTTTCTTCGATCTCAGATACAAAGCTCCAAGAGTTAGAAACACTATCATTTGTCCTCTCAAAGTGACCACTCAACTCGGAGATGGGTAAGCAAAAAAAAAAAAAAAAAAAAAAAAAAAAAAAAAAAAAAAAAAAACCCTCTCCTTACCTTCCCGAAAAGAAGAACCTTTCTAACTCGAGCCTCACTCTTTCTCACTTTCGCTCGACCTTCTCATCTTCTACCAGTATGGACGCTGCTCCAAACCAATTCTTCGCTCCTACCTTGGAACCGGAAACTGTTGCTGAAAACATTGCAGCTGCTTTGAACTCTGGATTGTCTCAACACATCATGATGCCAGCTTTGGCCAATTTGATTCCCTGGTTGAGAGTCTGGCCTGATTGGATGAAGAGAGGATTCGAGTTGGTGAGTATTCTTCCTTTCAGATCCGTTTCACATAAGGTTCTCGCTCAGTCTGTGAACTTAAGATTGAAGGCTTCCAGATCTTTATCCTGAAGATGAGAACGATTAGAAGAAGAGTCTCTGCAATCAAGATTCGAAAACCCTTCGGAACTCAAGTACGAGTTCAAGAAAGACTCACAGAAAGCGTCTTTCTTTGACTCACGCCTTACCTTTCTTTTCGATCTTTCCTTCTCTTTCAGGTCGGTCACACTGATGATACCGTCACCGAGAAATCCAAAAAGCGAGCCTTCGACAATGGATACGGAAAGGGAGAGTCCTTCATCGAAGCTGTTAAAGCAAAGACTCTTTCATAGCCTCATCGCTCCCAAATCCAACAATCAAAAACATCCCCAGTCATTCTCCCTTGAATTCCATTCTCGACAGACTCTCTAAAGCAGCTTGAATTGCTCTAGCTCCTTCCGAGGGTCAGAGGTGGACATCTACATCGCCATCTACTTGCTATCCCCCTACTTAACACCACCTACTTTTCTGTCTCTATTTATTCAAAAAGTTTCTCTAATTTAACTGCCCTGTCATGACATCACTGAACCTTGCTATCTCGTCTCTGTTTTGTCCTCGTCTTCTACTGTTAGATAGTGTCTTGCAATCAATCGATACTTCCGTTGAATGACTGTTTTCGAGAAGCTGAAATCTTGATTAGAATCATGTATTATGTCATTGTGTAATTTGAAGTGAAGAACTGAGCTTTTCGACGTCTGCGAAGAGATGTAGAGCTCGATCTTCTTGCTCTCCCCACACAACCATCCTTCGCTATCGCTGTTCGTTTAGAAGATGAGCAGGCCCGCTTCCACCGGACCAACTCGTAAGTCATCCTGAAAGAATGGTTGAAATCCAGACTCTCAATTGAAATGCTCATCGACTTATCGAATCACTTCCATCCATTCCATTCTTGCATTTCCATCCAATCTGCACCCTCCACTCATCATGGCACCCTCTCTACCATCTCTCCCCTTTTTTCTACTCTCCATCTCTCTTATTCAGAGCAAGCACTTCAGCTATCTCCGCTAGAGAGACCTGCCTTTGCCCATCTGTTCTCGCTCGCAGACTCTTCAAAGTCAGGATTGATCACTGGAGACCAAGCAGTGGAATTCTTCAACAATGCCATCCCTCCTCTTCCTCCCGCAACTCTGGGTTTGATCTGGTCATTGGCAGACAAGGACAACAATGGTTTCCTAACTGCCCCTTCCTTTTCAATCGCTCTCAGGTTGATAGCTCACGCTCAAAGAGGTGAACCTGCAAATGAAGCTGCCATCCACAAACCAGGTGCTCCTCCAAACTTCAAAGGCGTCACTCTGCCTTCTCAAACCACTGCAAATTCAAATTCTACTTTCATCCCATCCAATACCAATGCTTCAAACAATCCAAATTACATCCCCATCTCTCCAGCAGATAGATCGAGATATATGAGGATCTTTGCAAATTCCAATCCGAGAGGTGGTTTGATAGATGGAGACAAGGCAAAGGAAATCTTTGTCAAGTCCAAATTACCTTTCGATAAATTGGGTGCAATCTGGAATTTGGCAGACACTCATGCAAGAGGAAGTTTAGACGCTACCGATTTCATCATTGGAATGCATTTCATTCAACATACCATGTCTGGTAGATTGAACTCCATTCCTGCTGCTTTACCTCCTGGTCTATACGAACAGGCAAGTAATGGTGCTCCAATCTCAAACACTATTCCAAACGTTCCTGGAAGTCCAATCTCTAATCCAGTCGTAGCTCAATCTACTGGTGGAAGTCAAGCTGGTGGATTCGGTCCTACTTCTTCTTCTGTCATCTCTCGTCAAATCACCGGTTCAAACGTTCCTATTCAAAGACAATTGACTGGACAACAACAAGCTGGAATTCAAAGACAATTAACTGGTCAACAACAATCTGGTCTGGCTTCTGGTTTCATGTCTCCAAGTCAATCCAATTCCAACTTCGCTCAAGCTCAAGCAAGAGGGAATTGGTTGGTCTCTCCTGCTGATCAACTCAAGAGCGATCGTTTCTTTGATGGTCTGGATACTGAAAAATCTGGTGCCTTGGAAGGTCAAACTGTCGTTCCTTTCTTTATGCAGAGCGGTTTGGGAGAGCAGGTTCTGGCTCATATCTGGTGAGTTAGAAGATTAGAGGTCAGATGAGAGAGCAGTCGATAGGGTGAGACGGAAGGCTGCAGTTATCAGCTGTAGAGATTCGAGTTTAGATACTCGGTAGCCAGAGAATGTTTTCTCAGAGAGAGAATTCGGATATGACGAAGAATTTCTCCAGCTCCTACCAAGTCGCAGCATCTGACTGATTGCCTCTAATTCACCTCACTTATCCCCCACTTTCGTTTCTTTCAGGGATCTATCTGACATTACCCAATCTGGCTCTTTATCTAGAGAAGAATTCGCTGTCGCTATGTATCTCATCAATGGAAAGCTAGCTGGACAAGAACCTCCTCAAGAACTTCCAGAGACCTTGGTGCCTCCAAGTCTCAGAGGAAAGAATCTCCCAGAAGCTGTCAATCCGCAAGGTGAGAGGAATTTCAAGTAAAAGATCCTTTCTTGAAGCTGCCTCGAACACATGCTGACCTTTGATCTCTTCCTTTCCACATCCTCACAGAGAGCGACACTCAACGAGATCTATTTTCCCTCATGGATGACGAGCCAGCTCCTCTTCCAATCTCTGCAGCTTCTGCATTCATCAATCCTGCTGCTCAGACTTCTTCTCCAGCACCTGCTGCTCCTGCTTCTCGTCAAGCTCCCACTGCTGCTGCAACTTCAGGTCCTTTTGATGGCGACTTCTTTGGATCTCCAGCTCCCGCTCCAGCTGCTGCTGCACCTCGTTCGGCATTCGCCTCTTCTCCAGCGGCCGTTACTCCAAACCTGACTGGCGCTCGATCTCCTCCAACTGCTTCCAAGGTCTCTTTCGTCGATGATGCAAGTGCTGAACTGGGAAACAAGCAACTCCAACTAGACAACACTACCAAATCTGTCACTTCTATTCAATCTCAACGTCAAGATCTTTCGACTGCAGTCTCGACTGGAGCTTCGTCTTTAGCAGAGATCGAATCTCGCCTAGCTCAAGCTCGTGCAACTCACGAGAGCGAATCGAAACTGGTAGCAGATCTTCAAGAACGTCAACGTGTTCAGAACGAATCTTTGAAAACCTCAAGAGAGGAACTCATCAGAGCCGAGAGTGATCTCTCTGCTTTGAAAGCTGAGAAGGACGAGGTGGAACAAGCAGTCATGAGAGATAGAGAAGATGTCAGGGATCTTCAACGTAGAATGACTACAGTTCAAAACGAGACTGCAGAACTCAAGACTCAATTAGAGAAGCTCAAGAAGGAAGCGAGACAGAAGAAGGGAATGGTCGCTATCGGAAAGAAGCAGCTGGCAAGCGCTGAAGGAGAGAAGGAGAAGGTCGAACAAGAGATCAAGGCCGTCGAGGCTGGAGACGTAGAATCAGAAGATCCTCAGCCAATTGCAGCTACTTCGGAATCTCCAGCAGCTGCTGCCGCTTCAGCTACAAGTCCCAAATCTGCAACTGGTGCATTGAGTCCTTCCAGCGTCAGGTCCCTCAATCCTTTCGATCGAGCTGGATCAGGAGCTGGAGAAAGAGGCCACTCTCCATCTGCTTCTCTTTCTACTGCTGCTGGTGCAGGAGCAGCTGTGGGTCTCGCTGGAGCTGCTGTCGCTCATGAAGTCTCTTCTTCTCATCCCGAGACTGACAATACTCAGGCAGAGGCGACTTCTCAATCTCACGTTCAAGGCTCAAGCTCTTCTGGATTCGACGATGCTTTCGGAGTACCAACCAGTTCCGAGAAAGAGGTCTCTTCTTCTGCTGCACCAGCTTTCGACGACGATTTCGGATCTGGATTCGATTCTGGAGCTGCCACTTCTACCAGCAAGGAAGCAGTCATGCCAGGTGGAAGCTCGACGGCTTTCGATGACGCTTTCGCAGACTTTGGAGATTCTCAACCAACCGAGAACAACGTTGCTGCTGCTTCTGCTTCTCAGCCTGAACCAGAACAGCCATCAGTCTCTGATGGATTCGAAGAGTCGTTCGCTCCAGTGGAAGCTCCTAGCTCCATCGAACAAGCTCAACCTTCTTCAACCTCAGACGCAATCCCAACTAGCGAACCAATCAGCGCTCCTCCACAAACGGAAGATCAGGTCTCTACTCCTGTAGAATCCACTCCAGTTCAAGATGAAGATTCAGAAGACGACGTCCCTCTTTCAGAAACTTCTGCTGCCAAGCGCAAGAGTCGAGCTCTAGACGCTTCGGATCTTTCTCAGTCGTCTACCCCTGCTCAACAAGATGATGCAGGAGAGGACAGCTCTGACGACGAGGCTGACGAACCGGAAGATTTGGATTCTCAACCTCATCGCAGTCGTGGAATCTCAAATGCTACTGCTACTCCAGGAAACATCGGAGACGAGGTCGAGAGCGTCGCTGCACCTGCATCGAGGCCTACTCTCGCACCAGCCGAATCTGCCAATCAAGCTTCCGATCGCTTCCCGGAACTCCCTTCTGTAGAGGATGAACCTTCAACTGCAATGCCAGGATCGATTGGAGCGGTACCTCCAACTTCGATCGTCACTCAAAGCCCATCTCAGCCAGACGTTTCAGGAGGACTGGATTCGAGCACCTCGACTACCTCGATGTTCTCTTCTAACCCTTTGCCAGAAGGATCGATCTCAAGGAGGGATAGCGATGCAGGAGACGACTTCCACGATGCTTTCGACGAGGCTCCTCAATCTTCTGGCAGCGAGGCTTTCCCAGATTCCAATGGCAACACCACTTTCCTTACGGCAGGAGCCCTTGGTGGTGGTCAATCTGCAAGTGGAGCCGGAAGCACTTTCTCCAACATCTCTCAACAAGGAAGTGAAAGTGGGCATGAAAGATATAGCACTGCTATTGGAGATGGTCTTGGTGCAAGTGCTGCAACCACTTCAGGCTCTGACTTCTCTTCGACTACTCTCCCAGCCGTTGCCGGCTCTACTCCTGCTAGCTCTTTGGCTGCAAAGACGAGAAGAGCACCACCTCCAGCTCCAGTTAGGAATCCAAGCAGTCTCACTCCAACCGGTGGTGCTGGAACGGCTCAATTGTCCAACGATCCTTTCGCTCCAAGTTCTTCTGCTCCTTCGACGAACCAGTTCGATTCCAGTCAGCAATCAACATCATTCGACGACTTCGATTCGGCATTCGAAGATCTAGGCGCAAGTTCCGGAACTCAATCTTCCAATGCAAACGCTGGATTTGACGATGCTTTCGGTGGAGATAGCGATTTCGATTTCGTACCTTCCTTCGCAAGTTCCAATCCAGCTCAAGTTGGTGCACCTCAAATCGGATCTGCCAACAGTGCTTTCGATGGATTCGGATCCGGATCTCAGCCATCTAGCAACACGAACAATGCTAACTCGTTTGCAGGTTTCGATGATTTCGATTCAGCTTTCAATCCAGACGGAACTGCTAATAACGTCGCTCAGAATAGCACCTCGAATTCGAACTCTGGCTCTGGATTCTCTTTTGAAGATGCTTTCGATCCATCGGCTGCTTCTGCACCAAGTCTTCCGGCTAGAAATTCAACTGCAAACGCTCAACAAGCTGCTCCTGCAGTTCAATCTAGCACTGCTCCTTCAACGCAATCCGAGAACGCTCTTCCAGATGATGCTGGTCAAGTCAAACAGCTTTGCGGAATGGGTTTCTCCAGATCTAAAGTCATCAAAGCTCTAGAGAAAAGCAACTATAGAACCGAGAAGGCTTTAGAGCGCTTGTTGGCAGAGGCCTAAGGGCTGTGAAGACTTGATAAGCCCGCTTTCTTTTCTGTTCCGAACCTCCTCTGTAAGTCTTTCGAATTTAATCTCTGTCTTTCAGTTCACCCTGTCGATTTTCGACAAGTGAAATCCTTTCGTCTCTTGCTTTTTCTCCCCTCGCCTAGTGCCTACTCTCCTTTTAGTCGTCTTGTAGCGTAGCTTATTTTCATGAAAGAAATGGGGTGAATGAATACTCAGCACAGCAAAAAAGAGCCATTCTGAATGGAACAGACTCGACTTTGTGAAGATGTAGAACATCGAGCGCAGTCAAAACACCGATGCTTCCCTCTGTCTTAATCTTGTTCTCTTTTCCATTCTTCTCTCTTGACCACCACCACCTTCCAACTTCTTCTTTGTTTCGTCTTCGATTCGTTCTCCTATTGATCTTCAAGCCATACAATCTACTCCACTCAACTTATCTCAACTCAATCCAACATGAACTCAAACCACGACAATCTCAAAGATCCACTCGAAGAACTGCCACTCGGACTATTCTCCCACTCGCTCGCTTTCCTTCCACCCAAGTTTATCGCATCTTCCTCCGCAACATCAAGAAACTGGAGGTCAGCTGTGAACACGAACCCAGTTCTACATAGAGAGGTAGACTTACTCAAGCTAGGAGAAGGCAAAATGGTTCCCATCCTCTATCATGCAAACCGAATCTCTGCTCTCTCTTTCGATCGTCTCGTCAAGGTCTCGCTCAATCTCACCTCATTTTGGCGAGAGTATCTACTTATGAAGCATTCCTCGTCATCGGCTCTCGAATCAAACATCTCAAACCTCGACGTCCTCATGCTAACTCTTTCTAGATCCAAGGCAAGTCTCAAGGAGATCACTATATCCATTGCAGGTGCTCATAGAATAGATCCTCTACCATTCGTTGTTCTTCTCATCAAGGATCTCGAATCTTTCGATTCTATCAGACTCATGGAAGTAGGCGCACCGATTGGGCTAGGACTGGAGGCTTCTCAAGCAATCCCAGGTCACAAAAGATTTATTCTTTACAAAGACGAAGGATCAGGGTTGAACGGGTTGATGCATGGTGGGGAATTGATGAAGCAAGTGAAGAATTTCGTCAAAGGTGAATTTGTTTCGTTCGATATGATTCAGGATGACTCCAGTCATCCTCTTCCAATAGTCAGAATCATGGAAGAGCTAGAGAGCTCTGGACCGACACTTCAGCATCTAGATCTAAGCAATCTTGACTCGCAAGATGACCCACTTCCCTTATGGTCATTTGCACTGAGGTGTCAAAATCTAGTCTCGCTTCGCCTCTCTCTGAAACACTTTGCGGGACAGCATTTCATTCTAGAGGTTCCACAAAATACCGTCAGAGCTGCAAATCTGAAAACTCTATCTCTCAACACAAATGGACTCAAGGTAGATTGGAGTGATCTTTTAAACTGGATTGGGAGTGATGTCCTGAAAGAGATTCATCTCGATATAGGCCGTACACAGTTAGATGAAGATCATCTGTTGTCAAATGAGATCCCAGAATCAATATTTCTCAGCTCAATCGAAACACTCAGAAGCCTTTCAGCTCAAAGCATTGCCATTGAAGTGAATTTTGCTCGTGATTATCGTTATGATGATTACTGGATCGCATTTCCAAACCTACAACATCTAGATCTGAGTTTTCTCGATGAATCTGCTTGGGGCTTCTTCGAAAGACTCAAGTGTCCAAAGCTTCAGGAATTAACGTTGAGACTTCAACATAATTCCACAAGCGGGTTGCCAGAATCATTATCAGAATTAATTACTGGACTGGGTTGCCTTGTTTTCCTCCTTTAAAACCATTCATCAACTCTCATTGCGTTGAAATTGGGGGTGGCAGGAACAGTCACTTGGGAAGATCTTGCTTCTTATTCAGAACACACATTTGACTTCAAGTCTCTTCGTCAAATCGGATCCTTCTCATATTCTCGACACAGGGAAGACGGCAATGTTTTCAACGAATGGCTTTCAGAATCTCACTTTCCAGCTCTCACTGATCTCGATTGTAGTAAGGAGAGCAAACATCTGTTCAAAAAGAATGCTCCACTCTTACAACTTCGTTGAAAGGTTTTCGAATGGGTAACTGTAATCAATTTTCGCTTCAGACTCAAGTGTCTCTCGTTTCCTCCTCCCAATAACAAATCGTCTCCTCTCTCTGATGCCAAGTGAACTTCCGTCTTTCCTGGCCCTCTTTCTTTCTTTTCTCTTACGTTGTTCATGTTGTTTTTCTTTCTTCTATGTTTTTCATCCTCTAGAATCTTGAATGTCCACTTCTCACAGCATTACTTTATTCTTGGACTTGAGTGCTAGCGAAAGCCGCGGTCCTCTCCCTTCGCGTTTGGCCGACAGCAGAAGTGAGTTCGATTGTTTGGCTATAAAAGAGAGCCAAAGATTTTCGAGTGCTTTCTTGCCAGTCCAACAACTTCAACCTTCATCAAAAACACACAATGCTTTCCAAGACTATCCTAGCCTCTCTCTTCGTCGCTTCACCCTCGCAGCCCCATCTTCCATCTCAAAGAGAGACATCCCAAGCACGGGAGGTAAATATGTCATTGATGTTATTGACTATTGGAGAGCTCAACATGGTGTACCAAACTTGGAATGGTCTGACCAGCTAGCTGCCAATGCGTGAGTCGTCTCGATCGAAGTGGTCTTGGTGTCCTCGTTGGAGAACGCTCTCTCTGACCTCTCCCATTCTCTCTCTCTATCTTCTCTCTCTCTTGACACTACAAGCCTTGCAGCTAAACATTTTGGAACTGATTACTACATTATCAAAAGTCTCAACTAATGTTTCTCATCAAATCGTCAGTTGCGGAGCGTTCTTCTTCATTAGACTTTTGAACTTTTCGGTTTCATCATCTCTCAAACGACGTGCCATTCTTAGCTCTCTGAGAACTGGGTAATGAAAAGATGAAAAGATCCCTGCAGAATCATCTTGATCCATTCCAATGTGGGGAACGATTGAGAAACTGGTGAGAGATCTGAAGGTGAACGACTTTTGAACATCTTCCCACTTCAATAATCCCATTTCTAGATGCATCTTCACGAGTGTTTCAGAATGGTTGTGGAGAATGTTGAGAAGACATTCGAGTGAGTTTTTGTTGGGACCTACACTTCCAAAGACTTTGATGATTTCCATTTTAAGAGATTGAAGCTTTGGAGATTTCAACTTAGAGAAAATCTTCCAAGTAGCATCATCCACACGAGTGATGGATAGATCTTCAAGATTCGGAAAACTCAATGAGACTTGGTTCTGTAGATTAGGATCTTGTTGAGACTGTATTCCATCGAGAACCAATAATTTGATTGTATCTTTAGAGTTGAGAATCACATGTACGTTCATTCCATCAAAAGGTAATCCAGTGAGTTCCAAATTTGGTCGATCTGCCTTCAATGTAAGTTCTTCTAAGCCTGTTCCAATCCATTTCAATATCGATTCCCAACCTGTATTGCATCCAAAGATCTCAAGATGCAAATTCTTGAGATGGAAAGCCTCCCCAACATCTTCAGGAACTTCTACAAGTGGAGAACCTGCCTGCACAGTTTGTAACAGATCTTGGAACAGCCAAACTTCGAGAGAAATGAGATTGGAACATTTGAGAGCAAATGGCCACAATTGAAGTCGATCATCCTCAGTTCTGAGACTGCGTATATCTAGATGTTGAAGGGTAGTTGAAGAGCTTGCTAGCGCTTGCATGATCTCAACACTTTCTCTTAAACCAACTTTGTAGAGAGTTGCAATCTTGAATTCGTTGAATCCACCTTTGACTAATCTTTTCACCTCCTTCATCAATCCTGCAGCATGATTCAGATCTCCTGAAAAGGTTCCAGAAGAATCGTTCAAAGAGAATTCTTTACGACCTGGAGGTTTTTGAGAAGCTTTCAAGTGCAGAACAGTAGGCGCTTGTACTTTTACCGATTGTAGAGCGCTGAAAGATTGCAATTGCTTGATGAGATAGGTGATGAATGGAAGGGGATCACTTCCACGACGTAGATCTAAACCTTGGTGATAACGAATAAAGACTGAGATTTCTTTAAGATTTTGCTTTGATTTCTCAAGAGTGAGTAAGAAAATGTCGAAGGTTGAAATGTTGGAATTCAACGATTCCAAAGTCGATAATCCCTGCGGTTCTTGCTTGATCGTGTCTTCCCAGAAAGAGGTGAGATTGAGTGAGACCTTTACGAGACGATCGAGAGAGAGAGCAGAGACTCGATTGAAGTGGAAGAGGATGGGAATGCTCTCCTCTTGTTCCCAACTGAGCAAATCGATCTCATTATGAAGAGCTGGACTCGAATTGATGGTGGATCTCCACTTTTGAGAAAGGGCAGAAGAGATGGCGATGGATTGAGGTGGAAGGAAAGAGAGCGAGTGAGAGAACAACTCGAATGGCAATTCTTCTGCGGGATCTTTGAGATTGTCGTTGTTTGTGGAATTGATGTTCATGATGATGGAAATGAAGATTGCTTGAAGAAAGATGAGAAAGAATCGAAGACGAATCAAAGAGGAAAGGAAAGGAAGTGAGTGTTAGAGAGACAAGAAGAGAGAAGAGGCAATTCCTCATCCATCTTGACCAACAACATCCTTCATTCGAAATGTCGTTTAATGATTTAGAACGAGGGACAACCACCAACAATGGATCTCCATCTTCTTCAAGACCTCCAAGATCTGATGGCAGGCTTCCCTTGTATCATGCTCCTCCTTCTGCGACAAAGAGCAACAACTCGCAGCAGCAACAGCAGCAGTCTGAATCCGCAGAGTTCAAAAAGTTGGCAGATTCTCTTTCCCTTCAAATCTTCAAGATCAATGCAAATGTCAGTGGAATCGAGAAACTCATAAACATGAATGAGAGAGATATTGGAGGCGGGGATTGGAGCAAACAAGTGTAAGTAGATAGAGAGAGACAGAGGATGGAGTGGAGATGATTAGGGGCATAGAGGGACATCAAGATTCCTTCGTCGATTCAAGACCAAGACCAAGTCGAAGAGTACAAGAATGGAATGAGTAGTCAGAATTGCTCATCACTAAGGTTTATCGTCTGTTGATTCAAGAGGAGCTGGAGGATTCCGTTCGATCGATCGGGCTGAAGTCCCAGCTGCTTTGTCTGGTAGATCATTCCATCTCTGGACTCTACTATTCATCCTCTTTACTTCTCTTGATTTCTCGAACGATTGCTAAACTGACTATTCCCCGTCTACTCTCGTTCTCTCTTATAGAGCCGACCTGACAGAAGTCACTAGATCTCTAATCAAATCCTCAACTTCGGAAATCAAATCCATCACTTCTCTATCTTCCAAATCAAACAATCAAAAAGAGAAATTGTCTTCACAGAAATTGACTAGAGATTTCGAGAATGCTCTACATTCCTTTCAAAGGGTACAAAAGAAAGGAGCGGAAAAGAGTAAAGATCTATTGTTGAACGAGAGGGATAGAGAGAGAAAGATGAGGAAATCCATTCATGAAGATAGTAATAAGGGTAGTCTTGGAAGGAATAGTAAAAAGGGGAATCAAGAGTGAGTAATGGTAGAAGAGTTCGTGATTGCGAAGTTTGAACTTTACCTTATTCTTTGTTTTACTATTCCCTTTCTTCATAATCCATTCATTTCGATCCCTCAACTCATCAACTCATCGACCCGAAACCTCTCAGCAATATCGATTCATCTTCTTCAACTCCTTTAGTAGACGTTTCTTCCAGACCTAATTCATCAGCTTTCCCTCCAGAAGATGGTCAGGAACAGGAACAAATTCAAGAACAAGAGCAAATCACGAAATCAAAGGGACCAAGTCAAGCGGAATTGGAATTCCAAGAAGCTTTGATTGAAGAAAGAGAGGCTGAAATTAGAGAGATCGAAGGTGGGATTCATGAATTGAATGAAATCTTTAGAGACTTGGGTCAGATCGTCACTGAACAGGGTGGAATGATTGGTGAGTGTTCTAATGACTCTATGCAGGAGTGTTCTCATGATTCTATCTGCATAGAAAGTCGAGAAGTTGTGCTCTCTTTCTCGTGCTTCGTGAAACAAGTTTCGAAGGCAACTTCACTCGCTGCTCAAGGGAGAAATTTCAAAACTGACTTCTCGTCTTTTCTCTTTGACTATCTCCTATATTCCATCTGCTTCTATTCTCTATCAGACAATATCGAATACAACGTGGCTTCGATAGCGACAAATACTGGAGCTGCCGATCGAGAATTGGTCTCTGCGAGCGATTATCAACGTAAAGCTGGTAGACGAGCTGCTTGCTTGATGTTGGTCGTCGGGTTCGTCATCGCCGTTGTTCTTCTTGCTGTGAGTGTCTGTCAGGTCTTCTCCTTTTTTGGCTCTGATAATCGATGCGAAGGAAGAATCGATTCTGTTGCCTACTTTAAAGTATCGAAATTTGACTGCTGACTTTCGATTCCCTTTTCTCCTGTTTCTTTCTTCAATACTTCTCAAAATCAACCTAACGGGAACTCTTTGTCAACCCGTTAGCTTCTGAATTAAAAACTTCTCCTACGTCTGTGCAAACTTGCTTCCTATCCGATTATTTCTTGCTTTGTGGGATTCCCATCGTCTTCTTTCTTTCTCGTGTCACCTTAAACTGTTTTTGAGAATCAAAGCGGGTCTCCTCTTTTAATTCAACTTGTAGATGAATTCAGATCTTTCTCTTCTTTCAGAGCCGAGATAAAGAACTCCTCTTCTTTGTAGATTTGATTGTCCAGACTCACTTTCCAGAAAGGTGATGGAGACGCTCTTGAAAATCTCTTTCTCTCTACTACGAACCGGGGGTCAGCAGGAGAAAGGACTCGAAGTCCTGTTGAAAATTACCCTGAAGGAAAAAGAAGAGAGCTTTCCCAGAATTGAACGCCGAATCGTACTGAGTAAGCGAGATTTTGCTCGTTCTTCCTTTCTTTCTCGACCAACCACAGCATCCATCCACTCAATCCTCCTTTTTGATTCGTCTTCGATTCTTCTCCTTTCTCTCCAAGACGAAGAATAAGCCACTCGAACTACCCAATCCAAATACAGCTTCCATTTCAACCTTTTTCAACTCAATCGCATCCAGACATGAACAATTCTACCATCCTTGATCCCCTCTCACGTCTTCCTATCGAAACTTTCACTCATCTCTTTCCTTTCCTTCCAATCTTCGACGTTGCAAAATCATCTGCAGTCTCTAGAAATTGGAGAGAAGCAATCCTTTCAGATTCGACTCTGCATCAAGAAGTGGATCTCACCAGATTGACGTCAGAAGACACCAACGTCATCATTGTTCATCTAGATCGTCTCTCTTCTCGCTCACTTCATAGGCTCGTCAAAGTATCTCTCAATCTGACTGCTTTCTACAGAGAGTATCTTGGCGGTAAGCTCAAGGCAGGAAATGCTTCAGACTCACTTGTGAGATGCCTTTCCAGATCTACGGACAATTTGAAAAGGATCTCCCTCAAAATTGAAGGCAACGAAGGCGAAATGTTTGGTTATCTGTCCTCTCATATTTTGAGTGCGGTCTTGAGATTTCCCAGTCTGAAGGCAATCTTCCTCGAAGTGGACCAATTCATCAAATTCCAAGTTGGAGAAGATATACCGTCTTCAAAGATGTTTTCCGTCACTCGGAACACTCACAGCAAGACGTTTGCAATTCCCAGTGAAAATTTTGATCAAGTCTTAGAGGTGATAGAAGCAGCTGCTGCATTTGTGGGAAACACATTAAGTGAGCTATTCTTCAATTGGGTTTCGTTGAGAGCTCCTGACGGTCGTCTTACCATCGAACTGATCAGAAAACATAGCTCTACTCTTCAAAAGCTATCCATCAATCTGCGCGATCTGGACTCAACTCAGAAGAGAGGCCTGCTCTGTGCTGCCGCAAGTTGTCCGGAACTCACTCATTTATCAATCACACTCCCGAAAGACGAGGCGGATGATGGGGCAGACGCGCTCAATTTACTTGAAGGGTTGAAATGCTGTAAGCTGAAGGAATTAGATTTGGCAACAAACCTCAACCTAGACTGGGAATCATTGTCGAAATGGTGTGCAAGCTCTTTGGAAGGGCTTCGCATTTGTATCGGTTCAACAACTTCCGCAGGTCCAATTCTTTTGATCTCCGAGTCCAGATCAACTCTCAGAAGCCTCGATTTGGAGTTTCTAGATGGTGAAGTCGAGAGAGTTTTCTCAGATTCTCTCCCGAGCTGTCCGAATCTCTCTAGTCTCTCTCTGAAGAAAGCCTCTTCGTCATCTCTCAAGCTCTTCTCCAATCTAGACGTCAATGGACTACTCTTTCTCACGATTCATGCGTCAGAAGAAACCAAAACTGATGCTTTCAACTGCCTCTACAGTCTACTGAAGAAATACGCAGCAAACCTATGGACGTTGACATTGGAAAACGTCGAATACGAAAAGTCTTCTTTGTCGCCAATGGCGGGAATTAACTTCAACGACCTGTTCTCGCTTACGCTAGATTCCTGTGGTTCAAATCTCTTTGACTGGCTCTCCTCTCTCTCTTATCCAAAGTTGATCTCTTTGAACTCGACCGGATCAGCGGAAAGTGATCAGGCGAAAGCTAGATTCAAGTTGAATTCTCCAATTCTTTCCAAAATTTCGATCTTTGATCAGCAGGTCTCTTCAGCCTTCTAGACTTTGGACCTACTTCGTGTACCATCAGTTCACTGTATATTGATGCACTGTATATTGATGCACTGTATATTGATGAGTCTCAGATCACGTCAACATTCTATTCTTCGAAAGGAAATCTTTTCACGAATAAAGATCCGCTCTCTGTTCGTGTCTCTTCGTCGCTCGTAGTCTTTGAACTCCTTAGATTCCATTTTTCTGTTGTTTCAGTAGTTTTTTATCCATTCGTTCTGTCCATTCGTTAAGAATCTCCCTTTCGCATCCGCTTTTGGACTACTCGCTTTGTGGGGTGGAAGATTGGGTTTGTCTGATCGATAAAGAGAAGGGATGTAGACTTTCTCGGTTCTGATAAAGGTCTCATTGGTAGATACATCAAGTAGGAAGAAAAAGATAGTTTGAAAAACAGAGTATTTCAAACGCACCGAAGCTCTCCTTCTCATCGATATCTCTCTCAAGTCAAGTGTCACTCGACGATTGTCAAACCAGTCTGACATTCCGGCGAACAGTGTTTGCACAATGAACACCAAATCCTAAACTCAAAAGAAGTGGAAGACGTTCTTCTCGAGTGACAATGATCCAATTGAAAAACAAACAGTGCGTATATAGAAGTTGTGTTGCGATGTGGACGAGAACTAAAAGAGAAACAAGATGAGGCTTTTATGTTGTTGTTCATGAGTAAACGAGAAAAGGGAAAGCAGTGACTGAATAGACCTAAATAAAATGTATGACATGACTGATTCTGGGAAAAGGTGACTGTAGAGATAGAGGGTTAAGGTTTAGAGATTTGAAAGGATACCTCGTAAGAAAATTAAGGTGTTGACCGAAGATAATGTGGAAGAGTATTTCGAAACAGTGAAAGAAGTGAAGAGGAATGAATAGAGCAAGAGATAGAGGACATCTCTTCGTCGACATCTCCTAGCTTCCTCTCGCGCTGTTGATAACTTTGATCCAATTGCTGCTGTCTCCACTTGGGTCTTCATACAGATAAGATCGAGCAGGCTGGGAGTAGAAAGAGAGAAGGGATGCGAGGTGAAGATTAGTAACGAAGCTCCTCGTGTATCAGCATCGAGAATTGAAAACTCAACACTCACTGTGTGAACCACGAAGGCACGATTTCCTCTAGCTTCCACTCCGATTAGCATGTTGGGTGCAGCGCTAGCATTTGCTCTCAAGAAAGCTCTCGCTCTTTCTCGATCTGGATCTGGACTGATTCCTCTCACTGAAGACGCTTGTTGTCCTCTCTCTGCAGCCAACGAATTTGCTGACCAGCTTTCTCTCCTAGCTGGGATCCCTCTGGGAGAGACGGGAGAGTCATTGCTATGAGCTTGTTGATCGTCGATACCTGCACTGTGACTTGCTCTTCTCTTCGCTTCGAATCGACCTGGCGTGCCTTGAGATGGAGTGGTCGGAAAGAGTTCAGCAGGTTGACTAGCAGTAGGAAGCGGAGCTAGAACATCGCTTGTCTGTGAAGTAGAAGGGACTAATTGAGGCATGGCTAGGATGACTTCGCTCTTGACTTTCAAAGCATCGGCTGTTTCTTTGACGCAGAGCAATCTTGGGAAATCGGTGAGAATCAGCTGCCTCTTCTTCGAGAACATGTTTGCTGTACCTGTCTTTCGATGAACGACAGGACATGCGTAGAGAAGAACCTCATGGGGAAGAAGAAGACCAGCCCAGCCTACGACAGGCGTGAGGTTCGTAGAGGAAGGATTGGCAGGAGACGATGAAGAAGCAGGAGCAGGAGCGAGAGCAGAGCCATGCCTTCGACGAGCTGGAACTCCTCTTGTTGGAGTGTCGTCTTGATCGAAATCGTCTACGCTTGAAGAGCTACCATTGACTTCGTTGAAGGAGAACCTATGTTTCAGCTGCTGCCTGACGTTCGGTGGAATGACACTTGCTCTTTGAGAGTTTCGATTGCTCTTGCTGCCGACTGTAGCGGACCATTCCTTTCCAGTGACAGCTGAGGCCAACCTCAGAAGATTGCTGGCTCTCTTCCCGTTGGCTCCTGAAGCTCCCTCTTCCCCTGTTGAGAGGCCTCTAGGACGAGAAGGACCTGCTTGGGCGTCTGAATCCGAATCGTCAGCGTCCGCTACGCTCGTAGTGGATCTACCAGGAGCAGCCGAAGAAGATCCTTGCTCTAAGGAGGAGACAGAAGCAGCTCTGGAATCGTCGGCTGCATTTCCAGTGCTAGCAGCTTGAGAGGAATTGCCTTGAGAGAGAAGACTTCCAGCCTCTCTAGTATCTGCCCAGCCATCGCTTCCGAAGAGACTGTTTGTTTCGCTCCTTCGGGTGATTGAGGGAGCGGGTCTCTGATAGATTCCAGTGCTGATAGAAGGAGCTGGAATGGACCAGATCGTGTTGAAGTCCACCTCCGAGAAGAAGGCATGCTTCTTGATCTCTTCGACTCCTCCTTGGAATCCCAATCTCTTCTCGGGATCCAAGACGAGCAGACGATCTACGAGATCTCTAGCATCAGGTGGAAAGTCCTCGGGATACTCGAATTCTCGTTTGATGATCTTCTGAAAGGTCTGGTATTCGTTGGCTCCCTTGAAAGGAGGTCGACCAGCGATCATCTGGTAGAGAACGCAACCGAAAGCCCAGGAATCAGAAGCTTCGGCAGCTGCCTTTCCTCCGAGAAGCTCAGGACTGACGTATTCGGCTGTTCCAACGAAACTGTTGGCTCTTTCCCTGACAGCACCTGCTGGTTCAGAGGTCGTAGGAGTTGGAGCAGCAGGAAAAGTTGAAACTGTGGAGGACTTGGGCTTCGAGATCTTGGCTGATCCAAAGTCTGTAACCTTGATTCTCATTGCGCCATCCAGTAGAACGTTCTCGGGTTTGATGTCTCTGTGAATGACTCCAACTCGATGCATAGCTCCGATCGTATCGATCAATTGAGCTGCATAGTAGCGAGAAGAAAGTGGATCGAAAGAGCCGTGCTTCTTGATGAAACTCAAAAGCTCGCCATTCTGAGCTAGTTGCAGCACGAAGTCTGTCAAGTAAAGAAGAAAAGCATGTAAATGGGAGGTCAGTAAGAAAGAAGTTTAGGAAGCAGCTTCATGTTCAAATGCTTGTCAACCATTCATTCTTCTCATCTCGTTTCGTCCAGACTCACAGAGACTCTCTCGATCTTGAAAAGTCCAATAGAGACTGATGACACCTGGGTGTTTGACTAGAAGGCTCAAAGCTTCTCTTTCCACGTTGACATACTTCTGTTTCTTCTCCTTTAAGATGTGCATCTTGTCCAGAACCTTGACTGCATAAATCTTCCTTCCAGCTCTAGCAGCAGTAGCAGATGATGTAGGAGTCTTTCCAGCAGCTGCTGCAGCTGCAGTGGTAGACTGAACGGCTTGAGAACCATCGGAAGTAGTTGAAGGACCACTCAAGAGATCCCAAGCTTCCAAGACAGTAGAGTAAGATCCTTCTCCCAAGATCTCTCCGAATTCGAAATCCTTGGGTCCTCGAGCAGTCCTTGGTGAGATCGGTGTTGCTGGAGATTGACTGTTTGTTGATGAGGTCGGAGGTGCTAGATGAGGAGCTGGAGTCGAAGGCGCGACCGAAGTCGTCGCTGGTGGCGAAGGATTTGAAGGATTCGAAGAAGAGCTCGAGCTGGGAGAATTTGAAGTAGGGGTCCCTTCAACGTGATGTGCTCTGTTATCAGAGTTCTGAAGAGGAAGGATCTTTCCGGGAGAGTTTCCGATTTGAGAAGAATCCGCATGAGGAATGTAGACTCCTGGAATCTTTCTGACAGGAGCCTTGATACTTGCAGGAGCAATCGAATTGGAGCTAGTGGAGATTGCGTTTGAAGTTGATGAGATTGCAGTATCGGCTCTAGTGAATTGAGGTGGAACGGAGAAAGATTCCGATCGAGTAGGAGAGACTTCTGATTGAGCTTGAGCTTCCACTTTGGCTTGAACTTCGCTCGGTCCAAAGGAGGAGGCTGGTGGTTGATCTGAGCTCTTTGATCCGGAAGACGAAGAGCCATGAGGTGAAGATAAAGAAGCATTTGGAGAAGGGTTGATGGAAGATGGAGCTTGTGCTTTTGAAGTAGGAGATGGATTGCTAGCTTCAGAAGTTCTACTTTCGACAGCGGCAGGCATGTTGATGCTGTTCTCGACGATTGGAGCTCTCCTTTCTGCTATCAAAGAGTCTGCGGCAGCTAAGTCTTGTTTGAAACTCTCTCTGTCAGGTTCGGCATTTCTAGAAGTGCCATTAGTAGCGGTCTCGAAGGGATTCTTCGAATCTTGATCCTTCGATTTGAGTTCCGAAGGCATCTCGCTTTCGTCGTCGTCTCTTCCTTCTTGATTTTCCTCCTCTTCTTCACCTCTCGTTTTGCTTTCTCTAGCAAGAGCACTCGGACCTTTGACATCTTCATCTCTTCTTCCAGTAGGCTTGCTAGTACTTCCACTTCCCCAACTTCCTTCTCCACTTAGAACGCTATCATTTCTACTCCTATAACTCTTTCCACCTGCTGATTTATTCGAGAAGACAGATTCCGAAGTCAAAGCTCTGAGGAATGAAGGCCTCTGAGGAATCTTGATCGGAGAATTGCCAACATCTTTAGAACTTGTCATTCTACCTCTAGAAGTTGTCGCTGTTGAAGAAGCTTCGGTTCCATGACTTCCGCCTGAAGAAGTCGAATTCGATTGTTTGTGAAGATTGAACTTTGATGCTTCGAGTAGTGGCGAAGTGGGGGCTGATGCAGGGAAAGGAGTCGAAGAGTCTCTTCTCTTGAAGGGGATGAGATCAGAAGAGGGAATAGGTTGCAATCTAAGGTTGGAAGAATTGGTCCTCTGCCTTTCCCTAGTCTTCGAAGCATCTCGAGAAGTAGACTGAAAGCTTGAAGCTATAGGATCTGATCCAGTTGAAGGGGTAGCAATCGGAGATGTAGAAAGCGGTTGAGAAGCAGTAGATGACGATTGATGATGATGATGACCTTTTCTAACTTGATCTTGAGTTTCTTTACTTGATCCTCTTTCCCTCTCCCTATCTCTATGAGAGGATCTATTCCTACCACTCCTGTCTCTAGATGAAGAGGAACCAGGAGGTAGAACAGGAGTTGGTCCAGGAGTATGACCACTTGGTTCGCTTGGAGCTCTAGCAGTACCAGCTTCCACTTCGGCTTGAACTTGTTGAGCGGGAGTAAGAGGAGCAGATTTCTTCCTTGATGGATTTGGAGTACTACCGTTTGAAGTCACGTTGATTCTAGACAAGGGAGTGCTCGGAGTTTCAGGAGAAGATTGAGCAGCTAGAGGAGGAGTACTGTTGAGAGCCTTAGAATTCAATAAAGAAGGAGAAGATGGAGCTAGAGCAGAGTTCGGAGTTCTCAATGGACTTGAAGGAGCAATTGCGGCTAGGGAAGATGGAGATAAAGCTCCAATAGACCGAAGAGCTGCAGGTGAAGTGCTCAGATTTGAAGACGAGCTTGAAATTGGGCCCAACTTTTCTCTCTCTTCTTTTGGAGAGACTCTCGGTTCTGGAACTCCAAAAGCCCAGACTCCGAATGCATTCTTGCTAGTATTCACATAAGCTGGAATACCAGGTGAAGGTAAAGGTGAAGCACCTCCAGAGTTGAAATTCGCTCCTGATCCTTCTCCATGTTTGGCTACGAAGAGAGGTGCATTTGTGACTGAGGAAGTTCTACTCATAGGGAGTGATTCGTCTTGAGAACTGATTGAGGGGACCACGCCTACCAATCCAGCCAATCCCAAGGTACTGTCTCCAGAATGAGAAGAAAGAGTTCCTGCACTGAGTGGAGTTCCAACGATGCTAGGAACCAGTAATCCACCCGTTCCTGTTGGAATTGAAGGGACGGAAGCTGTAGTATCGATACGAAGAACACCAGGAGATTCTGGGAGTGCTTCTCCTTCCAATTGAATGAATGGTCTGCTGCCATTCATAGAAGGAGAACTTCCACCACTACCACCGGTCGTCGTCGAGGAAGCAGTCAGAGGTTTGATACCGAGTTTACTTGCACTTTTGACTATCTTTGATCTCAAAGATGATGAATTCTGATGTTTTCTAGAGGGAGATTGAGAATTCGAGACGGATGAAACCAATGGCTCTTCATTTCCCAAATCGATAGTCTTGACGCTTCCTTCCATTCCAGAAGAGCTTCCGACACTCCAAGTGTTGCTTTGAGGAATGCTGAAGCTATTGAAGCCTCTATGATGACCACTAGGAGCTGCTGAAGAAGCTGCTGAAAGTCCCCAAGAAGCTGGAATCGAACTATTGTGTCTACTTCCTCCCATTCCAGGTGCATTCCGATACTGCCAAGCGTCTGAAGGTAACTTTGGAGTGTGGGCTTGCTTTCGAGAGATTGGACTTGGTGGGACTCCGTTTTCATTTGATGGATTAGGCTCTTGGTTTGAGGTAGCTACTGAATCGAATCCGAAAGGCATTTCAGGAGAAGAAGATAGAGGTAGACCTTCTCTCTGTTTTCCCTTGATTCCAGCACTTTGAGCTTGAGGTTGAGTATTTGAACTTCCTGTCGTTCTATTCGGGAAGGCAAACTTCTTTTCTCCATTCGAACTTGAAGGTTCATTTCCTCCATCTTCGGATTCAGCAGCGCTACTTTCCCCACCAGTTCCAATAGCCATTCCAGCTCTCGAGGCATTCTTTTCAATTTGATTCCCTCCACTGAGAGTCTTGTCTCTCTGCATCATTTGAGGTCTTCGATTACTGTTGTTTGCAGTCGAAGGATTCCCATATCCACCCAAAGGTCTACTTCCATAGCCACCGAATCCTACTCTGAAATTACCCAGTGGAGCAGCTCTGAAAGGAGCAGCTTCCAGACTACTAGTGGAATTAACACTGCTAACAGAGGAAACCGATTGAGCTCTGCCTAGAGAAGCAGAACCTGATTTTGAGGAAGCTTCCGAGACGTGACCTCCAGCAGCAGAGCCAGGTTCGTTTGGATAGTAATATTGAGGATTGTGGAATTGAGAATTCGAAGGAGAGATCAAATTTTGAGCAGCTGAAGGAGGTAAACCAGCATTTGTTGAAGAGATTGGGGAAGAAGTTGGAGAGGCAAAGACTTGTCTTGCTCTAGCTGCTGAAATCGAACCTGCAGGAGAGACTAGAGGAGATGAATTCCGACTGGAAGAAGCAGAATAACCCGAATAGGTAGAAGTGGCAGTTGATGATCTTTGAGATTGTTGATGATGATTCATCGAAGTGGTCGCAGCAGGAGCTGAACTGACTGAGGGAGTAGAGGTAGAGGAAGATACGTTCAAGGTACTGCTGAGAGGAGAGGATTGATCTGCAAACCTTCTTGGAATGATACCCGAATCAGATAATCGAGCTTCATCATCCTCAGAAGCAGAAGTAGATCTCATTCCAACATTCCTTCGATCTCTTGTCCCACCACCACCACTGCTTAGATTCCTACTTTGAATCGGATTCCCATCGAATAGATTGGAAGGCATACCTTTACTGATGCTTGAAAGAGGTCTTATACCATTTGAAGGACTGCCATTCCCCAACAGATTGTTGCCATCCCTATCTGGATCAGTTCCTGCTCTGCTCAAGAGGCCAGGTCTAATCCTCGTACCACCACCACCACCACTTTTGATGGAAGCTGCCTGACCTATACTAGACGATCTAGACACATTTGGGCTTGAAGAAGGGGAAGCAGATGCTGAAGTTGATGAGGAAGATGTAGAGATTGAAGCAGCATTCCCACTCAATGGTCTTGAGGGAAGATTGAGATTGGAAGTGGCAGTAGTAGGATTAGCAGAGGAGAGAGTAGAAGTTGCAGTCAGGGCTGACAAGGGCAGATCCGAAAAGATAGAGGCTGGATCAGATTGCATCGAATTGGAATTGAAAGTAGAATCTGAATAGAAGAAAGGAAGGACAAGTCAAGTGCAGAGGATTAGAAACTTGATGAATGATTCACTGGCAGCACTGCTTCTTCTCTTTGATGCTCTTCTCTTCTCACCTGCTTCTTTCTGTCTCCGATCTTCTTCTGGATTGTTGGAGATTACATCCGAATGTTGCTGGATCTGTTCATTCTGTCGCTGTGCGATGACTGGATCTTCCATGGCGAATGGGATTCAGATTCCAGATTCAAGGCAAGCAAGGCAGAGTAGAGAGAGCGAGTAGAAGGTGATGGACTCTCTCCTTCTTCGCTGGGTAGATTCCCTTTTGCTTGCTGTACTTCTGATTCTGATTGTTGATTCAGAACGACTTATGTCGAAGTCATTCCCATTGTCAATATTGAAGTTGGTAGAAAGAGAACAACAGGAAAGGCAGATGCTAAAGATAGACAGTGTTCGCTTCTCTCAGTTCGGTCCCACTGCAGCGTCAATCCTCGTTGAAGCAGCATGCATCTAGATGGATCCATAGAATAGATCTGAGGTCTGCTTGAAAGTTTAGAAGATCACAGAGCTAGAAGAACAGCTCTCATCAAGTACCACTTCATCGAGTGAGTGTAAAAACAAACGGCCTTGAGAGCGAGAGCACGAAAGGCTTTGTTAACAGATCAATCACTTTGGAAATAACTTAGATATCTCTAGAAAATCAAGCCAAAATCTATACTCTACAATCACTATCTCTCGTATCTCTGAAGTCGTCACAAACGGAAACCATATGCCTTAATCTACTTCTTCTACTACTTAATGTGGCGAGTCGCGGCATCAGAGTTCCACTCATTTAGGATAGTTTGAGCATTCTTAGAGCAATCGAAGGTGAAGACATCCTGTTTGGTGGGAAAAAGGTGTGGGAACCGTCAAAGTCAGTCGACAGGTCCGAGAGTTAGATGATTTGAGAAATCTCTCACTCACGCTGACAACCTGACCAGTCTCAACGTCATTCTTAGATCCGAGGAGGTACCAGATGTAGTGATCTGGGGAAAGAAGATAGAGAGGGGAGAGAGGAAAGAAGCTCAACGAGATATTCACTTGCTTGATGAGATTTACCATCCCTAAACGCAAACACTCTTCATGACCAAACTCACCTGCGACGCGATGAGGGTAGTTGACTCTAATTCTACCATTATGACGAGTCAATTGCTTTTGTTGAATGTAGTATTGAGAAGAGTTTGGCTTGGCTGTGACCGTCTTAGACAAAGAATGAGCTTCAGTTGATCCTCCGCCGTAAGTGACAGAGATTTTGGCTGAAACTGCAACTGGGATTGCTTCTCCTCCCTTAGCAGAGACTCCACCACCTCCTCCAACAGTCCAAGCGTTAGTAACAGAATCAGAGATGGTGGCAGTAGTGGTTTGGTCTTGAGTTGAACCTCCACAGTTGTATGCGCCAGTTGACAATTGGTATTGATAGACGACTTGATCAGCTCCAATTTGTTCAAAAGTACATCTATCGGCGTTGCTGTTGAAGATGGAAGATTAGAGCAGAGGAAGTGAAAGAGAAGGTTAGTAAACTATGCCTTCATCGTCAAGTTTTCGCTTTTCGATCTACTTCAAGGCCAATTTTCAACTCGAATACTCACTGGGTGCTTCCTCCTGGACAGTCGTTGATAAGTTGAGAGTTGGATGGAGCACTTTCACGAATGACCATTCCAGATGGGACACCATAGTTTTCGTTAGCGATAGGGGAGCTGAAAGACAAGGCAGCTAGAACCAGCCCAGAGAAAGTGACGAAAGTGTAAGAGATCATGATAGGTTTGGAATTGATGTGAAGACTCTTGAAAGATAGAGAACTGGAGATTGAGAGAGGAAGAGAGATTGAGGTAAAGAAGGCTAGAGATGTTGGGTGTTGACGAAGAGAGAAAGAGTTCTTGTTGATGGTGAGGAGAGAAATGGGATTGATGGCGGTTCAGGCTGTTCCTTTTATACCTTTCCCCTATCTTTCGAGTGACTGTTTAGTTCTCAAGAACGTTCTGAGATTGTGAACCACTGTTAAACGTTCTTGCCACACCACCTCCCGACGTCACTCTCGCGATCGTTCAGGTTCAAAGGCTCAGCCAGATTTGTGCGCCTTCTTGCAAGCCTAGATTTTATGATCTTGCATACATGAATAATGCATTCCGAGCAGTCCGAGAAATGACGAGTGTGGAAACAGTGCAAATCAGCGTCAGGCAATTGGGTGAAGAGGCGCTTTCATTATGACGTAGATGAGCTTCAACCCCTTGGAACCGACGGTAAGATTTGCTGTTCCTTGGAGCTTTCTCGCTTCAACGTTGACAGAGAACCCGAACGTTCTGAACGAAGATCATTCCTTCCATTTGCCGTCTCGAGGACTTCAGTGATGATGAACGAATGGAGTGGCGTGTCGATCCATCTCACGGTCTCGAGTCTCGACCATCTAAAGCCCACCCCTCCTTCTCCCCAATCGAACGCAGCGCCAACAAAATGTATTAGAGATCATTCGATCATAACAGATTTGGACTGAGAGGGTAAAAGAAACGTTTAGACGAGTACGTAATGATAAGGAAAAAGCTATAAAAGCCAACCGTTTTCTCTACTGCTTTGAGATTCCCCCAACTTCAACAATCGCTTCTTCTCTCTTCACCTTATCAGCCTTCCCGCTCTGTTAGATCCATCAAAATCTTTTCGAAACCAACTTCAACTCTTTCAAGATGCAATTCACCTCTGCTTTCACCGCTCTTCTTCTCCTCGCCTCTTTCTCCTCGGTCATTGCCCTCCCAAGCCCAAACGTTTTGGCTACTACTGAAGCAACCTATGCAGTATTAATGGACAAGAGAACTGGTTTACCGGTCCCACGTATCGCCAAGCGTGCTGATCCCTCTGTCGCTGATTTAATCAACTCTTGTCCAAAGGCAAACTCAAAGAGATTGGATCCAGCCGATGTTTGTTCTTGGAGCAAGACAGGAAGTAGCGGTGAGTTTTTGGCACAGAGTGTAGCAGAGGAAGGAAAGAAGGATGGGCAGAGAAAGCGAGCGAGCGGACGGCTCTCAACATCAACATATCACTGAACCATTCCTTCGCACTCCCGCTCGATCTTCAGGTAAAGCCTTCGAAAAGAAGACTTATTACTACAAAGGAACTCAAAGAAACGAGTTCACGTGAGTTGAAGAGCTTCGGAGAGACTTAGAATCGGCTCGTTCGCGCTTCTGACTTTTCATCTTCGTACCTCGTATTCTCAGTCGTAACTGTCAAAACGCTACTGGAGATGTTCAAGTCTCTGCTTCTGGTACTTCTAGTGTTTCTACCACCATGACTGTCTCTCAAGAGGCAGACCTCAACCTTGGACCCTTTGCTTTCTCAATTTCATCCGGCCAAACTCACTCTTCGGATGCTGCGACCACCGATACCTCTGCCATGCACATTGCTAACGGCCAAAAAGGAGCTCTATTGGGAGTGCAATTGATCCAACCAGTCACTGGAACTCTTCAAGTCAATTACGGCGTGAGACAAGCTGGGCATTACATCTGGTGAGTACTGGTATAGATCGAGCGAAGAACAGAGGCTTTGTTCAACGTTCGAACCTTTCTGAATTCGTCTCTTCTTCAAACTTCACAGGTACGTCCGTAACGTTCTAAACCAAGAACTTTCGGGTCCAATCCAACCACAAGCTTTCATTATTGGATGCGACGATGCAGAACCAAACTTCTAATCACCCTTTGCTTCGTGTCTCTTAAATATGTATCCTGAATTTCTATAGATTTGACGAATAAATGAGCTGAATACTCGCAGTCTGTTTGCTGAAGCATAATTCACTTTTCAAGTTTGAAAGTCTATCATTGCATCGAGACTTGAAAGTCTGTTAAAGTACAAAAAAGTTCGGGATCAACTTAACTCGAAAAAGCTTCGACTCCAACTTGCACGACTTTGGTTCTCAAATCCTTCAGATTAACCAAGACGACCTGACCAGTTTGAGAGAATTTAGGAATCAAAAGGATCAAAGTTTTCTTACTTTCATCGTTTGTCAATTGAGTTTCATAGAAACCTTTTCGGAATCTAGGTTGATTACCAATGAAAAAGACGTCTGGAATGTCATTGATGATGAATGGATCTGAAGTTGCGAATGGATAACACCCTGCGTGAGAGAGAAGATGGAAGGTGAAGGAGAAGAAGATTCAGTGAATAGAATCTGATCAAAGAAAAGAGACAAGACTGGACTGGACTCTGAAAACATCTCAATCTTTCATACTCACAAAGTGTATCAGGAGCAGTAGGAGCAACATGACCCCATTTCAATAAATTTCTAGCCATTTCAAACCTTTCATCTCCATCTCCATCTTCACCCTCACCCTCACCATCTCCCTCATCCTCTCTCACATCTTGATCTTGATCTTTTTCATCATGATCCAAATATTTGAAAACGTCGTCTAAATTCTGACCACCACTTCCCAAGAATTTCCTCTTTTCAAATCCAAACCAAGTAGGATTGGTTTCTCTTTTCAAAGAATCAAACCTACTAGATTTATTCAAAAGGGAATAATGAAAAGGTTGTTGAGGTAAAGAAATCGAAGTTGGATCTTTTGGTCCAGGTAAAAGATGAATAGAAGTTAATGTTGAAGAAAGTGATGATAGATGATAATCGAAGGTTTCAAATAATGAGGTTCCGGTTGGTTGGATTGATTGTTTGTTTCGCTATGAAAGATAATGGAAAAGAGAAACAAGAGACAAGGAAAAAAAAAGTTAGATAAACATTGAGAGATTTTTGTCGTCTCTTTTCTTCTGTTCTTTTCTTGGTCATGAAGGTTTGAAAGCCCTTACCTGTCTTCGATCTTCTTCTTGTCTAACAGGTTGACAAATCGAATTTCCAGCAATGACCAATCCTACGATTTTAGAAGTTTCTTCATTATCCTGGCACGAGTAAAACGAAAGGAGGATAGGATAATTGTCAGTAAGACTGCAATGACTTCTTTCTCTCCAATTGCTCGATATAGAAGAAAATGAAAAAATAAAATAAAGTGAGAAGCTGAAGCAGCTTCGTCTCATCTCATTTTTTCTCCCTTACTCTATCTACTCATACTCACCTCTTCCCCTCCCAATTCCCCACACAACCATTCCGTCAAGAGACCGAATTTCAAAATCTCATTAGACATTCCATCCCCACTCGAACCTTGTAAATCCTGTTCCACTGTTGAATTCTTGCCCAATTCCAATCCTGAAACGATTGCTACCCAATTATCTTCTTCATCTCCATCTTTATCCATTGCTTTTCCTTTACCCTTTGAATTTGAATTTGAATTTGGAGATTCTTCATCCACATCCATAGCATCCGATGGAATGGGTTTTGATTTCACTTTACCATTGGTGGTAGTTAGAGATGAAGTAGTTGGAGTTGGATTTGGAGTTGGATTAGGATTGGGAGGTAAACCAGGGAAAACGAAATCTGCGACTTGGAAATCTCCATCTCTGGTTTCTGATCCTAAGACTGCTACTACGATACCTGTGAGTATTTTAGAAAAAGAATTTATATGTGAAAAGAGAAAGGAAATGTAAAGGTCCAAAAGGACAATCAGCAAAAAAAAAAAAAAATCAGATTTTCGAAAATGGAAGACTCAAGGCCAATTTCAAGGTTCCCCCCTTTCCCCTAACTTCTTCTCTCCAGAGCTTTTGGATCTTTAAAAAGGCGACCTTTGTCTGAATCCTCCGACTTAAGCCCCATGACTTCGTTTTCCAAAAGAAAAACAGAGTCCACACAAAAGCCTATCTTCTTGTTCACTCATTCCGTCCCTGATTACTCTTTTTTTTTCTCCAATCCGAAGATCCATTGTCAAAAAGCTTCCTAGCTCTCCCTGGGTTCATGTAAGATACTAAGATACTAACCAGTGACCAGATTCATTCTATAATCCTCCTCCTTGTTCCAAAGGTTTTCGCCAATCAATCTGATCCTACCAGATTCGTCCTCCAAGAAGACCTCATCTTTTGAAGGGTCTGAATATTTGTCTCTGATAGGTTGAGGAGGTAGATATTGCTAAGACAAAAAGAGAGATAGGAGATGAGATCAGGAATTACCATTGACAGCAAGACCAGAACTCCTTAGTCAATCTTCAATACTGATATCCATACTGACCTCTCTAGTTAAATCCTGCAATACATCCGGTTTCAAATGCATTGATAAATAAAGAGTTCCAACTACCCAACAGATTTCACCTTGATTGACTTGTAAGATTCTATCCTTTTGAATCGCTTTCATTCCATCCATCTCCATTCCTCTCCCTCCCTCTTGAGATTGAGACTGAGTTGCATTTGCATTTCCCCATTTAGCTATTGCCTTTGGTTTGATTCTATTTCTCAAGAATCTGAGTCTGAAATCGTAGATGCTTGCAAATTGACGATGATATTTCCTACTAGACAAGGCAAGTTTCAATGGATCTGAAAGATTGGAAAGCGTGTTTGAAGTGGTTGGATTACGTGTCGTGGATTTGTTTGTGGATTGAGTTGAGGTCATCTTGGGTGTGGATAGAGAAGAGAAGAGAAGAGAAGAAGAGTGAGATCTGGAGATGAGAGAAAACATTTTAACTTCTTCTGCCAAACACGCACACCCGTCGTGATCTCCAATCTTTCAATCTTCCAATTCCAATTCTATAGCAAGTTGAATCAAGCAAAGTCAATTCCAAACATCCTCTTCTTCTCATTTCCCCATTTTAGAAATGGCGCCGCTTCCATCGAACTTACGAGCTGGACTTTTACCTACAGAGATTGAATATTTTGCAACTTGTTCCACTCAAGTCTTCATCATTCCACTACTCAACATTCAAAGGATTCGTCTGTTGGATGGAATATTCGGCCCTTTCAATCCTACAAAACAATCCAAAGTCCCTCTTTGGTTGGCAGTCAATCTAAAGGGAAAGAATAAGTGTAGAATAGTCATGCCCGATTGGTTGTCAGTCGGTGAGTACAGCAAACACACACGGATATACAGACAGAAAGAGAGACTAGAGAGGGTATAGTAGAGCGAATTAGAGATTGTATGGATGGGATGAAGTAAGGAAGGACAGAGGAATAGGAAAAGAGAGAGGGTCAATCGTGGAAGAAGATAAAGGGATCACTTCTCAAAAGCTATCGGACTACTACTGCTCCATAAGCCCATTGTCCCTATCAAGAGACTGGTCTTCAAATGCACCTTTGAGCTAAGAATGCTAGCCATAGAAACCTTTGAGACTCGATGCAGAGCAGTCAGCTCTTTCTCTCTCTCTCATCCAAAGTTCCAAAACGGAATGCGACATCAATCCAAGATTTCAAACAGAATCTCACTTACATCCCTTTCCTTTTTTTTCTCAAATGTTCTTTGAATTTATCTTTTTCAACCTCGACTCTCTCTAGAGGCCTTGACTGAGATTTACAAGAGGGAAACCACCAATCAAAGGTTCGCAAAGGTCCCCTTGCATTACATTGCCATCTCCAAAGTACTCTTGGACGTGTGAGTCTATCTGAAATCTTAGAAATTAAATCATGAGAACGATGGGGGCAGAATTGAGGAGAGAGGAAGAATCTATGAAAAAAGAGCAAGTGAGAAGGAGAAGGCGATCGGTTGATGGTGCAAAGAACAACACTTTCTTGTCTTTTCATCAAAGCTCGCCTACTTTACACCTTCGATTCCTTTTTCGCATTTCATATCTCCAAAAGTGTCGAGGGAAAGGAGAAAGATTTGATCAATCTCAAATTCGTTATAGACGACTGTGGCTGTGGGCATTTCTGACCTGAAAGCTTAGACTGAACATTCTCTTTCTTTCTCGTCTTTCTTCTACCTCCTCGAATCGTGAAACTACTTTCAACGAAACAATCTCTCTTTTCTAGAGCTTCAGATGACATTCCCAATTCCTCGAGCGTGAGGTCTTTACTCAAAGACATTCGTGAAGTCAGACAGAGCAAGATTCTGAATGGGTTGGAAATGATTAATGCGGAACATTTAGAGGTTAGTCAAAGACTCACATCTTTTCTTTTTCTGTGAGAAGGAAAAAATTCTGTGTCGTCTTTTCAGAAACGCTCAACAACATTGTTCTTGTTTCCCTCTCGCCTTTTCTTCCTCTCCCCCTCATTCTATTCTGTTCTCTCAATCTTCAATCTCAACATCGACTTCAAACTTCAATCTTCCATTCCCTTATCTCACTCTCTTAATCAAAAAACAGATGACCGAGATTTCTTCTCTAGAAATAGCAGAACTCCGACCTTTTTTCACCAAAGCTTTCCAACATTTATCCTATCTTAGTCTTTCTCAAAACAATGGTTCTATAGCTGATGAACAAGATCAAAATCAAGATGAAGATGAAGATTACGATGACTATGGAGGTGGAGATGGAGAACAAAGTCAAGATGATTTCGGTAACGTTGGAGATATTTTGGATCATTCAATCGATAGAGATAGAGATGGGGAGGTTTTAGCAGCTGATTCTCCACCTCATGATGGAAGTAGAAATAGGAATAGAAGGGATGCAAGTGAAGAAGAACCAGAGGAGAATTCGATGGATCTGTTTTGATGAGATTGAGAGACCTTTGGGTGTTACTTTGTATTTTTATGAATGCAAACTTTAATAAAGGAACTCTGTTTATCCTCTCAGTCATTGTTCTATGCATAGCAAACCTTTAGATTGGATCGTTGAAGACAAAATAGAGCAGCTCTTGAAGGTCACAATCATCGATAAGCTCGAGATCCGTTTGACTCAAGAGTTTCTCCTACTTTCTTTACTCGCATTTCTCATGAGAGGCTTTCATGCATCAATCTCGAACTCTGTTCAAAATCTTCTCTCCGTTTCGTTTGTTATCGTTGACCATTTTTGCTGAACATGAACCCAAAAAAAAGAAATCCCTTCCCATCCTACTTCTTGACCACTCCTTTCATCTCACTTCCAACCTCTCCAACAATTCAACTTCACTTGAGCATTGGTGCTGCTCCTTTGAGGATGAACCTCTCTCCGGACTTTCCTTCAACTTCTAGGTTGACCAACTTGGGAAAGCTGTGGTCTGAAAACCATTCTGCATGACCTCCGTCGTCTGGCTGTCCTCCCAGCTTGAGCGTTTCCAGACGGTGAAATACGAGGTTCACTGAACGAGCTTCCTCAAGACGCTTCCATGTTCCAACAGAGAAATGAAGCTCTACTAAGCTCCATTTGCAAGAGTCAACCAGATTGATCAGACACTTTAGACTTTCTTGACATTCCATGCTGCCTGCGAGCTTGAGGCTACGAAGATCTGGACAATCCAAATTATAAAACAGAGGGTAAATCTCTCTAACATTTTTGAGAGAAAGCATTTGTAAATTCGGTAAGTCTATCCTTGTCTTCATAGAAAATTCGTAGAGCTCGTCAATTTCGTCATCTTCATAACCTGTGAAATCTAGAGAGTTTATTTTAAGGGTCTTGAGAGTTCCTGCAGAAAAGCTTAATAGCTCAGTTAAAGCCCTTGGAAGGGGAGAGTAGCATCCCATTCCTCCGCCAGAAAGATTCAGCACCTCTAACCCATTTCCAATCCAATCCAAAAACGCTTCGGCTGAGAAATCAACGTTCAGGACATACAATTCCAATTCCCGCATTGATGCCACTCTTCCCCTTGAGTCTTCAGGAATCGATAGCTCTTGGATTTCACTAGTGTCACTAGTTATAAGAAACATCTTGAGAGAAGTGAGTTGAGAACATTGCAGAACGAAATCCCAAAGGTTCTGCGGTTGCACGCCTCTCCCGATGAACATAGACAGATCCAAGGTTTGGAGAGTATCCTTTGAACCTGGTGGAGGAGAGAGAAAGAGGCAAGAAGCAAAAGTCTATTGTCAGGTGTGCCCAGGAAAATTGACTCGAGCTCTGTTCATTGGTACAGCATGGCGAGCTTTGGTTACACACCTTCGAGGTTCTCCATTACCTCAAGCCCCAAGTATTCTTGAACTTCTGAACTTGTATGAAGCGCTTTGAAACTCCGTAAACCTCTTTCCAGAAAGCAGAGAGCTGATTGGATGACTGACACAATTCGATCGTCAACTCTCCCGAATGCTAGCTTTCCAGAGCTATTGTCGAGTAGAGCAAAGCTTTTTTGGCTAGGCATATCGCTCTCTGCCTCGATTGAAAAACTTGATGGAGCCGATGACGATAGTTTTTGAAGCGAAGGATAAGATTTCAATTGGCAGAGTAACTCAGAGAGGGGGTCTACCGAACATCTTGACAAGCGACAGTTGATTCTGGAGGATCCACAAGGAGGGACATCTTTTTCAAACTTGGACTGGACTTGATAAGTTCTTCGTGAATGAGTTGAAGATAGTCGTCTGTATCGACGGGATCTAAATCAGCAAGAAAGCTCGTCACATTCAGATCAACTTCGACTACCTTGTTTAGAGCCAAAGAGCTAAGACGTTGGAGATGGTTGATGATTTGAAAGACATTTGCTGATGAACCAAGTCTTGATAGATCGATATGAGAGTGAAGTTTCGGATCAGCCAAGACTAGTTCTCTCCAGAGCTTAGAGACTGCGTTTGAGCTTGCGATTGAGGTGGGTGGGAGTGAAGAGAGAAGGTGAGAGGAGAGCTCAGATGGCAGTGCTTGAAGGGGATCTTTGAGTGATTCGTTTTTGACTGCTTGGTCTGAATCGGCTTTCATACTGATGGTTTGAGAGCGAGACTTTGTGTTGTGTGAGAAGAGAAGAGCAAAGAAGCATGAGTGGAAAATTTTCTTCACTTCGGTCTTTGTGTCGAGCACCGAGGCAAAATCGCACGAACCCCTGATCTCTTGATACGATTTTGAAAGACTTAAAGTCGATTCCAGTTCAAGAGAAACATACGTTTGAGTGGAAGAGAAGATTGTTCCTTTCGACTCGACGTCAAGATCGTGCGCAAGATAGACGATCATCAACATTAAGAGTCTCGCTCTTGAAGCTTCTTCGCTGATGTTCGATGTGAAGCCTCTTTAATGTGCAGAACAAAGAAGGACGAGATCAACGATGATGCGAAGAAAGTGACATTAATGTGGGTAGTAATAATACAAGGGCAGAAGAAAGAAGCACTCCAAAGGGAATTGAGATTTTCGTTCATCCATCAAGATGACTATCGTTCAAAGCAGCTGTAACGACAGCTTTGTTATGACCATTGTACTGCCTGACCGTCTCTCCAGAAGATAGCTCCCAAAGGCGAGCAACGTGATCCGAGGAAGCTGAACGAAAAGATTGTAGAGAGTAGAGAGAGGTTTCGATGAGCCATGTTATCAGCTAAGCGTTCGCGTGATCTCACCGGAATGGATAAAAGTACCTGTGGATCAAGACTCACCAGTTACTAAGTAGGCGCTGTCTGCACTGAAGGCAGCATCCCACACCCATCGTTGATGACCGACTAAAGTCTTCTCGAGAGCGAACTCATACCTTGAAGTCGACCAGATTTTGACTGTGGTATCGGCAGAACAAGTCGCTAGATGCCTAAGAATCGCATAAGATTGGGAAAAGACGAGAGAATGCATGGAAAAAGAGGATCGAAGGTCAGCACGAGATTGGAATCGGCGAGAGTGGACATCTTGAGAGACGTAGGTGGAATCTCAGAGACAAGACACATCGCTTCTGGAACTCACCTAACATCGGGACTCAAAAGACATCTAGTGAGATACTTCTCGTGAGCTCTGAATTTCGTGACTGGCTGTAAATCTGTGAAATCTCCACCTTGAGAAGGATCTTGCTGAGCTCCGCCAGGAGAAGTTGGATTCCCATCTGAGCCGTAAAGACCAGATTGTATCCTCCAAACATAGACATTACCCTAGAGCCGCGATGAGAAGGAACAATAGAACAGCATGTCAGCACGTAATGGATTGATGATTGTATGCTACAGAAAGCAAATGAGAATCGTGATGGACTTACATTGTTATTTCCAGCGACCAAACAAGATCCATCAGAAGCTACAGTGACTGATCGAATGGGGACTTCTTCTTCTGGAACCTGAGAGTTCGAAGGAAGGGTTAGACAAATGGAGATAGAGTTGGTAAATAGATGAGCCTTGGTTGAGAATTCTCGAAGCAGCTTTCGATCTCCTTAGATCTCTGAGACAAATTTCTACAAACCATCGCTTTTCCAAAAGAACTTCAGATACTCACAAGTTCATGACTACAGCCATTCTCCCCCAGATCCCAAACTTTGACACTTCCAGCTTGGTCACAGCTGACGAGCTCTCCTCCGTTTGGGTGGACTACGACATCATTGACTGGAGCTCGATGATCGTAGACTCGCTGAGGTCGAGATGTCCTATGAGAACAGAAGTAAAAGATTGAATATCAATGAGAAATAGAACCAAGTAGAACGAGCAATTGACGAGCAATCAAAAACATGACTTGCAGAAGATAAGCTCTCCTTCTCATCCTCTCCCCTCCCTCCCTCTCTCTCTCTCTCTCATCTACTAACCTTGTATCCCAAATCTTCAAAGTACCATCTTCACTTCCAGTGACCAACCATTTACCTTCACAATGCCAATCCACACTAGTTACATTTCCATTATGACCTTCAAAAGTGGCTATAGGATTTCCACCTTGATGAGCATTTGGGTTTGTAGTATTAGGTCCATTTCCAACCGGAGGATTATTGGAAGGTAGATTACAATCGTACAATCTAACGTGTGAATTTGCAGCTACGGCCAAGAATCTCTTATCTGGAGAAATTTTCAATTTGTTGACTTGAGAATCTGGATGTTGAATCGTTCTTGAACAAATTCCAGACCAAGCTTCCCAGAATCGAATGGTATGATCATATCCTGCAGTGACTAGAATAACTGAAAGAGCATCCTGTCCACCACCACTACCACTGGTTGATGCTGTAGGATTCGAGGAAGTGGAAGTTGAAGATGGATTGTTGCCTCCATTCGCTGCTTGAGCTGCAGCCAACGGAACATTTGAAGGCGCTCGTGTGGCATGAGCTGGTCGATTACTTTGCTGAACTGCCATCAATAAAAGTAAAGGAAAGAGAGCCTTTTTGAGAGAAGATAGATCGATGAATAGCTGATTGTGGTCAAAGACAAGGAACTTCTTGGACTTTGTCTCTCTTCTCTCTTCATCCTTTGGACTTTCCTCCTATTCGTCCATCCGATCAAGCAAAAATGAGGCCTGGAATTCAAGCACAGATGGATCTAGACGATCGTCATCACACTCCTGCTTATCTCAAAGCAAGGAAACAATTGGAAGAGGATTCTCCAATCCCTCTCTTGAAAGGTTTCCTTCGTGATTCCATCTTTACTCAGAAATACTTCTGGTTCTGGGGCGTGGCTTCTCTAATCTTTGATACTGTAATCACTTTTGCAATCGTAGCCACTGTCAAATGTAAGTCTCGTAGGCTTCGATGATGAGGAAATAGCTTGAATGATCCGACTTTCATTCGCTTCGTTAATCGTTTATGCCTTTCTCTCTCAAACAGATACAGAGATCGATTTCTCTACTTATATGCAACAAGCTTCACTTTTCATCAAAGGCGAAAGAGATTACTCAAATATCACAGGCGATACTGGTCCTTGCGTGTGAGTCCAAAAGTCTCTTTTCCATCTTTCGTTCTCGAGACTTTGCGACGCTGATACGAAAGGGGGACCATTCTTCTCCTCTGTTCCTTCTTTTCGATCCGATTTTAGATATCCAGCTATGCATCTATACCTATATTCTTTCCTTCATTGGCTTACGAGAGGAGGCGTTCTGCTCAGGAATGCGCAAGCTTTCTTTGCCTTCGTCTACCTTTTGACTCAAGTCTTCGTCATGAGGATTTACAAGTCGGCTGGAGTGAGTACTTCCACGCTCTTGAAACAGAAAGGTTTCGATCGCAAAGACGATGCTGTTAATTTGTCGAAGACTGAAGATCAAGTTCCTGCCTCTCGCTTTTCTCTCTCTCCCTTTTTCAGGCACCCTCAGGACTTTTCCCTTTTTTTCTCTTATCAAAGAGGCTACACTCGATCTACGTCCTGAGACTCTTCAATGATCCTTTAGCCATGTGTCTCTTCTACATTGGTGTCTACCAACTTTGCACCAAGAAATGGAAATTGGGTTGCGTTTTCTACAGGTTGGTTGGTCTTACAAGTCCTTTCTGAACGTCTTGAAAGATTTTTTTCTCCTTTTAACTCACTGACAGCAAGACTTGGGCTCTATTCGTTCTTTCTATAAATCTCGCGCTTTCTTAGTCTGGCACTCGGAGTCAAGATGAACATTCTCTTATTCGCTCCAGCTCTTGCCGTCATTCTTTTCAGATCAGGTGGAATCCTCAGACTGGTTTCTGGAGGAATCCGAATACTTTCAGTCCAAGTGAGTAGAGAAACCCAGTTATTTCTTCCTCTGTGTCTCAATCTAATCACTTCCTTCGCCATTCTCTCCCTCTTCAGCTCTTCATCGCTCTACCATTCATTTCAACCCCTCAAAACTTCTCTGCCTATCTATCAGGAGCATTTGATCTTTCCAGAGTGTTCCTCTACAAATGGACAGTCAATTGGAGATTTCTGACCGAAGAAAGATTTTTGTCTCCTCAGTTTTCCAAATCTCTATTGATTGGACATTTGAGCTTCTTAGTCTTTTTCGGTTTGACTAGATGGACCGGTTTATCCAAAAGAGGCTCGATTTGGATAAGAGAAAGATGGATTGGGAACGAATTTCAAAAATCAAAAGTTGGGATTGATGACGAGGAGTCGGTCACTGTTAGAGAACCTACAGGGAAATGTGAGTTCTGAGGTATGATTAGGGAGAACATCGGTTATTGGATTCATGATAATGTCGAATTTCTCAAAGGATGACAATAGAGAACACGTAGAACTAAGTCCGACATTCCCTTTCTTCTCTCGACAGACATTGCTGTTACTCTGTTCACTTCCAACTTGATTGGGATGACTTTCTCCAGATCTCTTCATTATCAATTCTTTTCTTGGTATAGTCAACAACTTCCTCTTCTAGTTTGGAGTTGTAGAAAAAGAGCACCTGCTTCCAAAGATGTGAAGCCTTCCATCTTTTCTTTCACAGACATGTGAGTTGCAAGAGAGTTGAAGAGTTTCACCACCTGTAGCTCTACGCTAACTTTTCTTACTTTTCTTCTTCCTCGTTTTGGTCTCTGCTTTGATCACCAACTTCACAGTGCACTCTGTTTCATCTTTATAGAATGGAGTTGGAATCAGTATCCATCGACCAGATTCTCTTCTCAATTCCTTCTCCTGAATCACGTCAGTCTTTTGATCTATCTGTGGATTTCTGGAAGTGGCGATTCGGAGTTGGACGAAAGGGAAAGTATTCAAGCTGACAAAGACTGGAAGAAAGGTTTAGAAGGTGGAAGTTCCTCGTCTTGAGAGCTTGATTTGGAAAGCGGTGAATCAAAGCGATAGGATGAAAGATTGTCGATCTTGTAATATCAAAGTTTCAACTCCATATAACACTACTCGCTGTTTCTTCGGAATCAAGAGAAGAGCAAACATCGCGTGAATTAATTGGGACGTGAGAGATCGACACAAATTAGAGAATCCATCGAGGAAAAGGAATCGAGAAGAGGAGCCAAAGCGGAAGTCAAAGATAGGGAGAAAGGAAATAAAAACCGAGCGATATCAAGAAGTGTGAAGAGAAGATGGGGGAATCAGAAGACAACGAGGTATGAAAAGGGAACCACGAGAATGCAAAGCATCGATAAAACGACAGTACATGAGCTCACCAGGCAGCTCGAAAGGACAGAAGACGAGAAGTTGCTGGGAATGAGAAGTCAGAGATCACGTCTAGCAGCTGGGGCGCTGGTAGAGGTCGGAGAAGGGACCTGAGTTCCGTCAGCGGCACTTGGAGTTGAAGAGCTTTTAGAAGGAGCAGAAGAAGGAGCGTCGCTCTTAGGAGGAGCTTTGGTAAAGTCACTTGAACCTCCAGTAGTTGAAGTTGACGAAGCAGTCTTGCTTGGAGCTGATGCTGAAGACGTTGAAGAGAAGCTTTTAGAAGTTAAAGAGGTTGGGGAACATCCCAGACGTGAGAGTAATTGTGGACCACCGTCTAACTTGAAAATTTCAGCCAACCTCGGATCAGACAAGTCATTTGTTAACTCGCAGTCATTTGGAGTAGCTGCGACGACTAAACCTGGAGGTTTCAGCAGGCCTCCCTTTTCTAGAATCGGAAGAATACCTTGTATAGAGAAAACAGAGAAAGGTTAGAAGGTCAGAACACTGTGAGCTCTGAAGATTGAACTCTTTTCTTCACTTACATTCGAGGACTATTGATTGAAGAGAAAAGGAGAAAGTAAAAAGGAGAGAAAGGGGATGAGAAATCCTCCGAAAAGAGACTGACTTTCACTAAGCCTCGGCTTCACTCACCCTCCCTCACACCTTTCACGTTGAAATTCTTGATGAACAGAGGGAACAGAGCAGCAACCAAGGCTGCTGGGTCAGTGAAAAGATCTCCGACCGAGACTGAGCAAGGACAAGAAAGAAAAGAGAGTGAGGTCAGAAACCAACATTTTGTCGCCACTTCGCGCGCTGAAAATCGCTTGTAGATACTCACCTCCTAAGAATGACGCTCTGTAGTAGGTTTGTACATTGTTCTGTCTATACTGTAAGGCTGGAATAGTGTAACCTACAGTAAAAAAAAAATGGGAACTAGAACAGGGTTAGACGGCTTCACCGAGAACCTCAAATTACATTTTGAACTTACCATTAGATCCTCCAACGCGTGCAGTGATTTTCAAGTAATAATCGGTGTTCTTTCCTAGAAGTTCAAGGGAAGCCAACAGACCTCTGTTCAGAAGTACCTTTGGAATCGGACCGGTCGTCTTCTTCTCATTTGCTGCAAGATGAAATTCTGGAGAAAACGTATAATCGACCTTGGCAGAAACGTCTGGTGAGCCAGTCCCGTGAACCTCTGCATCTGTATGGATCAAAGAGAGTTCTACAGGCTACAGAGAGAGAGGAAACAGAAGTGCAAAAAGTTTGTTAGCTTAAGAGCGAGCCGTGTATTCATCTATCTCAAACTACTCACCAAAGCGTTCACCGCCGTAATCGTCGCTGAAACCTCTGGATTGTTATTTGCTCCACTGCACAAGGTCGTTCCTGTTCAAAGAAGAGATAATAGAAAGAGCAGTCTCAAATTTTCAGAGTCCGAGAGACTTGAGAAGCACCGAATGATACCCACCTTCGATCGTAACTGTCGTCGAATCCAAGAGTTTAGCTCCGATACCTTCTATCGCAGATCTGATGGTAACACCTTCTAGGGCTCTGATGATACTCCCGTATGGAGCCAGAGGCTCAGAGTTGGCACGAGAAGATCCATCAATCACTACGTTTGCCGACTGCTTTCCTTCGTCACCTCCTGCAACTTGAATGTACTTGTTGAGAAGATCTTGAGCTACGGTGCTGTTGGAGTCTTTTGGTTGATAATGCACTAGAGTGTTGAGGACGTTGGTTCCTGGAATGAGACCAAGATTAGGAATTATGGCTCTTCCAATCTCATAATCCTCGTAGAGCACTGGAAGCGAAATGTCTGTAGTGAAGAGAGTAACATCTGATGACGAGAGAAAAGAGAGAAAGAGAGCAGAAGAATGTGAGAATTGGGATGGTTGAGAGATTTCTCAAATGTGAATGACGAATCGTACTTACTACTTGGGTTCTCTAGAGTGACGACTGTTGGAATTTCGATGTAAGCCTGAGTAGCACTCTTGACTTCAACGTCGCTGACCTTGGCCTCGTGTCCAAAAGAGTTGATGCCTTCCAAAGACGAAGTGACATTGAACGGAAGACCAGTCAAAGGTATGTCTCCAATGATTGTTCTTGCCGGAACTGAAGTGTCTCCCTTCAGACCAAAGTCGACTTCACTGAAATCTGTGACTCGAGCTAAAAATCCTTCAAAGGCTCCATGATCCAAAGCGTGAAGGATTTGATTCTTAAAGCCAAGGACCAAATCTTGACGTGAGTCGGGACCGTTTGAGACTCCAGAATCCACTTTCTGGCTCGGAAGTTTGAGTTGAGCTGCATCAACGTTCTGGTAAGAAATCGTGATGGAAGGACCCGCTTCAATTGGTTGCAGATCGAACATGAACGGATTCGAGAAAGTTGCAACAGTTCTGTTGTTGCTGACTGGGAAATCGTAAGAAGAGTTTGGATCCGTGATGGTAGCAGTGAGATCTGAAAGAGTAATCGAGAAGATGATTTGGAAAATGTGACCTGGAAGTACGACGTCTAGACTCAAGGTCTTAAAAGAAGTGGTAAGCCAAATGACTGGCTGATTTCCGTTAGCTCGAGTTACGACTGAATCTCCCTTGACCTGAAGAGTAGAGTTCTTTCCAGCTAAAAAGTCAGAGAATAGAGCTCCTGTCGGCTTCAATTCTTTTCCGCTCTTGTGAGTGATTTGACCGGAAAGCCTAGTCATTGTGACTGCCTTTGCTCCTAGGAAGAGATCATCAGTACGAGCTGTTCCAAGGAGAACATCTCCATAGTCTGATTATAGATCAAACGGGGAGAAAAATCAGACAGAAGAAAGGGAAGCGTCAGCGCGAATGAACCATCACCACTCGCCACTCGCCTTCATCGACAATTTTCGCTCAAACACTCACAGATCTTGAAGTTTGCAGTGTCAAGCTGAATACCTAGGGCTGCAGGAGACGGAATGGCTGAGTCTGCAACAAAGTTCAAAGCTCTAGCTTCGTTATCTTGACTTGGAATGTCAAAGTTTGAGATTGTAACACCTGGTGAGAGCAAAAGAGAAAGAGGCGTCAGCTACGATCAAAATTTGCGCGTCCTCGTTTTCACTGACTCACCTGGTAGATCGTTGAAAGCATCTAGAGAGATACGCTTGGTCAAAGCAACATTGCTGAAGTTGATTCCTAAAGAACGAACTGTGATCTTGTCCGAATGAAGGATCCAGTTGAAGTTAGGATTATGTAGAATGTAGGTGGCAAAATCCGTGAAGGCTCCGAGGTTTGTGATCGTCAAATGACCAGAGGTGACTAGACGTGGTACCCCAACTCCAGCAGCTGAACAGATCGGTGGTAAGAATACTGTGGCAATGTCGCGATTTCCGTTTGGAGAAGCCCAAGTGACAGTGATTCCTATTAGTGAGAAAAGAGAGAGAAAGAGAGAGAGAGAGAAAATAAAGCGCACGCCGTCAGTCAACAAGCTCGAAAACGACAATGGACAGAGAAAGGAGCTACTCGCCTTCTGGGAATTCAATGTAGGCATCAGCTGGAGCATCTGTAAGGAGCGCACCGCTCAAAGAGACGTCAAATCCCTCATTTGTTAGAGAAGTAACGTTGGCAATGTCTACACGAAGAATTGCTTTGTCAACGACCAATTGAATGAGAGGAGCTCCGGCTGGCCCAACCAGATAGAGAGCAGAGTTATCCGTATCAGTCGGCACTGGATTTTGAACAAAGTCCAAGTCCGTTTGATAATCGTCAATCTTGAGTGTCGACTGAATATCGATCCGAGTTGCTAACCCTTTGAGAAGGTTCAAAACTGCTCCTAGAGTATCAAAAGCCCTTTCAGAGTTACAAGGAGGTGGATTATCGTCCGGATAAGGGATGATATTGGTGTCGGTCGAAGGCAGATCCAAAACTTCTTGAAAGAAAGGTGGAAGTGGACCCAGATCAGTTCCAGTGTTTCTTGCAGCTAACAGAATGAAGTTAATAAGATTCTTTGGATCTATATCGATAGCAGCTATGAGAGGAGAAGACGTGGTAGTAACCTTTCCAGGAGCGTGGATTGGGTTCGAGCTTAAGTCCTGGTCAATTGTGGCAAGATGAATACCATCGTAAGAAGCGTCTGCTTTTACCTTGAGTAGATTGATTGAGGCTGTGAATGGATTTGCAATCATAACGCTGTAGATGAGAGAGATAGAGAAGGTGAAAAGGAGAGGAAACGAGAGAAAAGTCAGTTTCTGCAGACCAAAAACTCTCGAGAGAGCGAGGACTAAATAGAGCTTACACTCACGTAGTCTCGCCGTTCCCAGTCTGAGCGATGTCCTTTGGAATGGTCAATCTAGCTTCTACGATGACCAGCTTCTCTAGAGGTGGAATGTCGGCTTGAAGAGTGATACCACCGAGAGCCTTCTTGAGAGATTCAATTCTAGTTGTATCCTGACTTCCAGCGACAGTTGTGGCAGATGTGACGTTTTGGACGTAATTCTCCAACAATATTTGACCAGAAGCTACGTTCCTGCTTCCCCGCGGCATATAATGGATCTCTGTAGGAATCATGTTAACTCCCGGAACCAAAACAATGTCGTTAATGAGAGATTTTCCGATCAGGTTCTGTTGGAAGAGAGTATCGAAATTGATGTCTCCAGCTCCGATAGTGATATCTGAAGGATTGAACAACTCTACCATGACTGAGATCTGGAGATAACTTGGGTAGCCGTGAACCACATCTAGATCAGAAACTCTAGTAGGCCTTGTGTTCAAGTTCTGAAGTCCAAGAATGTTGGTGTTTAGTTCGAACGGAATGTCCGAGATAGTCACTGCTCCAGCGGCTGTGTTTGCAGTTGAAGTGGCAGATCCACGAAGTCTGAAAGTGAGTTCTTCTTGCCTCGTAGCGTCGGCCAAAAACTGCGAGAAAGTAGAATGAGCGTCTTTGTACACCGTGAATGGTACGTTGTTGAACTGAATCGTCAGGATACGGTTTCCAACATCTGTTTGAGCAGGACCTTGAGGGATAGCCAAGAGAGCTGTATCCTTATCCTGATAGTTCGCAATGAAGTTTCCACCGACTTGAGAAATGTCGACCGGGAATGCGAACGGTAAGAAGAAGTTTGCAGTCGTGTTGCTGGTCGAAGCTGGAGGATTGTAAGCAGTTGGCTCGTTGAAGAAGAGAGAGAGCTGGTTGAGAGAGACGAGACGAATGACGTCGAAGTCTTGAGAAGGTAAGGCAACCAAAATTGAGAGAGCCTTGATTCCGTCATTCAGCCAAACTACATCCGAAGGTCCAGCGTAAGCTCCGTCGACTTGCACTTCCGTGTTTTGATTGTGAACAAAGCTGGTGAAGATCTCAGAAAGCACAGCCAAACCACCTTCTTCATCCTGTCTCTGAATGCGACCTACTAAAGGTAAGGTAGTGGTGGAAAGAGCTTGAAGAATGAAAGGTTCTTGAGCAGCTGCTGGTCCAATCATGGTCGAGTTTTTCAAGATGTTTGTCCCGAACCTCGAAAGTTGAACTCCTACTTGAGATGGATTGTTGATAGTCGAGACTGCAGTCAAGTGAAGTCCTCCTTCTGGATCGTTGCTTGGGAGATCAAAAGAGTTGATAATTACCATTCCCTTTAGACCGTTGTATCCAGTCAGTTGAACATCTTTTGAGAGAGTAGCGTTCGGTACTTGAATTCCCAGCGCACTGACTTGAATACCTTCTCCCTTGATATTCCACACGAAACTGGGATTGTTGAGCAAGTATCTGGTGAACTCGGTCAAGTATCCCACGTCGCTGACTTGAGCTTCTAGCTCAACGTTGATTGCAGCTCCTACATCTCCCTCCAGGCTGAGATCAGGGAAAGCAGCTTTCGCGAGCTCACGACCTTCCCAGAAGATGGTCAGACCTTGAGGGAAAGAAACGACTCCATCGAAAGGTCCAGCATTGGTGAGAGTACCTTGAAGAGCAGCTTTGAAAGAGCCTGGTTGAGGATCCATGAGAGTAACTCTGTCGATGTTGAGAATGGATTGATCGACTATCTTCTGTACGATTGGAAGAGCCAGAGGTGGAAGAAGCTTGAAGAGCGTCTCGTCTGTTCCGAGGGGTACGTTTGCCTGAGAGAAAGTAAGAGTGCTTCCGTATTCTCCAATCGTGACATCTGAAGTGATTTCGAGATCTGCTTCTGCCACAGAGAAGGCTCTAGCTATGTAAGAATGTAGATCGAATCCGTCGTAGAGGTTACGCTTCTGAACCACGTTACGAAGAGCGATGTTCGAATGATGGTCTTCTGCAGATTCTTCAATGGCTTCAGCCAAAGCTCCTGGATTGGAACCTACTCCCATGAGGAATTGAGCTCCCTCGTTCTCTTCTTCGAAATCGAAAGACTCTCCACGCTTGGTGGCAATCGCTCCGTCAGCGTTGGAAGTTGGAGTGTAAGTGTATCCTCCTAGCTGAACGACACCGTCCAATGGAGCTGGATCTTGACCTGACTTGACTGCGAAAGCTCTTGTGACGGCGAAAAGGTCGGGTGGGAAGAGATTGAGAGCCAATGGGATGTTTGGAGTCATAGAGAGGCTATCTCCAGCGGCTTCAAAGGTCAATGGAGTATCAATCTGAGCGATGAAAACGCCCGCGGCTGAAACTTTTGAACTGATATGAGTGAGTTGAAGACCAGCGGTGAATGGATTGTTGATTGCCACTTTGGATCCTGCTACGTCGTCTCGAATTCCTGTCGTATCGAGAACTGTGAGGTTCGCGTATTGAGCGATTCTAGTTTGAAGACCTGGTAGAGTAGCGTTCAATCGAATGTTTTCGAAAGTTCCGACCAAAGATTCAACTCTTGACGATCCAGAGAAACCAGTGATGTTGACTTGACTATCCAGACCAGAGATGTAACGGTTCAAAGTTTCCAAACCTTTTGGATCTCTGTTTGGATCGAAGAATGAAGTTGCCTTGATGTCGTTTCGTCCAATGTTTAAGTTGAGATCTGGAAGAGTGACATTTCCTAGAAAAACTTCGTTCTGTAGTAAAAAGGACGCATCTCCAGACTTAATTTTGATATTCGAAGGATTGACGACACTTGTTGCCACTACTAAAGAGATTGCGTCTTGAGCTCCACCCAACACGTCGACATGGTTGATGATCGTTGGATAGCGAGTCAAACCTTGAAGACCTTTGAGACCAGTGCCAACGTCAAATTTGATTCCATTCAGAAGGACTCTACCTACGGGAGTATCCGTAACAGCGAGTGCCAGTCCTGAAACTTTGAAGTTCGAGGCCGAGGAAAAAGTAAAAGCATTTTGGAAGTTGACGAGCTCTAGCTTAGCTGCTTCGGTGTCGTTGGGCAATACCAAAGGCGTTGGTGGTAGAGTGATGGAGATGTTGCCAGCGGTTTGACCAACGGAGACGAGATCCAAGTGAGTCGTGGAATTTGAGAACTTTGCCGTTGCTGAACCGACCAGAGCACCTTGATAAGTGAGTTCTAGACGATTGGCTATGCTGACAATGTCCAAAGAGAATCCAAAGGGAAGACCAAACTGTCCAGTGAGAGCGTTCGAAGAGAGTAGGGGATTATAAGGTTCAGTCTCGTTGTAGACCAAAGAGACGTAGTCGATCGTGATTCCCTTGATTGGATTGATGGGTTGAGGAGCTTGAAGTGGAACTTCAGCGACTAGAGCTTTGATCCCGGTAGTGAGCCATCCGATAGTCTCTCCATTTGCTTGTTCAGTTCTAACTCCAACCGCTTGAACTTGTGACACCTCGCCATTGATGTACTGAGTGAAGAGTTCTCCGAGCACGTCGAGCTCAGTCTCATTGTTCTGGTGAGGCACGACTCTCCCGTTTAAAGCGACAGTATTCATACCGCTAGATAACGCGAGACCAAGACGGGACGGAAAGATTCAGCAAAAGATCATATAAATTGGAGCGCTCAAGTTCATTTCCTGCTCAACACTTACGAAGACAGAGTGAGGCCGTGAGTTTCGACTGATCCCAGAAAGACGCTCTTGTAGTAGAGATCGAGATACAAAGATCCCACTTGTACTGAGAAAGCCGACGGATTCTCGATAGAAGATATGGCTTGAACAGTGATTCCCCCTTGCGGATCGTCTCCAGGAAGTTGAAAGTCCAAGATCTTGATACCGGCTAGATTGTTGAGACCTTTGAAGACTACGTGCTTTGAGAACTTCAAGTTCTTCTGTACTGGGAAGAAAGAGAACGCTTCTGCGTGAACAGAGTCACAAGCCAGACGCCACGTAAACTCTTCTTGAGTCACCAAGAACTTCGAGAATTCTCCGAAAGCCTCTTCGTTAACGATGTTGAAATGAGTGGATTGCTTGATTCTTCCATGACCAGCGGCAGCACCTGTGGGAGTGAGGAATCAGTTCAAAGAGAGAGAGATTTGCGGATAAATGGTGAGAAGAAGCCATGACGGATAGACAAAGCATCGATCAAGGAAAATGACTTTGACGTACCGATGTAGTCCAGATTCATCGATCCAAGATGAACCTCTCTCATATTTGGAGGTGGCGTCATCCAGAAGACGTTTACAGGACTTCTAAAGTAGAGATGAGCTGGGAAGATTCCAACCTTCTTGACTTGTCCTTCGACCAACAGAGGGAAAGAAGTATTGGTTAGACTCGTGAGATTGGCAGCGTGGACGTGAAGCACAGAAGTATGGAGAGCGTGATCTGCGATGAAGGCAAAAGCCGAAACGTTTATTGGTCAACAAAAAGGTCAGTAAGGAGATCGGTACAGATAGAGAGAAAAGCAGAGCGACCATAGGTCTCAAAGGTCTCAAGCCGCAAGACACTCAAAGTCGTCTCTCTCTGAAGCAAAACCTAGAGCTCTCAGGTAGGACTCGAATCAAAATGCTCACTTGCGACTGCTTGAAGAACTGGTATTAGGGTGATCACCAAAGTGGGAATCATAATGAGCGGCATTAGAAAGAGGCAGCAAAACCCCACCTTCTTACTAAAGTACTTCTTTTCATAAGGAGTTCCTCTCGCAGCAAGATACCCAATTGGACGACCTGGCTTGAATAGAGCATCTGCACGATTGAGTCCATTTTGATTTGATCTTAGAATCTCGTCCTGAGAACGAGTGAATCGACGAGGTCTCAAGTTCTCTCTTGAGCCGTAAGAGGATGTGTCGTCCATCGAAGATGAGCAAAGTTGATGAGAAGGGAAGCAGAAAAGGAGAAGAAATAGATAAGTTGAGAGAGATTGAGATTGGAGTGAGTGTGAGATACGAAGAGAAGCAAGAAACAAAAAACGGCCTTGAGTCGAGAGAACAGAGGCTATAGATTAAAGAATCTTCCTTTTGGCAGAAAATTAGACTCGTTCACCTTCCATCTCTAGCTCTTCAAGGGCAAAAGATGATCGAATCAAATGAAATGCCTACGGTCTCAACTGCTTGAGTAAACTGAGGACCGGTCGCCTGGATCCGAGCGCATGGAAGCGTCTAAACTGAGCCTCGACTTCTTCCAGGGGATTTGGTCTTTGAGTCCTCTCTCTCCTTCTTTCTTCTTCTTCCAACTTCCAAACGAGTAGACTACAAGTTTCTGGGGATGAAGTCCAAGACGAAGTACCCAAACTATTCCCCTCGAAGTCGCAGGGCTTTTCAAACACGCCAAAAAGAAGAAGATCGACTCCCAACATCACGAGCCACCCCTCAATCCTTCCCTTCACAAACAACTTTCTCTTCCCTCAGAAATGTAGTTCGCTTCTTCAAAAGACGAGCAACGCCTTCAATCAGCCGAAATGGATCTCGACGAACTCGAGCAAGAAAATTGGTCTTCCTTGCTAGAAAGCTCTCGACTTACTTCAAGGCCAGCAAAGAGGCCTCGAGGTCTGAATCCTCGGACTCATTCTCTTTAAGAAGCTTTCATCAGGAAGAGTTCTTACCTGACGTCGAAAAAGAAACAGGAGCTCAAGACAGAGTTGAACAAGCAACCGCTCCACTCAATCAGCCCACTCAATCCACAGCCATTGTTACCGCTGCGAAATCAAAAGGGGATCAAAACTCGGAAGAGGTTCGAAAAGTTCTAGAAAAGTGGAAAATAGCAGACTCTCATCGAAGGGAAGAGTTTGAGAAGGCACAAGGAAGCAGGAAAGCGCTGGAGATCAGTCGAAGCAGATGGAAGAAAGAAGAAGAAGCAGAAGAAGGACAATTAGGAAATGGATCAGAAAAATCTCGAGCTCGCAGATCAAGACGTCTCAGTTCAGATCCGACGCTGTTTCGCTCAAGTTTCGAGTCGAGTGAGTGGAGATCGAGTTTATGAAGTCCCAATCTCTTTGAGAGATCTAGACTGAAACTTTGCTTCTTCATTCTACTCTTCAAAATCAACAGCTTCTTCAAGAGGATCGTTTTTTCTCAGCCGACTCGACGCTTTCGATTCCCTAGGAAATCGTCCACTCGTTTTCGAAGACTTGAACACTCAAATCGAAGCCTTGATGGAAGAAGATAGTAATGTCTATACTGTAGAAGCACAAGACGACGTCGAAGTCCAAGATGAAGAGGTCATTCAAGCTTTATCAGGAGTAAATATTGTAATAGAGAGTCAAGATCTTGGAGAAGATGAAGGAGCAACGTCGAAACGAGACAAAGGAAAGCAAGTCATTCGAGATGAAGAAGCTGAACAATATCATGTAATCAAAGCTAGACTCAGCCGTCTATTCGTGGAAGGCGGATCTCAGGAAGATGATGTCATAGAGGAAGAGGAAGAGGATGACGAACAAAAAGAGGAAGAGGAGGATTCCGATCAGACTTTGGATGGGGGAGGAGAAGTCGACGAAATGGTGGAAGAAGAGTTGCGGGAAGAAGATAGATTCAATTCGATAGAGCAAGTGATAGCAAACGGTCCTAGGTCGTCACCGAAACTTCGTCATGTACTCTCGGTAGTTACCGAAGCGAGCGATGAGGGAATTGGAACTCAAGACGGGACTGAGTCGTCAACAGAGAGCTTGAGAGACGTTGTATCGATACAGTAAGAAGCTCATTTCCAAGGTGCTCTTTGCTGAAAAGCTCATTTCGTTCCAGTAGACACCATATTGGGACACTAGATACATATTGACTGGATGGATTTGATTAGAAGAAAGAGCAGATGGATGTGAATCTTCAATTGTGAAGTTTGAATTTGTGATGCTTCTGCTCGTGCTCGTGCTTGTGCTATTCTCTTTGATTCTGATTTTGTTTCCTCTTTTTATTCGTGAACTTCTGGATGAATGACTGCTATCGTTTGTGAGATACAGGGAATACGTGAGCTGGGCAAGCTGGATGAATGATTGATTGGCAGAGGAGAACAAGTGCGCAGCGTGAGCCTCTTCGTCATTGACTCGACACGCTCTCTCAAAAGACTCGTTTTGATCTCTAATAGACCATTTCGAACCATTTGAGGCTTGGTCATTACTGGCAGACCTTGGCTGGTGGCTGGGAAACTGTGAGGAGTATTTTCGAGCATCATCAGAAGAAGAAGGAGAAGCTTTTGAAAGATTGAATTTCAATTGAGTTTCAAAGCCGTCGTACGAAGAGGAGAGAGAGGAGGTAGTGTAGTAAAGTGTAAAGTAGAGAGATTATAAAAAAGAGAGATGAGAAGAGGAGAAAAGGTGAAGACAGAGAGAGAAGGGCTAGAATCTCGAAGCGCTTTGTGATGATGTTAATGGAGAGGAGAGAGATAATAAAACATGGTGAGAAAGGGAGAACTTTTTCTGATCTGAGAGCACAAGAAATTGAATTGAACTTGGGAAAATCTTTGTCTGGGAGGAGTCGATCGAGTCTGAGGGAATGAACTACTGAGATGACAACGAACAAAAAAGAGGCTAGAGAAAGAAAAAAGGCACGAGATTTCTTTTTGTTGCATGCTTTGAAGAGAAAAAGGGAAGAGGGAAAAGAACTTGAAAGGACCGAGTCTTTTGTTTGATTGATTGATTGATCGAGAGAGAGAGAGAGAACTACGACGAGACGACGGCTATAGGGATTTGAGCGACTTGAGAGAGAAATGATTTTGACGAGAACTTGGAAAGGAGAAAATCGTTACAGGTTTTGAGGTCTGAGAATTGAAGAGGGAAGGGAGAGTAAATCATTTACTGTCTGCACTCCAACGAGAGGGGTCGACAGAAAGAAGAGGAAAAGAGAAGGGACGCGGTACCAGCGAGTCAGTATGAGCAAGATACGCATAGTATTGATGAGATTGGAAATGCAGGAGAACCTTGATGATGAAGAGATACACACGACAGGAAGAGAAGCCGAACAGAGAAGAGAAGGTGACAGCACCAGCGAAGACGAGACTAACTTTGACATCTGATCGATAGTCAATTTAGTAAGCTCCACCGTAGCCAGCACCACCTGCACCACCAGCTGGAGGTTGAGCTCCACCGAAACCTTGACCACCTTGAGTGTATCTGTAGAAGAGGCGTCGTTGGTTGAGAGTTCGATTTGCGTAGAGAAACGAAGCGAAAGAAGAGACCATCCGGTTCGAGAGAAAGAGTCCGAGAACGAGAACGAGGAACCGTAGCGAGAACGAGAAAGAAAGAGAAAGAGAAGACGAGAAAAGGAGGCATACAATGAGAAACGAGAAATCTTGAAAACAAACGACGAGAAACGAGACGACGAAACAGAGAGCCAGAAAGCGAGATGAAAGCTTCATGATCAAGTGAACTGAATTTAGTCTGAGAAGAAGAAAGAAGAGAAAGGAATCGAAAGAAAGGCGAGGCAATGTCTTGCCCTTGGAAGATGAGAGGAAGAGAACAGTCTCTCTCATCTTCCCCCCTCTCCATGCCTTCAATCCGAATCCTCCTCACTTTGACCCTTTTCAGAGACTTAGATAAGACTCCTTTTCCAATCTCAACTATTCATTGAATCGATTGCAGCACCTCTCCTAAGCACGCAGAACCAAAAGCATCCTAGAATACCAAGTCTCGAATACTCACCCTCCATAACCACCTTGTTGACCACCGAAGCCACCTTGAGGAGCTCCGTATCCTTGTTGAGCACCATAAGCTTGTTGACCACCGAAGCCTTGTTGAGGGGCACCGTAACCTGGTTGTTGACCGTAGGCTTGTTGACCATAACCTTGTTGACCTCCAGCTTGGAAACCAGCTTGAGCACCTGTTTAGAAGGTTGAAATTGAGAATGTGATTTAGAGATTGATGAGATGTGAGTTTCTAGTCAGAGGCGAGTTTCGAAGATTCGAAAGAGAAAGTAGGGCATTTATTCATTCTCTTCTTCTCTTCTCGACCTCTCCAGTCCTCGAAGACTGAAGAAGGTCTTTGAAACCGAGTAGCACATCAGACTATCACCAAACAGTGAATTCCAATCCCATACGAAACGAGAAACGGGAAACAGTGTTCTTTCTTTGGTGCGTTGTCTTACGTGCTACGGTGATGATTTTTTACACTCACCATAGCCAGCAGCTGCAGTGCCCATTGGATACGCACCAGCTTGGCCATAACCTCCACCATAGTTACCTCCATAGGCTGGGGCACCTCCACCCATACCTCCGACACCACTGTAAATGGGAAGAGAGAGAGAGAGAGAGAGTAAAGGAAGAAGAGGGCGGAAGAGGAAGAGGAAGAGAGGTGGGACAAGTGAGAGTAGAAAGGAGACAAGTCTTGGTCAGGGATCAATGATGTGACGTAGATTCTCTCTCATTGAATAACAGTCTTTCAACGAGAATAGGAGAAGGGGAGTAAGAGGGCTGTCTTTACCAAGAGAAGGCGGTGCTTCCTTCTACTTGCGAAGGATCAGAGTCCCGACCCTCGACTCCAACCTGTTTCCCAAAATCGACTCAATTTCTGATCATCTACATCCAATCTCTTCTATTCCAAAGTCGAAATAAACGATTGAATGGAAGATCTTAAATTGGAACTGCGCCCTTCTACTTCCATTCCCCTTCGACCCTTCTCTTGTACTCCACTCGTCTCTCCCATTTCTTCCATCTCATCTTCATGGTTACTCACCCAGCAGGTCTGGAGTTAGCCATGTTGACTCTGATACGACGACCGTCAAGGTCTTGTTCGTTTAGACCAGCAATGGCAGCGTCAGCTTCTTGTTGAGTTCCGTAAGTGACGAAACCGAAACCACGAGAACGACCAGTCTCACGATCCTTCATGACAATCTGTGTTTTATTGATCAGAGGATAGAGAAATGGTGAAAGATCATGAAATTGAAGAATGAGTGGATGAAGGAGAGAGAGAGAGAGAGAAGAGGAGAGATGGGGATTTCGGTTTCATTAGTCATGTCTGCAAGTGGGATGTTGCATCCAAAGTCATCGAGACATTACTCACGTAGTCAGTCAATTGACCGTATTGAGAGAAAGCATGAGCCAAACCATCATCAGTGGTGTTCCAAGAAAGGTTTCCAACGTAAACTTTAGAGGCCATTTTTGAAAAGGAGATTCGTTAATTTGAGTTTTGATGAGAGAGAAGGAAGGAAGGGAAAGAGACTTGAAACTTGACAAGAAACGAACACGAGAAACTGGTTTTTTTATGGACTGAGAGATTGGAGACTGAAAAAAGAGACAAGAAACCCGAGAACAGAAGACTGAGTTGGATGAGACTTTAGAAAGATTGGTGTGAGGAAGAGAGAAGAAGAAGGAGAGAAGTTTCTCTCCAGCCAGACCCAGCTCGATCTAGAACCTAGGATCATCCCAAGCCCCTTGAACAGAGATTGGTCCTCTCGAATTGAAGAGTTCTGCTCCTTCTTACTTAAGGTTTGTTATCCTTCTCAATCAATCTAAAGAGCATCCGTACTCGCTTGAAGAGAGCGATCCTTTGACTTGAGCAGGCTGCTCGAGCTGGAAAGAGCTCATCCTTCTAAGGTTTCTGTACGCTTTATTTTCTTTCCTATACTGTCTTTTCCCTTTTGACAATTAGAACTTGATCTGAATAGAAAGAAATGGACTTTTCGAGTGAGGCTCAAACCGAACGCTTTGGAGCAAACGGGCTTTAGGCTGGTCTGTGCCTTGCTGCCTTGCCTGCCGACTTGGTTTTCTCGTTTTCACCTCCTCTTCAACAATCTCTCTCCAATTTCTATCATTCTCTAACTCCATAGCTCTGATTCTACGTAGGATAGACCAGCATCAACTTCTAGAGCAAGCCCAGCGAGCCTGAATCTTGAATCTCGACTCGCAATCTCAGAATCGACTTGTCTCTTTACTCTTTAACCTCCCCTCCCTTTCCCTCTCCTTTCTCACTTTCCTAACTTGGACAATCTTCCTTACACGCAAGTCAAAGCATTCACATTTCTACATCAAGTAGTCTTCTCTCAATCTCTTTCATTCTTTTAAGTTCAAGCAATCTCTCCAATCTCAAATCTCTGGATTCACATTCATACCTTTCGCCTCTAAAGGCCATACAAGTCGATCAAGATGAAATCACTCTCTTTAGCTTTCGTTTTAACTTCATTCTCTACTTTACTCTTGCCTCAATCAGTAGCTGCTGGTAGAGCCGCTGGCGAATATGAAGTCGTTCAGCAAGATAGTTTGGCAAGTGCAATGATGATGGGCCTCATCAATCAAGGTGAGTGACATTAGACCAAGATGGCAGAGATTCCGACTTCGGTCGCTTTCCCAACTCCTTCAATTGGATTACAGGTCCACCAAGATGAGATCTCAGACTGGTGCATCTCGAGAGGATCGAATCATGAGATGCGAAATAAATCCGAGATGGGCAGAGCGAGATCCAAGCTCATCGGCTTCTATTGACAATCCAGAGGATGGGGTATTCATTCATTTGAATGGGTTTCGAGCTGTGCATGATATCGTATCAAGCCGATATGGAGGTATCGAGGAAAGGAGCCAGCGAGAGAAAGTCTCCGTCTGTTTTCCAGCTACTCTCGTCATCCCAAAGATGCTCCTACTAGCTCCAAAAATCTAAAGATTGCCCTTCCTCGGCATCTCTCAGTCATCATCTGAATGCGATTATATTTCATACTCATATTTCCTCTCTTTACCCTGCCTTCTTGTCTTCCTGCCCTTGCCCTTCTTTGCATCTTTCTCAGAGTGAGTTCCAAAAATTTCTATCTCCTCTCCTCGTTTCCGACACTGACCTTTCTTCTTTCTCCATCTATCCTACCCTCACTACTCTTCTATCTCTAGTTCTGTCTTGATCCTAGATAAGGTGAGACGATCCTTCAAGAGTTTCGAACCAAGAAAGAAACCGAAAACCTTGAGAGATTTCCACTAATCAATTCATGATCTCTATCTCCGAATTTAACCCATATCTACAGGTCGAGAATAACCGAGCAAAATTGGATGGATCTGATAAACCAGTTTGGGGAGCAGTCATGAGTTTGAGTGATTCAAGTGTTCGAGGAATCTCAGTCAATACAAATACTTTCTGTGCTGCTGGAGGGACTCTTGGGAATGGTTCTTGGGCTGTCTTTGGTGGAAATCAAGCTATTGCTTATGGGTGAGTATTTTGACCTTTTCAGAAATTCGAAAGCAAGTGGTTCGAGATCTAGGGTGAGCTCCTTCGAGTCTGACCCCTCTCTCTTTCTCTGTCTCCCTCATTCTCTTACAGTGGAGCTGCCGCTGCTTCTCAGACAGATATGGCTGGACCTTATTATGATGCAGATGGTCGAAGAGCTATTCGATTGCTGAATCCAGTCACTGACGATTCAGATATAGCTTGGATCGACACTCCTGGAGGTCTACAAATGCAGAGCGCTAGATGGTATCCTGGAGTTGAAGTCCTTTCCGATGGATCTATCGTACTTATGGGTGGAGCGACAGGTGAGAATTGTCTTCTGGAATTGAAAACAAGGGAAGACTTAAGTTCATCTCTTGATTCGAACTCAACCTCTTCGTACTTCTCTCTTTTCTCTCTCTCTCTCTCTCTTCCTTGATCATCAGGTGGTGGTTATATCAATCGAAATTATCCAAATGTAGACCCAGGATATCAAGGAACTCCAGGTCAAGGATCTGCTACTAACATCGATGGAGGAGCCAATCCAACTTACGAAACTTATCCTTCTACTGGTCCTGTCAAAGAGATGCAATTCATGATCTCAACCAGTGGTCTCAACATGTATCCTCACACTTATCTCATGCCTAGTGGGAAAATCTTCGTTCAGGCCAATTATTCTACAATTCTTTGGGATCATGTTCAGAATGTCGAGACGCCATTACCAGATATGCCGGATCAAGTCGTTCGAGTTTACCCAGCTTCAGGAGCAACAGCTATGTTACCTCTGACTCCTGATAACAATTACACTCGTGAGTTGAAATTGAGAGTTTTTGAAGGCAGGTCGAAAGCAATCGAATTTCGTACTGACTTATTCTTCCTCTTCCCTCTCGTCTCACTGTCTCACAGCCACAATCCTTTTCTGTGGTGGTACTAGTGGCTTGACCGATGCTCAGTGGGGAAGTTATGCTGGTCCTGGAGGTTAGTACGAAAGCGATGAAGAAGAAAATCATCGATCGAATTAGACAGAATCGTTGAACGAACTCTCCAACTAAATCTCTCTTTTTTCTACTTCGTCTTCAGTCAACATCTTGGATGTCGCAGCTTCGACAGATTGTTCTTCAATCACTCCTGAAAATTCAGATGGTTCGATGAACTCGAACATGGCTTACGATCAAGAAGAACAACTTCCGGTGGGAAGGACAATGGGTCAATTTGTTCACTTACCAGATGGAAAGATGGTCATCGTCAATGGAGCTGCTAAAGGTACCGCTGGTTATTACAATACTTCTTTCAACATTTTGGCAGATGGAACTCAAACTGAAGGTCTAGCCCAAGAACCAACTTATACTCCAGTCATGTACGATCCTTCCCTTCCAAAGGGATCTCGTTTGTCATCCGCTGGTTTCGGTGCTTCGACGATTGCTCGTCTGGTGAGTTCGACGAGAAGAAGAAGCGTTGAAGGATTTTATACTGGATTCTGACCTCCTTTTTCGATTCTCTCTTTGTTCAGTATCACTCGAGTGCTATTCTTCTACCAGATGGTGCAGTTTTGGTTGGAGGAAGGTAAGTCGACCTGACGAAGAACACGAAAGCATCGAGAGGCATTTCGGAATCGATCTCACCAAATCTCTTTCTCTTTTTTCTTTCCTTTTCTCATCCCGCTCAGTAATCCGCATCAAGGTGAGTCGAACTCTGCTTCATACAAATTGACCACTGATAGACGAGCTCGATGACTGACCTTTGTTGAATCTCTCGCTCTCTTTTCCTCTCTAGACGTCGCTCTGACTATGCCTGTCGGAACCACACCTCAAGCTTGGAACACGACCTACGAATTGGAGAAATGGTATCCTCCTTACTACTTCGAAGACAGACCAGGTCCTCAAGGAATGCCGGATCAGATTAATTACGGAGGTAGCACTTTCAACATTACGATGGATGCTAGTTATATGGGTTCTTCAGCCAACTACAAAGCTAATCATACGAAGTTCATGATCATCAGACCTGGGTTCTCGACTCATGCGATGAACATGGGTCAGAGATCTTTGGTGAGTGCTCTTGGAGAACGAAGGAGGATGATCGAGAATCGAACTCAATCTGATCACTCATCTTTCTCTTTTCTCTTTCTTCTATCCTCCCAGCAACTCGACCATACTTACACTGTCAACGAAGATGGAACTGTCGACTACATGGTCAACCCGATGCCAATCAATACCAACCTAGTCGTTCCTGGTCCAGCTCTCTTTTTCGTAACGATCAATGGAGTTCCATCAATAGGAAAGTTCGTTCAAATCGGTGACATGCTCAACAAAAACGTTCCTGCTCAAGTCACAGTAGGATCAGCACCATCGCAACTGCCAGCAGCAATTAACAATCCGAAATACAACGACAATCCAAACGAAAGTGCTCTTCAAAACTTTGGAATCGGAAAGCTGGTCGCAATCATCGCTGCAGCTGTGGTAGTCATCATTGTTATCGTCGTAGGTCTCTTGTGCTGGAGAAAGAGAGCCAACAAGGATGGAAAACCAATCGGTGGTGGGGATTCGACTGGTTTGATGGGAGCTGCAGGTGGAGCTGGTGGTGCTGTAGGTTGGGCATCGAGAGGCGATGGAAATGGAGAATACAAAAGAGTCAACACTCCAACTTCTTCCATTCATAACTTCGCTCCTGGAAACCCTGCAAATCAATCCACTGCAAGTTTCGGAACTTGGGATTCCTACAGGATGCAAGACGTCGGAGGAACTCCAAACGGAGGAGCTTACGATTCTTCTCCAAGCTCCCCTCACATTGGAAGTGGAGCTTCTCTGGCTGCTGCTGGAGCTGGAGCTGGAGTCGGATTGGCAGCTGGTGCTACCGCTGCTTCAAGGGGTAGAAGTCCTCTCACCTTGAAGCCTGCAACTCATGAAGATGACAACTTCGGTGGAGGTTCGAGTTACGCGGGGTCGAATTATGGAGACTCTCAAAGACAACAATACCAAGATAACTCTTATGGTAACCAAGACAACTCGTACGGAAATCAAGACAATTCTTACGGAAGTCATTCCAATTCTGGTTACGACCAATCTCAATCTTATTCGAATCAGCAGCAACAAGGTTGGGGAGAGCATCAAGCCGGTGATGCTGGAGAGTATTATCAAGACAACACTGATCGATATCAAGGTCATCAAACAGCTGCAGACGCAAGCACTGGATATGCAGCCGGTGCTTACTATGATGAACCAAGTTCGAACAACAATGATTACAATCAGAATCAGAATTATAACTACAGTCAGAACCAAGCTTACAATGATCCCTATTCAAACGATCAGTATGGATCCTATGGTTCTGGAGGTGGAAATTACAATTCAGGAAATGGAGGTGGGAATTATAGCTCAGGAAATGGAGGTGGAAGTTATAGCAATTCTGGAAACAGTCGAGGCAATTACAACTCTTCTTCTGGAGGTGGAAACTATTCCTATGGAAATGGTGGAGGAGGTAGCTATGGTGGGAACTATGGAGGCAATTACGGAAGTGGGGGAGGAGGTTCTTACTCTCGTTGAGAAGAAGAATCCAAGTCTCTCTCTCTCTCTACATCTCATTCTCGTCGAATCTTGGACCTCAAGTCACCTACCATCTTCTAGTTTCATCAACAAAAAATCAAGTCTCGATTCCCTACCATTCCCCAATGACTTCGTCTCTGAGGTAGCAATTTCTCATACTCGCAATCTTCTCTGCCCCTTCAAAAAGGTCGGAAGGAATCCACGGACGCTCTTTCTCTATTTGAATTGCTTCTTCTCCTTCCCATATTCTCTATTCTAGTATTTCTCTATTTACACTCGGTCCCGATTTTCGTCTCGGCTCGTTACGTCTATATTCCTCATTCATTGTCTCTTCGTTGTTCTTTCTTCACCTTCGATCTCGACTTTCCGAATCTACATAACCTCATCCCTATCCTGCCTCTATATCTATCAATCTGTATACGAAGTCTCCTGTCCCCCACATTCTTTTGCTATAAACTCATATGTCTTTGTCGTTCCTTTTCCCTCTCTCTTTTGGACTCTCTCCGATAGACGTTTTACCAGCTCGATGAACTTGGAAATTAAATAACTCTCATTTCACTGATTTCATCTTGAAGAGCGAGATGTAATTCGGAGTGGAGTGAACGAGATTCGAGCAAACTCTGAGCGGACAAGCTGTTCTCGATTTTTCTCTTTTCAACCTCGACATCTCTAAGGACGAACAACAAGAGCATGAGTTTGTTCCATCCTCCCTTCAGGATATTGGTTTCCACTTTGATTCCTAAAGAAACGTCCCAGCAACTTCCACTCCAAGTAGGAAATGATGGTCTCTATCCGATCTGGAGAGATGATTCGATTCAACATCAAAGTCCATTCCCAGATTCGCTCTCGACAAGTCTATCTTATCTACCCTCCATTCTAGTCTTGATTGCAATCGTTTGGACAATCATAGATCCCAAATCACAGTGGCTGCCAAAGAGGCTCAGCTCGTTCATCTCTACTTTCTCTTCTTTCGTCAAAGAGGACGAGATCGAACAGCTCGAAAACACAAGTCTGGATCCTACAGGCATCGATGCTGACTTCAACAAAGGGTTCAAAAAGCAGAAGAAAAGAGTAGACTGGATGATCTTGATAGCTCTTACGCAATGTATTGGCTGGAGTTTCGGGCTTGGATGGATGATCATGACAGAACGAAGAGATCGGGCTCTCACAGCGGGTTCTTCTCTTTTCTCTTGGGTGAGTCGCACTTCTGATGGTTTTGATCTGTAGATTCAGCCAAATTCCAGCTATAGCTGACACACGAATCCGCTCTCTACTCTCTATTCAGACCTTCATTCTCTTTAGACTTATCTCGAAGCCACCTCAAACTTCGTCGATCTTTCTTCTGATACTGTTTCTGATTCTGGAAGTGTCAATACTAGTCTCTCTCTTCGAAAGGATCCCTATCTTTTTGTCGAGACCTTTTTTTCAAGGGCTCAATTTGGAAACAATCGGAGAATTCGTTGATTTGGTTTTATGCTCTTTGGAAATTGCGCTCGTCTTATCTGCCCCAATTAGAGCGGGAGGCTACGAAGCTGTGGTGCCTCTAGACGAGAGGATAAGGCAGGAGAACGAAGAGATTGTACCTGAACAAGAAGATGTTCAGAAGGGTTACGATGTGAGTAGCTCCGAATCTGAACCTTCCCGCCAGCAAACTTTGAAGCTGATCCTTTCGATCTTCCTTGCTTTTCAGTCTTGTCCAACTTCACCTGAAGATTACACGAACCTTTTTTCAGTCTTCACTTATTCTTGGATGAATCCAATCCAAACGCTGTCCCTCAAACGATCTTTGTTGCCCACGGACATCTGGAAGCTCAGAAAGATCAATCGAGTCGAGATTCTTTCAGCAAAATTCAGAGATCTTAGAAGTCGGAAAAGCTCCCTTTTGACGAGGGTCCTGACAGCTAACGCTCAAGACATTCTCAAGGATATTCTCTTCAAGACCACTGGTGTTTCGCTTGCTTATGGTGAGTCTCGAAAGAAGTGAAGATGTTCAACTTTGAGTTTTGACCTACGATCTAACTCAAGCCTCACCTCCCACACCTACAGCTGGTCCTGCTTTGATGAAGAGTATCTTGGAGAGCATACAAGCAGCTTCAAACGAGGATTCAAACAGCTCCGTCGATGCCAAAATTCCTAGCTGGACGCCACGGCAAAGAGCTTTCGTCTTCGCTTGCATTTCCTTACTTTTGACGCTGATCAGGTTTATCTCGGAACTACTCAACTTCCATGCTGCAAGACAGGTTGGTCTTAGGATTCGAATCACTCTGGTCGTGGAATGCTTCGAGAAGGCACTGAGGAGAAGAGATCTTTCTGGTGCGGTAGCCGATGGAACGAAAGAATCGGGAGCAGATCTAGGCAAAGTCGTGAGCATCATCGCAAACGATATCAATACCTTATTGCGAATGGGTTGCGATCTGCATCAACTCTATGGAGCGCCAGCCGAAGCTATCGTCGCTACGGTTCTGCTTTATCGAATCTTAGGGGAGGCAGCCCTCATCGGACTGTCAATCCTAATTATTGCAATTCCCATCAACTACTATCTGGGGAACCGAAACTTCAAGCTTCAAAAGGCATACAGCTCTTCTAGAGATGTCAGGATCTCGCTGACGAACGAGCTCTTGGGCTCGATCAAACATCTCAAGCTCATGGGCTTTCAGACTCAATGGAGAGAAAAGGTGCTCGCAGCTCGAGAAAATGAACTGAAACATTTACTGTTTACTCGAATCAACGGTTTCATGCTGAATCTATTCTGGAGTATAGTTCCAATCTTGGTCTCTTTTACATCATTCCTCTATTACGTTCAAGTCCAAAAGCAAGAACTTACGGTCCCAGTTGCCTTCACTTCGGTCACTCTGTTCACTCTCCTTCGTAGTCCTCTGAACGTGATACCCAACTTCTTTCTTCTCAGTCTTCAAGCTTTGGTCTCGGTTCGTCGTTTGGAAAGTTTCCTCGAAGAAGAAGAAGTCGAAGAAGCCATCTCTGCTCTCTCCAACAAGTCTCTCAACCCTGAGCACGGACAGCTTTGGCTAGAAAATGCTACTTTCAGTTGGCATGGAGTGTCCAACTCTGATGTCTTCCAATTGAAGAACATCTCTGTCAAGTTCCCTCAATCTGGTCTAATCGTCGTGGCTGGACCTACTTCGAGTGGAAAGTCCTCTCTCCTATCTGCTATTCTCGGAGAAATGAAGCTCGAGTCTGGAGCTGTGAGAAGAGACAAGTTCGTCGATGGAAAGAGTAGCTTTTCCTTCGCAGGTCAAATTTCATGGCTCGAGGCTGGTCGTTCGATCAAAAGCAACATCGTCTTCACCTCGGCTTTCGACGAGAACAGGTATCGTCAAGTCCTCGAAGCATGTGCTCTAGAAGAAGATCTGCTCGAATTCGAGGACGGAGATGAGACGAGAGTCAGTTCTCAGACTCTATCAGGAGGTCAGAAGGCCAGAATCGGATTCGCGAGAGCTCTGTATGCTTCTTCTCATACGTTGATTCTAGACGACATCTTTGCAGCAGTCGACACTGCTGTCCAAAGAAAGCTCTATGATACGCTTCAAGGCCCTCTGGTCAGAGGGAGAAGAGTCATTCTAGTCACTCATCATCTGAAACTCGTTCTTCAAAGCGTGGATCATCTGATTCTACTCAGGAGAGGTGAGATAGAAGCTCAAGGTTCTCCAGCTGATCTTCAAGGTAGGGGTTTACTGAAGGATCTCATTCTTGAAGAAGAGAAGTTTCAGGTCGAAGTCGACACGAGATCAGAACTGAAATCAACAACGATTGAAGGAGAAGGCTCTCGCGTCTCAAAAGGACATTCTACCAAGACCAAGCTCAAAGAGGATCCCAAACTACTTTACGAGCTGGAGAAGAGAAGAGAAGGCAGTGTAGATTGGTCATTCTGGACTCTTTACATCTCAGCTTCGAGTCCGTTGGCATGGTTCGGAGTAGTGATGTTTACCATTGGTGAGTCATGAGCCTTCTTGTTTACTTTCAGAAATTCTCATTGACGTTCGACTTTCTCGTCTCCCGTTTCAGCCATGCGCACCTCGACGACGTCAGAGCAGTTTTGGCTCAAGCTTTGGGGAGAGGCCTACAATAGAACGAAGAATTTGGATTGGTACTTGAATCTACCTCCAGCTTCGGGTCACGAACTGTTCTATCTCAACGGTTTGGCTCTCATCGGACTGAGTACCATTGCTTTCCAGACAGTTCGGTTAGTCTTCTTCTACTATGGAGAGATGAGAGCTTCTCGTTCGATCTATACTCGTTTACTCGGTGCAGTCACTCGAGCTCCCTTGAGATTCTTCAACAACACACCTCAAGGTCGGATACTACAGAGATTCACCGGTGACATGGCTGTAGTGGACGATGAGCTGCCGACTAGCACGATCGGATTTCTGGGAAATATTCTAGCTTTGGTCACCTATTTGGGGGTTTGTTTGGTTATCACTCCAGCCTTCGTCATCCCTTCTTTGGCTCTATTCGCGTTCGGACCTTGGTACGTTCGAGGTTTCTTAGCTTCTACAAGGGGTGAGTTCACATTAGAGATATCGAATCGAGCTCTCACCGAAAAGTGAAAGCTTTAACTTCGTCTCTCCCCTCTCGCCTCCGCTCGACTGACATCTTCCTTTTGGCGCTTTCTTTTATGGTTTCTAGACATGCAGCGCATAGAATCGACTTCTACCTCTCCCATGTACTCGCAGTTTCAAGAAGCTTTGGAGGGAATCTCAGTCATCAGAGCTTTTGGGCTAGAGCAGGTCTACTTACATCGAATTATCGCCATCACGAGCGCGACTATGAGTCAATGGTGGGCGATCTGCACGATCGAAGTCTGGCTTTCCTTCAGATCTCAATTGGCTGGAGGAGTAGCTGTATTCTTAGTCACTCTTCTCGCTTTATCAGGATCCGTTTCGGTTGGAAGTGCAGGTTTGGTAATGACTTCGGCTGCTCTGCTCACTCAAATCACTTACTACGTACTCAACGATTTCAAGCGTCTCAACAACAACATCAACAGCATCGAACGAGTTTCCGAATTCATGGACTTGGAACAAGAAGCTTCTTCTCAAGCTCTACCTCCAGCTGCCTGGCCTACGAGCTCTGGATCGATCGTCGTGAAAAATCTGACTTTGAGATACGCAAAAGACCTTCCAGAGGTTCTCAAGGATCTCTCTTTCGAAATCAAACCTTGTGAAAAGATTGGAATAGTCGGACGGACGGGCAGTGGTAAGACCAGTCTTGCCTCAAGCTTCTTCAGAGCCACTGAGCTCTCGAGTGGAAGCATCTGGATCGACGATGTAGACATTAGTAAGATCGATCTGGAAACTTTGAGACGAAGACTGGTTTTGGTCGCTCAAGATCCAGTTCTTTTCTCTGGAACTATCAGGTCGAGTCTGGATCCATTCGATGAATACTCGGATGAAGAGATTTTGAGAGTTCTCAAGCAAGTTCAAATCTCGGGTATTATCAGTGGAGATTCTTTGAGCCTTGAAGATGGAAGCTTTCTGAACTCCAGAGTCTCTGCCGGAGGATCCAATTTCTCTTCGGGAGCAGCTCAACTATTATCTCTGTCGAGAGCTCTTTTGAGAGATGCCAGAGTCGTCATTCTAGATGAAGCCACAAGTTCAACAGAGTGAGTTCGCGACAGAAGATCTGCTGCTTTCAGATTTAAGAGATCGAAGCTGACAGTCACGACCTCTTTTATCTTCACTCGTCTTTCATTTCTCTCAAGTTTGGAGACAGACACTCTCATTCAAAAGGCAATCCGGTCCATGAATCAATCCATCGTGATCTGCGTCGCTCACAGACTCAAGACAGTCATCGATTACGACAGAATCCTCGTGCTAGAAGCTGGCAGGATTCGAGAATTCGACACTCCAGCGAATCTTCTATCGAAGGAGAACGGCCTTTTCAAAGCAATGTGTGCGGCTTCGACAGAGTATGAAGAGCTAAGACAAGCTGCAGGATTGAGTTAATCTATATCCTTTTGATGTAACAACTTCATAATAGACCAAGCTTCATTTATCATCAAGCTCCCGTGAGTCGACAAAGGCTTGAACAGAGAAGAATGCATACTTGATGTTTCTATCTAATTACAATTTTTCGAATCGAGGCAGTCGGCATCAATGCCTATCTTCGATTTTCTAGGGGAATCTATGAAGCAAATCGGCATTCAGAGGGAATAAGAGAAAGTACAAGAGCGAACAAGAAGCAGCGATAGAGCAGTAGAAAAGAGAAAAACTAGTACCAGTTTCCGTGTTGAAGCATTGCTTGAGCGACCTTCTTGAATCCAGCTACGTTAGCACCAGCGACTAGAGAAGGGACATCCTTTTGAGAGTCTCCTTCAGCTGGGTATTCAGCACCAGTTTCCAAACAAGTCTTGAAACAGTTGAGCATGATGTCCTTCAGTTTCTGATCGACTTCTTCAGCAGACCATTGCAAACGAGCCGAATTTTGAGCCATTTCCAAACCTGAAACAGCGACTCCTCCCGAGTTTGCAGCTTTTCCAGGTCCGTACTGATAGAGAAAGGAATGAAGGAAGAAAAGTGACTTTGGTCAGAAGGAGGTCGAAAATCGGCAACATCGGATCTTTGTTCGAAAGAATGACTCACCCAGCAGCCTTCTTTTCCTTTCGAGATACGAGATTTCTCAAAGACTTCGATAGCTTCAGGTTCGCAGCCCATGTTACTTCCTTCGGCGACGTATCGACAACCAGCCTTGACTGCAAATTCAGCTTCGGACTTGTTGACTTCGTTCTGAGTGGCGCATGGTAAAGCAACGTCATAGCTGTAGGAAAGAGAATGAAACAAGGAAAGAGAAACATAATCAACATGCGAACTGCGAACAACAGAAAGTTAATTGACTCTTTCGACCATCTCACCTCTTGACCAACTCCCAAGGACGCTTTCCTTCGTGGAAGATCAGTTTGCCACCTTGATCACCCAAAGTGCTCAACTCCTGCTTGTCGTATTTGATTTGGTAAACGTCTTTAATCATCTGCTCGGTGAAAGCTTCACCTTCTTTGACGACCAAACTTCCCTTTGAATCACTCAAAGTCAAAACAGTTCCACCTAGTTCCATAATCTTGAGAGCAGCGAATTGAGCTACTTGACCGGATCCTGAGATGACGACTTTTTTGCCTTTGAAACCTTGAGAGGATTCACCTTCTACATGTTTGATCATGTGCTCGGTATAGTAAACGGTACCATAACCAGTAGCCTTTTGAAAGCAGGAGTTGGAGAAGGGACAGGTCAGAAAAAGTCTCAGATCAAAGGCAAAGATCGAAAATGAAAAACTCACCTCTGGTCTCAAAGCAGATCCTCCCCAATCCATAGCCTTTCCAGTCATCATTCCGACCCATTCATTCTTGATTGCTTTGTACTGTCCAAAGAGGAAACCTCCTTCTCTGGTCGAGAATCCAATGTCTCCTGCTGGAATGTCTGTGTCTGCTCCGATATGTCTGCTTAGTTCGGTGGCGAAACTAGTGCAGAATCTACGGACTTCTGCTGGAGACTTTCCTTTTGGATCGAAGTCTGAACCTCCCTGATTGAGTAGGAGAAGAGATGAGAGAAACGGAAGAAGGTGAGCTTCTTCGACTTGGATCATTTTCATCTCTACGAGCTTTCTTCTACCTCCACCTGTTTATCAACTGCGATCTCAGTTTCAAAGTCTCTCTTTTGCTTGATTAGCAGCTCTGAAAATTGGACTCGCTTCTAGCAGCGATCTCGACTCTGAGATCTGAGCTTTACTAACCTTTCCACCTCCCAAAGGCAAAGACGTCAAGGCATTCTTGAAAGTTTGTTCGAAACCCAAGAATTTCAGGATGCTGAGATTGACAGTTGGATGAAGACGAAGACCTCCCTAAAAGAAGCGCAAAGAAGAGCAGAAAAAAGTAAAATCGAAATGATTAGGTAGTCAGAATAGATTGGCTCTTTCAGCTCCAAAAAAAGAGGCAGTGGAGCTTCGGGTGAGAAATCTGATCCCCTTTTTTTCAGTAGTTCTGATTGAATCAGATATCGAAAAATCTCACCTTGTAAGGACCTAGAGCAGAGTTGAATTCTGCGATAGGGTCGAAACGGAAGAAGAGGCAAATGAGTCAGAGCCACAGAAAAAAAGTCATCCCGTTCTCGAGAATCTTCCCGTTCGTGTCGAAAATGTCAAGTTCGCGAGCAGTCGGGATTCCATTCTTTGATTTTGAAATGGAAAGATAGGAGAAACTCGGATTCGATCGATCTCTCTGGTGCGATAAGGGATTGGAAGAAGCAAGGTTTTTGGCTGACTCACGAACTCTGTAACCTCTGTTTACTTGAGCTTTTCCATCATCTCCTTCCCAGACTACTCTGAATTGAATAACTCTTTCTGGTATTTGGATGATGTCTAGAGCCTTCTGGTATCTGTGAAGGAGAGAGAGAAGAAAAGAGGCGAAGAGCTTGAAAGATTAGATTGGCTTGATCGTGAGAAGGTCAGCTTGGTAGGCTCTTAAACAAGAGGATGAATACTTACTCTGGATGTTTCTTGAGGAAAGGCTTTAGAGAGTCAGTGACTTCTAGTAGAGCTTGTTCGAACTCTGGCTCAGAAGGCAGGTTTGTCATAATGATTTTTGGCGGAAAGATGAGAGAAGGAAAAGGGGAAAATCTGAAAAAAGGAAGGAGTATTTATACCTGTTTCTCTGTTATCGCGGATCGAATCGACTTGAACTCTTCCAGCTGTGGCTCAGATGGTTTCGAAATTGGAGCTGATAAGGAGTGGAGCATTCTGACGATCGAACAACTCTTTCTCTCCGAACTTTCCTCAAGATCGATTCCATTGTGAAAAAAAAAGCATTTCTTGGTCAAACGAATCCATGTAGATCAATCAGATTGGTGTGAGAGAGAGGCGAATCAAGGCTGATGCTATGCTGATGCTATCTCATCGAAGATCTTGGTGGCTTTGGCGGGAATCATTCAAGCCTTTGATTCAATCTATAAGGCAACTTCTCGATTTGTTCCATTGTTCCTTTCAGGAAGATCAAATCTCGACGAGCTGAACAAGTTGAATAGAACGATTGCTTTCCTTCTCTCATGACTCGTCGAGACTTTCATTCTCAGTCGCTGACTCCATCGCCTCTCTCTCTACTTGTACATAAGAGCCCTCCATTCCTCTCCCTCTTCTCCTTCTCCCAACAATGTCTTGTCTACCATCAATTTTATCCTCGCTAGATTCCTCAGAAATCTCGAACTGCTGTCTCCAAAACGGATCGGAGGCCAACTCCAAAGTCCAACATTCTCAGGTTCAACATCGTCTCGACATTCTCAAATCATGGCTCGAGATCAACAAAGAAAACAAAAGCGATGACTTCGATTTAGAAACCATCTTGATCTCTGGAACTTCATTGGACGTTGGTTGTGGACAGGGTGATTTTTTGGCAACCGTGGCTTCTCTTTTGCTAGCACTTGGAGAAGGCAAGGAGAGTAAAGTCGTTGGGATAGATCCTGCTAGATTAGATTATGGTGAGTCCAATCTATGCCAGACCAACAATTTGGAAAGAGACTGAACATAACCTCCCACTTTGCCTTTCGTTTCGTTCGTTCAACAGGTAGTCCTTTCACTCTTCGACAAGCTCAAGACCATCTTTCTTCTTCCAAACTTTCTTCAAAACTATCCTTCGAACAATCAACTCTCGAAGACTATCTCAAGGCGAATCCCAAACCTCTTGATGGATCCTATTCCACTTTATTCTTGGTTCATTCGATTTACTACCTTTCATCTCCAACTCTACTGATTTCAATCCTAACTTCTGCTCGTCAAAACGGAATCAAATCTCTATGTTTATCAGAATGGGCTTTGAAATCATCTCTAACCGATCAAAGCGAAGGTACCGCAATTCCACACATTTTATCAGTTCTTTTACAATCCATTTCTCCTCTCAGAGATGGTAATGTTCAATTTGCTTTCACTCCTCAATTAATCATAGAATGTGCTACTAAAGCTGGATGGGATTTGATTGGAGAAAAGGTCATCACTCCAAGGAAGGAATTGAATGATGGAGGATGGGAAATTTATAGCGCAAGAGAGGTTGTAAAGAATGCTTTGAAGGTGGATGAGGGAAGTCAAGATGATGATGAGAGCAAATTGAAATTGAAGGAATCAATCAGAGCTCATTCTTATGCTTTGGAAGCTTCTATCCCCGAAGGAAAAGTTGGGAATGTTAGATCCATGGACGTCTGGTGTGGAGTCTTCAGGCCTTCTTCGACTTGAAATTGAAGGAAGGTGGAGATTCAGTCCGACAGTTTTACGTATCCTTGATTCTTACCCTTGGATTACAGTCCCTTTTTCAAAGACTTCTCTACAACTCTTTGCAATGTTCTCTCGTCACCATCTTCTACAGTCTCGAAACAATCTTTTCGAATTTTCGAAGAGAGGATTTCTATTTTGAAATTTTATCTTCATTTCTCTTCGTATCGTATCTATTAATCGAAGGAAGCAACAACGTTCCTCTGTGTGAAGAATCTATAAGTTAGAAGAAGAGATGTCTAGAAGGACTTGCGAGTTTACTACTTTACTCGTAGATCCAAGCATCGACTTCACGCTTGTATTGGTTGAGTTCTTGCTCAGTGAACCAAAGGGCGATTTCGTGTTTGGCGGATTCAACAGCGTCAGATCCGTGACTAGAAAGTAGAGGAATATCAGAAAGATGAGAGATGTTAGCGTAGGTCAGAGTAACTATCAGTTTCATTTCTCCCAAGAACTCTCTGAGGTTGGGGATCTCAACTCACCAGATGTTTCTACCGACATCGATAGCAAAGTCACCTCTGATGGTACCTGATCAAGCATAAAGATTATAAATTGTTATTACGACGAAAAACGAGAAGGTCAGAGAAGAGAAACAAAGGTGTTTGAGAGAGAGGATCCACCTTTTCACTCACCTGGAGCAGAAGCCAATGGGTTGGTGGCACCTAGAAGGGTTCTTCCGGTCTTGACGGCATCCTTACCTTCCCAAACCATGGCGAAGACTGGGCCAGAGTTCATGTACTGTGAGAGACGAAATGAGAGGGGTAGAAAGAGTGAGAAGAACAGTTCGACTGGCTGGCAAGGCGTCGAGGCTGACATTCGATTTTCCCTTTATGTGATTCGTATTTTTGCTTTAGGAACAAATTGGATTCTTTGCTTCTCTTTGACAGAATCGAAAGCCTTGCAGGAGCTGATCTCCGTCCAAACTTCTCCCCCTTTTCCTCAAGAACTTTCTCGAAAATAGCTCTATCTACATAACTCTTGCAAGCGCTGATCATTCTTTCCCTCTACCATCTTGTGAATAGAACGGTTTTCATCATGATGGCAAAGTGATACGACGTTGACTCACCTTGATGAGACCTGGGAAGAAACCTTTACCCTTTAGATCAGCGTAATGCTTTTCCAAATGTTCTACAGAAGCGTGGACCATCTTTGCAGCGACCAACTTGTAACCTTTGGTCTCGAAACGCTTGATGATTTCACCAATCAGTCCTCTTTGCACTCCGTCAGGCTTGATCATAATGTAGGCTGAATGAGAACAGAAGCAAGAAGAATAGGAGAAGAGGCAGACAAGTCAGAGATGGCTCTCATTCTTGCTCTTGACTGTTTCTTCATCTAGATTGAACTAGGATTCTGAATTTGAAGCTGAGAAATGACTTACTTTGTTCGGTGGCCATTTTGAATAAGTTAGTCGTGGTGGTGATGGAAGGAAAGTGATAGAAGAAGAAAATTCAGAAGCTTCTCCAGAAACTGCATGGTTCGAGCTCGAACTCGTTCGGAAAGAAGACATTCAATTGAGATGTTCAACGTCTTGAATCAAGAACAAGTCATCCATCAACTCGTTAGTCCTTTCTCTATATCACAGCAAAGAGAAGAGCGAATGATCAAAGAAGGACGAATCTCATCTAGTCATCTCATCCTGACAGTCGTCGTACAAAACTCAACTTCACACTGCTACCTCGTCGTCTCGATTGATTGGATTTCAAAAAGACAAGGATTTCGCAGAAGGGTTGAATAATACAGATTGGGGAAACCATTCACGCGTCTTAAGAACAAGAAACCTGGACTTTAGAGCAGAAGAAGAAGAAGAAGTCGTCTTCGACAAAAATGAAATGCTTGCTGATGATGATGGGAAACTTGGAGAAGAAAGGAGACGAAGTATGGGTATCCAAAGAGAGAAGAAGAAGAAGACCAAAATAGTTGTTCCTCACGTTGTTCGAGAAGGTTAAGTAAGAAAGAAATTATCAAGACCAAGGTGAGAAATTGAGAGGAGTCCTAGCCTTTCTCTCTTGCGTATAAGTTGAGTTGAGATTTGGAAAAAATAAATCACTTTTGAAGGTTTGAAATAATAGCATCGAGCGGATAAGAGAAAAGTTAAATGGTTCTTGAAAGAAAGAAACGAAGACGAAAAAGTAAAGCTTGCGTATTAGGTTGATGTGTTTAGTCTTTCCAGTATTTGAAATCATCAATGACTCCTTGAGAGAGCGGTGCTAGCTTTTTGAAAGCTCCTTTGGTCAAGTCGAATCCACCACTGTGAGTGAGAAAGGGAGCAAAGAGGTAGGTAGGGTCAGTCAAACCGGTCCAACGACGTCACAGACCTTCACCATGATTCTTCCTTGAAACATTCTTCAATCTCAGAGTTGAATACTTACGGACTTGGACAGCCTTCACAATAATCCACAATAGTCACAGTGACTGATTTACCACCAGAAGTGAGAGTCATTTTATCACCACAACTTCCATAACCACCATCTTTGACTACAGCTGCTACCATATCGTTATCATTTGGAGTTGGTCCACCACAAGCTGGATTATTCAATTGATTTCCAGCATAATAAGTAACTCTAACACCAGATTTACCCTTCCCTTTTGGGTCCACTACTTCCTTGATGTCTGCTTTGTGATTATGACTTTTACTATGTTTCTTTTTATAAGAAGTCTTTTTCTCATGACTTCTTTCTCCTAATGCCATTTCCCATCCTTCGACTTGATCTGGAATCGATTGGTTTGAATCTGGAATGATATCTCTTTCTTGAAGAAGACTTGGGTCTGTTGATGATGAAGGGGTGATTGAAGCAGAGACTAAAGCTGAGGCGCTTAGTGATGAAAGTAAGATTAAGTTAAATCTCATATTTCCTTATGAAGTTGGGCGTTTGAAGTCTTGAGTAGTAGAGATGTAGTAAGACTTGCGAGTGTTTACTTCTTGAAGGGGTGGGGACACGCGGTGATGTCGAGCTTTGTGAGAGGAAGAAGAGAGGATAAGAATATAGGAAAAGTGGGAAAGGATGGAATTTAGTCAAGCTTTTATATCAATTCTTTCAATCGATCGAAACCAGTTTGCGAAATCAGGGATGGGATGAGATCTGAGCCAGTCTCGAGGCCGAAGCTGACTTCAGCTCTGTGTCGATGTCCCATTCGAGAAGTCATCAGATCGTAAGCGCATAGAATCTTTATCGAACTCTGCATTTGTGAACTTGCAGAAGCCGATCTGGCTTTCGTCATGGGAGGGCTTCCGATGCGATTCAGCTCAGCACAGACGAGAGAGACAGAGACGTCACCTTCAAGAGGCCAAGTCAGTTTCACTTCGAAGTGAGGCGATTTGACTCCAACATTGCTATGCACATATGCAGGTTCCGATCCTGATATTCAGAGTTTCGATTGCCGATCATTGATCAGCGCATCAGCGCAACAGCAGAGGCTCGACGAGGTGGCAAAATGAAAGCGAGTAGAATCTGTGTCAACATCGACACCTATCACGTCATCATTCAACAGGCGTGGCAATTTATTAAGTCCGACGTTATTCTCGTTCCTTTTCGGAGATGTGAAGAGCGAAAACAAGCTTCCTTTGGAGGAAGAAGAAGCAGCGAACGAATCGAAGCGAACTCGCTCCCAATCTGATTGCAGCTGGGAATCTGAACTTGACTCTGGACGAGAATCAAGATAATGAGTTCCAGTTCAATTGCAAGAAACATTCCTCGTTTGGATTCAAAGAGAACTGCAGTCTTTGTCTGGTAAGTACCAAAGAACATAGAGGAGAACAGAAGAGAGCTTGGACAGCAAACTGCAAAGATGGATGGACAAGACGGAAGAGATTGGCAATCATCTCGACCTCTCTCACTCGCAAAGGTGCAACAGAAATTGAATGAATAAGATCAACATGAACATAGAATCATGGTATTGCTACTGCTAGTCCTTCAAAAGCTCTGCTCTATCTCGGTAGCCACGGCCTCTGATTCTCCACCTTCTTATCTTTCTGAATTGGGGATGAATTACTTTGCAGTGACATGCAGGAGAGAGTGAGTCCAGGCTTGGTAGCAAACAGAGAGATCTCAGATCTATGGTTTGAATCCACGATCGAGCTAGAGTTCGAGATGGAGAGGCAAGGAATGAATCGGGTAGGACAAAAAGCAGAGACTCTAATCAGAAGCCTCTTTCTACATCTCTCTTCTCTCTCACTACGTCTGTTCTGATTTGTTTTGCCAACTATCTATGCTCTTCAGTTCAGGTGAGTGGTCTGAGATGATCGGTCCTGAGCCTTGACCCAGAACTTGACTGATCTTTCTAAAGCTCTAATCCATCCTTTTGCCCTCTCGATCCACAGAACTGCCATCTATCAGTTTGACCATGTCACAAACACAGGAGTCAAGATTCTCAAGGCGGCGGAACTTTTGAAACTCAAGACTTTTGTGACGGAGCAGAATCCAAAAGGTTAGGTTTGACACGATTCTATACTGAGATGCTTTCGTCAGTTTCGAGCACATCCTTTCTCCTCTCGATGGCTGACAGGATTTTCAGCTCTACTTCTTTCTTCTTCTTTCTCTTTGCTCGATCGCTGCTTCTAGCTCTTGGCCAAACTGTCGCTCCTCTCTCCTCTCTGCTTTCACCTCTGAGTCCTTTGGCAAAGGAAATGGTCTATCCAAAGACCAAATTCAGCATGTGTGTTGAAGAGATTTGTGGAGATTGGTTGAATGAATTGAAGAAAGGGAGTAGTCAGATCGATCAAGTAGTCATCTTTGGAATCGGTAAGTCTTTCATTCTGGAGAATGTTTCGAAGATTGATTCTCGTTCTTTAACTCAATGCAGTTCGTTCACGACTTTTTTGTTCTTCCACCTGTTCTATAGAAACACATGTGTGTGTTCTACAGACTACTTTGGACTTGCTAGAGCATGGAGCTCAAGTTTGGATTCCAGTAGATGGTGTTTCTTCATGCAACGCTCAAGAGATTGCTCCTGCTATAGCTGTGAGTGTTCTAGAATTGCTCAGGCAGCATTGGATCAAAAGAGAGGCTTTTGAGACGCTTCCTTTTCCAAAGATGGCTAAACCAACCACTCTCGATTACTTTCTCTCTCGACTTCAATTCTCTTCCCCTCTCGTGCAGCGCATGCGTGCTGCAGGAGCCCAGATCACAACTTCTGAATCCTTGATCTTCGAACTCATGAAAGACTCTAAGCACGAAAACTTCAAACCAATCTCAGGTATCATCGTAAGTTTTTGGTAACCCTCGTGTGTTCCGTCGAGAAATTGAAGAATCTCTCATACTGACCTTACGTGCTGTCTCCCTTCTTTTGTCATTCCCTTTCTTCCCACAGAAAGAGGAAAAGGAACGTACCAAGACCACTCTTGAGAGTCTGCTGGGAAACTCCAAGATCTGATTCGTTAAATTACATTTGAACGCTTGTTTTGCCTCTCTTTTGATTTGAACTCAGAGAGTTGAATCTTGACTTTTGTTACTTGATATCAGCGTTGGAGTGCGATGAGCGATAGAAATCTCTGCAAACAGAGCCCATCTTTTCAAAAGATTGGCGGAGAAGAAGTAAAAGCTCAATCAAGTCTTGATGAGGGATCCAAAGAACGAATCATCTGAGCTGAGCTTTTCTAGCCATAGCGATTCAATCCTTGGAAAGTTTCGAAAGAAACAGAACACTTCCAAGAGCTTCATTTCAAGCAAGAAGTCAGACGACAGATCCGATATTGCTTTGCTTCTATGATTTAGAAATTGAAGTCTAATCCTTGCTTTTGATATCTATACAGTCTTTCTTGACCCCTTTGCTTGTTTTTACAAATCTTCATCCCTACCTCTTTCAGCTTTTGCAAAGGGGAAAGGAGGGTTATCCTTGTCGTTGTTTCCACCGGAAGGTCTATCTCTTGGGAAGGGGAAGGGATTGTAAGATCGAGCATCTGCTATCAGTGGAGCTAGGGACTTCTCATTCACTGCTTTCTGTAAAGTGTTGAGAGCAAGGGGAGAATGAGAAAAAGGAAAAAGAAAAAAGGGTCAGAGAGATGATTGGATTTCGAGTTGGAAACAGATGAACTCTCCACGTTTCGCAGCTCTAAGGTTTAACTCGGATCAACTCTTATATTCGAGGTTAAATGATTGCTAGGGCTTGACATCACAAGTACAGCTTATTCCAAGAGAGAACTTGGTGATATGAATCCATTTTCAATAAAAGGCTTCTCTACTGAATACGCTTTGCTACTTGCATTCTCGTCCTCCAATTTCTCCTCGTTCCTTTTCATCTTGAACGATCTAGTTGAATATGATGATCAAAGCCAAGTCAATTCAAAGCCTCGTATCCGATTCACTCACCTTTACACATTTCTGATATTCTCTGAAGAGCTCCCCACAATCCTTTTCCAACGTTTCTTTCAAAATGAGATTCCTCTGCCTCCTCTGTCCCGCCTCGTCACCCTTATCCTTCCTGTCCCTGCTACTTGTTGACCAAGATGACCATTTGTTCTCTTCTTTGGCAGAAGGAGAAGAAGAGTTTGAGGGATGATTTGAGGGAGAGACTGAAAGATAATCCTGAAGCCAAAGATTGAAGCAATTGTCGTATTTGTGTTTGAGTGGAGTGCATTCCGATGAAAGTGAATCCATAACTCCCAATCCTGCTGGTCCTGAAGAAGAAGTTGCTGATGTCGGTTCGGTCATGATTTGATCCAAGATGGAGATGAGTTGAAGATTGCAGATCAGAAGAACTTCTTCTCCTTCTACCAACCACTTCAAATTCCCATTTATTCCTCCTCTTTGATTCTTCTTCTTCTTCCTCAACACAAAGCTTGTTACTCTCTTCAAGTCTTCAACCTCCATCATGGTCGACCCGATGGAGGCGCTGCCTCATGAACTGATCGTCAGACTCTTCTCTCTACTATCAACCGCTTCTCTCGCAATCTCTTCCTCGACATGCAAGAAATGGAAAGAAATAATTTCCAAGGATTCTTCTATCAATCAAGTTTTGGATCTCATCAACATCCCAAAGCGATTCGGAATCCGACTTGATCGAGCTATTGCCTCGATTGTTGGAAATAGGTTCAGGACTCAAGGAGATTCATTTGGATTTAAACCCTTTCTTTGAACATTTCTCTCGATATTCAGATTGGGATCGTCAAGATTATAATGAATACGGTTTCGATGAACTAATGGAAGGAACCGGTTCGACTTATCTCAAACTTTTGCAAACCATCAAGTCTTCAACAAAGAATCGACCACTCAAGATTCACTTTCAAAACCTTCGCCATTTACCAGTATCCTCCCACGAGTGTATAGCTGATTTACTCATCCAGTCCTGTCGAATTTTAGATGGTTCAAATTCAGATCTCAGAGGATTCCATTTCATCGGGCCTTTTCTTTGTGGAGTTACATCTCAAGGATTCGACGACAAAGGTTCCAAAACCTTTTCGACCGTCGAGAGCTCAGATTTCGTTCTTAGTTACAATACAGTGAACTGCACCAAGTTTTTGAGAGAGGTCGTCGAGTTTACTGGCGGAAAACTCAACAAGTTGAAGTTGGATTTATTGAGATTTCAAGATTTAGAAAATGGGAAGGAAAACGATTCACCTTCAAGTAGACTCTTGGGACTCTATGAGGAACTCGAAAAGTCTAAAGATTTCCTGATAGAGATAGATTTGTCTTTGAATAGAACATCTCATCAACTCTTGGATCTTGTCGCAAGTTGTTCCAATCTTTCTTCTCTCACCTTACTTCTCAAAGATCTAGAAAGCATTTCTCCGGTATATCTTCCTCCTTTTCTTCTCAAAAAGTTCAAGTTGGAAATAGATTCCCGTTCCAATAAGTTATCGGAAATGGATTGGCTTATAAACTGGTGTGGAGCTCGACTGGAATACTTGGATCTCAACCTTAATTGTAACTCTCTCACTTCTCAATTGCGAGGAACAATTCTCTATTTGGTTCTCAGATTCAATCAGTCGCTCAAAGACCTCAAGTTGAAGAATCTGAGCATCGACTCTTCCAGCAACAATCTCACATTAGGCAAAGAGTCTTTACCTAGTCTAGAATCTCTGACTATTCATGGGGTCAATTCATCTGTCTTTGCAGTTTTATCCTTCTTTACACTTCCAAAGCTTCAAGAACTTTTCACAATAGCTTCACCTAAACGACAACCTATTGTGGATAAGGAAGAGGGCGATCTGACCAGCCAGAGGTTGCTAGAAGTTTTGAAGAGTTGTAGCTCTTTGGTTAGATGGGAATCCGATTGCAGAGAAGTAGGTTGTTATCATGGCTCATCACTCGATACAAGTCAACTGGTGAAACTGGCAGAAGATCAAAGAGTCACTCTCCCTGGATTGGAAACTTTGAAAATTCATCATCGCAATACATCGTGGTTCAAGTTCTCAAGTCAAATCCTTCTTCCTCAACTCAAGCTTTTGGACATCTTTGGTGCTTCAGTGCAGCCTGAATCGTTCTTCGAGTTTCTAAATCGCAGTGCTACAAGTGTGGAGCAGGTCAAGTTGAGGCAAGTGAAGGTCAAAGATGTCTCCGAATTCAAGTCCAACTCTCTAGAGAAGTTGCAATTGCCCAAGATCAGATTCTTATACCTGAACTGTGCCGTTCAGTTAATGGAGATCTTCGCAAATGCTGAAATGGAAAGCTTAGAGACTTTGAGCGTTTTCCTTGATCCGGAAAAACAACCAGATCAAGAACCCATCATCATCTATCAACTTCTTCAATCTACAGCTTCAACTCTTGTCAAATTAGACCTTAGTGAAATAAGTGACAGCTCCTCACGTCAATATTCTCAAACTCAGATCCACGACAGAAGTCAGATCGAATTCCCCAATCTACTTGATCTCAGGTTTGGACTCTGCTCTTCTCCAATGTGTAACTTTCTTCTCAAGAACTGCAACTTTCCAAAAATGCTAAAAGCCGAATTGAAGTCCTCAAACCTACCTTTTGAACTTCTGGTGAAATTTATCGCTAGACATTCCTCCAAGTTAGAAAGTTTGGAGACTTCTGCTTCTAATCGGACTCATGACCTTAACGAAGAATTGAAGAGCATCGAGGATCAAAATCCAATTATGTTTCCCAATTTGTCTTATCTCAGTTGTGGTCAAGAAATCATGCCTCTCTTCGATTATTTCATCAAGGACGAACCGGAAGGATTCGAAGGATTAAAAGATGAAGAAAAGGTTGTAACGGATTATTATAGAAAAGAGATATCGGAGATTGCTCCCAAGTTAGATACCTCAAAACTTTATGTATGTTACTTCCCAGATCCGGAAAGCGATCCTGGTTCCGAATCTGGAAAGGATGAAGAGTAAGATGAGGATGGTGGAGAAGAAGAGACGGAAAGGAACGAGTGAGGAACTGGATCAGCATCTTCTTTTCATTTTTTCAGAACTGTAATTATAAATCCATATTGATTTTGATCTTGTGTACAAAGTAGATAGGAAGATCGAGACTGTCCACGACCAAGGCCCGGTGGTGCTGCACGAAAGGCCGAGCGTCGCAAAATTGAGTGTCTTGCGAAATCTTTTCTTCTTCTCAACTTCAACCATCTTCTCTCAAAATTGAAGAGATTGAAGCACAACTTCGAGTTGCAAGGTCCAAATCATCAGGCTTCCAACGACTATCTTCAGAAGAGATCACAATCAAAGACTGATCATCTTCCCAATCCGAATCTCATCATGAACGTCTTACCTTCGGAGAGTCTCCTCAATGTCTTCCAACAACTGGATTCCGACCAAATGGTTAGATTGAATAGAGTTTGCAAAGGCTGGTATGAGGTCATCGAGGAGAACAAAATGCTTTGGAGAAGATTAGTTCTCGATCAAGACAAGAAAGAAGGCTGGAACTCTTCTCTCATCAAGCTATTCGATAGGAAATGTGGAAGTCGTCTAAAGGAAGTTTCAATCAAGGTCAAGTTTGATCAACAAACAGATGTCACCGAGTTTAGACGGATCATCGAAAAGAACAAAGAGACTCTTCTATCGGTTTGGATTCATTCACCTACCGAAACCAAGTATCTTTCCGAATTGTCGTTGACTCTTCCTCACTTAGTTCAATGTAGGATTGGTGATGTCAAATCTGAGACAGTTCATTTAATAGAAAGAGAGAATTTGGAAGAACATTCTCAAGCTGTCGGCAATTCTTCTAATCTGAGAGTCTTGTGGATCGACAACGCTGCTTTGTTCCAGAAAGTAGGATCTTTCGAGAATTTGGTTTCCCTTTGGATCGAAGGTCTCTGGGACTCATCTCAATGGAGAGGTTGCTTGGAGAAATCTCAAAACTTGAAGCATCTCAGAATCAAGCTCAGACAATCGCCAATCGATTCTCTTGTCGCTCCAATCCATTTGCACCAACTCGAAGTGTTGGAACTCTTTCTACTTTCTACTGAATATCCATCTTGGTTGATCATCCCTTCCACCTCAACCATCATTCTTCATTCATATCAAATCCCACAAGGTCTACCTTCTACTTCAAAGCTTTGGATCGCAGGTTTGAAACATATTGATCGATTGGCAACAAAATGTCCTCAGTTAGAAGATCTGAGGTTGGACATTCTTTTCAGAAGAGAGAAATTCGACGACGTTTTGAAGATGTTGGTTCAAAGAAAGAAGAACGTAGAGGCTGGGATGAGAGTGGATGGAATCAGAATGGAAAACATTAAGAGAGTAATCCTTCGTACCAAAGCTTTGAAAACTGGTTTCGTGAAGGAAACGAAGGAGTTGGTAGAGAAGGTGATCAACTTGGAGAAAGTGTTAAACTTCGTAGAAGTGGAAATCTGAGATGAAGTCTTTTTCAAGGTGAGTTAAGTTCAACGAGCTGCTCAGCAAATCAGCTCCTCTTCGTTCTTTCACCATTTATCTGAACTCTTGATCTCTCTGATCGCTCTCTTGTACTCTCTACAGGGGATCCTTTGAGAGATCGAGGCATATAGTCACTGAATCTTTGGAAGGAGTTTCTGTCTTGATGCGTCTCATCATCAATCACCATCACACCTCGAGAGAACAGAGAACACAGGTGAAAATTGGGTAAAGACTGTCAAAAGAAGCTATTGAAAAAACAACAAAAGAACAGTTGAAAAGCAGAAAGAGAAGAGGAAAAAGAAAAGAATGTGAAATGTAATGGGAGAATGTTCTACTAAGATTGGATTCTCGAATTTTTTCATTTGTGTAATGAGAGAGAATTAAAGATCCAAAAGTAAGGTGAAAAGAGAGAAAGAAATTGAAAGAAGAAAAAAAGGAATTAAAAGAAAGAGAAAACATCTAACGAGAAAGAGTGACTTTGTGAAAATAAAGGAGTGTGGTGTATAGTGTATGCCTAGTTCATGATGGACGAGAATCTGAAGATGGAGACTTTTCTTGGGTTTTTGTTGAAATGTGGAAACAAATTGTTCTGAGAGATGTAGACGAAGCAGGGAAGAGATTCTGAAACTGGGGATTGTCTCTCTTTTCATCTAGAGAAGAGCGACTCCACCAGCAACGGCACCAACGACAGCTAGGATTGCAGAGAAGTTAATGTTGACGATTGGGACAGCTCCTGAAGATCCACTGCTTCCTGATGATTGAGCTGGTCTTGTGCTGGCAGAGTTCGATGATCTGGTTGATGAAGCTCCAGAGGAGACTGCTGAAGAGCTCATCGAAGTGGCAGAGCTCGAGGCGGCAGCGGATGACAATGAAGCGATACCGTTTCCGACAGAGCTGGTGGTTTGACAGTTAGAAGTTGCTGGAAGCGAGTAGGCAGCGCTTGGAGTAGCCTGGTGAAGAGTAGAGAGAGAGCGCGAGAGAGAGGAGAGAGCGAGATCAGTTTCGAGCCTTTACGTTCCATTCTCGATACGTCTCCGGATTGACTTCGAATAAGACTTTATTGTTTGAAAGAACAAGCTTGTTAAAGAAGGAACCAGGTATCTCAGAGGTCCATCGATTTTACTCACTTGGTCTGGAGATCCGTTGACAAAAGTGAAGGAGTTACCGCTTCCATCGACGTAAACACTTGAGAAGTATTGGTGGAACGTAGAAGTTTCTCCCGTAGATTGAGGATAGAGACCAGGAGGGTAGGCGGAATCTCCTTCACAAGAGTCGAATTTGTTATCAGAGTAGTCTCCTGGCATGACCTGAGGTAGGAGAAGAAGAGGGAAGAAGACGGAGGTCAGACGATGCAACGAAGACTCTCCGCTTTTCAAACGACGATCAAGCTTTGATACTAGCCCAGTTACATCCCATTACATCTGAAAATGAGAAGAGAAAGAGTTGAGAGTGAAAGGTCAGAGAGAGCGATCATCGAAAGAAGTGTCGAGTCGATACTCACCGAGCTCGTGTTGACATTCCAAAGGAGTTGGAGCGATATCGGTACCAGCGATACAGACTCTGATACAGACCTGTAAGGTGGAAGAGAGGGATAGACATGTCAGCAGAGAAATACTTATGAAACGATCCAAGTCAGAGCTCGACTCACTTGGTTGTAAGAGACGAAAGACATCCATTCCTCGTAGAAGACATCTTGACCAGAAACATTTGAAGTGACATTTCCACCGATTGGGTTACCCATGTTGGTAGCTGAATATCAAGAGGGAATGAGGGAGAGACGAGTGGGTGAGTGACGGTGCGAGAGAGAATGAATAAAGCTTTCTTCTACTCACCTCCGTGTGGATCGAGCTGAACAAGAGAGGAAAGGAAAAGAGAGAAAAGACCTTCAGTATTCAAATCTTCTATTGGAAGCTAAATGAAAGCCTTGATGATTGGGAACTCACCTCTCCTCCATCATCTCCAGCCATGATGTTCATCTTGGTGAAATCTCCCAAAGCCATGACTTGAACGTAAAGAGGAGTCTTGACGAAATGGGTTGCAGTGAGAGTTCCATCTGGCTGTTGATTCGTAAAAGAAAAAGGAAAAGAAAAGATTGTCAGAGAGAGAGGGATGGAACCAGGGATGAATCAGGGATGGAAGGATCGATCAAAAGTGAGCCTGCCGAAACGGCTGTAGAGGCCCATGCGTTCTAATTTTACTCCTATATAAGAGTGGATTCCGATTCAAATCTCTATTTTCCTTTTCCCTAACCATTCTTCTCTCGAAATCTATCCCACCATCGAGAGGAGACGTTCGTCCTCTACCATCCTTCAAGGCCAGCAAGAACCCCCTATCCTCGATTATGCAAACTTCTATTCTTCCACTCTCTTTCACATCTCTCCGAATCTTCATCGAACACTCACGATGACTCTGGCATTGTTCCTTGGCTTGGTACACCAGCTATAAGAGGGATGAAGGGAAGAGCAAGTCGAACAGATCAGCCGCAGGTTCGACTTTGGCTGGAACAAACACACCTAGCCCATCGAGTTTCTTACTCACGCAACGACTTCAGCTTCAATGTTACCAATTGGTTGACCCTGTGAGATGGCGAATGAAGATAGGATAGACGAGTCAGAAGAGGGTTGTATAGGGAAGGAGAAGCAAAGGAGGATTAATCGGGATGAGCCAGGCGGGAGGATGAGAAACTTACAGGTTCCTTTGGACCGAAAGTACACCAATCGTCTACGGAGTTGACAGATGCCAAACGAGATTCAGAAGTTTGGTTTACTGGGGTTCCTAGCTTTGGTGAGTCACTGGAGAGAGAGGGAGAGAAGGAGAGGTAGTTGGGGAAAGGGGAAGAGGGGGGCGTTGAATGAAGAAACAGAACAGAGATGGTAGATAAGATGTTGAGCACCTTTATATCAATTTAGTAGTTCTAATTCAATGTCTAACAACCCAATCAGTGTTGTGCTGAAGTGAATACTGACGGGTTTGTTGGACCATTGCTGTTTCTTCCCTTTACGCCTGGTGCATTTGGGTTGGGAGTTCCATACTGGAATGCAGGAACATTTTGAGCCAAAGAGAGACTTGATAGAGACAAGGCAGTAGTAATGACCAAGGCAAGTTTGGAGAAGGATGGCATCTTGAGGTTGGTTGATAGGGGAGGATGAGTTTGTTTGTTAGACTTGTAGGTTTGAAAAAGGAGAAAAAGAGAAGAGCAAAGAAAGAAGTAGAAGTTGGTTGTTGTTGGAGTTCTTTTCTTTGGGGCAATTAGAAAGAAAGAAAGAAAAGATTAGGACAGGATTAGAGAATGGGGAAAAGAACGAAGAATGGAAGAAGAGAAAGAGAGCAGGTCTGGGCTTCCCGCTAGTGATGCAGCCTGTCGCCTAAGGCTCGTTCGGCGTCAATTTCCCTCCCATCAAACATCCTTCCATTTCGGTTTCGTCTCTTCTTTCCATATCATACAATCGGAATACATTTCATTTCCATACACCTATCCATATTGCTCACGAATTGCTGCCTCTCGAAGCGTTCAGATTTCCAGCGAGAGTTTGAGAATGGGCGGAGCCTCGAGGCACGATATGATATCACTTCCGATCTTGAACCGCTTTGTTATCATTTCTCACTTTTCGAAATCTTACATCCGAGTTCTACAAAAGTTCCAAACTCTGATGAAACCCACTTCTCTCTGTGACAAAAGTGGTAGAGAGAGAAAGAATCGGAATGACTATCAGGGGGTAAAGTCGTTGTCTCTTGATCTGCTGCAGAATTCGTGCATGTTCGAGACTAAAGATCTCTACAAAGTCGCTTCCTTTGGTTTCTCATATGTGGAATCTGCAATCATTCTTTCGCCAAATGTTTCGCTGGATTTTGGAAGAGTAGGCATTGTACAAGCTCAACGAGATCTGCAGACTCAGCCAACAGCCAACAGCGAAGAATCGACTTCGCAAGCAACAGATGGATTGATAAGTACAGAAGCGGCACGTAAGATTTATGCTAACAGAGAGTATAAATTCCTAAGAAAAAGAGAAGACTTGTCTTTCAGTATAAGCATCGAGAGATTGAAATCGAAAGAGACGAAACAGCTCTACAAACGTCTCCTTGCTCTATTCAATGGACTGATAACCATTACTCGAGCTACCATTCTGATCCTCTTGACTTTGAGTTCTAGTTGGAGCTGGCTGATTAGGATTGGAAGTGGAATTTGGATTCATCAACCTCTGATCCAAAGAGCTCAAAATCTTTGCATCTGCCTCCGAATTCTTTCTTCCATGTTGAGCTTGTGCTCTACCATAAGCTGGACCTCCTAGACCTTGTTGCTGATCTTGAGATTGATATTGAGCAGGTTGTCTTTGTGGTTGTTGAGATTGATAGGAATCGATGGTCTCTTCATCATAGATGGGTCGATACCCTCCAGGGACTGATGCGTCGTCGATGCGATTCGAGATATGTTTCAATGATCGGAAAAGATGCAAGTTCCAATTAATGTAAAAAAAAGGTGGAAGCTTCTGGTATCAGTAATCGAAAAAATGCAGAACGAGCCTTTCAGGAGTCTCTTTCGTTCATCATGACTTACCATCCTGATTCTGATTCCCACTATACCCTCCAAAAGGACCGTAACCATAACCCCCAGCATTGTTACCCAATCCAAAGGGTTGTACATCCTCGATAATGCCCAATTCCTTCAACTTGATGGAACAATTGACCAAGGTAAACAATTTAACGATCATATTGAACCCAACCAAAAAGACGCATACTTGACTAACACTTTCCCCCTGAATCTCTTTAATGACATCATTTTCCTTGAATTGTAATACGATTGGAGAAGTAGAGAAAGTCAACCAGAGAATGTCCAATAGGATCGATGCCAAGTGTAAGAGAGTGAAGATCGGCAATAGATCGATGAAAGAGTTGGTCAAGTTTGAGATGAGCAATCCAGTTAATGATAGAGGTAGAGAATACGAAGGATGTAACTGAAAGTAGGAAATGGTCAAGGTGATGAAGGAATGAAAGGCGAAGAGGGAAGTTAGGGAAAGAGAGAGAATAGTGGGAGAAAGTCTGGATTGGAGATGTAAGGGAAGTTGAAGAATCGTTTGTTGATGAGATTGGAAGTTTCGATATTGATTCAATGTTGGGTCCATCTTGAATCTGAATTGTTGTAGTTAAGGATGTTGTGGGGAAAGAGTGAGAAGGATGAGAAGACGAAGTTGACTTTGGACCAGCAACTATCACTTTTGCTCTAATCCTCCTTACCTCGATGGCGCCCAAAAGGAGTTCGAGAAAGAGCAACGAAAAGAAGAATCAAGATCAAGAGAATCAGCAAGCGCAGATAGAAGCAGAAGCAGAGAAGCAGACGCAGCCAAAGCCTACTACTTCTTCTTCTACCAACGATGCTTCCACTTCTTCTTCTTCCTCCTTTACTTCTCCAATGGAATCCATCTCCCATTCCTTCCCGATGACTCATCCGATTCCATCTCCATTGATTGATCCCGAATTGATTCCATCCGAAGATGTCGTATTAGAGCAAGAATTAATGTTGAATCCAGACAATCCAAGATCCTATCTCAATTACATTCAACACATAACTACTTCAAATCCAATCCCAGGCAAAACTTTCCCTTTACCAAAACCTGATTCTTCTCTATCTTCATCCGAAGCACTTCTATTAGGTCCTTTGAACAACTCTAAACTCAGATTATCATTGAAAAGGATCACTTTGATTTATGAAAGAACTCTGAATAGATTTCCTACTTCTTACCCTTTATGGAGAGATTATCTTTTATTGAGATCAGATTTCATTCTGGGTCCTTTGAAAGGTGGGAATAAGTTTAGAAAGAAGAAATTGATTCAATCCGGTAGATTGACTTTGGATGTAGGTCCTACTCTTTTGGATGGGACCGAAAAGGAATTGGAAAATGATGAGAGTTTACAACTGGTTTATGATGGTGGATTGGATGGGATCGTCGGTTGGAAGGAATGGAGAAGTCTGGCTGCCGTCTTTGAGAGAGCTTTGATGTGGTTACCAAAGGTGAGAGAGAGAGAGAAGATGGAGGGTTGGGATTGACAGGCATACATTGTGCCTTTAGATTCTGAAGATGTGATCATGGATTCAAATCTTGTTTCTTGTTTTACTAGTCATGCGAGTCATTTCCACTGAACGACCTCATACCCCTTCTCTCCCTCTCTTTTACAGATGCCTCGAATCTGGCTTCTCTACTTTCAACTCTTCCTCCATCCTAAATGTCCTCCGACACTTTCAAGAACTCATGCAAGAAGAACCTTCGACAGAGCTCTCAGAACTCTACCACCTTCTTTACATCTTCGAATCTGGAAAGTCTATCTAAGATGGGCAGAAACGATAGGTGGTGAAAGCTGCTTCAAGATTTGGAGGAGGTATCTCAAAGTCGATCCAAGTTTGACTGAGAGATACGTCAGGATTCTTTTACAGAGACCAAAGAAGATTTCATCTGGAGATGAAGAAGAGCAACAAGATGAAGAAGACGAAGAGGAGGAGGAAGAAGACGAAGATGAAGAATTGAGTCAAGAATTCTCAGATAGAGCTTTGGAAGCTTCGAAATTATTACTCTCTTTGGCTAGGAGATCTGTTGAGGGAAGCTATGTTTCTCCAGATAGCAAATCACCTTACAACCTTCTCATCGAATGGTTAGAGCTTTGTGAGAAATATCCAGATCAAATTGGAATGTCAATTGAAGAGGAGGAAGAATACGTCTCTCTCAAGAACGAATTGTCAAAAGAGCAGAAGACAGATGAGGATTCGAACAAAGAAGGAGAAGAGTCTTCGAGTTCAAGAGGCGGTTCTACGAATGGAAGGGGCAGAGGAAGAGGTAGAGGTAGAGGAGCGTCGAATTCAAATCGTCAAACTTCTAAATCAAAGAAACTACCCTCGATCGAATCTCAAACGGATCCATTGGACAAATCGAAACTTCCAATAGGAGAAATCATTCTAAAAGATGGAATTGAGAAGTTCCCAGATCAAGCTGGAAGATTATGGGTTGGTTTGGCTACTTATTGGATCAAGAAAGGTGAATTGGAAAAATCCAAACAGATATTCGAAAATGGAATGAATTCAGTAGTCACCATTAGAGATTTCACTCAGATTTTCGATTCTTATGCCGAAACTTCTGAACAAATCATTCAGTTCTTGATGGATGAATTGAATGAAGAAGAACATGAAGAGGAGGAGGAAGAAGGTGGGAAGAGTAGAGAAGAGAAAGAGAAAGAATTGGATGAAAGAATGAAGGAATTTGAAGAATTGATGGAAAGGAGACCTTTCTTGATCAATGATGTTCTTTTGAGAAGAAATCCTGACGACGTTCAGGAATGGGAGAAGAGAGTCATCCTACACGGAAACGACGATGAAAAGGTGAGTCTCTGAATACTTTCAGGTTTGAGGCAAGAAGGAAGCTGACGACATCTACTCATTTTCGTGTCCTTCCCATCATCTTACAGATCATCGAGACCTATCGTAAAGCAATCGAAACCATCAACCCTAGAAAAGCAACCCGAAATCATCATCAACTATTCCTGAATTTTGCAAAGTTCTACGAAGAAGGTGGATCTGCAGGAAGAAGATTAGCTGCCATACAATCCGGAGACGTAGATGCAGAAGAAGGAGAAGACCTTTCACCAGTCGAAGGAGATTTAGAATCCTGCAGAAAAATCTTCGAAAGAGCGGTTCAAATCCCATTCTCAAGAGTTGATTCTTTAGCTGAGATTTGGTGTGAATATTCAGAAATGGAAATCAGACATTCAAATTATGATACAGCTTTGAGAATCATGGCAAGAGCTACTTCCCCTCCAACCAATTCCAATTACAAGTTGAAGAATATCTCTTATCATGATGATTCTTTACCTGTTCAATTGAGATTGTTCAAATCTTTGAAATTATGGTCTTTTTATATCGACTTGGAAGAATCTCTAGGTACGGTTCAAAGTACCAAAAACGTTTATGATAGAGTTTTGGAATTGAAGATTGCAAATGCTCAAATTATTATTAATTATGCTAACTTTTTGGAAGAGAATAAATACTTTGAAGATAGTTTCAAAGCTTATGAAAGAGGCGTTGAAGCTTTCAATTATCCAGTCGCTTTCGAATTGTGGAATGTTTACTTGAGTAAATTCGTGAAACGTTACGTGAGTATACTTCTCTGGATCTTTATTCTCTCAAAGTTTGCTTCCCTAGTAGATATGCTGACTTTGAATTCCTTCCATTTCGTCTTGATTTTCCAGGGTGGTACAAAGATCGAAAGAGCCAGAGATCTATTCGAGCAGTCACTCGAGAAGTGTCCTGCGAAATTCGTCAAACCTATCATGTTGATGTACGGCAAACTCGAAGAAGAACATGGTTTGGCAAAGAGAGCTATGAACATCTATGAACGAGCAACTAGAGAGGTTGGTGATGAAGATCGATTCGATGTGAGTGTTTGTCTTTGTTTTTTTATTGGTACTGACAGCTTCCATGATACCTGCTTACACTTCTTTCTTTTCTCTCTGTCTTGTCTAGATGTTCACTTTCTACATTGCAAAGGCAGCAGCTAACTTTGGTCTAGCAGCTACTCGACCCATCTACGAAAGAGCCATTCAAGTTCTACCAGACAAACAGACTGCAGAGATGTGTCTTCGATTCGCTGCTCTAGAAAGGAAACTTGGAGAAATCGACAGAGCTAGAGCAATCTTTGCTCATGGAAGTCAATTCTGCGATCCTAGGGTGAGTTAGGAAAAAGAACTTGAGAATCGAGCATTCTCCTTGAAAGTCTTCTCTTTCATTGGCTAAATGCCCTCTTTCTCCTCTTACTATCTTTTTTATGTTGTTCTCAGGTCAATCCTGGATTCTGGAAGGATTGGAACTCTTTCGAAATCGAGACTGGATCCGAAGACACTTTCAGAGAGATGCGTGAGTTAAAGAATCGAGACGATGCGGTCCCTCTGAACGAATCAATTACCTCTTATGTTCTTTTTTACTGACGAAAACCTTAACTACACTGCTAATCTCTCTCTATGTTCCCTCTCCGACTCTTCAAAACAAATTTCGACAGTTCGAATCAAACGTTCAGTTCAAGCTCAATTCAACACCGACATTTCTTACATTGCTGCTTCTGCTCTATCTGCAAGTGCAAGAAACAAACTGGGTACGGCTCAAGCAGCAGCAGCAGCCACTTCCAATGGTGCTGCAGCAGATCCAATGGCTCAAGCTGAAAGGAACGCTCAAGAGAATGGGAAATCAGCTCCTGCTTTCGTGGCTGCTAAAACTACCAGAAAGGAAGAGACACAAAAGAACGATGAACAGTTAGGAGGAGATGACGATGATGATTTGATGTAAACTCTAGGGGATTTGAGATCAGAGAAATTGTATTGCTTTTGACATCTAGGTGCCCAATAATCGGTACTTCTCCTCTGCGAGTTCGCCTCCTCTCTCCAATCAGCCTCCCTCGTGTGGTTGATTTTCATCTGCGAGCACGTGACTGATAGAATGAACCTTAATTCTTGATTTGAATGACCTTTTCATGACCATGTTTGCTCTTTCAGGATTGTCTCGTTCGCTCACAACAAGGGATTTTCTTAGTAGCTTACTAGGCACGTTTTGGTTTCGACCCCGTCAGACGAGCATGCTCAGAAGCAGATCTTGACTAGGACTATATAAACATCCTTTTCTCTTCTGAACGTTTGATGGAAACCTCAAAGTCAAAGCTCAAGTGAGAGAGAAGCAAGGGACTCAAGAAAGAGCAGCAAGATCCAAGTTCTAATCTAACCAAGCCTTATCGATTCTTGCGAAGAAGTCTCCGAAGCAACCTCTCTGGGATTGAATTGCTCCAATTTGCATTCAACTGAGATCTTGAATCCTCCATCAAGAATGAATTCCAATCCGAATCCAGAATCTCAATCTCTTAGTGCAGGAGGAGGTGCTCCCATTCCTACTTCTTCGACTCAGACCAACACTATCAGTATTCCTTCCAATTCAATCATCAACTCAACTTCAACATCCTCCACCTCAACTCCCACACCAACAACAACACCCAATCAACCCAAAGATTTGAAAAGGAAAGCCACTCATTCTCAAATAGAAAGAAGGAGGCGAGAAAAAATCAATGATCGATTAATCACTTTAAGAAATCTAATCCCAACCTGTGTAAAGGAAGTAGAATCAAGACAAAGGTTAGAAAGAGAAAGAGAAGAAAGGGAAAGATTGGAAGCTCTACAAGATGAGGAAGAGATGGCAAAAGGTAAAGGTAGAGGTAAAGGCAAAGGGAAATCAAAGGGTAAAACTAAGAAACAGAGAGATGCAGAGAAAGCTAGACAAAATAAGAAAAAGGAAGATGGTGAAGAAGAATTGGTTCTGCATAAATTAGAAGTATTGACTTTTGCTATTGGTTAGTATCATTTCGGAAAAGAGGAAGAGATTTGAATGGAGAGCAGCTGGAAAGAAGGATGGGAAGAAGTGATAGAGAGGCACGTTTTTACTTGGGATTCACTGTGATTGATGGAAATCTCCTCTTTGGATCTTATTTTTCATCTTTTCGATTATCTTCCCACTTTCAGAATACATTTATGAACTACAAACCAGGATCAAACAACTGGAGACGTCTTCGGATAGAGAGTGGAATCCGTCTCACTCCACTCAATCTCAAAACCAGAATCAACCTTCAAATCAGATTAAAAATCCTCAATCAATGGAAATGGATTCAGATGATAATGAAACCAATTCCATCAATTCTCTAGCAATGTCGGATTTCGTACCAAGAAAGAAATTCAGGTTGAACCCAACTTCCAATTCTAATTCTAGTCCTTCATCCAAATTGAAAGATCGATTCTCTAATAATAATAATAATGGTCAACTCCAAAATGGAAATGGAATGACTGTTGAAGAAGAAGATGATGATGATAAAACTGAAGGTGAAATCTTTAGTCCAATTCCAACTCAGGCGGATTTTCAGAATCCATCTCTCCCTCTCCCTAAACAACAACAACAGCCTTCAAATTTCAATTCAACCAATGATCATAATCGTAATCACATTAATGCATATCATGAAAATAGAAGAAACACTTTCTTGAACATTTCCTTCACTTCTGAAAATCAAGATAAATTCGATAATTTGACTCATACACCTTTAATGAATACAAATAATCAATCCGAAATCAACAATAACAATAACAATAGTCTTTCAAATGACAATCATAATTATCAAGATCAATATAATTCCTATCATCTTAATAATAATCTAAATGTTAGAAGAGGTTCTTTGAATGGTTTAGGAGGTCATTCTTTATATGGTTTGGAATCTTTTACTTCACCTATTTCCAATTTATCCCCTTCTACTTTTTGGTCTTCTCATCAAACTTCAAATGGTAATGGAACTGGAAATGGCAATGGTAATGGGAATGGTAATGGGAACGGTCAACATTCGATTTCTGGTTCTTCAACTTTTACAAGTCCTTTGAGTTTAATGTCTTTATCTGGTGAAAGTCCTATCTTCACTGGAGGTGGTGGTGTAGGAAATGGAAAGAATAGAAATAGATCAACTACGCTATCAAATGGTAATGGCAATGGTAGTGGAACTTTTTTACTTCCAGATGCTGCTTTACCTTTGAATCATCCAACATCATCGGCGAATTCTACCAATAATAAACCACAACCTATGAATCAACCTTCTACTTCATCTCGTAATCAAGAATCAAACAGATTAAATACGGATAAAAAGGCTGCTGCTGAAGTTTTATTGTCGATTTCGACGAGTCCTGATACGCTGCGACCAAAACAACCTTCTTCTTCGAATACGAATACGAATACGAATACTACTACTTCACCTAAATTCGGAACTCAGGTATCTTCTATTAGAACTCCAACTTTCAATCCTAAAGATGATAGGAACACAAATGCAAATGGAGATGGAGATGGAAGGAAATCGGAGGGCAAAAGTCGAAATGATGGAGATGAGGATTTGGGAAGTCCTCCGGTTTTACAGTTGAATCCTTGATGTATTTCCTTTATTTATTGGTTCTCGTGGGATGTTTTGAATCTCGGATTTTGCTGGAATTTCTTTTCTCTTTCTCACTACAATGTGTCTTGTTTCTTGTTCATATACCTAGAGTTCCTTCACTTTCTCTCATTTCAAAGTCATATAATCCTTCATCGCAATTTCTTATTTTCTTTCTTTTGAGTTTGATTTGTGGTTTTGATTACCTTATGTACAAGACTGTTCGAAGAAGAATATCTTGGTGAATCTTAAGAGCTCGGGCCAGAAGAACAGAGCTCTTTGCTGTGAGTTCTTGAAGTCAGAATTTGACTCTCTCTCTCTCTGGTCGAAATGTACCAATGTTTTTCAATAAGATCATTCATTAAGATCACAATAAACCTCTCAAGGAGTTTTGCAATACTTTGTCCAGAAGAGTGAGGAGGAATCGAACAATCTTCAAAATCGAAGTCCAATTTGTGAGGAGATTTTCAAAAGGGGAAGAAGCGAATGGATCGATTTTTCGGTGTCTCGGTATTTATAGTCGAACGCGTCTTTGGAAAGTCGAAAACTCAGGCGCGTTCGATCGACTTGACATCGACCAGAAGAAGAAATCACTAATCGACCTCTTGAAATCGTTAAAGACGCGTTGGCTCTGCTTTTATGACGGAATCGACTTTTTGGATGGATTTAGAATCATCAGGAATGTCTTCGAGCCCAATTTGAAGCGGTGCGAGTCGAGAAAAGATGTTTTTGGATGTGGGAAGATGCAAGTCGATGAGACAAAAGTCACTGTCAGAAAGAGAAGGACAAAGAGAGGGGGAAGGAATTGATGTCTTTGACAAGGGTGCAACTATCAGAACCCAAGACAAAGGTAAAAAAAGGATCATAGAAGAGAAAAGTCAGTGGTCACTAAGTAGTGTTGCTCGAGAAGTAAGAGCACAGAGAGAGAGAGAGGACCAAGCAGGTTGAATTTCCCTGAATTTCTCTGATGAGCTGATGCTGTGAGATTAAAAACTATATCAATCTTACTGTACATTGATGAAGAAAGGGAAACCAGAAAGTGAGGATTGTGAAACTCGAGGCCATGGTATAAAAAGCGCTTCTTGTGTTAATCTTTTTGAACTCTCTTTTCCCTTCTCTCCCAAAAATCATCCATCAAGCACCGCCACTCACACTCAAGTACTTGAATTCAACAATGTCCACCAAGAAAGCATCCACTACCAAGACTGTCTCTAGTCCAACTTACGAGGTGAGTCTCTTTGAAGGATGCAGTAACACTCGAGGGTGGATGGGTGGATGGAGGATGTTGAAAATCCATCCAGACATGATCAGACTTTCTACTCGACTTTACATGATTGGATTCCTTATCGCATCCTACCACTGGAAAGCTGGGTATTGGACTACCACTTCCATCGATTTACTTTATTCGATTTGGAGCGTTTTCGTCGTCTATGCCACCTTCTACTTTTGAGAGGTCGTTGACAGAATGAGTAGGGACAATCCACTCTTCCACCTCATCCCTCTCCTCTTCTCTCTATTTCTTTTCACTAATCGATTCTTTCTCTATCCTTCTATCCTTTCCATCCACGTGTCGCTCTGTAGGAAATGATCAAGGCAGCCATTGTAGCTCATCCAGAAGAGAAGAGTGGAATTTCTCGCCCTACCATCAAGAAGCACATACATGCTTCTTATCCAGCCACTGCCAAATTGAATGAAGCCACTTTTAGCACCAAGATTTCAAAGGCTTTAGCTCTAGGTGAAGATAAGAAGATCTTCTCTCTACCAAAGGGACCCTCTGGAAAGGTCAAGTTGGGTTCCAAAGCTGCTTCTACTCCAACTGTCGCTGCTCCTGTTGCAAAGAAGACTGCTCCAGCCAAGAAAGCTACTGCCACCAAGTCTGCTCCAGCTGCAAAGAAAGCTGCTCCAGTCAAGAAGGCAGCTGCTGCTCCAAAGAAGAAGGTAGCTGCTAAGAAGGTGAGTAGGAGAGAGACAACGAGGGAGAGGCAAAGGATCAAGAACTCTGACATCCATCCCTCTTTCGATTTTCAAAAAGGCTGCTCCAAAGAAGACTGTCTCTTCAACTACTGCTGCTGCAAAGAAACCAGCTGCCAAGAAAGCTCCAGCTGCCAAAAAAGTGAGTCTTTGACGCGTTGGATTGTCGAATGATAAGGTTTGAAGTTTGGGTGGAGAGGGTGGCTAGGATGAGATGATGAATCGCAAGACTCGAAGAAGAGGACGTCGTCGTCTTCGAAAGATCTTTATCTTTTCTGTTTATGAAAAGAGATCGTATGCTATTTGTTTTGAACAGATTTGTTGTGTTTTCAAAGGCATATATTCACACTTCCACCCCCCTTCTTCACTTTCTTTACTCACCAACAGCGTACTCCTCTTGCCTCTACACAGGCTACAGCAACCAAGAAAGCTGCTCCAACAAAGGCTGCGGCTACTACTACCAAGAAGGCTGCTCCAGCCAAGAAGGCAACTGTCACCAAGAAGGCTCCAGCAGCAAAGAAGGCAGCTCCAGCTCCAAAGAAGAAAGCTCCAGCTGCTGCAAAGAAGGCTGCTGTAAAGAAGGCTGCTCCAAAGAAAAAGGCTACCGCTAAGAAGTAAATGAATGATCTCTTCTATTTACTTCTCTTCGGTCGTTCTCATTCTTCAGTCACGCGTTCTTTTGCTGTTGGTTCTCTTTCGTCATTGGTTAGGCTCTCTTCTTCTTCGACGCCTTTGAATCTCGGTCTCGTTGGTTCTTCCTCAAGCTGCAAATTTCTAAAGTCATTGAAAAGGTATACAGATTATCAGGTTTTACTAGCTAGAGAAGGATCCGATTCGATTCCAAGCTTCATTTCGTCGAATCACTTTTGTTTAGTTCTTGAATGTAATCTTAGCTTCGGTTTTCTCTCTCTCTCTCTCGATTTAGTTCTCTCCCCCAACTCTTTCAGAGTGTAACAATAACTTCTTTCTCTCCTACGATTCATACCAAATCCTCTTCTCTCTATATGCCTTGAACTTCTCTATGATTCTCTCGACTCTTGACCAGGTCAAGTTTCTATCGCTGTTTTCTGTTTTCGTTCTCCCTTGTCTCTTTGTATTACTGTTCCGATGTTTCTTTTTTCGATGCGAATTCTCTTTTAATAAACTTGTTACTCAAAAAAACAAAGCTTGATTGTTCGAGAGTGACGATAGATCTCAACTCGTTCGAAAGGATGAAGAGAGGATTTGAGTGGCAAAAGAAGTAGAGAACTTTGGGAGATACTTTTCAGGTCAGACTCCGTTTCTGTGACATGTTCATTGCTATTTTCGATATCTAGATTTGGTTTCGAACCTAATCGAGAAGTATAAAGAGGGAAAGAGACAAGGATTCTAGAGGATATCGGGCTTGATAGTCTCTCAAAAATGAAATTCGTTGGAAATCTGCCCTCCTTTTCTGCTTTCAGCGACCATTTAGAAATAGAGCTCTGCTCCTACGTCCCTTTTTGTATTTTTATGCTTTATTCCAACTCACATAGAGGCCCTTCAAGTGAAATTGGAACGATTTCGGACACAAAAGTACGGGAAGAATCGCGTTTGAAATTCTGTTGCGACTGGCCGTGCATTACATTTTGTTCTCTCACTTTCTCCACCAATTCCAATTTTTTCCACCCATGACTTGACCTAAACTATTTCTAGACCGACTCAACTTTTGAAAACTGTGTGAGTGATATCAAAAAGAGAGCAGGATCGCCCTTCGTTAATTGGGAAAAAGTGCGCGCGCTGGATTTGTAGAAGGAGAACCTCTTGAAAGAGACGAGATGAGAAGTTACCTCCTAGTCTTCTATTCTAACATCGCGCGCAAAACCCTCTTTGACTTTTTTGAATTGATATTTGACACCTACATTAGCCTCAGAAAAAGTTTAAGTAGAGAGAGAGGAGAGAAGATGCGGCTTTGGTAAATGGGTATAAATCGGGTGCAAACTGGAGAGAGAGAGCTCGAGAAAGTGGATGGAGCGAATTCTTGCTTCATTTTCTAGTTCAGTACACCTGCTTTGCCCTCTTTCTCATTTTTGAGGAATAGTTTGATGCATAAATGACTGGAACAAAAGGTCTTCAGAGAGAGCCCATCAGTGAAATATAATCACAGTGCCTCTCCAAAGTTTGGATGGCTTTCGAAACTCGAAACGCTTTTAGACTCACGGACAAACGCTCGTCTTTGTACTTCGATTTGTGACTTATGGACTATACAAACTCCCTCTAAACTAATTGTGAAATATACCAAACTATCCCAAAGTCAAGTCGGGGAAGTCAAATGAAGCATCAGATCTGAGGAAAAAGAGTGATGAGATCTGAATCGATGGGAAGGTGGAAGAGATCCGAGAGCAAAGTCTTGCGTTCGTCTCTTCGGTGGTGCTCTTCAAATGAAGGCTGGTTCCTCTGCGAAACATCAAATCAACATTCAACTATCTTTTTTTTCTCCCAATGATAGATCAGGCTAGTCGAAGGAGCGACATGGAGCAGAAAAACCCCTCGTCCTTCGCCAATTGAGTCAGAGGTGAATTAGAACTGGTTTCAACAGGATCTCGTTGAAGCTCAAAGCAACCAATCCACTAGGACTCTCGTAGGGCTTATCACCCATATAAAAGGAATGGTTCCGAAAGATTTCGTCACGTAAACCTGTCAGCTTAGAAGCTCTTAAGAGCAGGGTCACTGCTTGAAACAACGGAGGTGGCGAGAATCAAGAGACCTCTATAGCGTAAACCGCTCGAGTTCTCAATGGCTTTGATAGTAAGGAGAGCGATCTTGATGGGAACTTTTTCTTCTCAGGAAAAACATCCTTCACTGTTCACATTGACACAGAAGCGAGAGGCATCTGATCTTCGGGATGATGAAAATTCAAGTGGTTCGCCTTTCGCGTGCACATTGCTGAGATGTTCTATTCGAGCGTCCAGTCTCAATGAGCCAGGCGAAGTACAACATGCTTTTAGTCAACTTTCACTTTTATCGCGAAAGATCGGAACACTATCGCCTCGAAAGGCCTGTACCTGATAAGTCGAGGCACGAAGTCGAAGTTGAGATGGAGCTGTTGAGCAGGTCTTTTCATCCAGTCAGTCAAAAGAAGGTATGTCAACTCTGCAAGTGATCTCAAGATTTCTACAAAAGTTTGAAAGTTACAAGTACAAGTGACACCTCACGTCTCTCTGACTCCTCGACAAAAAGGGAAACCTAGGGATGATTGAAGCGTTTAGACGGTCTGCTTCTCTAATCAATAAGGATTGAACCATTTAGTTGATTTTTCTGGTGGTTGGATCGTTGTTCCAAGAGTTAATGGTTTCTTGAACGTTTTGAGAGCAATCGAAGGTGAAGACATCCTGTAATGTGGAAAGAAAAGAAGAAGAGAAAGTCAGTCAACAGACTCAAGAGAGACGAATCGAAACTTGTTTCGTACTCACGCTGACGACATCTCCAGTCTCGACATCGTTCTTGGATCCGTTGAGGTACCAGATGTAGTGACCACCGACAGTGTGACCGTAGTTGACTCTGATTCTACCGTTGTGACGAGTGAATTGCTTTTGTTGGATGTAGTATTGAGAAGAGTTTGGCTTGGCTGTGACCATCTTGGATAGAGAGTGAGCTTCAGTTGATCCTCCACCGTAAGTGACAGAGATCTTGGCTGAGACTCCKACTGGGATCTCTTCTCCTCCATCAGCAGAKACACCGGCACCTCCTCCAACAGTCCAAGAGTTGGTGACAGAGTCGGTGATGGTGGCAGTGGTGGTTTGGTCTTCAGTCGATCCTCCACAGTTGTAGGCACCGGTTGAAAGTTGGTATTGGTAGACGGTTTGATCATCTCCAGTTTGCTCGAAGGTACATTTGTCGGCGTTGCTGTTGAAGAGAAGAGATTTAGAGAAGGGATATGAGAGAAGAGAATGAGTAAATTGTGTCGTCTTCGTTGAATGCGATTCTTGCACTTCTTCTCGATCCCTTCTCCGACTTGGATACTCACTGAGTGCTTCCACCTGGACAGTCGTTGATCAATTGAGAGTTGGATGGAGCATCATCACGAGCGATCATTCCAGAAGGAACACCAGAGTTGTTGCTTGCCACTGGAGCAGATAGAGACATGGCAGCTAGAACCAAACCAGAGAGAGTGACGAAAGTGTAAGAGACCATTTTGAAGAAGTTGAAGAAAGAGATTGACTTGAAAGAAGTTGAGAAAGAAAAAAAAGAAAAAAAAAAGTTGAACGAGAAAAGCACCAGGCTTTGTTGAGAGAGAAGAGAGAAGTTGAAGAAGGTGAGGAAAGTTGAGAGTCGACAAAGATGGCTGCTTTATATACTTTTTTCTGAACTCAGAATGACGATTGCCAATTTCGTTCGTTTCATGCAGTTCCTTGGGAGGGCGTAGAAGAACTTTAGCGGTAGAACCGCAAATTCGAAGAACAGGAGTCGGCGTAAGAGATCTGCAGGATAGAGGGTCAGCTAAAGATCTCTCGTCCGTTTGAACAGCCTCGCAAACAATTGTTGTTCTGGCTGAGGCTCATTGCAAGAGTATGTATTTGGGGCTCGTTCCTAGGAGGGAAGAAGAAAGCCAGGGGGTGGCGTTTGGCGTCGGTTAGAAGAAGTGGCACCGTTTGCAGCCCGCTCAGGGATGACGAGTGTTTTCCATTCGAACGACTCGCTTTGAAGCAATCCCAGTTAGATTTTCCATGCATAAAAGCGGTTCCTGCTTCGAATTCCTGGATCAAGAAAGAAGGCGTACTTTTGGGGCATAAGCTGCTGGTCGAGAGACTTCGCCTACCCTTCGAAGGCTCTCTTGTGGCGCTGAGGGCTGCGAGGCTGTTGGAAACTTCTTCGCCCTCGAATCATGCAGACCTGTTGAGAAAAGCTATATAAGATCAGCTCAAATTGGAGCTCTATCGAATTTCCTCACCTTCTTCAACTCTCTCTTCTCTCTCTTCAACCTCTGTCTTGCCTGGTGCAGATCTCTTTTTTCTTTTTTTCTTCTTTTTCTTTTTCAATCTTTCAACTCTTCTTCAACTTCAACTTCAACTCTTTCAAGATGCAATTCACTTCTGCTTTCGCTGCTCTTCTTCTCTCCGTCTCTCTCTCTTCCGTCATGGCTCTTCCAAGCCCAAGCGGATTGGTAGCAACTGAAAGATCTACCGCCGTTCTAATGGACAAGAGAACTGGTCTCCCAGTCCCACGTATGGCCAAGCGTGACGATCCATCTGTCCACGATCTTCTCAACTCTTGTCCAAAGACAAAGTCAAAGAGATTGGAAGGAGCTGACACCTGTACTTGGAGCAAAACAGGCAACAACGGTGAATTTTTAGTCCAGAGTGTAGCAGAGGGAGAAAGGAGGAAAGACAGAGAGAGCGGGAGAGAAAGAAGCGAGTAGACAGCTCTCGAGACCTCTACTGACTCTTTTCTTCTCAATCACCCTGCTCATACAGGTGATGCTTTCGAAAAGAAGTCTTACTACTACCAAGGTACTCAAAGAAACGAGTTCACGTGAGTTTGAGAGTCCTAGAGAGAGAAAGTTGTGTCGAGTCGTGCGCGCGCACTTTCATCGCTTGTTACTGACCTTACTCTCTTCATTTTCTCTCTCTATTCAGTCGTAACTGTCAAAACGCCACCGGAGATGTTCAAATCTCTGCTTCTGGTACCTCCACCGTCTCTACCACCATGACCGTCTCTGAAGACGTCGGATTGAACCTAGGAATCTTCTCCTTCTCAGCTTCAAGCTCTCAAACTCACTCCTCCGATGCTTCGACCACTGATACCTCGGCCATGCACATCGCTAACGGTCAAAAGGGTGCTTTGTTGGGAGTTCAACTGATCCAACCAACCACTGGTACCGTTCAAATCAACTACGGTGACAAGCAAGCCGGTCACTATATCTGGTGAGTAGAACGAGTCGAGAAGACAGGATTCAAACTGTCGACACGCAAGTTTCCATTGGTGCTTATCCTTCTCGATTCTTCCCTTCTCTAATCATTCCCCTCTCTCGCACTCAGGTACGTCAACAACGTCGCAAACCAAGAACTCTCAGGTCCAATCCAACCACAAGCCTTCATCATCGGATGTAATGACGCGGAACCAACCTTCTAATCACTCTCTCATGGTGCAATTGCATTTGTATTTGAACTTTTCGCACGCCTGTTGAAGTTGAATTGAAAATTGAGTTTCGATTGAATCTATTTGCTTCGTCTGTATCTGAATCGCTCTCGAGACTTGAGAAGAACAGCCACTCTCTTCTGCCAAGTACGCTCTTTCGAGCCTTCTCGCCTCGTATTCTGATCTTTCATTCATCCTACTCTCATCTTGAGATTCTCTGTGTTGCCCTCTCATCTTGACTCTCCAGCAGTCTCTGGCAAGAAGTGGCGACGAGCTGACTCCGAGAGCGAATTCTCTCCTTCAACTTCCATCCGATTTCCACTTTTCAACGATTAGAACCAGGAAATCTCATCTGATTGGACTCATGAGACAGTTTAGACCCAGTCATCCTCCATCCCTGGCTTTTCGAGGACGAGACATGATCGAGTCAAACGAGTAACTCGAACGAGTCGGCTCGAACGAAAACATGATACTGGCTGGCGAGCTTTTTTGAATCTCTTCTTCTTTCTCGACCAACAGCATCCATCCACTCAATCCTCCTTTCGATTCGTCTTCGATTCTTCTCCTTTCTCTTCAAGACAAAGAAGAACCAACTCAAACTACACAATCCAAACGCAGCTTCCATCTCAGCGTTCTTCAACTCAATCGCATCCAGCCATGAACAATTCTCCCATCGTCGATCCCCTCTCACGTCTTCCTATCGAGACTTTCACTCATCTCTTTCCTTTCCTTCCAATCTTTGACATTGCAAAATCGTCTGAAGTCTCTAGAAACTGGAGAGAAGCAATCCTTTCGGACTCGACCCTGCATCAGGAGGTAGATCTTACAAGATTGAAGTCAGAAGACACCAACGTCATCCTCGTTCATCTAGATCGTCTCTCTTCTCGCTCATTTCATAAGCTCGTCAAAGTGTCTCTCGATTTAGATTCTTTCTATAGATCATACATTCGTGGTATCAACTTTAAGGCAGGGAGCACTACGGAACCACTCGTGAGCTCCCTTTCCAGATCAAGTGACAGTTTGAAAAGGATCTCTCTCAAGATCGATGGTAGCGGAAAAGACAAATTTGGTTATCTATCTTCTCGTATTCTGGGTGCGGTTTTGAGATTCCCCAATCTGGAGGCAATCTTCATCGAAGTGGATCAATTCATCGAATTTCAAGTTGGAGAAGATGTACCGTCCTCAAAGTTGTTTTCCGTTGCTCGGGCACCTTTCAACGAGTCGTTTGATGACTCCGATGAACATTTTGGTACAGTCCTAAAGGTGATAGAAGCAGCTGCTGCATTTGCGGGAAACAAATTAACTGAGCTATCCCTCAATTGGGTTTCGTTGAGCGCTCCTGACGGCCGTCTCACTATCGAACTGATCAGGGACCATAGGTGTGCTCTTCGAAATCTATTCATCGATGCGGACGATCTGGACTTGAGTCAGATGAGAGGCCTGCTCTGTTCTAGCGCAAGTTGTCCGAACCTCACCCATCTCACTCTGATTCTGGAAGGGAGTGGAGACGATGTGGACGGTGCAGACCCTGTCGTCCTGGAAGAAGGGCTCAAATGCTGTAACCTGAAGGAACTGGAGCTGGAAACGAATATCAGGTTAGATTGGAATTCTTGGTCGAGATGGTGTGGAGATTCTCTGCAACTAATTTCGATCTCTATCGACTCAACTCTTTCGACAAGTCCGGCACCTTTCATCTTCAAATCAAGCTCAACTCTCAGAGGCTTAAAATTGAACTTCTCACAAGGTGAGGTCGAGGAGACTTTTGCCAACCATCTCCCGCCTTTTCCAAACCTTTTCGGTGTTTCTCTGAGGGGACTTTCATCATCGTCACTCAAACTTTTTAGCAAGCTAGTCGTCAAAAATCTCACCGTTCTTACCATTGGGGCCACAGAAGAGACTGCAAATACCGCCTTCAGCTGTCTTCATAGTTTACTGAAGAGCTACTCATCGACGTTATGCTTCCTGGTGCTACACGAGATTGGTGACGACAGGTTTACGTTGCTAACTACGACTCAGTTGCACTTTTCTCAATTGTTTTCTTTGTCGCTGTACTCCTGTCATCCAGATCTCCTCAGTTGGCTTTCGACTCTCTCCTATCCAGCCTTGACCGTTGTACACTTAGAAGGATCAGCGGACAGTGACGAGGCGACGAAAGCTCGATTCAAGAAGAACGCTCCGAAACTTACAGAATGGACCTTTGAGCGGGAGTCTTGACCTTTCTAGGGCTTTGATTTACGTCATTTTTCGTCACTTTATCACTTCAACAATCTCTCTGAAAAGACATCTCTCTCTACCAAAGTTCCGCTTTCTGTTTCTGTATCTTCATCGGGTCGTGGCCTTGAATCTCTCGATTGGTTCTCTCTTCCTGTTACTCCAGAAGTCTTTTCTCACTCAAATTCCAAAGTCTCTGTCGCAACCTCTTTGTAGGTCTAGTTGTAATCCGTCTCAAGAAAAGAATGCCAATCATTCACACCGATGTAACACGTAAAAGAGCTGTTTCGATTCTTTCCTCGTATCATCGTACATACTTTACCTCTTCTCTCTTTCACAAAACAAATGTAGCGAATTCGATCCACTTTAGAATTTGGTAGTAGGAATGAAACTAACGCCCCCTCTTTTAGAGAGACCGAGTGCGATCCAACCGACGATGAAAGAGAGGCCACCAATAGGAGTTGCAGGGCCAAGAACCTTACGAATGGAAGCACCCTCTTTAGTCAAACACAAACCATAGATGGAGCCAGAGAAGAGAGTGATACCGGAAGCGAAAGCAAAGGAAGCGATTGAAGAAGCCTTGGAGATTGGAAGAGAAGTAGCGTAGAGTAGAGCAATGGAATGGATCAGACCGTACGTGGTTGCTGTTGACCAAGAGGTGATTTCTGGAAAAAGAAGGTAAGTAGAGAGAGAGAGAGAAGGAAAGAAAGGAGGAGAGGGGCGGTCAAGTTTCTTTCTGGAGAACGAGGATTACGAGAGTAGAGAGCGAATTGAATGGAGAGCTTACGATGAGGAGTCAATCTTCCCTTGAGACCGTGAGCACCAAATGCACTGATTTCATTGTTTATAGCGTCGAGAAAGAAGAGGAGAAAAGATGAAAAAAGAGGGGAAGAATGAGATGAATGAATCCAGACTTGCGTGTCAAGATGGAACTCGTACTCACCCCAATCCGACTGAAGCAGCTCCAGCGAGGCAAGCGAAGGAATGAAGGGATTGTCTTGAAGCAGAAGCAGTAGAGCTGACAGAAGACATGATTGATAGATTAACGAGATGGAGTGGATGAGAGTGGAGCGAACGAGAGCGAAGCAGAAATCGACTTGAACTTTTTTTGAGTTTTTCTTCCTGAACAAGTGCAGCCAATCGTCGTCAAGCAGTGAATTAAGGAAAGGAAGGCTGGATTATGGAAAAGTAACAAGAGATACAAAGCAACATCATCAAAGACAATCCTAACTTATTGCAATCCATCAACCAAGAGTAAAGTAGAGAGTAGTCTCCTTTGTCTTTTTCTCCTTCTTCTCCTTCTCCTCCTTCTATTCTTCTCTCTCTATCTCTATCTTCTATCATATCTCGGTCTACTCGATGGAATTCCCTTCTCAATATCCGGATTCCCCTCTTCCATCTCAGCATGGACCATCTCGTTCCCGATTGGATTCCCGATCGAATCGATTGTCATCTGCTACTCCATATCAACGCAAACAGCAGCAACAACAACGAACATCAAACATTCATCAACAACAATCTAATTCTAACATCAATTCCAATCAATCCACTGCCCCAACCTCGGCATCCTCGGGATTCTTCAACAGTTTAAGAAAGACGATTTCCAAACCTCTTTCCTGGCTCAGCAGCAGTGGGAATGGGAATCAGTTAGATGATTCATCTCCTTCTTCTGAACTCAATCCAAATCTAGGTTTACCTTCTTCTTCATCTTCAAATACTATCTCTTCCCTTTCAAGAAGGAGAGCCATCGCTCAAGCTCAATCCAAAGCGACTCAAGAGGGCAAGAAATCTCCAAATCAAATCATCGGTGTAGGTTCAAAGTTGGTTACAGGCTTGGTCGGTGGGAATCTCATAGATTCTCTAGATGAGGAAGGTAGAAGGAGGATAGATTTGGAAAGTTATGCAGATCCAGACATTAACAGATCCAGTGGTTATCTAGTTGGTAGCAAGAGAGAATATCAAAGAGGCAATTTACTTCCTCCTCCTTCTTCATCTTCTAATCATCAAAGATTGACTACTTCTATCTCGACTCCTGGAAGTTTCCCCAATTCAAACCAAGTTAGAAGTGGTAGATCGAATCTGATCCTAGATCAACGAGATACCTCAATGGAATTGGAAAGAGGAGAAGGAGCATGGGGAGGAGCAGCAGCAGCAGATTCAACGATGAGATCCCCTTCACCTGCAATCTCAAATGCAAGTGCAGCAATAGAAGCTGCAGGTAGATTGAGGATTTCAAGGACTTCTCAATTCAGAAGGAGTAACTCTTTGAGACCTGGAGATTCCTTGAGTGAATACGGCGGGGATTCTTCTCCTTCCTCTTCTTCTAGAATCCCTCCAGTCTCTTTCAATTTCGGATCTGAAAGAAGATTCCTGACTCCTTCTAAATTGAATTCATCTGCTTCAGTTGGCAACTTCAATTCTGGTGGATTTTCAGGCTCTCCCTTGAATAGAACTCAACAGACTCATTATACTTTACCTTCCAAATCTCCGTTATCAAGACAGCCTAACAGAGGTAGAAGTTCCTTAGGGTTGACCAATTCCAATCAATATTCAGCCTCTGAGGTTGGTGGTTTCGTTTCTAAACCGCCACCACCTGGCAACTATACTTATGCCGCCTCTTCAATAGGTGGTGCTTCCAACAGTTCTAGATCCAGAGCTGGAAGTGTTGCTTTTGGTGGTGGAGCAGCAGGAGGTAGTTTTATCGGTGGTAATTCCCCAAGAAGAACCTCTCAATTCGGCGGTTCGACTACCATCGGTAGAAACGCTAAAAGAAGGGAATGGTCAAGTTTAGGTTTACAACCTACCAAAACTCCTCAAAGTCATGCAGAGAAATTGATGAAGGAATATGATTCTTTGAATAATGGTATCGGTGCTGCCAAAGCTTTGGAAATGAATGTGAAACAATTGGGTAGAAGTGGTACTCCTAGTAGTTTGGGAAAGAGAGGCAATAGCGTTTTAGATTATGATGATGAGGATGAATTGGTGAGTCCTTTGAAAAGTAGTCGGAAATGAAGAATTCGATCATCAACAGCTGATTCAATCTTATCTTTCTATTACTTTCTCTACCTTTCAGACTGGAAGTGCCAGTAAACGTAGAATGGTCTATGATCCTAAGTTGGGCTTCGTCAGTCATGGAACTATCAGTGCTCAAGGTGAGTGTGGTATTTTCTCGAAAGCATTTTCCAATTCTGTATTGAACTTGGACATTTGCTGACTCTCTATCCCTTTCTCCTTCTTACGGACAGAACCGGCACCTCCTGCAGCTGCTAATGAAGCAGAGAGGATATTGAATGCGTTGGAAAGCATACCGATGAGAACTCCTTTAAGTGAAGCTAGAAGGGAAGGAAGCACTCGAGCCAATCTGGTGAGCGTCTTTTCTTCTCGCATTCATTCTCTTCTCTCAGTCTCATCTCTAACAGAACTTCGCCTTTTCTTCTTTCTTCTCAGTCGAATGCTGCCATCAGATCCATTCCAATCCCATCTCCAACTCCAGATCGTTCTTCAAATCAAGACTCTCTTATGAGTGATTCTTTCAGACGAGAGAGATCTAGATCAGCAAGTGTAGCACCTGCTACCAGAGCTAGAGAAAGGAGCTTGAATGCTTCCAGAAGTTCAATCGCAAGAGAGAGTAGCAATAGTGGAATGAGATCAAGAACTCGTAGAGGAGAGGAAGAATACGATCAGGTCAGAGAGAAAAGTTTGGGATTGAGTAGTAGTAGTAGGAATACTCCTGCTAGAGCTAGAAGAGCTAGGACGGAGGATGAAATGGATCAAGATGAGGACGAACAAAATCAAGAAGAGCAGGAAGATGATGATGACGAAGAAGAAGTAGAGGTAGAACAACCTGTCAGAAGACAGACTAGATCTCAAGCTAGGAAATTGGAATCCTCAAAAACCAATTCATCTTCTGGTTCATCAAGAGTGACTCGTCAATCTTCTGCTGCTAACGGAACTCCCGCTTCAAAGAATAAAGGAAAGGGACGCGAGATTGAAACTCCTTCTGCAAAAGATAAAGGCAAAGGTAAAGCCAAATCTCAAAGTCAAGACGGAGATCAAGATCAGGAGATGGAAACCGAGAAAGAACCTCAGTCCAATTCTCTACAAGAGCAAAGCCTTCAAAAGAATGTCACTTCAACTCCATTTGCTCCTAGTCCTTTGAACCCTTCCGTCTCTTCAAGCAAATTCACTGTCAAGGAGAATTCTTCAAACACTCCTAGAGGTACAAGTTCTTTGAGACAAGGAGCAGCGAAGAAACATAGAGCTCATGAAAAATCTGGAGGTTCTGGGAGATTTGGTTTAGATGATGATGAAGGAGATGATGATGAAGATTTACCCAATACTGAGGAATTGAAAGCTATCAAACTTCCACCGGTGACTTTTCCCTCAGGATTCACTTTTGGAGGTTCGAGTTCAACAAACAAAGAAAGCGAATCAACAAACTCCTCTGTGTCGGATTCCAATTCAAAGTCTTCCGAATCGATTTTTGTTGAGAAGCCGAAAGAAGTCGAACAATCTTCGAATCCTCTTCTATCAAGACTCGGAGGCTTTGCAGCTCCAACTTCTCAAGAACCTTCAAACGCCACTCCAGCAGCAGCTTCTTCTTCTTCTTCTTCCAACGCTAGTTTCACTTTTGTGATCCCGGGGCCAGTCGACCAACCAAAGGAAAAGTCAGCTTTCTCTTTTGCTCCTATCAATCCGTCATCTCCTTCGACCTCGACTTCCAATTCCTCAACTCCAGCTCCTACTACTGCACCGGCTTCTGACTTCTTCAAAGCTCCACCTTCTGGAATTGCTTCTCCAAGTAATGAGACTGATAATCAAAGGAAGTCTGGTCCTCCACCTAATTTCTTTGCAAGTTCTATAACAAAGTCAAATTCTCCGACTCCGACTCCAACTTCAACTCCTCCAGTCTCTGCACCTACTTCGACTTTTTCCTTCAGTGCTCCAACAAAGAAGGCAGAGGAACAAACCTCTACTACTTCTCAACCTCAAGCTGCTCCTTTCTCGTTTGGAAACAATACACCAGCAGCTTCGTCGAACAGCACTCCTCCTGTCTCTTCAAATCTATTCGGCAACCCTACTTCTTCGAGTACTGAGAAACCGCCAGCAACATCTGGATTCTCTTTCGCTGGTTTGCCAGGTAGCAACACTGGAGGAGGAAGCAACACACCTTCTTTCGGTGCCTTCGGTTCGAAGGAAAGCTCGAGCAAGAGATCAAACGAAGAAGCAAAGGGAAGAGAAGATGGCGAGAGGGACGCTAAGAAAAGAGCTTCTAATGGACCTTCAGGAGGATTTTCTTTCTCTCAGAGTGGATCTGAAGCTTCGAAACCACCAAGTTTCTCATTCACCACTCCTGCTACTTCGACTCCGCCTGCGAACTCTTCGTCATCTGCTCCTCAAAGTTCAATTCCCAACTTCTTCGGAAATGCTACTTCGACGTCTACTGCAGCTTCAACTCCAGCTAGTAGTGCTCCTTCCTTCTCTTTTGGTCAACCCGCGCCGACGTCGAATGGCTCTGCTACTCAAGAGAAGAAAGAAGGAGCCTCGATGTTCTCATTCGGCACACCAGCTAGTAACAAGACTTTTCAACCAACGTCTACTCCATTCACTTTTTCAACTCCTGCAAATGCAGCTACAACTTCAAATGTGACTTCGACAGGCGGATCAGGAAGTGGTGGAGGAGATGGAGAGATGATGGACGCTTCACCTCAAGCTCCAACCACTGCCTCGAATTCAAACCAAAGCTCCAACTCTGCAGCACCTTCGGGATTCACTTTTGGTCAAGCTGCTTCGACTGCTGCTGCTGCTGCCAAGCCTCCGACGTTTGGTGGCTTTGGTTCTGGATCTGCTGCACCTTCACCTTCGACTTCTGCTCCTCCCTTCAGCTTTGGTGCGTCAGCTCTTGCTGCTCCAACTTCAGGTGCTTCAACCAGTCTGTTCGGTGGATTTGGTGGGAACAACAATGCTCAACCGCAAGCTTCGACTCCAACGGCTTCAACGCCAGGTTTCACCTTTGGTCAATCTACCGCTACGACTCAAGCTGCTCCTGCCAGTGGAGGTCTATTTGGAGGAGGAACCGCTTCTGGAACTTCAACTCCAACAACACAACCTCCAGCTTTCAACTTCAACTTCGGTCAAACGCAGCAGCAACCAGCTCAACAAGGTGGATTCACATTTGGGTCGAACAACAATACACCATCTGGAGGATCTCAACCTTTCGTCTTTGGTGGTGCACCTTCTCAACCTCAACCCCAACAGCAGCAACCGAATGGAGGTTTCGGATTCAATGCTCCAAGTCCTTCTTTCGGTGGAGCTGGTGGAGTGACGAGTCCAAACAATGCTCCTAGTCCAACTGCTTTCACTTTCAACGCTCCTCAACCAGGTCAAGCTCAACCTCAAGCTCAATTTGGCGGATTTGGTCAACAACAACAACCTGCAACTCCTCCTGCTTCGGGTCCAGTCTTGTTTAGCATGGGAACCTCTAATAGTCAACCAAGCACGCCTGGTGGAACTAGTCGACCGATGAGAAGGTTGCCCAAAAAGAAATAGTGAAGGGATGACAGACACTTTACAATCTCTTCTCAGTGTCTTGATCGTAATTTATCATGTATCTCGTCTGACACTCTCGAAATCTTCACGCCTTGTTCTTCATGATTCTCGACGACTTTGTTCACCCAATCATGCGCTCTCTCTCCCCTTTCACTATCTTATCTTTTTAGTGCTCTCAATTTCTCTATCTTCCCTTTACTTCACAACATACCAAATGTTTCTTTGTAATAATCTGTCTTCTCCAAAAAATGAAAAAGCTGGCGCAAGTTCGGCACTCTGTTCCTCAATTGCAAATAACGGGCACTCGATCATTAAGCACTGAGAATCGTCTTGATGAAGAAAGAAAACTCAAAGGGATAAACAGAAGAAGGAAATAGCTGAGTTGAAAGACTACAGGCGACGAAAAGACAAGAACAGGGAGGGGATCTTTATTCGTGAGAAAACTACCTTTGAGAGAAAAGAATCTTGACGTAACTTGGGACTAACGAATATACAGTGAACTGACGATACATACATGACGTGAGTCCAAAGTCTAAAAGGGTGGGGATTCCAGCTTCTGAAAGGTCCATTCTGTAACTTTCGGAGCATTCATCTTGAAACGAGCTTTCGCCTCGTCACTTTCCGCTGAGCCAGTTGAGCGTAAGTATCGCAGGTCTGGATAGGAGAGAGTAGAGAGCCACTCAAAGAGATTTGGATGACAGGAATCTAGCCTTAGCGAGAACAACTCGTTGAAGTTAACCCCCGACATTGGCGACGAAGACTCTTCGTATCCAATGTTATCCAGCATCAACGTCCCTAAATTTTTTGCGTATCTCTTCAGCAGACTGTAAAGGCAATTGAAAGCATCAGCCTTGGTGTCTTCTGAGGCACAAATTGTGAGAGAGTATAATCTATTGACGTCTAGATTGGAGAAGAGTTTGAGAGATGACGAAGAGGCCTTCTTGAGAGAGAGACGAGAGAGATTCGGAAAGCTGGGGAGAGGACCTGAAAAGGTCCCCTCAGCTTCACCCTCTGAAAACACCAGGTCTAATTTTTTGAGAGTTGAGCTTGATTTGAAGATGAAAGAAGCTGGACTTGCGGACGTAATTGAACCGGTAGAAATGCGAAGTCGTTCCAAAGAGTTTCCACACCATCTCGATAATGATTCCCAATCTAGTCTCAGATTCGGTTCCAGGTCCAACTCCTTCAAATTAAGGCACCTGACCCCTTCAGGTAAAGTCAGTGGACCTGCCTCATCATCCACCTCGTCTTCGCTTTCCTCATCGTCCTTCGGGAAAATGATTGATAGATGAGTGAGCTCCGGACAACTTGCAGCAGAACCAATAAGGTTTCTCTTTTCATCTGAATTCAACAATGGCAACTCGATAGTGAGCTCTTTAAGATTAAAGCTGTGAGTTCTGATCAGGTCGATAGTGCAATCTGAGTCAAAACGGTCGTCCGGAGCTGTGATCCAATTCCAATCGAGGTTCAGTTTGGTCAATCCGCTCCCAACAAATGCAGTGGCTGCTTCAATCACCTCGAAGATCTTGTCGAACATTTCATTCTCATCATCAGATGTTTCTATATCGGGATCTTCATCAAGTTCTTCTTCGAAGGATCGATAAATGTTGACGAGAAACACCTTTGAAGATGGCAGAACTTCTCCAACTTGGAACTCGATGAACTGATTCAATTGGAGATAGACCATTTGTAGACTAGGAAGCTTCAAGATTGGATCTAGAAAATAAGATGCTAAATAGCCAAACCTGTCCTCTCCGTCACCATCGATCTTGAGGGAGATCCTTTTCAAAGTGTCTCTTGATCTGGAAAGGGATCTCACGAGCGAATCTGAAGCGTTTCCTGCCTTGAGCTTACCGCCAAGATACTCTCTATTGAAAGCAGTCAGATTGAGAGATACTTTGACGAGCCTATGAAGTGAGCGGGAAGAGAGACGTTCTAGATGAACGAGGATGACCCTGGTGTCTTCTGACTTCAATCTGGTGAGATCCACTTCTTGATGCAGAGTCGAGTCTGAAAGGATTGCTTCTCTCCAATTTCTAGAAACTGCAGACGATTTTGCAATGTCAAAGATTGGAAGGAAAGGAAAGAGATGAGTGAAAGTCTCGATAGGAAGACGTGAGAGGGGATCGACGATGGGAGAATTGTTCATGGCTGGATGCGATTGAATTGAAGGACGTTGGAATGGAAGCTGTGTTTGGATTGTGTAGTTTGAGTTGGTTCTTCTTTGTCTTGAAGAGAAAGGAGAAGAATCGAAGACGAATCGAAAAGGAGGATTGAGTGGATGGAATGGTGTTGGTCGAGAAGGAAGAAGAGATTCAAAAAAGCTCGCCAGCCATGCAGCCAGTATCATGTTTTCGTTCGAGCCGACTCGTTCGCCAACAAATTAGATCAAAGGACTCATGAGAAGACATTGAATTGGGCTCAAGCGAATTTGAAAAAGAGTAACGAGCTGCAGAATGTCAGGAGCTCCTGATTATCGACTCTCACACAAACCATGCTCTTCTTCTCATTCCCTTCAGAGTCTCTCTACATCAGATCAAAGTGTCGGGCTTTGCAATCTAATTGTTGAAAATATCGCTGGATTCTTTGATCAAACGATTCGTGAAGATTGAGATGAGAAGAAGAATGGAGATGCCTTTAAAATATTCTATTATTCAATCTATCTACTTCTACCAATGACATGACCTTTACTAAACCCAAGCCAATCTTACAATATTAAATCTACTTCTTCTTCTTCTTCTTTCTCTCTCTACTCAGACGATCCCAATCTTCCACCCATCAACTCGACCAAAGTCTTATGTTCGTGCCACCGAGCTTCTTTCCCTCTTCTATTCTTCATATCGGCTTCTTGAGCCATCTCTTGAGCACTTGTGAAGACGATCGAAGATCCTCTGATAGTAATGATGACGGCTGTATCCTTATTCTAATAAGGTTCACTTCCATCGCTTGATCCTTTCGATAGCGAGTCTCTTGCTTTCAAACCTTCTCTTTCTAAGAATTCGCAACATTTGACTGCTAGTCTCGTTGCTCTTGCTCTGTCTAGAGGTGAAGGAGTACCACCTTGTAGAGTGTAACCTAGAGATGCTGCACGAGAATCGAAGAGCTTCGATCCTTCTTCTTTGAGAGTCTTGGTGATCACTTCAGTTGAATAGACGTCTGAGGATTTCTCATTTCTGTCGAGGGCGAAGAAGAAGATAGAAAGAGGAATTCGTTCAAAACTAGAAGAAAGGAATCAGAACAGATCGAGAAGGCATACGTTTACCAATCCAACTTGAGAAGCCGAATATTCATCCAAGTCTAAACTCACCTGATCACCAATCTACCTTCGCTCTTTCCCTTGACTTCCAACTTGAATCTCTTCTTCCTGCAGTCTCTGATGATGTCAATCATCTCTCCTTCTTCTAGATTGACTTTGGATCAAGTTCCTTGAGCTTTGGAGCGTTGACTGAAAATTGAGCTCTAAGTTTCTCCAAATCTTGTTTCCCCTTTCTCATCTTTCCTACAAGCTCTCCCAGATCCAAAGTCTCTAAACTAGGATATTGAAGATGAGACAGATGATTCTTCAAGTCCGTGTGACAGTCATAACGGATTATCAGTACTTCCAACTTGGGGAATTCCAACTCTGAACCTGAAGATTGAAAATTGACTTCTTGATTGATGGTTCCCACAGATAGAAGCTTTAACCTCAAACAGTACCTTTGAACCAAATCGACTAGACATTTGACGGCTGCGTCTGAACTTGGACCATGAGAATTGACAACAAGACTACGAAGCTTTGGTGAGTTGAGATTTGAAAAGAATTTGAAGAAAGAAGGAGGAGCAGATTGAAGGACTAGGACCTCGAGGTTTGGAAAGTTGCAAGATGAATAACTTGAAAATATCTCGTCATCTTCAGCTTCCAAGAGGCCTAGAGAGATTTTTGTGAGAGTCTCACTTGAGTTGAGAAGGAGACGACTTGGTGCCTGGGCTGGAAGATGAGATCGTTGAGGATGAAGTAGAGAGAGATCGATAACTTCCAAAGAGTGACCAAACCAATCCGTCCATGAATTCCAATCCAGATTGAGGTTGCTTTCAATCTCTAGTTCTAGTAGATTGGAGCATGCAATAGCATTTTCCGGCAGTCGTATAAGTTTCTCCCTTGTCTCCTTACTACCTCCCGATACTTCTAAGGAAAGACTCGTGAGGGACTTGCAATCTTTGATGGCAGACAATAACCTTTTGATCTTGTGGCTGGGGATTCCGAGGAGTCTGATCGACACTTCAACCAGAGTAGACCTGCTTCTTTTCAACTCGTTGATAATGTGAGGGAAAGCAATTTCCTGATCCTCTCGTACAGGCCATGCCTGAAAAATGGTCAGACCACTCCCTACGAAATCAATAGCTCTGTCTATCAAGTCCCTAACCAATGATAGACGATGCTTAGGAAAGCCTTCCTCGTACCGCCATTGATTGTTCCTGATGATTGCGAAGGATTTCGAGGATTGACAGTGTTCTCCTGCATAAGCATAATTGTGAATCGAGTTGCATGTAAGAAAGACCCTTTTGAGGTTTGGAAACTTGTTATTCAAGAATAAATCTGTAAATTTGACGAAGAAGTCCAAAGTGTCAGGTCGTCCTTCAAATCCTTCAAAAACAACAAGCATCTGGATCGAGATGATCTTTAAAGTCTCCTTAGATTTGAGGAGAGTCTCCATAACTGACTTTCCGACGGGTGCAAAGTTAACATCTCCCTCGAAGAAGAAAGGGTTGATGTTGAGAGAGACGTCTACCAGCTTGTCTCGTGAGCGAGAAGAGTAATGTTTCAAATGACGAAGGATACGTTCGAGATCTTCCTTCTCCGAGAGAGAACTGAGATCTACATCTTGATAGAGAGTAGGAGTGGCGAGTAGAGCACGTTTCCAATCATCGCTAACTCGTTCCGACCTTCGGATAGAAGAGAGAGAGATAGAAGAAGATTTGAACGAAGACCTCATGAGGGATTAGAATGAATGGGTCGGTTGATTTGCTCTGCTTTTCTCTCATTGATCGAGTGAGTTTGAGTTCGAGTAGACTGTCTTGATGACTTGATAGAAGTGGATGAAGAATCGAAGAGGAGGAGAAAGGTTGGTGATGTTCAGAAAGATAGAATGAATCCAGTTCATTCTTGCCTTCTTGCAACTCGTTCTCGAACTCCGACTACTCGCATTCAAACAATCGAGCAAGATAGAGAAGCTCAAACATAGATCAAATTGAGAGAAAGAAAGGCCAGATGGGAGGGAATAGATGGGTAGGATAAAAGAACAAGAAGAGGTGGGTGAAAGAAGAGTAAAAGACCATCTTTGTTACAAAAATGTCTCTCTCGAATTCTCTCGAAATCGATTGGGATGGGAAATGACAAGAAGAAAGCAACAAAAAAGAACCGTGATGACAAAGAAAAAAACGAACAAAAGAGTGTGAGTTGGTTCAAAAGAAAAGAAAGAGATGTTTAAAAAGGAAAGAAAAAAAAAAGGTTTGCTCCTGGGATTTGGTGATGATGATGATGATGACTTGTTAGGATTAACGGAATTGCTAATTGCTTGCAACGGAGGAAAATGAAATAAATACGAGACTTATATATAGGTGATATATAGAGAGAAGACGAAAAAAGAGTGTGGATCTTGATTTCAAATCGTTGTAAACCTTTTCAAGAAGTTTGTCTTGAACGGGCTCCGTCATTTGAGACCTTCAGTTGGATAGGATTTTTACTAATTTGCCCAGGAGTTTGAAGAAGTTGAAAAAAGGTAAACGAAAATGAAAGGAGAGGTCTTGAAGACGTGGAAGATCGTGGCTTGTCTTTGAGGAGTTAAAGAGGGAGGATATTTGACGGTAAATCGAAGATCTTGGAACGGTCAAAGGATTTGATAATTTCATTGATTTCCTTGATGGATATTTTCCCCGTTTAATTGGAGTAAGGTTTGATTTGAGGAGCGTTGTGGTATGCTTGGAAACGAGGAATTGAAGCGATCGGAGAGGGGTAATATTGAAACAGAGTTTGGAGAACAGAGAAGAGTAGCGAAAGAAGGGCCAATAGATGAAGCAATTTGAAGTACCGATTTGAGAAAGAGAAAAGAAAAGAAACCTATGTTTTGTTTTTGAAATGATTTTTTGAAGTTGTTACTCGAATGAGAAGGTTTTTTTTGACACCGAGAGAAAGACCAAGTTTGTTTTGAACCGTGAAAAAAAACGTCCTTTTAAGCTCTTGTACTTGGATCTTCTCTCAAATGCCAACCACTTTCCTCATGAACATCTTCATCAACTTCATCATCTTGACCATAAGTAGCTCCTCTTCTACCTCTATTTCCTAAACTGGCTTGAGAATGAACTTCAGACATTTCTCCATCATGACCTGCTTCTTCGTCATTGTTGTAACCTCTTCTTCCAACTCCATTTGGACTCGTCGATCCATTGTTGGCCGAGGCTCTGTAGTTCCTGCTTGTATTTCCTGCTGCAGAGGAAGAGGTACCATTGGTTTCGGCTCCAATTCTCCAATTGTAAGCTCTTCTTCCCCATTCAAACATTGGTTCATTGAGAGATTCTTGATCTAGGTATAGGAATGTATATAGACCAAAGACTGTCTCGATGAACCATAGTAGAACTTGAACTCCAAATGTGGCATAAGCTAGAGGAACTGCCCAATTTGTTAGATCACAGACGTGGTGGAAGTCGGCTGGCTTTGGGTAATGGTAGTAACCGTCGACTGGAGGACAGAGGAGAGTAGATCGAAACGAAGATCAGTAACTTTTCTCAGCGTCAAACAGCGCGCACGACAGAAGAGAGATGGAGAGGGGAGAGGGAAAAGCTGGGGTAGAAAAGAGGATCTGCAGTGGCGCTCGATTTACAACTCAGCATACCCCAGCTTCACTCTCCGCACGATTTGTGAAAAAATAAGACTTGCTGATCCTTGAATCGTATCATTCCCTAAGTAAGACTGCTTGAAGAGTGAATGGGTTCGTCTGTTTGACGTAACTAGCCAAAGCCGACTTCTTGCCTCTCGAGATCTCGAGTTCTCGATCCACCCGCCGCGACGACACTCCTTTCTCACTTTCCACTCACATTGACAGTTTTCGTATCCTCTCAAATCGTTGGCGTAAGCTAGAGCTCCAGAGACCCAAAGGACACACATTGCGAATTGAAGTAGGAGTTCGATCTTGACCATGAATAGGGAATAGAGGAAATCTCCATAGTGAATGAAAGGCATCAGGGGTAGGACAATGTTGTATCCGATGTAGATTGTTCCAGTGACTGTTTGAGTAGAAGAAAGAGATGATCGATCAGAACATTGTAGAGAGAAGAAGAGTAGAAAAGGTGGTACAAGACTTGGGAGAGGGAGTCTTGCTGCCTTCATGCGCGCACTACTCACAGAAACCGAGGACGATCAAAAAGATCAGAGAACCCCATGAGGGCCTGATGATTGGATCGTGTGTGTTATAGTACTGTTAAAATAGAGAGAAGGAGTATAGAGAGAGGTTCGAGAAGTCAGTCTACGATTTCCGCATCCATCGACGGCTACGAGATTTTCTTCCTCTTAGCCTGAAAAATCGGAGTGAGGCCCTCTGGACTCTACTCTCTCCTCTCTTTCTCCCATCAAAGGTTGAGAATTGAAATTGAATCATATTCTGTTGTCTGAATTCCAATTCACAGCATAAAGCTGATGATGGAGGCTCAGAGAGGAGGCCATCTTTGAAATCTCTCTCCGAGTTTTGGGATTTGAAGGTTGCTCGACCATCTACTCTGTCTTTGTCATACTCACGACTACCACAAGGATACACATGATTGCAGTTGCCAAAGCAAGAGCACAAACCAAAGCAGTCAATAGGAATCTGACTGCTAGGATGAAGTTTGGGTTCATTGCTGGAGGACCATTCTTGCGATCTGGTGCTGGAGTGTTGATCGAGGTTCGATTTGGAAGACCCATCTTTGGATTATTGGAGGATGTTGATGATGAAGTGTAGGATTAAGGATTAAGGGATGAATAGATTGTTATTGAGGATTAGAGAGCTTTGACTGAATTGCTGCTGGTTGCGTTGCTGATTTGATTAGTTAGAGATGGAGGAGTAGGCGTAGGACTTGAAGGAGAGATGAGAGTAGGAGATAGGAAGGGGAGAAGGGGGGAAGAGGGGGAGCGAAAGATATTTATTTATATGAAAAGAGAGAGAGAGAGAAGAGAGAGGGAGGAAGGATGCGATGGAGAGATGGGAAAGAGATGAAAAAATCGAGGAGACCACTTGCGGGGAACTCTGCCCTGAGTCTGAGTTTCTCGACTCGATCTCTCTTCGTGAAACATCAAAAACCTCTCTTCTCTCTTTTTTCTGTTTCATTCTACATATCATCTTATTGTATCGATATTGATTGCATACAGAAGCGTTTCCTCGTCCTTCGTCGTCATTCTTAATCAGTCTCAGACAGATTGACAGTCTCAGGCTGAAGCTGACATCCATCGACGTCACTTGTCACCTTCCTTGCGTCTCTAGGGCTCAACTCTCCAATGCGTCTCGACCAACTCGATTTTGCTCTCATTCTTCAACATTCTTTAACTACAACTCGCTCGAGTTCATCCCCAAAAGAAGGAGAGCTGGATCCGGTTAACTCAAGCTTCAAACCGGCACTCGATCTCACCCAACTTCTCGTCAAACATCCAGGTGACCATTCTCTTTTTTAGTCTGTTTTAATTGTCCTAGGGAAGAGCTAGCTCGTCGAGGTGCTTTGAGCACAAAGTCTACGTAAGAGTAGAAGAAAAGGAGGTTGGGTGACGAGTGAGCTGGAGAGGGGTCGCACAAGAGGCGTAGCTCCAAAGAGCCCTCAGCTGGCTACTCTTTGGAGTCTTTAAAAGATGGAAAAACAAATCGTTTGTCAACAAGAAACTTCTCACTCCTTCGCAATCTTCTATGTAGTCGTCAGAGAGGAGATCCTTTGCCCTCATACTCCCTCTCTCTGATTTCAGGCTTCGCCTTCTTCAAAAAAGGCTTCATCGTCTTCTTATCTCCTCGAGCTTCAATTCAATTCAAATAACATTCAATCGAAATAGTGCAAAATTTAAGGTCAAATAAAAGGTCAGCTTCTTCTCTCTGTCTCTCGTTTCAGACTTCGCACAGTTCTATCGACACTCAACAGTCTACAAAGACTCACCTTTGATAATCTGATAATACCTCTGGTCGCACCTCGCTCCTTGAAATTTGATTCTGTCCAGTACTTTTAAGCGTTCCCACTTCTTTGGAAGTCTAAGTTCGGAGTGAGACAACAAGTACAGCGAAGGATTGTGGATCGGCTTGTCGTTTTGAGTTTCGACTCCCTCTTCTGCAGTCTTGTATTCTTCATCTGAGGTAGATTTGAGATCCAAACACTCGAAAGCTTCGTTTAGCATGGTAATCGGATGGGATTAATGAAAGAACCCGTGAAGATGATTGAGCGAGACCAGAGAGATTCAGTTAGTAAGTTACGCAGGTGCGCAGGGAAAGGCCAAAGAGCGAGCCTGTGAAAACGAGAGAGACTTCCAAGGCGAAGAACCTGAAAGTTTCACTAGTATCACCTCTCAGGCTGAAGTTTCTAGCGAGAAGAGGAGTGAGGTGAGGTGAGATACCTGGATGAAGGCAAGAAAATGTGGGGTAGAGATGGCTTGTGAAGCTCCATTCGTGTTGATCCGGTCCATCTCGGATACTTCAAGTGGTTAAAATGCCAATTCAAAGTTAGAAAAACTCTTTTTGACGAAGAGAAGGAGCCATTTATCGTTTAGTCAGCTTCTCAATTGACAACAATAGAACCTTCATATTTTTACCAAACGGGATACAAGTACAAATAGAAGAATTGCAAGTTCTACGTCTTCGCTACCTAGGTTTCCAAAGAGACAGAACGCAAAGAGAAGAGGATAGAAGGCGTGAGTAAATCAGACAGACCCTCGAGAGCTCGATCCCTCGAAGCACTGCTTCGATAGTCCAGATGGAAGACTCACCTCATCCTTATCCATAAGAAACTCTACCCTTTCTACCAAAGGCTAAGCTCCATCTTTTCATTCCCCATCTACGAACGTAGAGTACCTAGAGAGAGAGAGGGAAGAGAGGTCGTCAAGGAGAAAGACGTTGTTTAGCGAGATTCGAATCTTTCCAAGCAAAGATAGAACAGTGAAGCCTGAAGAGATGAACTGACTCTTGGGATGAGAGTGTATTGATGCATTTTGTGATTGACGTGTAGAGAAGGCATTTCGAAATTTTTGATGGTCGTGGTAGAAGAGAAAGAGTGGAAAGAATTTCAGAAAGAGGTCTAGCACAGAAGTGGAGCAGGCGTATTTTTAGAGGTGCACAGCCTGCAGCTTCGAGAATGACGTACGCCTCAAGGGTCCACTTGAAAGGAAGAATGAAATCATCTTGGAATGAGAATACAAGACAAGATTGAGACTCACAATTGGAGACAGGAGGTGGGAAGACGAAGTTGTTTGGAGCTGAAGCGCTGAAGCACTCAGAAGCTCTGGACCTTTCGCGCTCGCTCAAACTTTGACATCTGAAATTCTCAAGCTCTAGAGCCTGAATTCGGTCTTTTTTAAGCTACAATATAACCTTCTGTTACGGCATGAACTGCCTTCATTGGAGACGCAACTGGTTGTTGTGTCGTGAGAGCTTGTTCGAGAGTAACGAGATCGATCCCTCTGGACTCGAGACTCGAGACTCGAGAGCGACAAATGAAGACTGAAGAGACCAGAAGGAAAACCGACCAGAGGGAAATTTACAAATAAGAACAAGTACTCAAAGAAGTGGATTCTGGAAGCTTGAAAACTAGAGAGAAAAGTAGAAGCAGAGCGAAATCAATCTGGGGCAGCAGAAGGAGAGAATCTTCGAAAGTGAGAGACTAGATGCTGGACTAGTGCTGTTTGACCTGGAGAAAGCTCAGATAGTAGAGGGCATAAAACTGAAGATAGAACAAAAAGAAGGAGAGAGGAAGGTCAGCCGTTGCAGAACCGTGAATAGCTGATCATCTCCTCACTCTCCCTGTTCGGCGTTCTTTTCGTCACTCACCATCACTTGGACCTACCAATCAATAAGGATGATTGAACTCTCGGAAGTTCGATTTGAGCCACCTAAAAGCAACTTTCTCATCAATCATTGCCATTGAATCTGCTTTTGTTTTCGAAATGTCGACCGATTCGATCACAGAGCAGACTTGAGCGTCAGAAGACGAGAACTTCATGTTTGACTCTGAAGGCGGCTCTTCACTTGCCTCGAAGTGGCCATTTGTAGCCCAGAGAACATTTTCAGGAGAGACTCGGCGAGAGACAGCCAATCTGGTAGCGACAAAACATCCTATACCCCATAGTCCAACTGCGACTTGGCTCTCGAGTCGCAGCTTCTTGAGATTGGGGAAAAGGAGTGAATTCTTCCATTCAAAGTTGATGGTCTCTTTTGAGGCTGGAGTTAGAAGCGAAAGTACATGATTGCAGAAATCACCAGATTCTTCACCAGCAACCTTGAGATGAAGTTCTTGAATGGTAATCCGGTCTGCGATTTCTACTACGAACTCTGAGGCGGCTGTCCGACCATTGCGTCCAGTATAAGGGCCATTGCCTTCCAGACCTACGCTAAGAAATCTGAGATTCTCACTTTTCAGATGATGTAGATCATCAGGTGCTATCAGTTCGTACATTTGAAGAGCTTGAAGCTTTGGAGCTTTCAAATTACTGAAGAAAGTAGTCTCATAGTCACCATAACTCTCCAATAGAGCCCTTTGTAAGGAAAGACACTCCAAGTTTGGAAGTTGAAGAATCGGTAGCTCGACAGAATCGTCGTCTTCTTCCAAAGGACGAATGGAAGGAATCTTGACCTTGACTAGAGTTTGACCTGCAGAGGAAGAGAGAAGGTTGATGATCCAGTCTTGATCCACCATACAAGACTTTCCTAGTTCAATGACCTTTGCTTGACGAAGGTGAGACAGAAGAGCGTCATCGAAGACCAAAGATGAAGAGTCATCTGTCCAAACGAATTTCTCCAACTGAGCCTGCCAAGTCGGTGCAATTCCTAATGCTATTTGATTTGGAGGCACTGGAAGTTTCTGATCCGTAAGAGGCTCTAGAAGCGTAGAAGATAACACAGAAAGTCTTTTGCATTTTTGAGCCGATTTCCAAACCTCTGCTCCCAGGCCCCCCAAATGAGATACTTCGATAGAGCGAAGAGTGTCTTGTGAACGTGAAAGATGAATATGGAAATCAAATTTGTCTGTCTCGTCCCACTTGTTCGTCGCCTCTAATTTGACTGAGCGAATGGAATACTTGGACTTTAGGCTGTACTTGGCCAGACCGGTGACGATGCTGTGTCCTTTCCCTCTCATTGTGAACCTCCTGAAAAGCTCCGAGTCCTTCGATATCAGACCTTTCCATGACTTGCAAGTGGCTTCGGCCATGGCTAAAGATGGGGAGTCACAGAAACTGACAATCCTCGTGAAGAGCTCTGGCGAGACTCGTTTGAAGGATCCTCTCTTCTCCAGAGTTCTTGCTTCTTGAATGGACTCTTCGAGTTCGATGATGTTGGTGGAGAGCAGCGATTGAGTAGCAGCACCTGTTTCGGGATCATTTTGAGTTTCATTTGCTTGAATCGATAATTCTTTGGCGAGATCGAGGTGATGTTGAACCAATCCGAGGTAGCTGAAAGCAGCTCTGAGATGAGTCTGAAAGAGAGAGAGAGAGAGAGAGAGCGAAGGAGGCAGCGAAATGACAGTCAGAATCTATCAACACTACGATCGATAGAAGCTGAGGTGCATGTCGCCTTCATTGCAAGAAAAGCAAAGATGGCTCACTTCGAGGCTCTTCTTCGACTTCAAAGCCTTTTCAGCATCTTGCACTGCTTCACAGTACTGGCCTCTCCTTCCTAAGCTGATACTTCTCATCATGAGAGGCTGAATGAGGTCGTATTTTCCAGAATCGATGATCTGATTGAGTGCAGATGAGAGAGCAAGGGGGAGAAGTAGAAACAAGGTTAACAAAGCTGAACGAAGCTGAATTGATCTGAAGACTGAAAGCTCTCCTTCATCATGGTACATCACTCACATCTGTGCAAATCTCTTCAGTCGTCTTGAAATCCAATCTATCTAAAGAAACCTGAGCTCTGAGGAGCAGTTCTTGTTGAGAATCTGCAGCGACGTTTGAAGTTCTCTTCGCTGCTGGTTGGTTGGAAGAAGCATCTTCGTTCGTTCTCTTTGGCATCTTGCAGATCTCTAGAGGTGTCTTTGCTAGTGTTAACAAGAATCCAAATGGAGATCTTCTGTCGCTGCTTGATGATTTGCGCAGCAGTGATGATGGTGAAGAAGGTAAAGAAGAAACAAATTTCAACTTTCTCTTGCAACCCATCGCACCTTCGTTCTTCGATGCTTCCCCTTCTTCGACTTCGATCTAGCAAATCGATCAGTCTTTTGTCGAGGTTCTCAATTATTTCAAATCATCAAGCATGGTCTCTCAAACACATTGTAGACAGCCTGAAATTCGTCTCGAGAAGTTGCACTTCCATGCATCGTCGAGCCCTTCAAAGTATATCGAGTACGCTTCCTTCTCGAGAAGAAGTTTTTGTAAATCCTGAGCACACTGATCAGAAGGTGAACATTCCACTCTTTCAGCAGCAAGATCGACCCAAAGGTCCCTCAGAATTTCTCCACGAGATTGGCTTCGAAATCGGCCATCGCACCTTTAGAGTCAAGCCTCAGGCTATCTCGAAGAAACCTTGACTATTAGAGTCTGACAAAGCCAGAACTTGGCAGAGCACTAACAGTACTAGCATTACGTTCGAGCTCGACGCAGAGCTTGAAGAGAGATTGACTGCCTGGAGATTTCAAGATCACATTCTCATTCCTACTTTCTGAAGATCAATGAATTTGCAATTACTTGAATAACTTGTTCTATATTTGACAACATCGAAATGCAAAGTTTGATCTCCCATCTTTTCCCTAATCATTCAGGTTCTGGAGCTACCGTCTGGCAATTTCCCACCTTGATGACTTCCGCCGTCAATGATAGGTTTCCTCTCCTGTTCATGTTGGTTGAAATCCGGACTACGAGCATTTGGACCCCAATTCTTTACGTTTTTCTCCTCTGGTAAGATGGCGTCTGATCCACCACTGTAGGAGATTGAGAGGAGAAAGAGAGAGAAACCGAAGAGACAGAGAAAAGGGTATGAGATTATTTCGTGATTAAGCCCATTCTGAGGAACTTAGTTTGGATATGATCCTATAATATATCTAGATCTTGGGAAATGAGAGAAAGAAAAGAGGAAGTCTTTATAGAAATTGGAACTCACATTTCAGCACCTTTAGCCATCACCTTGACCTCTGGATGTGGAGAACCTGCAGCAGTTGAAGCTTGAGGAGCAGATCTATTTAGACCATAAAAGAAAAGAATCATGAAAGATTTCAAGTTAGGTATTGCAATTGGAGATCGACTTCTCATCGATTCAGGTTTGTCCAACTCCACCTCTGCCTTATTCCATCCTTCCCTTCGCCTTCCCTCTCGCATGTCACGTACTTACCCATGAGGAATGCTACCAGCTCCTACACCAGGCATATCCTTTGGATCTGTGGATTGAGCAGGAGTGCTATACGCTGTATATCCTGGATGTTGACCTGCTGTTGCTGGATCTCTTGGAGAAGTTCTAGATGCGAAAGTGGGACCTTGGGGAGTGGAAGTGGAAGTTGAAGCCAATCTGATTGAAGATGGAATGGATGAAATGATCCTACGAGTTGAAATCGAGGTTGAGGATATCATTTTGTTGGAGAAGGAGAGCAAGTCAAGTTTAGTCACAAGCTTGGTTGGAGAAGGAGAGCAAGTCAAGTTTAGTCACAAGCTTGGATTTTCTTCTCATTTTGCTTCATCCAAAAACCCAACTTCCATTCAAACTCGACGTCAGTAATCAATCCAATTCTAGTTCATCCATTTCATTCACTAACTTCTATTCTCTTTCTCTTTACTCTCTCTCTGACAGCCGTGATCCCCCGTTGTGAGGTCAAACATCCATCCAAATCCAATCTTCCAATCCTCAAAACTCTTTTCTCTCTCTCTTTCTCTCGCTTTGATCCATCATGTCTGCTCCAAACCCAAAAGCTTTCCCTCTGGCCGATGCTGCTTTGACCAATCAGATCCTCGACTTGATCCAACAAGCGTGAGTGCAGAACAAATTTGAAGATGGAGAAGGTAGGATGACGGTAGAGAAGGACAAGAAGTTGAATCAAGAGATGCATCGAGCCTGTCGACTTTGATCTTCTTTCAATTTCTGGAAACAACAAGCACAAGAATAAGAAAACCAAATCAAAAAGTAGCAGAGTCTCTTTCCCTTGAATCTACTCAGACCTCTCACCTTCCTCTCTTGCATCTCTCTTTCTTCCCTTCCCTCCCAACTTTCCCCTCTCCAGTTCTCACTACAAGCAACTCAAAAAAGGAGCCAACGAAGCCACAAAGACTCTTAACAGAGGTATTTGTGAATTCATCGTAATGACTGCAGATGTTGAACCCATTGAAATCGTTTTACATTTACCTTTATTGTGTGAAGACAAAAACGTCCCTTATGTCTTTGTTCCTTCAAAGACGGCTTTGGGTAGAGCTTGTGGAGTCTCGAGACCAGTGGTGGCTGCTAGTGTCACTACCAATGAGGCTAGGGAACTGCAAAGTCAAATTCAAACTGTTAAACAAGCTGTGAGTAAAATCAAAGAAAGAAAGGGAAGGAGATTCTAAGACGACAAAGATCTGTCTCGGAGAAAGATGAATGGATGGAAAATTATTTTCCTATTCTACTTTTTGGAAGGAGAAACTTCAATTTTGGAGGAAGTGAAATGAAGTTCTGAATTACTGACGAAGGCGTTCTACCTTTATCTCTTTTCTTTTTGTACTCTTCCTCTACTCTTTTCCAGATTGAACGTCTACTCATCTAAGCTTCCTGAGCTTCTTTTCTAGTGCCAGTAGCAAGGGTCTGAAGCATCCGAATAGAGAGAAAGATTGAGGGGTTTGAGAAAGAAAAAATATCCTTCAAGAAGAACCTCATTCTGGGAATGTGGATACTTACTTTCTTCTTTTACTTGTCATCATTCTGCTTTATAACTTCAACTAGCTGTACTAGATATCAATTCTTTCCCTTTGTAATTCTTCCTATTTCATAGCTATCAAGCAAAGCGTCAGAGAAGCTAGAGATCGACACTCTCTTTTACGCAAATTTTTGATGCATGAGATTGAATTCTACATCGGGGAGAGGCCACGAATTGCAGGCACTTAAAGACGAAGTGAAACAACCCAACGATCGGAATTTCCTTCATGGATCTCACCTCGGATTCCGTAGGCGGGCAGGGATGGATATGAAAAGGCAGAGGTTCCTTCACAAAATCATAGCCTCATAGTGCGAGGTTGTCCTCAAAAAGCAGGAGAAGAAGAGGAAGTTCCATCGAAATCCGAAATGAATCGAAATGGCTGTGGAGTGGCTAGTGAGGAGGGAGGGAACAGCCATCCGATTGATTCACTCTGCATCGCCACGCATGACGCAGCTACCTCAAAATCCTTATAAGAGCCAGAGAAACCTCCATCTCTTTCTGCATTTCCTTTCTTATCATTTCTGTCTTCAAAACCTATTTTTTCAAATCTTCAAATCATCTCGAGCAATAGCAACCATTAAAACAAAGCATATCTAATCATGAAGTTCACAATCGTTTCCGCCTCCATTCTCGCTTTGGCTTTGGCATCGAAGGAAACTGCCGCTGATCCTCAAATCGGAGATCTCGGTGAGTACAGCTGCTCAGTTTCGACAATGAAGGTGATATCTGGTATTCAAGAGCCACCTTTGAGTGAAGAGCAAGTGGAAGTCAACCGGTGGCGGACAGAGAAAGAGAAGGACCAAGGAAATAATCGAAACTGATCATCTCTTTTTCCTTGGGTTTCTTGCTTTTCTCCTACCTGATTCTACTCTTGAAATCACAGTCGGAGATATCACTAGTGTCTTTGGAGACGTCACTTCTAATGTGGTTTCTCTCGCAACTGATGGAGCTTCTCATGCAGAGACACTAGCTACTAGAATCACAGTAAGTATCGCACAGATCAATTTCTCGAGACGACAGCACAAATCACCTCTTCAGACCTCAATCTGACCGCAGTATGACGCTTACTCTTTCTTATTTCCCTACGACTCTTCAGAGTGCTGCTGGTGGTGCTGCTTCGACCTTGACTTCAGTGGGAGGCTCGTTGGCTTCCGATGCAACAGTGAGTTCAATTTGGTAATCAACGCTATCTTGAACTGTAAATTGACCTTTTGAAATTCTTTCTTTCTTTGGCTTTCACCTTTGCAGTCGATAGGAGATGGTGTCTTCTCCACAGTCACCTCGAAAGCAGATGGAGCATTCTCTACAGCAACTTCTGCTGGAGACTCAGCTTTCAGTCGAGCCACGAGTGCAGTTGCGAGTCAGGCAACCGGAGATCGAGGGGATTCTGATTCTGCAATGACTTTGATGGGAAGTAGTCAGGTCTGGAATTTGGCCTTGGTCGGAGTCGTTGGGGCTCTAGGAGGAGCTGCTGTTCTATTCTAAGGAAACAAAGATAGAAGTTTTTGTTTGAAGAGACCAAAGTCAGCGAGTTCATGGACATTTTATTTGGACAAGCCACCTTGTAAATATAACTGTGTCGACAAGTCTTGTTAATGCGCACCTCTTTTTCTAATGCTTGCTTTCCATCGCACGATCTGTCAATTGCTCTAGTTCTGATGCTTTGGATTTCTCTAAGCTCAATCAGAAGGAACTTCAATCGATAGCGCATACTCTCATCGCATAGAGCTTCAATCTCTTTCGAGCATGTCATTATTGATGAAAACAATGTTTCAGGGAGAAGAAGGAATAGTATTAGCAAAAGCAAAAACGAGATGGTATCTGAAAGACTGAGGATTTTCGAGACAGAACTAGGATCGAAGGTTATTCACAGTGGTAAGGGAACATCGAAAAGGAAAGGCAAAGCGAAAATAGACAAAGAAGAGCGAAGAAGAAAGAAAATTTGGCTGAAGAATCGAGAGAGAAGGATTATGAATGCGATTGAATAAGATTAAAGTTGATGACATCCCTATTGAAGGCTTCTTTGCTCCGAATGATGACGAGTTTCAGAGTGAAGTTGATCACTTCGACTGCAGAGAGGTATTCTACTTCTTGCCTCCGAACCACTTCTTCTTCCCAGTTGCAGGATCGACGACTCTAGTCTGTTCAGAAGTTGAAGCGACGCTTGGAGCACCTCCTGCGGCATTCGAAGCATGGGTCGAAGTGGTAGCTGTATTTGGGTTTGGATGAGCTGGAGCATTAGTGTCTGGTGTCAAACCTGACAATCCGTTCGAGATGTTTTCCTGTCCAATCTTTCTGAGATGAAGTTCCAACAATTTGGCATTTCGACTGTTTGCCTTCCAAACAGCCAATGCAATATCTCCAGCGATTGGAACTAGACCTACTCCTGCAGAGACCATGTTGTTGAAAAGCACTGTGAAGGGGGAAGAAGTAGTGAAATGTTAGATGAGGAAACGCAGAAATGATTTTGCTTTTGGGATGACTCTGTCCGAACTACTCACTCTTGTGACAGACATCAGGAGGTAGACTATGAGAAAACCATCATTGAAGAATAGTTACGGAAGAACGAGAAAAAGAGAAAGATGCAGAAAGGAAATGTCAGTAACCTGTGGATGTATATCTCGACAACTTTGTCTTGCCTCCCTTCGAGCCAAGCTTCGTCCTGAGAACTCACTTTGCACCGTTCTTCGATGGTCTATATACCAGAGTGTAGTTGAGCAAAGCATCAGCGGCTGTGAAAGGGAAAGAAAAGGAAGATGAGACGGGACCAGCAGAAGGACGTGAGAAAATGAGCTGATTTGGGGGGAGGTCCACCCTTCGAACTACATCTAGATAGTAGAGTTCCCGAGTATTTTTGACGTTCTCTTTCGTCTGAAACAGTCGACATAGGGAGAGTTCCAGAAATTCTATCAAATAGGTTTCCCATTGTCCGATAAAAGCTGCATCTCCCATCTTGACTACTTGACTACCTCTGCTTGGTTCTCCTTCTCTCTGACGATACTTGGTCATTCTCTAAGCGTTATGATCTGATTCTTATCCTAATCATATTGAAATCCCACTTCAAGATCGACCTTTCCTTCGACAGAGTTAACTCACCATCACCAACCCCAGGAATGACACCAATCAAAGCAGTCCAACCGAATCTAATTCCACAAATGTAGAAACCCTTATCCAAATAATGAGCTCTTCTAGAAATCTTCTTGAGTAGAGCAGCTTCTTTCTTTGTTAAACCAGGAGGTGGGGCTCTCTTTCTTCTCTTTTGCTTCCCATTCCCTGCATCGTAGAATTCATAGAATGGATCTTCAGGTTCGAATTGTCTTGCATGATTGGTTGCGTACTTCTTTCCTACTTTGGTTACTAGGGATGTCATTTTTGGATATGAGGTTGTGGTAGAGAAGAGAGAGAGAGACTCAGAGAAACTAGATTTGTGGAGGGGCTGCCGGGGCCGTCCAGCTGTCCCAACCAACTTTGACTCTAGCTATCAACTCATTTTGGCTTCTGAAACTCTTTGAAAGATTATTTGGAGTGAGAATCAATCGTCATTCATGAGAAGAGAACTGGGAATGACTTCGATTCCCACGTCAAAAACACTCTAGTCGACAACGCTTAATATTATGATTGATTTCACTTTTGACGAAGACGGAAAAATAATCTCTTTTATTTCTATGAAAGGTTTCAAAACGTGAGAGAAAGAGATTTCACGATAGTCAAGAGGTGAGGGTGAAACGAGCAAATGAAGAAGAAAAGATAGAAAGGGCTCAACTAGAAATTCGGTTAAGATTCTTATATTCTAGTCAAACTCCTATTCGTTTACTTTCTAGCCGTTCCAATTTGGTTCTGTAGAGGGTAAAAAAGAGGAAAGATGACAAGGTAAAGAGAGGATAGGAAAAGAAGAGAGGAAGGAAAGATTGTCAATAAGCTGCTCTCGTTCCACTGTCGGAATGCGTAGACTGAGCATGTCGAGCTTGATTTAGAATATGACCATGGTGTTTGTTTGAAAAGAGCAAGATTGAAGAGAGAACAACGACAAGGAGGGATCAAAAGAGTAAAGGCTTCCAAAGAAATGCGTCCTTTTGAGCTTTTCCCTCGATCCCAAATTCGCAGAACCTTCCCTTTTTCTCTCTCGAACCGTTTATGATGCACTCTATCTAGCTCAATTACCGATTGAGAGCGAGTTTGAAGAGAAGAGAGGATTGCGAAATAGACTTCTAGATCTTGGAAGATTGATAAGGGTAGGCTCATATCAGGAGTTCTCGAGAAGTACTTTCCCGAAAACTCAGTGAAAATTCCATTGGAACCCTACAGTTTCATTTCCAAGAGGTAAGGTCTCTCAACTTGATCTCTGGAGACCGTCTTTGATGCGTCGGAAAGAGACGGGGGGATGTGTGGCAGAGGAAGGAGAAGCAGAAAGGATGGAAGAGGAAGCCATGCTCTCTCCTTCTCCCTCTTGCAAGATTTGATCAATTTGAATTCGAGACTATAAAATCTCATATGAACTCCATAGAAGTCGAAGCAGCTGTAGTTCTCCTCGATGCAACAGAGGACATCTTGACTGGAATCTTCTTGGTTCCTCTTCGTATCCTTAATCTTCTGATCTTGCCAACCTCGGGAGCCGTGTTGGTCCATTCGACTCTTTTCTAGAAGTGGTGCTATCCATTGCTTTATACTCTACGAACGCTTGCGACAAGTGCCTTAACGTTACTCACATGTTCGCCAGCCTTTCCATCCTTCCATTCTTGGTATCTCAAACTCAATCCACCTCTCTTTGTGGCCTTTACACGTTCTTCCTCCTTTAGGCATTGACGAGTGGCCCTTGCGCAGATGGAAGTGTACTTGTTGAAGCTGTGGTAAGAGAACAGAGGAGAGGGATGACATGGATTAGAGAGATTGATTCCGACGAGCAGAGAAGAGAAGAGATGGTAAGGGATCGTGCTAGACTTGAGGGAATGGAATCGATGATCTCTAATCGATAGTAAGACTGATTCGGCTACTGACGTAAAGTGAGATCTCCAGGCAGCTTGACTCATGTTTGCGAGATAAGAGAGTTGTTTTGGGTGGAAGAAGGAGCGAAAGAGAAGCTTTGCTGCTCTTTTGCCTTGACCTGCTACCTACCACCACAATCCACCATCAACTAATCCATCAAGTTTAGACTCTGGTTCAGTCAGGGATCCAATACAAGATCAACGGATAGAACGTAAAGAAGAGAGATAGACATCAACTTCAGCCAACGACGTCCACGCAGAGCAAATCAGCTTACTCAGTCTAGTCAGCCGTCTTTACTTCTTCCTTCTCTCTTCTTGCTCTCTGCTTGTCTCGCTTTCCTTTTCTCTTTTGTTGAGAAGGGAATTGTGACATGAATTCTCATCCAATCCAGGATCCAATCTTGCCACTGTTCTAATCCCGACGTTCATCTTCCACTCAATCCACTCATCTCCCATCTCTCTACTACTACTGCTTCCATCTTTTCCCCTTTCATTCAACTCCAACTTTTGCCACTTCCTCCAATCCAACCTTTGAATTGAATCCACTCTACTTCCACAATCCTCAAGTATGACCTCTTCACAAGACCAAGAGAATCGATCTTCAACCAGTCAACAAGATGCAGAAGATCAATTGGGCTTGGTCCCAAACCAGAATCCAGATCGAGATGGCAACAACAACGATCAAGACTCTGATGATGAAATGCAAGATTTCCATGATGGTCTACAACATCAAGAAGATGATGATGATGATGAGAATGTAGATCAAAATGAACAAGAGTACGTAAAGCCATCATCCAGGAGAATTGGTAAAGGTAGAAAATTAGATGATGATGGAGATGGAATGGATTTGGATGATTCTCAAACTCAAGATCAAGGTCAAGAAGAGAATGAAAATGAGAATCAAGATCAACCGATTCGTGAGAAGAGAAAGTATAAGAGAAGAACCATTGAAGAACAATTAGGTTTCGATTCTCCAGGTTTAGCTTTCCAAGCTCAATTTTCAGAAGCTGAAAAAGATTTAAATTCATCCTCTTCTTCTAAATCCAAATCTCATAATAATAATAAGAGAGGAAGAAGACATTCAACAAGTCATTCAGATAATGATGAGGATTTAGGAATTGGAGCTAGATTAAGTGGAAGGAATAGATCTAAATCTAGAAGTAGAATCAATAATGATGATGATCAAGAAGAAGATGTTGGATCGATTTCATTACCTGAAGGTTCTATCAAAAGAGGTCCTGGAAGACCAAAAGGTGCAACCAATAAATCTTATGATCCTTCAAATCATAGTCCTAGAAAAAGAAGAGGAGAATCTAGAAGTGATGATCATGAAATTGGTAGTCAAAGTTTAGATTCCATTCGAGTCGTCAAAAGAGGTCCGGGTAGACCTAGGAGTTCTTTCAGTTCTTTATCCAATTCTGCACGTACTTCTTTGAATGGAAGTACTAGAGGTAGAGGTAGAGGAAGAGGTAGGGGTAGGGGTAGAGGGCGAGGAGCGAGTTCGACAATTCGTTCGGATAGAAATGATGATAGTGATGAAGATGAAGATGAGGAGGAGGAGGAGGAGGAAGAAGAAGAAGAAGTTGAAACTCGACCTAAAAGACGTGGTAGACCTCCTGCTTATCTTTCAACTCCAACTAATGAATCAAAAGCTTACAATAAACCAGGTCCTAAACCTAAACACCTCAAATTGAATCAAGATGATCCTCCAAAACCTTATAACAAACCTGGTCCGAAACCGAAACATTTGAGATTAGATCCAGATTCTTCAACCTCTTCTTCAGCTTCAGCTGCTCCAAGACCTTACAATAAACCAGGTCCAAAACCTAAACATTTGAGAATCAATCAAGATGAAGAAAGTAATCCTTATGTCAAACCTTATAATAAACCGGGTCCGAATCCAAAACATCTCAAGATGAATCAAGATGATGAAGCTTCTGTTAAACCGTATAATAAACCAGGTCCTAAGCCGAAACATTTGAGAGTTGATTCTGATAATTCTAATCCATCAATTAAACCTTATAATAAACCTGGTCCTAAACCTAAACATTTAAGATCAGAACCAGAATCTTCAACTCCTATTAAACCTTATAATAAACCTGGTCCTAAACCAAAACATTTGAGAATGGATCCTGATTCTTCTTCTACCTCTTCTAATGTTGGAGAATCTTCTTTCGCAACTCCTTTACCTGTTAGAAAGAAACCTGGTCCCAAACCTAAACCCAAACCTGAAGATTTGGAAAATGGAATGGAGAATCAGGGATCAAGTTCGATTGACAAGAGTAGAGAAGTTGGGTCGGAATCTATGACGAGGAGAAGAAGTGGAAGACTTGGAGATAGCTCGGTACAAGCTGAACAGGTGAGAAACCATTTTTGAACTTGGGTCTTGTCGAAATCAGGGAGTTCGACTTCTGACCTCTTTTGTTTTCCTTTCCCACTCCACCCTTTCTTTTCTGACCTACAGGAGAATCCATCTACTCCAGCGGATGAATCTCAAAAGACCTCATCAGAACTTCCAACGAGAACTTCGAGTAGAATCGGATCTGGAAGATATTCTACTAGAGGGGCAGAAACGGAGGAAGTAGAAGGAAAAGGTAAAGGCAAAGAAAAGGAGGTTGAAGATCAATCTATGTCGATGGATCTGGATGAAGCTCAGGTCTCAAATCTCAACAATCAACCCTCAACTTCGACTCCGATTGCTGCGAGCTCAACTCCAGTGGCTAACGAGAGCGGAGTCAGATCTTCGAGAAGAGCAAGTACAACTATGAACGTCTCCTTCGCTTCTCCTCCTCATCAAGCTGGAGCTGCTGACGAGAGTGTTCAAGGATTGGTAGTTGGAGATGGAGAGGGAGAAGGAAAAGTCCTTCGAGGAAGGAAAAGGAAAGAGATTTGGAGTCCTTCTGAAGAGACTCAAAGTTTCATCCAACCTTCTCCTTCAAGTTCTGCAACTGGTCTGGGAAGAAGATCTCAGAGCAATCAAGGTTCTTCCACTCAACAAGTCGCTTCAACTTCCGACACTTCCACCTCTAGAACCTATTCGAAAAGAGAGAGAACTTCCATTAGTCGTAGTTATCCTGCTCCGATGAAAGCTCCTGCTGCACCACCTCCTTCAGTCAGCAAAGGTAAAGGCAAAGGCAAAGGCAAGTCGAAGAAACAAGAACCAGAAGGTCCAGTCACTCTCGATGCCAAAGGTAAAGAACCGAGATCTGCTGGTTTGATCGTCGCTCCACCTGGATACAAGATGGTGGCTTTACCTCAAACAGAAACTCAAATCAAAGGTCATAAAGCAAAGAAATGGGTCATGATTAGAGAAGACGAAGAATTACCAGATGTTAGACCTGAGGATATCGATTTATCTGGAGTTTCAGTAGTCAATTCTGGTTGGAAAGGTAAAGGAAAAGCAAAGGAAGCAACAGCTTTGGTTCCTTTGAAAGGGATCAAATTGAAAACTTCTTCTGCAACTCTCAAGCCAGTTTCTCCAAGTCCTGCTGCTTCTTCTCCTGGTCCATCAGGTTCCAAATCAGTCTATGGAAGAAAAAAGAGATTCGATGATTCGATCGTAGATTCTTCTTTTGCTTCTACTTCTCATTCTTCACCTTATGGCAAGGCACCGGCAGGAGCTTCGACTTCCTCTTTCATTGATTCTCCTTATATCACTCAAGCTGCTAGAAAAAAGAGAATGAAATCCTCTCATTACTTCTACGAAAACGATCCTTCGAACATTCCTGGTTTGACAATCACTCATCCTCATCATTTACCAATCCCACCTTTATTCGATGGTAGCGTTGAGAAATTGTGGGATTCCTTCACTTATTCAAAGGATGATGAAATCGACATTGAGAAGATGAAGAAAATGGAAAGAGAAGAATTGGAATTGAGATTGAGAATCGATAAAGTAAGAAATGAAAATGGAACTTTGCCAATGGAAGGTTTCGATTCATCAACCAACAATGCAAGAAGTGTTAATGGTTTGATTTCTTCTCTTCAACCTGTTGAACCTCCAAGACCTGGACCTAAATCCTTCCATACCAATTTTTTGACTTCGGTAATCAATGCTTCCAATTCCATCAGATTGCAATCCAAACATCAAAACTCTCAATGCAAGAAAATCGCTAGAATGATTTCCAATTATTGGGAAAGGAAATTGGGTACTGGTTTGAGAGAAAAGAAAGCTGAAGAGAAAAGAATCAGAAACTTGGCTAAATGGACTAGTAAAGAGGTTTCGAAACAATGGAAATTGGCTGTCAATGTCGTCAAGGCTGGTAAACAGAAGTCTTTGAAGGAAATGAATGAGAAGAGAGGATTGGAACAATTGAACGCTATTTTGGCTCAGAGTACTCAAATGTTGGAAGCTCAAAGGGGTGGATTTGAGAAGAATGATCAAGATCAAGAGGAAGAGGAAGACGAGGAGGATGATGATCAAGAAGACGAAGAGGACAGCGAGGAAAGTGAACAGGAAGAATTGGACGAAGAGAGTGGATTTGAGAATTTGGATGATGAAGATCAAGAAGAAGAAGAAGACGACGTCGACAATCCAAACGCTTCTGCTCTCATGCAAGTCGATGATGAAGAGGACTCGGAAGAATCTGAACAGGAAGAAATGGATGACGAATCGAATCTCCTCGATCAATCATCAGTTCAAGACGCTTCGAAGCAGGTCAACTCTTTCGATCAAGAACCAGAAGAAAGAGTAGCTGGAACACCGGATTCTGAAGAATCCGAGATGGAGAAAAGTGAAGAGGAAGACGAAGATGAAGATGAAGTCTTGATGGTAGTCGGTGGAGCTGGTCAAATTCAATCTGAATCTTCCTTCACTCAAGGTAACGCAACTGCTTCCTCATCTCTCCCTCAGCCCAAGTTGAACGGACATGCTCACACCAATGGAACTGCTTCAAGGTCTACTTCGGAAACTTCCAATCTTAAAGATCCAATCTCAACCTCGACATCTAATCCGGATCTCAATTCTACTTCTGTAGAATCTGCTGGTACTCCTCTCAAAACCAAGAAGAAAGACCAAGAATTCGTAGAAGAAGCCGAAGAGCAAATCGACGAAGAAGATGAAGATTTGGAAAGGAAAATGTGGGAAGAAGACGAGAGTGAAGAAGGAGAAGACGAAGGTTTGGCAGACGATGCTAATATGCCAATTGAAGAACTTCTCAAGAAATATGGTGGTTATGGAAATGGTCAGAATCAAGAAGAAGAAGAAGAGGAAAGCGAGGAGAGTGAAATGGAAGAAGATGAAGAGGAAATGAATTCACTCTCTCTTTCAAGAACTACGAATGGTAAACCTCCTCCTCAAATCGTCGAATTGAATCCGGATGGTTCTGAAAAGACCTCTTCGAAGAATCAATCATCATCCAATGGTCTTCAAGAAACGGATGGAGATCAAGACGTCGAAATGAGAGATCAGGATGAAGATGAAGAAGATCAAGATCAAGACGACGTCGAAATGTCTTCCGTTGGCAAATCTAGGAGATCAGTCACTAGAGGTGCTTCGGAAGATTCAATCCAAAGAGAGAAAGACGGTCCTCAGAAACTAAGACCTCCTTTCCTTCTCAGAGGTACTCTCCGTCCTTATCAACAAATCGGTTACGAGTGGTTGGCTAGTCTTTATGCTAATGGAGTCAATGGAATTCTAGCTGACGAAATGGTGAGTGAATTCCCGCGATGCTTCATCGTCGAATCGATTGAATTGCTAAAGGCTGGATTGCTGATTCTCGTCTCCTGGCTCTTCTTACACTCTCGTCCTTCTCTTACTTCTAGGGTCTCGGAAAGACCATTCAGACGATCACGCTTCTCGCTCATCTAGCGTGCGACAAAGGAGTCTGGGGTCCTCATCTCGTAGTCGCGCCCACTAGTGTCATGCTGAATTGGGAAGTCGAGTTCAAGAAGTTCTTACCCGGATTCAAGATCCTTTCTTACTACGGAAACCAAAGAGAGAGAAAGGAGAAGAGAATCGGTTGGAACACTGAAGGCTCCTTCAACGTTCTCATCACTAGTTACCAGCTCTGTCTCGCTGATCAACACATTCTTCGTCGTAAACCTTGGGTCTACATGGTCTTGGACGAAGCTCATCATATCAAGAACTTTCGTTCTCAGAGATGGCAGACGCTTCTAGGTTTCAACTCTCAGAGAAGACTTCTCCTTACCGGTACTCCACTTCAAAACAATCTCATGGATCTTTGGTCTTTGATGTACTTCTTGATGCCTCATGGTCTCGCAAACGTGACTGGTGCTGGAGGAGCTGCTTTTGCAAACATGAAAGACTTTCAAGATTGGTTCAGTAATCCTCTAGACAAAGCCATCGAATCTGGTGATCAATACGATGAAGAGACGAAGGCTATGGTTTCCAAGCTTCACACGGTCTTGAGACCTTACATTCTTAGAAGACTCAAAGCTGACGTAGAAAAGGAACTACCTCACAAGTTCGAACACGTCATTCAATGTCGTCTCTCCAAACGTCAAAGATTCCTCTACAACGATTTCATGTCCAGAGCCAAGACGAGAGAATCTCTAGCCAGTGGAAATTATCTCAGTATCATCAACTGTCTCATGCAGCTCAGGAAGGTCTGCAATCATCCAGATCTATTCGAAGTCAGACCTATCGTCACTAGTTTCGCAATGCAACGATCTGCAATCGCTGACTTCGAAGTCAAGGATCTACTAGTCAGGAAAAGGTTCTTGGCTGAGAAGGATCAAGAGCAAATCGATCTGGCAACTCTCAACCTCAACGTCACTCAAAACGAACATCTTACCCCGATCCTCACTCGTAGCATCAGCGAGCTGGACGCTTCTCAACTTCTTCCACACGTCAACGAACCGACTCCACCTCTTGCTTCTCTAGACACTTGGTCGATCGAAGGATTCTCGAGATCCATCGCTCAACGCAGACAGGTCGCAGAGATCGAACGTTGGAAGCACGTCTCTTATCTCAATCGTCTGAGATGTGCTAGGAAATCGATTTATGGACATGGATTGATTCAAATCGTTCAACAACTTGGAAAAGGATCTCAACTTCTTCCCCTAGAAGTCTCGGAACCCGATCGCAGAGGATTCTTGGATCATTGTGACAACGTAGGAAGGATCGTTCACTCTTACGACAACAGGAGAGAGATGATGCAGGATGCCATCGATAGATTCGCCTTCGTCACTCCTAGAGCAATGGCTTTGGATATGCCCAAGTTGGCTCTTCCTGGATTCGAACCTACTTCAGCTCCTCAACTCATGGATCCAGAATTCGACTCTCTTCACAAGGCTGCCACCAAACTTCACATCGCTTTCCCAGACGCTTCTTTACTTCAATACGATTGTGGAAAGCTTCAACAGTTGGACATCCTGATGAGAAAGTTGAAAGTCGGTGGCCATCGAATTCTAATCTTCACTCAAATGACCAAGGTCTTGGACATCTTGGAAGCTTTCCTCAACTATCATGGTTATCGCTATATGCGTTTGGATGGAGCGACAAAGATTGAACAGAGACAAGTTCTGACCGAAAGATTCAATAAAGATCCAAGGATCTCAGCTTTCATTCTCAGTACTCGTTCTGGAGGTCTAGGTATCAATCTGACTGGAGCCGACACTGTTCTATTCTACGATCTGGATTGGAACGCTGCCATTGAATCCCAATGTATGGATCGTGCTCATCGTATCGGTCAAACAAGAGATGTCCATATCTATCGATTCGTCTCTGAACACACAATCGAAGAGAACATGTTGAGAAAGGCCAATCAGAAACGTATGTTGGATAGTCTAGTCATTCAAGATGGAGAGTTCAATACTGACTATTTGGCTAGTAACAATTGGAGAGACATGCTGGACGATGGTGGAACTACTATCGCAGGAGTCAAAGTAGGTGGAGATCCTTCAAACGAGAATGATAGATCCAAAGATCCCAAATCTGCTCAAGAAATGGAAAGAGCTCTATTGGCGGCTGAAGATGAAGAAGATGCAGCTGCTGCAAGAGTCGCTCAAGCTGAACTCAATTTGGATTCTACCGATTTCGCTGCTGAAAATGTCGCTCCGACGACTTCGAATTCGAATGATGCTAATAATCGTCAAAGTGGTACTCCTCAAGCTCAGAATGGAACTCCAACTCCAGCTCCAGACGCTAATGATGATCAAGAAGAGGAAGAAGAAGGAACTATTGATGACTATATGTTGAAGTGAGTATTACGAAGTGGAATGAAAAGTGTGATGATAGCGGGTGAGAGGAAATGGTTTATGCTCCGCGTATTTACTGACTTCTGACTCTCTTCTTCTCATGTTTTCTTTCGCCTTCTTTCAGATTCGTCGATAGAGACTGGGAGTGGTTCTCTGCGAAGTATATCGCTTGATGTGGATGGAAGGGAAAGGTGGTAACGATGAAGACAAAACAAAAAGAGACTCTTCTCCAATCCAAAATAAATATTCGAGTCTACTTCGAACACTCTCCACTCATATTCTAAAATTTTTCTCAATGCAAACATGTATCTAATTAGAATGCAAACCAACCATAATGCCGCTTCAGTCTCGCTCTTGATAGACATCGGCGTGTGTTTAGGGCGAGAAGCGAGGCACCTCGAGCCTTTGAGCGTCATTGTGTTTCCGTAATGGCGGCGATTGGTTCTCGATTTCACGATCCTACCCATGCGAATGATTGAGGATCGACTGATGAGTCTTTGAGTGTCTCACTTCTTCATTTTCTTCTTCTCCCAAACCACACCTATCTAGAAATCTAAGCAAGCCTATTGCCAGTTATGACTGTATCGTTTCAAATTCCAGACGAAGTATGGATGGAGATCGTTCAAGCCAGCTGCGAAGTAGAAGAGAAGAAATCTTATGGCGAGTATCTCGACCTCAAGGAGCCATTCCAACTTTGGCAAATCAGACAGCAAGAACGTCAACATTCAGTCTACGCTCTATCTCAAACTTCCAAATACTTTTGCAATCTTTTGGCATGCAAGCTGTTCAGCCATCCAGCCATCGCTTACGAAGGCGATGACAGAATCGACCGACACTCTCTACTAATTCAATTGAAACAGATGTTAGAAAGACCGATCGTCAGGGAAAATATACATTAATTGACGTTAGACTTCAGAGATTTGGGAGATTACAGTTTGTGCTTCGCTTATGATTTGAAGAGAAAGTGGGAGAAGGACCTTGAGTATTCAGACTATGCTCGAAACATCATTCCCACACTTCGAGACTTTATAAAGGTCGAGGACGAGCTGGCTCAAAAGCTCAGAGGACTGTCTTTAGTGAGTTTTGCGAGAACTGAATTCCACTACACACTCAGACATCGATCGTGCTTATCTCTCTTTCTCTTCCTTCCAATGGGGATCTGCAGAAACATTTCGAATGGAGAGGTGTTTGGAGGCCGTCAACCAAAATCTATGAAGCTCTGGGATCAATCGAAACACTGGAATCGGTAACATTTGACTGGTCCTACATGTTCATGCCTAGTGAGTGGATCCGAAGCTCCACGTACCCCCACACGCTCTGTGAAGTCACCAGAAAGCGGGCCTAACGAGCTTCTTGTTTCGACTGCCTATTTCCAGCTGCCAACTCTCTTTACGAAGCAGATGCGCTCTCTCATCTCTCACAAGTTCGAGCTGCAGCTTTGGGGATGGGCAATCAGGATGATTATGGAGGTCGTGATAACCCTTGGTATCACGATCCTTCGTGCTGGAGAGTAGAGTGCCCAGGTCTCTTTGATTTTCTCATTAATTCCAATAAGTTGAGATATCTCCTCTTAGCCGCGCCTCTCCTCTATTGTCAAAAGACCATAATACCTTGTTGTGCTAAGGGTAAGTACCTGGGAAAAAGCTGCTCCTCAAAGGGGAAGCAGACGATGAGTCCAAACTGGGAAGGAGGCTCAAATGCTTTTTGCATCGCCACGATCAATGACTTCTTCTTTTATTGAGCTCATGGGCCTCTCCTGCTCTCTTTTTTTCTTCGCTCTGTTCACAACTACACAGTACTGCTGATCACAGACGACAGTCTCTCCAGAGAAGAGCCTCCATCAGATACCGCTTTTTCCTTTCCCAGCTTTGGCGAATTAACTTCATACGACTCGACCCTCGATAAGAGCGAAGGTCGAGACATCCCTCTAGCTAGAGCTGCTTCCAACTTCAGAAGGCTTTTAAAAGCTAAAGCTCTATCTAAGGAAGAACATAGCCTATGTCCTCAAGACGTTCTGGACCTGGTCTACGAACAGAGCCTTCTGAGACCTTGGAGGGAATGGTTTCCACGGGAAGTGGATTCATTGAAAGTGGTGGATGGGGTAGATGACAAGGCGATCCTTGAGGAGGTGATAGAAAGACTGAAGGAGACAATCGACGAAGAGATCCAAGAGGGAGACCGGGCGAGATTCTCGAAGAAGAGCTACTTCATGCTCGATACAAACGATGCGCAGGAGTATTGAATATTTTTTGAGGCGGATGGGACTCTCCCTTGGCTAAACTACGAGAAGAAGATCGAGTGCTGATATTCGAAGAGAGGGATGAGTGAGACGAGTTGACTCTTCAAGCTTGCAGAACAAAGAAGTAGCGAAGAAATGCCTTGCTGCTTTCTATTTTGCTCTGACTCGTATCTGGATTAATGCTTTCGAGAGAACAATGGTTTCCCTTCAGACAAACTAGGACGGGAATTGCAATTCGTGGCGAGGCCATCGCTACTTCACTAAGCGCGCACGGGCTCGAGTTTTCCTGAGGCGTGTTTCTTTCCGAGACTATCTCTTTCTCTTCGATCCCTCCTTCTCCCTTTCAGCCATGGCGCCTCCAACAGAGATTCCAGATGAGCTATGGATGGAAATTGTCCAAGCAAGCTGCGATTTAGAAGATGATAGATCCTACTCTGATTTCAAACACCAACTTTGGCAGGTCAGGACTTTCGAAAAGAAACATCAATACCCAGTGTCTGCCTTACCTCAAACTTCAACTTCTTTCGAAAAGCTCCTCTCCAAAACGATCTACAGTCATCCTGCAATCACATACGAAGGAGAGCATGCGATTGAAAGGCTGTCTTTGATCATACAACTATGCAAGACCTTGGAGAGAAAGATCGTAAGAGACACCATTGAGTCACTCACTCTTGATTTGAGACAACTCGACATGTTCTACTTGGCTAGCGCGCCAGATTTAAGGGAGAAGTGGGAAGACGACTACGAGATGTATGGAGAAGCATTTCCACTTCCGACCATCCAAGATTTCATGAGAATCGAGGATGAGTTAGCAAATAAGATCACAGGCCTATCTCTGGTGAGTTTGGGACGAGAACGATTTCGATTTGTTTCGTCGTCATGATATCTGAAGTTCCCCTTTTCGCTTTTCTGGACGTGTAGAAACATTTCGAGTGGAGAGGTCTCTGGAGGCCGACAGAATCTCTTTATCAAGCTCTGGGAACAATTCAAAGTCTAGAGTCAGTAGCTTTTGACTGGTCATACTATTCGATGCCTGGTAAGTTCAAGAAGGGGATGAAGAAGATTGTCACAGTCGTCTACGAGCTTGACCTTGAGCCTTGATCTTCCATTCTTCTTTGCTTCACTTCAAGCTGCCGATGATCCTTTTGGACCAGATACACTCTCTCATCTTTCTCAAGTACGAGCAGCAGCTCTTGGGATGGGTCAGTGTACAAAGTATGGAGATAGACCTGACAATCAAGAGTACTTCTACATGGCTTCGTCTCGTATCAGAGCGGAGTGTCCAGGTCTGTTCTCTTTTCTGACCGATTCCAATGGATTGCGCTACCTCTTCCTAGCTGCACCCATTCTCTACTATCAGAAGAATCTACTGCCCTGTTGGACCAAAAGTAAGTATGTTTGAGTACAAGTCGTCCAGCACTTGAAGTCGAAGGAACTCAGCTTCGCCTTCATTTCCTCTCTCTCTCTCTCTCCAAACTTTCGAACCACTGTTGCGATACATCCATAGTCCTTTTGGTGACGGATGATAGCCTATCTAGGAAAGAACCCCCAACAGAGCACTCTTTTTCCGGGCCAACCTTTGGTGAACTGACTTCTTTTGACTCTTCACTCGATTGGAGTCAAGGTCGGGATATTCCCCTAGCTAAAGCCGCTTCCAGTTTTCGAAGAGTGCTCAAATCGAAAGCTCAATCCATCGGGAAAGGAAGTCTAAATCCTCAGGATGTATTGGACCTGATCTACGAAGAGAGCCTACTGAAACCTTGGAGAGAGTGGTTTCCCAGAGAAGTGGAGTACTTGAAAGTGGTGGATGAAGTCGATGATAAAGCAATTCTTGAGGAGGTGATAGAAAGACTGAATCAGACTTTCGACGAAGAGGTTCAGGAGGTTGACAGGGAGAAGTTTTCGAAGAAGAGTCACTTTTTATTGGACACGAGAGATTATGACGAAATGAGGGAAAGCTGATCTTGTCAATTGAAGAGATTGGACGTCTTGCTTACTCAAGCACTTCTCATTTGAGAGGAAGGTCATGTTCTGGAGAGGTTCAAAGAGAACGACTTCAAATGAAAGTTGGTCTTGAGACTTTGAAGTTCGAGTTTGGTGTGATGATGAGACGTCGACCAGGTTCCGTCGACTGACTCGATCATTTGATGCTAAAATCTCTCTCGAAAGCGAGACAAAGCGAGACAGAAGCATAGAAAGTCACCTTTTTGATAGTGATGGAAGTCTTGCAAAGACGATCGAGGTCCGAAAACTTGTTGCTTTCTCTCCTATCATCGCCATTTTGTCATTCTCTCAAATCCTCTTTCTTCTCTGCTACTTCGGAACTGCAATTATCAGCAATTCAGCGAAACAACTTCAACATCAACGTCAGCTTCCAACCAATCATCGGTTCCATTGAGGTTGTGATAGAAGTAAATCGATGGCCATCTCTAATCAAGGCCAGAATCAGGTCAACGCTTCTCGAGGGACCACTTCGAATCAGAGAGCAACTAACAACAACAGCAACAATGGCAACAATCCGAATGATTCCAACGAAGCCAATGCAGCACCAGCTTGGAGACAATTCTCCTTCTACGATGCGAATCCAGTCAGAGATTCTCAAGACTTCTCTAAACCTCCTCTGGCTCTAAGATCGGTAAACGAAGTGGCAGCTGTCGTTTCATGTCCAATTCAACCTCTAATCAATTCAGATCCAGCTGTAGTCACTGCCGCTTCTAATGCTACTTCTCAAGTTGGAAGTGCGAACGACACCACTGCTCCTACTACTTCCAAGAAGACTTCAACTTCTCACCTTTCAAAACCTTCCATTCTAGTCGGTGACATTTCAGGTAGAATCACAGTTCTGGAACCTGAAAGATACTCGGAATTGGCATCTTGGTCTGCTTATCCTCTTTCATCATCATCACCTACAAGTTCAATTGGAGGTAGAATCACTCATGTCACTTCGGATTCTAGAGGTAGGATAGTGACTTTGGGAGAAGAGGATAATGTCAAATTCCCTATCCTTAGGATTTGGGATATGAGGATCAATGGGAGTAACAATCGATCAAATGGAGATTGGAGTCCTAGGTTGTTGAGTGAGGGAAAAGTACAACATGGAAGTCGGCCTCATCCAGTGAGTAGAGATCGGGAATGCTCGATTGCAATCTGGAAGGCGTGATTTTGGAACTTAAAAATAGAGCCAGTTTTCACAGTAGAGCTCGATCGAAAGTGAAGAGAGCTCATTCATGTCCTTCCTAATCTCTCTCCCTCTATCTCTCTTCCAGGTCGCTGCTCTAGCTCACACTCCTTCTCTGTCCTACCTCTCTGTGGGTTTGGCAGATGGAACAGTATTGTTACTTCGAGGATTAGACTCAGCCTTGATGTCGGCTCCTTCAAGTTCAACTTCTTCAACGATCCCAGCAGTTTCTCTCCCTAAATTCAAAGTAGTTTTCGAACCTCCTACTGCTTCTACTTCTTCAAATCAAGTCCCTCACGAACCCATAACAGCTTTAGGCTTTTCTGAAGTATCACCTCCAAATCAACGAACATCAACCGAAGTCATCAAAACCTCAAAATCAAACGCAACCTCGAATCCAAGAAAGACGGGAGGTAGAAATATCACCAATGTCAAAGATGCAATTCAGCCTCCGATAAAGCCGTCTTCTACCACTCCTGCGAGCGTACATCTCTTTATAGTCACTCTATCTAGGATCCTGAGGTATACAGTTCATGGGAAAGGAGCTGGTTCTGCTCCTACTGTCGTAGACGATGTGGGATGCGCTCTTGGATGTGCAGCTGTCGTTCCTTCTTTCTCTTCTCTGGCAACGTCTACAAATCTCCCTGGAGATACGACAGGACCTCCGTCTCAAGGAGCGCTAGCTGGGAAGATGGTCGTAGCTAGAGAAGAAGCCATCTATGTGGTGGGAGCTGAAGGGAGGGAGGCGTGTTTCGCCTTCGAAGGTGAGATTACTCGACGAAGAAGTTTTGATAAGACAAAGTACCTGCTACTCGAAATGCTGAATCGCTCGTCTTCTCCACTCGCTTCACGCTCTTCTAGGTTCCAAGTCTTCAGTCCGACTCTCATCCTCTCATCTAGTCATCGTCTCTCCACCGATCGCAGCCACTGCAGCCTCGACTTCTGCCACAGTTCGAAACTTCGTTGCCGATAGAGATCGAGGTCAAAGGAATCTCGGTGGTGCTGGTGATCTCAGTGCCTCTGGAAGTGGAGCTTCTTCTCCAGCGAGAGGAGGAGCGATCTCTTCTTCTCCGTCGAATCATCCCGCTTTCATGTCGAATGGAAATGCAAGAAGAATGCAGAATCAACAAGGAAGAGTCTCTGAGATTGCCAAGGTTTCGATCTTCGATCTAGATAACAAATTGGTAGCATATAGTGGTGCTTTCGAACGAGGAGTTAGAGATGCTTGGGTTGGACCTTCGGGAGAGGTTTGTGTTTTGGGAGACGATGGAGCTGTGAGTATCTGATTAGTATTCTGATTCTTCGAGCTCCCAAACCACCCTATTCAAGCCTTGCTGATTCTTCCCCCC